>CM060913.1:233074809-234274809 GCA_030737875.1 Allium sativum | reverse complement strand
GTTCTTAAACCCCATTGAGAAAAGAATAAATCTTTTAATTAAGATAATGAAGTTTTCCAATTTATAATTATAAATTGGAATTAAATGAAAGTTGATTTTGGGGTTATTATGAACGATGTTTTAAAAGACATTTGTTCTTTAACCCAATTAACAGTGAAGATATGATTTGGAATTTAGAGATCTTTTTATTTAGATTTAATGGAAATTTTCCAAAGTAAAGTTTTCCAATTCAATACATTAAATTGGAAATGAACTGAATTCGATTTGGTAATAATCGAGATGATCTTCTGTGAAGGAAGACCATTATTATATATGGAATTTAAAAGGCTTTGCCGTTATTCCATTTATATTATTAGTCTAATACGGAAATTTATATCGATTATATATATTGATCTGGTTTTCGTGAAAGTTCCAGTAATTTGGGCTTATCGTGAACTGTGTTTTAGATGACATTGGTTCTTTGACCCGGTTAAAGACAGGATTAATTTTCCTAAATTTGAATAATCATTAAGTAATGATTTTTGAGATTAAAACCAAGTTGGAGTTTTAATGAATCTTTAATTAGATTGGAATGAGAATGGGATAATTAAATTTATCGAACTCATGAAATGTTTGAGTATGGAGTACTACCAGTTTTACTCCAGGCGATAGTTAAATCTTTAATTAGATTTGAACGTGAAATGGTAATTAATTTTACCGATAACACCGTAGGTGTTAAATATGGAGTACTGCCAGTTTTGCTCCATGGGATGAATACATTGGGATTGGGATAATAAAATTATAAATGATTACTTCGGTAAGTCTCGATAACCCGGCTAGTAAATAATTTTTTTTGAAAACGATATCAAAAGGAAGATTAAAGAGAAAAATTAAAAGAAATTATCTTTGATAAAATTAATGGGAACCTTGCCCTAAAGATGTGAATATGGCGGAGGTGATATTGTTGGTGGAGGTGATATTGTTGGTGGAGCAGCGACATTCGTGAAGCATTACGCCGCCATGAAAGAGGAGGTGATGATCGTAGGTCTTGGATCTTGTGGTTCGTTGGCGTACTCTGTAAAAAACAACAACCCTTTTATTCTTAGACTCTTTGCTTCAATAGATGCTATATTTTGTTCATTCCAAGGGATCTTCAAAAATTTAGCTATTCTGACCTAACAATACGGATTGAGTAAAAGAGATAACGAGGCAACAGTTCCAATAGAATCTTACAGGACACTGCGAGAAAGGGGTCCTTATCCTGATACTCAAGTCGTGAGACATTTCAGAGGGAAATTTGCATTTATTCTGTTTGACAGCTCAACGAAATCAGCATTCATCGCTGCAAATTTTGAAGGTGGCATTCCTTTCTACTGGGGAGCTGACCCAGAAGGTAATATGATTCTATTTGATGACGTGGAAATAGTGAAGAATAGCTGTGGAAGATCTTTTGCTCCATTTCCTAAAGGTTGTTTTTTCATAACTTACAAGGGGTTACAAAGTAATGAGCATCCCTTGAATGAAGTTAAGGCAGTTCCCAGAGTAGATAGTCAAGGAGAATCATGTGGTGCAGCTTTCATTCTCGATGGAATCTCGAAAATGGATAGTACCGGAATTCCACGGGTGAGCAGCGGTGCAGATTGGTCTTCTCATTATTAGCATGCAACCGATACTATCCGGTAAAATGGTATCTTTCTATGAAATGTTCAGTACTTGGGCTCTTTTCTACCTATTCATATTGTTTTACCATGATATGCCTGTGTTGGACTATAAGTGCCTGTGTTGTACTTGGTGTATTCATGTTGCATTTGAAAGGGCATCATCTACATTTGATGAAAGAAATACCAATGAATATTAGATTTCTTCAAAAAAGAGAACAAGGTTTCAAAACTTCCGCTTTTTTCTTCTGTTTTTCGGGTCAAATTCATCTCAATAACTTTTATATGATTTGGTCATTTTAATTACCAAAAAAAGGGTGGGACTGCAACTGCTTTGGTATTGCAACTGCTTGCAAAAATATCATCATCTCGTTCCACATGCTAACGAATAGTTTTCTAAAAAAATTGTTGGATAAATCATCAATTATTGGCGACCAATACTGATCCATAAGGTAGGATCAATACTAGTCCATGAGTTTATCATTTGAAGTCTACTAGCTGAGCTGTCTTGGTTTGATTTGTAGTTAGCTTAAAGATTCCAATATTATTTATGTTGCTACTAGCTTATTTCAAACTCCAAATGATGGATCTACGTAGAATGAAATTGTTGACTTCGAGTGTTCATGGATGTTAACATCAACTGTAGTGACTCTAAAAAGATGTGTCTCACTTGGATAAAAATACGGGGATCAGTATTGAAGCATGGGTTGGACCGGTACTGATCTAACTCCTTATTAGGCTTAGCACTCCAATATCTCATGTTGTCTTGACCATTGTCTCGTGACCTTATTTGCATTTGGTTTCTGAACTCCAAAGCTGTTTCTTGGGGTTGTCTGCCTTGATAACCTACTAGCTTAACTCGACCAACTTGTTAATACAGTCTGATCAAGCGGTCGGATAATAAAACCATAGTGAAATATACTTAGCGAAATAATTTGCAATAACCACTAAATGTATTAAGTGATGAACTTGTCAATAATATTTTTGTAATATCAATAAAACATTTTGTGTTACAAAAATTATAACATCAAGATAACATTTTCAGCAATATTTTTTTATAATATTTACAGTCTGTTGTCTTTGTAAAAATCTTTAACATTATAATATCAAAGTTATAAAACGTACTCAAGACAATGTTAGTAATATATTGTTGGAATATGAGCACTAACAATATTAACCAAAAGTTATAAAATATAATGTTGTTAAAAATATAAAATAAATGTTGTCCTAACTATGAATTGAGTTAACACTAAGATGATGTTGTAAAATTAAAAAATAAATCGAATCTACAATGGTAATTTGTTGTTGTCTAACTTTCAGTTTGCAACGCTTGATATATATTATTAAAAACTTTAAATTCGCAATGTTTAAAAAACATTGTTCATTTACTATTTAAATAACATGACAAATATGTTATGAAAACACAAATATAATACAATGATAAAACTAATTGTTAAAATTAGTTTCTATAACATTTAAACAAACATTGTGGAATGAAAAATTATTAAATATAATGTTGTTAACAATACAAAATAAATGTTGTCCTAAATATGAATTGATATAATACTAAGATGATGTTGTAAAATAAAAAATAAATCGAATCTACAATAGAAAATTGTTGTTGTCTAACTTTAGGTTTGTAACATTTGATAAATATTGTTGAAAACCATAAATTTACAATGTTTAAAAAACATTGCTCATTTACTATTTAAATAACATGACAAATATGTTATGAAAAAACAAATATAATATAAAATATAAAATTCATTATTAAAAGTTACTTTCTATAACATTTTAAACAAACATTGTAAATTTCTTTGATTTACAACTTTTGTACATAGAACATTTCTTGAAATAATCTATTACAACGTTTTTATAAACAAATGTTGTGAAAGAGTAACATTTTTTTACAGCACTTTGGTTAACTGTTGTGAAATCAGTTTTGTAAAATAGTATTTTTGTTGTAGTGAGGATGAAGCAGTATCATTAACTTCTTTTTTTAAATTGAGCTTTTAATGGAAACAAAAGACCGCACAATGATGATTGTCAGGAAGAAAATAATACTAACTTTTTTGGAATTGAGTTTAATAATTAGAAACATGCGTCAGTTTGTGTAAAATGAAAAAGGATACATTATTTGTGTATTGGAAGAAACATTCTATTATTATATATGGATTATCTCGCTATGATCCTATTAATGGCCTTAATGAAGATTTACTGTTAAACATATTTTTTCTTTTAATCTTTCACATGTAAGTAACATGAAAAGGCGAAAAAGATGTTCTTAAAGGGTTGATTCTTACCACTTATCTCATAACTTATTTTCCATTACAGATTGATGCAATAAAAGCTTCATTTAAGGTAAACATTATATTAAATTCTATAGCAAATTCAATCATAAATTCTATCAGCTTCTCTTTTATTTATTAGATGGTTTTCATTTAACGGTTTTTATCTTTTACTTACTGAAGTTTCTATAAATGGTTAACTAATGGTAGAATGTCAATTGCTTCAAATTTTCATTCATTAAGTCAACTCTCTCTGCAACTTTTCTGCTAAAAAAATTTAGATTACAACAATAAATTTCAACAAAAAAAATAGTTCTATTTGTTCCTTTTTCAAGAAAAATAAATAAACTGTCTTAACTAGATAGAAAAGGCTTCTAATTGTTTCCATTTATGCAATATTCATTATACTGTAAACAACATATCAAAGTTAAGTATTAGGGCTGCTCTTTTTTCGTAGGTAATAGTCATTTCATGCAGTTTCTTATTGGTTCAGGAAGCATGAAATACAAATTGATTGTGAATTTTACTTCTACAACGACCCGTATTTTATGTATCGGATGATCGTAAAATAATTCTATTTAATTGCTGAGTTGTTGTGTCATTCTCACATTTCAATATGTTTTTTATGGGGATGTGATATATGTCCAAGATTTTTACCGAATCGTTTTATGACCATTTTTCTCCTATTACTTACTGTTTTAGCTATAACCTTTGTTAGGAACCGAATAAAGTGTTCTAACTAGACTCGGTCGATCGAAAAATGGTGGTTAGCCATTCTATAGAGTGGTCAAATTAAAGATTTAGCTGATGGCTTAGGAGAAATCGTTTATTTAAGTTTTAAATTCTATAGGACGGATCAATTAGCAACTAGTGGGCTAGTTAGTGGGCCCATTAGGCTAATGCCTTGTACCTATAAATAGCCGTTGTGAGGAGAGAACTAGAACTTTTCTCCATGTTATTGACATTAGGTTGGGCATTTATGAATCTCTACTTCAACCTAAATCCTAATCTCTTTCTTCTTCGAACCATTCTAAATCATATTTAGAGGCAAGATCTAAATCAAGGAGGATTGGACCTCGTCATTTCGCATCATAGTCAAAGGGTTTCTTCACTGTCCAGATTTTATTGCATGAGATATAAGTTTGGTGAGTGGTAGAGATCTCTTACATATCTACTATGTATTATATGGGTTAATTTGGTGAACTAAACACCTTATATGCTAATTTTACCATAAACGGATCATTTATGTTTATTTCAGATCTAGACGTCCTAGGATAATCTAGTTTTATCATATATCATGTAATCTGTTAGATCCGTCATATTAAATATGTAATTAGTGACAAATTACGTTTGATTTATGATTATTATGATATCAATCATGTTTGTATATTTTTTTAATAATTGTACATTTTAAAATTTTGATGAGTTATTATTGTATGATTGAATTGTATGTTATGCTTGTTTATCCGTTTACAATTGTGTGTCGTAGGACTTAGAAACAAAGATCAGAGCAAATCGGTGGTTTAATTGATTAGATCCAAATGAAACTTGGCGTAGGAGCTCTAGAAGACACCAGGAGGCATGGAAAAAAAGTTTATTCAAAAATAGTCTAGGGCCATGGATCGATATCCGTCGAGAGGAGATGGACCTCCTGATGGTCCAATCCATGGGGGATGGGCCTTCCAATGTCCATCTAAAAATCATCAAATTTGAGTGTATCTTAGAGGATAGGCTTTGAAACACATGAAGAGGATGCTAAAAAAGTTTGAGCCAAAATAGCCTAAGTCCATGGACTTTCTGGAGGTCCATGTAGGATGGACGTCTTGAGGGTCCAGTCTACGGGGGTGGGCCTCCTAAGGGTCCATCAAGATTCATCAGATTCTGGCGAAACTTGACGAAGGAGGTCTAGAGCATGTCGAGAGGCTATCTAAGAATTTTCACTTGAAAAATCATTAATTACATGGACCGGTATTGGTCAATAGCCTATGGATCAGTGTCGGTCCATCAAATCAACATAAATGGACTTGATTTTTGGTGTTCGTCATCTAAGACTTCGAGAAACGGTTGAAAAAAAAATAAGCCCAATATAATCTAAGGCTATGAACCGGTACATGTCCATATATAGGTGATGGACACTTGTAGGGTCTCGTCCATAGCTCGTGGACCTCCTGGACGTCCATGCCATTATCTCATATTGACATGAAATTTAGGTTATAGAAGGATTGAATCCTAAGAAGACCACGGTGAAAATTGTGTTGGATTTGGAAAGGAAGAGTACTTGCAACTTGATGGAATGTCTAAGTGTATGTACTGTACATGGCCTATAGGGGATAAACCTCCTAGAGGTCCATCATATGTGAGTTCCTGGACATGAGGTCCATGATGGAAGGAACTAGGGACTTTGGAATCATGTTGTAGGTCTTGGTTCGATATCATCTACTGGGCGGAGGTTATTGTCAAAATGATGTTGTTTCTTCGATTTTGAACTCAAACGAGAGTGCTCGAAGGCGAATGTGATAGACATCTCAAGGTTGTAGGAGCGTGGGAGATAATGTACTCACTCGAGTGGGATTCGAGCTAAAAAATGTAGTTGTGGATATCTTATGTGATCATAAGTTCCAATGAATCTTTGATGATTCTAAGGATTCTAGTAGGCTCAAAACAAGGCTATCTTGTGGACGCCTATTAGATCGGGGGGATCGAGTACACTGGGTAGCTCCGCTATAGTACCTAGCTGCTAAATGCTTGGTTCCTAAAACCAAATGTATGTTATGCAAACACTATAGTCTGGATAGATCCGGCTTTTCCATTAGCCCTTAACATATGCCAATGACCGGTAATTCTGGTATCAACGAATTCAAAGCTTAGTTGGTGATAGAGAGGTTACAGCTTGTTATGAACGCTAAAGTTGCTTATGTATTCTCTTCTATTTCTCTATATACGTTATCAATGTATGGTACTGAAGGGAAGTGGGGATTTGGAATCCTATTCTGACTTATATCTAACTCTGTTGTTCTTACCTAAGTAGCATATTATTATGTGATGTTAACTCTGTGGTTGCAGCGATAGGTTAGGTGAGACTTGAACTGTCTACTACCATATTAACTTGTGTAGCTATTTTTATTTTTTATCGCTCACTTTAGACTATTGTCTAACTCAAGGTTTTATGTCTCCTCTTATTAGCTTGAGGTGATCAACAATGATGTTGTTAAGTAGGCTAAGTAGTTGGTGGTCGATTTGGTGACGATGCTTCTGTGTGATGACGAGCTGGAGGCTAACGTATTACTATTCTTCGATTACATAACTATTTAGATGATTTCCACTGCTTTTTTGTTATAAACTTTGATGAGAGATGTAGTGAGGCTTGATGTATTCAGATACTGATATGTGTTGCACATAATTTTTAAAATTTTATGGAGATAGAATTTCCTGCTTTATTATGTTTTGCAACTATATCATGTTGTATATTTTATTATTAAATATTATTCATGCGCTGTGAGTTATACAACAGGTTCTATTTCTATATTTTTTCTTTGGTGATCGTCCCATATCGGTCTGACACGTCTTGCAACGCACTTTTCCTCGCCTTGCTGCAAAAGGTGTAGGGAGACCATCACACTTGGCATCATAGCTTTGGTTAATCGATTTTACTCAAAGTCCAAAAGTTTATAAACATATGAGAAACATATTTGTAATTTGATTTGGATGATAACTATATTAAATGATATATACTATAGCAGATTAGTATGCACTTGAGCATTATTATGGCTTTTCTCTGATGTGAACTGATAATTCTTGTTTCAAATAAAGAACGAGTCTTCAAAATATGAGGAATGTTGTTAGGCACGAGCCTCCTTCTGAATGGGTAGGAGAAGACAGTCGATCAAACATCACCACATTTGATTATCCGGCTATGTTTGAGGTCATAATGGCATCGATCATGAGGAGGATGTCTACTCTATATGTGGCAATAGATGGTGGTGTTTATGTGTAGGAACCTAGGGTTGATTTTGCTAATCGGGATAAGGTATATTTTTCTAAGGATAACGAGGATACATTGAGGACAAAATTTCTTTGAAGAAACTTCAGTGTCGAGTTAAAAATCGAGAGGAAGAGATTATCAGTTTTGCTCTAAAGAAGGCTTTAAGACAAGGAAAACATATCTACTAAGGAGATTACTACCATTAATGCTACAAAGCATCCTAAGCCTTAAAAGCAGTGGAAGTAAGAAGAATCATAGAAAAGGAATAAACCAGAGTCAATGAAAGAGAAAAATGGGAACCTAAGCTAGTTTGTCTTGCATGTAAGAATAGGGTGTAACGACCTACATTCTATGTATCGGAGGATCGTAGAATATTTATTTTATTCTCAATAGAAGTCGTATGGTCGCGTAACTTTAGGGAACGACTATTAGGGTCATTTCCCATGTTCAGGATTTTTTTCGAATTTTAAATGACCTTTTTGCCCCTGACGAACCTTGTTTCACCTATAACTTTTGATTGGTAAGGAGTTTTGACCCGAAACAACTTTCATTGGATTCGGATGATGGTTTACCTTTCCGTAGAGTGGTCACCTTAATCAAACGGACTTACCGTTTGGGAGATATGGCTGAAATAAGTTTTGGAAGGTGAAAAACAGTATAATTGAGTTTAACCGGGTGACTAGCAACTAAGCCCATAACCCATTTCGGGATTAGCGTTATAAGAGGAAAGATAGGGTTTGTAAAATCAGTTTTATTCATTTTTCTAGCCGCCATTTACCTTCCTCTAACCCTAGTCATGGCCTCCAACTCCCAAATCACCTTTTAGTCACTTTCTAATCACATATTAAGCTAATAGAGGCAAACTAAAATCAAATTGGAGGTAGAGTAGCTTTGTTGCATTGGGATCCATGCCAAATCAGTTAGAGTTTCAAATCTGAGATTTATATATGGCTAAGGTGAGTGATTAGAATGTTTTTACACTAATTACGGCTAATTAGGGGGTGATTAGTGATAATTAGTGAAATTATAACTCGGAAAAATCTGGAAAATTATGTAGAAATTCTAAAATATTATTTTATGTCATTGGTGAAAATTTGGGTTAATTTGGATTAAGTTTGTTAATCTTATAGTTAAAACATGCTTAAGGGGATTAAGGGGAAATCATGCTTCTTGGGTATGTTTGATCTAAAATGTTTCATGTGATTGATATTTTGGTTTTTTTGGTTGATTCTACATGTTACTACTATTGTTTGATATGTTTTCTGATTTCATAGTAAGGTTAGAATTGTTGAAAATGTCATCGTTTGGCGAAATTAGCTTGTTGAAAAAACTGTAGAAAACCAGTTCTTGAAGGTGGCATGCCTCACGAACCGCCCTGGAGAACTTTGATTCCTAAAGGGGGTATGCCTCACGAACCGCTCCAAGATGATGGTCATGAACCACTCCAAGATGATAGTCATGAACCGCTCCAATACGAGGACTCACGAACAAGGAAAGGGTGTCACAAGCTGGGTAGGGGGTCATGAGTCGGAGGGTGTCACAAACCGGGGGGGTTGGGTGGGGGGGAGTGTATCGAACCGTGGGGTGGTCACGAACCGGGGAGGGGGTGAGCTTTCCTGTACTTTGACACATCATCCAAGTGAGAGCGGGATTCCGAGAGCACGAATCCGAGAGCGGGAATCCAAAAGCGGGATTCCGAGAGCGGGATTCCGAAAGCGAGAACCCGAGAGCGGGAATCCGAGAGCGGGATTCCGAGAGCGGGAATCCGAGAGCGAGAATCCGAGAGTGGGATTCCAAGAGCGGGAATCCGAGCATTCCTATACTTTGTCACTTCATCCAAGATGATGACTCCAAACTGAACCGGATTCGAACTTCTACCATGCGACGACAATTGTGAACTCTTCTGAAGATCAAAACCAATTCAACCAAAACCCGATATGCAAAGGATGTCCAAGTGAGAAACTATTGCTCAGGATCCAGCTGGGAACCAATGAGTTATCTTTTAGAGTTGGGCTTTACCGCGGGACCTGTTCAAAGGGGTTATCAATATCCAAAATTTTGGTTCACCACTAAGAGATGAATTATGGGCTATGGATCAATGCAATGGGGTCATTGTGACTCTCAAGGTCAAAGTGATCGTAGCAAAGGACTGGTTGATCAAGGTGGTGGATATCGTATGCTTTATGCATTGAGTGAGAGATGTGAGGATGATTGTTATGTTTGATGTTTGTTATCACCATGAAATGTGCACTTCCACTTTACACTTTGTGTTAGTGCTACCTTAGAGTATTGTGCATCTTGTTGTGATAACTCATTGGTTGCAGGTCCAGGCTCAGGTATGATTATTTATACCTGTTATTGTTTTGTTTTGCTGCTATCACTAATACCAGACTTTTGTCTGACCTAGAGGTTTATGTCTCTTCTTATTACTCTGGTTGTTCCTAAAGGAGTAGACTAGAGACAGGTTAGGTGGTTATGCACAAGTAGCTATTCAGAGATGAGCATGAGGCTTCTACGTACTATTTACATATATTCTACCTGTGTTGTTATTAGTCACTATTTTGGGCACTAGTAGTGTACCTTTCCTATTTTGCTCTAGAGACAGTATTTTGAAGTTGTAATAATGGTTTGGATCATAAGCTGTATTTTGGATTCTACTGCTATGATGGTTTAGTTTTCAACTTATGCACTGTCTCGCCTGTTTTATGTCAAGTTATGTTATTATTATATTTTATTCCATGCGCTGTGAGATATACTACAGGTTCTTAATGATTCATCGTTTCAAAACCCTTTTTCTTTAATGACCATCTAGTGCTAGTCGGGCATTGGCACGACGCAATTCGGGGAAATGTCGGCTGGTCCGGGATGAGCCATCACACTTGGTATCAGAGCCAAGGTTGTGTAGTTAACCTAGGGGAAGACATCAGGGAGAGATAGCATACATAGATGAGAGCGTGTATTTGTGATATTTTGGTTTTCAAAAACTATATATATACTATTAGTATATCAAAGAAAGAAGTCGCACTGCACTGGCACCGCTGAGGAGATGGTTAATCGTTTTCTCTTTACAGATTGGATGATGAGCCGAAATATGAGGAGTATGGGTTTAGGGGCCAATAATAGGAATCCCTGATATAAGGATGATGTTTACTACCTTCATGAGAGAGATGCTTAGAGATGCTCAGGGAGCAGTTCCTAATGCTGCTAACGATGATGGTGCAGCGGTGCAGGCGCCTAGAGCCGATTTCGCCAAGTTATGCAAGGATTATGCTAGTCTTGGTGTTAAGCCCTTCCATGGAACAGAATCGGCTACAGAGGTTCATGATTGGCTTGATAGTTGTGAGTGCGTCTTCGAGGATTTGGGAATCAACGATGCGATGAAGAGAAAGCTAGCATCACGTTAGCTTCAAGGACGGGCGATCAATTGGTGGAATGCTATTAAAGCAGCTACTTCTGAGGATCAAGTTACTTGGAATCAGTTTAAGGCCCGATTCAGTGATAAGTTTATTCCAGTTGCTCAGAAATCGAAATTGCTTAGGAAATTCTTGGAGTTTAAGCAAAATGGTATGGCAGTCTCGGAGTATATTGCTAAATTTGATACCTTATTGAAGTATGGATTGTCCTATCTCGATACGGTCAAGAAGAAGAACGAAAATTTCATAACTGGCCTAGATGATTACTTGGGGGAGAGACTCATAAACCATATCGATGAGACTTTCGAATCTATTGTGGGAAAGGCATTGGGATTTGAGTGCCTTTACCCTAAGTCGAAGACCGAGGTTACTATTACATCTACAGATGAGCCAAAGCCGTAGGCACGCGGTGGAGGCAAGAATAATTCCTAGAATAAAAGGAAACAAGACCAAACCAAGGATGGTCAGAAAAGAAGAATATGAAAGATGGCGAGTGCTTTAGTTGTGGCAATAAGGGCCACTATGCCAGAGGTTGTTGGGAAAATCCTGGGGAAAGGAAGTGCTTCAATTGCAGCCAAGCGGGAAGTCATAAGGATAAATGTCCGCAACCCCCTAAAGAGAAGCAGATCGTGAAAGCATATGCTATCAACGTTGTTCCTTCTTCGTCGAATGCCCCCAATTGCGGCGCGAAGGGAAAGGGTGTTATTATTCAAGGTATACTTTCCTTTTATGATGTTCCTTTTCGAGTATTGTTTGATATCGGGTCTTCCCATTCCTTCGTTTCTAGTGACCTAGTAGATAGGTTGGGATTGGAACCCGAGATAGTCGATAGACCTTTAGTTCTGATGAGCCCGATCGTTGGTTCGACCAGCCTTTGCATGTTTTGTTGTGATTTGGTCTTATCGAATCATGGATGTGTATTGCTTGTGATTTCTTTGTTTTGGGCTTTACTGGGTTTAGCATTATCTTGGGAGTTGATTGGCTCCAAAGGTATAGGGTGGTATTGGGTGCCTACCTAGTGATAGCGATGATAACTGGAGTTAGGGAGGCTGAGAGATTATAGTTATCGTAAGTTCTAGTTATCTCTGGGAGGAAAATGTACATTAGACGTCAAGTAGTTTGGTTAGAACTGGGGTTGCCATTTACCCTTGACATATGGCATTGGCTGTCATGCCATCAACGATAGTTTCGAAGTAGGATTCACTACAACAAAAAACACTTTTTGCAACAGGCGATATCTGTTGCAGTAGACCTATTGCAACAGGCCTGTGCCTGTTGGTATAGCCGAAGTTGCAAAAAGTCTGCAACATTTTCTGCCTGTTGCAATAAGATGTTGCGGTATCCTTTTTTGCAACAGGCCTTTGATGTTGCAACAGATCATTTTGCAACAGTATATGCCTGTTGCAATAGATCCATAAATCTATAAAAAAAAAATTATAGCTTATAGATATTGCATATTAAATGTATTCGTTTTAGTAATAGTGTATATCACAAAATAAAATAAACAAATAAAAATTTTATTTTAACAAAGTTTGAATACTACAAACAATTAAAACAAAAATTTCTACAATTTTCATACACCACTAATATATAACAATTTCTCTCATACAACACATTTTTTTCGAATAGAATATTTTCTAATCATATTTCTACTTTATCATATAGTGTATATCTGGGACATCAGCAAAAGGCTCTCAGCTTGCTTCACCGTACTGGCTAGGTCCATACTAGTGTTTAGGCTGCTCTTTGAGTAATCTCCTGACATTTTTTCCCTGCAACATGCGAAGCATATATAGCGTCATTCATTTGAACTAAATTAATGCAGTTTCTTGTTAAACCAACCAAAGAAAAAAGATTAAAGAAACGAAATAAAAGATAATTAAAACCTCTATCAGGGTTAAATAGCACACAGCTCACATGACTTTGTTCCCGACATTAAAACCTCTATCCGCTACCATACATTCCCTGTATTTCACCAAAAACAGATTGCTTAACAAGTTGCACAACTACACGTCGTTTCAAATCAAACTAAAGCACCACATGTACAAATCTTTACCACCGTTTGATAAAAGTGAAGTTGTTTATCATTCTTGAAAGCTCTATCTCAGTTTTGAGTTCCACGGGTAATCATTATTAAAAAAAAGGCTCGGTTTTCAGAGTAACATACAGAATTCTTCCTGAAAGCTGGCAATCTATTATGGTTTTACAGCTAGTAGTAAATATGATAAGCTAGAATATTAGTCCTGTAAAATTAAGGACAACTTCAGTCAAACATATATAATGCAGCATGATAACTTTGAGAAAAGAATCATGAACCAAACTTGCAAATTAAACTATACATACAGAAGAGCAAAAATAAACAAAGTACTTTAATTTCAGGCAAAATCCGTTATTGTTTGGCTTCACATATTACAAAGAAGGCTGTACATAATATGAATATCACATATTGCAAAAAAAAAGTCACTGAAATCTGAATCGCCTAGCACAAAAAAAGATAAGAAGCATCTTGTTTTCGCGAGTATACAGTCAAAAAAACTAGTTGGACTTCCCATATAAAACTAACAAAACGTAAATGATAGTGCAAGCCAATGAAAGATATTATTTACCGTGAGTGCAACGAAAGGAAAGACTATAAAATAAGAACTCGAAAGGAGAACTGGGAATAAATCAACACATGCAATTGGTTAAATTAACGTACATATGTGTTCAAACATACATAAACAACTTAATTCCTCTCATGGGTTTTCCTATCCATCTGGTCCTTTTAGAGTATGTTTAAAAATTAATGTACTGATATGTATTCACCGACTGCTAGAAATTAAAGAACTCACCACTTGCTAGCATGGTCCGTAAAACGACGCTCAATCACATTGCAGTTGAAATACTCCTCCAACCGAACCGATCACCGTCAAGAACCGCTTAACACGCTATCGACATCTCAACTGATGCTGCTTTCGCCACTCATTTTAACCAGTTATGAGCATCTTGGCATAAGCTTTGATTTTCGTTGAATTTCTTTCTAGTATTAACATGGATTGTTTCAGCCACGTAAGAGAATTGAGGCCATGGAATTAGAGTTAGAATCAGTGGCGTAGCCAGGAATTGGCATTGGTGAGGTCATCGTATAAAAAAACATAGGTGCTTGAGGGTGATAACCCCTAAACAAATATTTTGAACAGGTGTAAAAAGAAGCATAATAAATCAATTTACTGTTGATATTTGCACCAAAAAATCCACTGAAAAATACCTAAATATTACTGTTACTTGGTATCAAATCGTGACCATTGTTTGTTGTGACCAATAGCTTGTTATCGGCTGTAGCGATGCAATTCAAAGCTTTTTTCAATAATAAGTTACCGATTCCAATAAACAACAATCAACAATTTACTACCAACTAAAACAACAAAAATAAGTAATTTCAAGCAAATTTTATCGTGCAAACAACAACCCTCAATCAATTAAGAGATATAAATATTATTTAATACAATAATATACTACCACAAAAATGATCGATCATCGATAATTTAAGCAGATTCATTATCATTTCAGTAGACTGATTGTCGTTTCAGTACCATACTCGCTGCCATTTCAACAAATTCATTATTATTTCAGCAAATCAACCTCAAAAAAGATATCACTCCAGCAAAGAATTCATTTTAGCCTCAATCTGACAAATTCAATTCATTCAAACTAGCAAAAAATCAATAACAACGTTCAGATCTATAGCTCTATTCATATTAATTAAACCCTTAAAAACTACATTCAAATCAGTGCAAAGTAAAATTAATGTTAATAAATTACTCATTACCCTTAGTGTGATGCCAAGAATGGAGGAAGATGGTCTGAGAAGAGCGCGAAAATCAGTTGCCGAAGGAAGCGAAAACCAGTTATCGAGGGAAGAGAAACTCTAGTACGATAGCAGAAAAGAAAGTAAAAAGCATGTGGCGTGAGAAAGAAAAATGCGAAGTGTACCCTTTTTTCCCCAATTTCTGGTCACCAGGCTAACCAATTACCATGCCTCCGCCCCTGGTTAGAATGAAGAATTGGGAAAGGCAGATGAATTAGAAAACACGTGAAGGGGCACGAAATATTGGTTCGCGGTCATAAATTTTTTCGAGTGCCCGCCTTTCTAATATTTGTTGCCCGCCTTTCTATTTGCATTACCGTCTTACTGGTGCGAAGCGGTCCTCAAATTTCCTGTGCTGTACATTTTCTAATCAACTAAAATTTAATTTTATTATGAAAAAAATATTTGCAAAGGTCATGTAAAAGAAATTATTAAATAAATCTAGTTAATATTGAATAATAAATATTAGTTATCAAACATTAAACTAGCATTAGTTATAAATTATTTAACAATAATTATTTTTAAAAATACCAAAAATCGACTATATTCATCAATTATAATTATTAAGTTAAAAATATGCTTATTGCAACTATCACGAAAAGATAAGTATTAAAAATATGTGTATTTCTACTTGTACTAAAGCACGATCCCTAAAAATTCACTTATTAGAACTGTCATATGCCACCAGTATACAGTATTATTTGTTAATAATTATACTCATAGATTATAAATAGTGAATATAAGTTATTGCTAATTATACTTTGGTTATATATAATTTTCTATTAACAAATATTGATTATAAATTATAAATTGTTCATTAATTAGTAAATTGATTATTAAACTATGACAAATATTAATTACTAATATATTAAATTACTAAAATATTAATTTTTAACATATTAAATTAAGTACATATTAGTTATTAGAAATTGATCTTAATAACATATTTTTCGCAACTGGTAAAGAAGAGCAGTTGCTAAAGATATGCTTTCCGCAACTAGTAGACAAGAGCAGTTGCTAAAGATATGCTTTCCGCAACTAGAAGAGAAGTGCAGTTGCTAAAGATATGTTTTTGCAACTGGCTGGAAATGTCTTTTGTTAAATCTCATTTATTGCAACTGTTACGGACGGTCTGTTGCTAAAAATCATCCGTTGCAACTGTCTTATGACGCCTGTTGCGAATAACTAGTTGCAATATGATATTTTTCTTGTAGTGATTGGCGCGGATAGCGAAAGTTAGTTATGAGTGCTCGAGTGTTTGGTTGTTTTGTTCATATCATCTCACGTAGATTGTTTGGATTCAGAGGAGATGCTTCTTAAGTGCTTGTCTGATATTGGTTTAGGCCATTGGGGCTTGTACTTGGGGAATGTCTAGTTCGACTAGGATGGTTTGCATGAGATATAAGTAGTTGTTTTGATTTCCATTGAATGATGTCTTGGTTTACTCGAGGAGTGATGGGCAGCCGTGACATGATAAGACTGTTCAATGATGTGGACTACCCCGAGTTGGACTCAATAGGGCTATGAAATGAATTGAGTGGGAGTCGAGAAGGCTGCAAGATAATGGATTAACTTGGGCTGGACATGAGTTGAAGATAGAGTTGTGGATAGCTCTTCTAATGAGGTGCCAAGGAATCGTCGACAGTTTGGAGTGTTCTAGGCGGACTCGAAGTAGGGGTATTTGGGGACGCCCATTTACGTTGGATCCTTTGGACGTGATCTAGTTATCCTTGGAGGATAAACGTACGTTGGACGTGCGGTAGTCCATTTGGAGCCAGGGCTTCCATGGGCCCTTGATATTGGTTGGACCAGTCATCTGAGTATCGACATATTAATGGACTTATCATGTAATAGATAGGAATTATTTGATGGTTGATATGGTTGTTCCTATTTTTCTTCTCTTGAGAATACTATCACCTACAGGATTCTGGCGATGGGAAATGAAGAGATGATGGTATACACAGATACCTATGCTACCGGACTAGGTGCGATAACTGATGCATTGAATATGAGACATGCCAGTTTAGATGCTATGTTTCTTGAATGGAAGCAACCGGAGTATATCGCGGGATATGATTTTAGACCAAAGTATGGGTTGGGTCCAGAGATGTTAGCAAGTTTGACAATTAGACCGACTTTGATTGAGCAGATTGGTTTCGGTCAGAGGGACAATCCCGACCTATTAGATATCATCTCCAAGGAAGAGATGAATATCGATAGTGAGAAAATGAACAAGTATGAACTTGATAGAGAACTATGGCTTCGAAAGGAAGGGAGACTAGTCATACCAATGTTAATGGATTGAGAGATGAAGTGCTTAGAGAATGTCATCACTCGAAATTGATTATACATCTAGTACTGGGAAGGGTTGTATTGAGACATGAAGCAAACCTACTACTAGGAAGGGATGAAGAGGGACGTTGGGAAGTTTATCTACAATGGTATGAACTGCCAGTTAGTTAAAGCCGAGCAAAAGAAGCCTAGTGGTTTGTTACAACCGTTGGAAATTACCAAATGGAAATGGGAACAAGTCTCGATTGACTTCATCGATGGTTTACCAAGGACTAGATCCGACCATGATAATATATGGGTGATTGTGGATCGATTGACCGAAAGTGCAAGGTTTATACCCATCAAGTCGTTTAGAGCGGCAGCTAAGCAGTAGAATTGTATACTAAGTGATAATGAGAATGACTGTACCTGGGAAAGCGAGAAGAACATAAGGAAGTCATATCCAGAGTTCTTTACTTGATACTGTAATATCGATATTGTACTCCCTTTTTAGTGAACCACATGCTAGGATAGGCTTGTTATGTATGTCTGATTGTTTATAAATGGTTGATAGGCATGCAAGCCACCTTTGTATGTTTTGGTTAAGGAATTTCGGGGGCGAAATTTCTTGAGGGGGGAGAGTGTAACGACCTGCAATCTATGTACCAAAGGATCATAAAATACTTATTTTATTCTCATACGAAGTCATATGGTCGTTTGACTTTGGGAAACGACTATTGGGGTCATTTCCCATGTTCACGATTTTTGCTGAATTTTAAATAACCATTTTGCCCCTGGCGAACTTTGTTTCACCTATAACTTTTGATTGGTAAGAAGTTTTGACCTGAAACTATTTCATAAAATGGTTCATCTTTCCGTAGAGTGATCACATTAATCAAACTGACTTACCATTTGGGAGATATGGCTGAAATAATGTTTGGAAGGTGAAAAACAGCATAATTGGGCTTAACAGGATGATTAATAGCTAAGCCAATAACCCATTTCGAGATTAGAGTTATGGGAGGGTTGATAGCGTTTGGGAAATCAGTTTTATTCATTTTTCTAGCCGCCATTTATCATCCTTTAACCCTAGTCATGACTTCGACTTCCAATTCACCTTTTAATCACTTTCTAATCACATATTAAGCTAATAGAGGCAAATTAACATCAAATTGGAGATAGAGCAGCTTTGTTGCATTGGGATCCATGCCAAAATAGTTAGAGTTTCAAATCCGAGATTTATATATGGCTAAGGTGAGTGATTAGCATGTTTTTACACTAATTACGGCTAATTAGGGGTGATTAATGATAATTAGTGAAATTATAACTCGGAAAAATCTGGAAAATTATGTAGAAATTCTAAAATATTATTTTATGTCATTGGTGAAAATTTGGGTTAATTTGGATTAAGTTTGTTAATCTTATAGTTAAAACATGCTTAAGGGGATTAAGGGGAAATCATGCTTTTTGGGTATGTTTGATCTAAAATATTTCATGTGATTGATATTTTGGTGTTTATGGTTGATTCTAAATGTTACTACTGTTGTTTGGTATGTTTTGTGCTTCATAGTAAGGTTAGAATGGTTGAAAACGCCATCGTTTGGTGAAATTAGTTTGCTGGAAAAACTGGTTCCTGAAGGGGGTATGCCTCACGAACCGTCCAAGAGAACTTCGATTCCTGAAGGGGGTATGCCTCATGTACCACCCAGGAGAACTTCGATTCCTTAAGGGGGAATGTCTCACGAACCGCTCCAAGATGATGGTCACGAACCGCTCCAAGATGATGGTCACAAACCGCTCCAATATGAGGACTCACAAACAGGGGAAGGGTGTCACAAGCCGCGGAGGGGGTCACGAGCCGAAGGGGGGGTCACGAGCCGGAGCGGTGAGCTTTCCTATATTTTTTCACTTTATCTAGGCAAGAGCGGGATTCCAAGAGCGATAATCCAAGAGCAGGAATTCGAGAGCAGGATTCCGAGAGCGGGATTCCGAGAGCAGGAATCCGAGAGCGGGATTCCGAGAGCGGGATTCCAAGAGCGAGAATCCAAGAGCGAAAATCCGAGAGCGGGATTCCGAGAACGGGATTCCGAGAGCGCGAATCTGAGCTTTCCTATACTTTGTCACTTCATCCAAGATGATGACTCAAAACTAAACCTGATTCGAACTTCAACCACGCGACGACAATTGTGAACTCTTTTGAAGATCAAAATCAATTCAACCAAAACCCGAGATGCGAAGGAGGTCCAAATGAGAAGTTATTACTCAGGATCTAGCTGGAAACCAATGAGTTAACTTTTAGAGTCGGGCTTTACTGGGAGACGTGTGCAAAGGGGTTATAGATATCCATAATGTTGGTTCACCAATGAGAGATGGATTGTGGGCTATGGATCAATGCAATGAGGTCATTGTGAGTCCCAGGGCAAAGTGATCGTAGCAAAGAATTGGTTGATCGAAAGGGTGGATATCATATGCTCTACGCACTGAGTGAGAGATGTGAGGATGATTGCTATGTTTGATTTTGCTATCACCATGACATGTGCACTTCCACTTTACACTTTATGTTAGTGTTACCTTAGAGTACTGTACATCTTGTTGTGTTAACTCTTTGGTTGCAGGTCCAGGTTTAAGTATGATTATTTATACCCATTATTGTTTTGTTTAGTTGCTATCGCTCATATCAGACTTTTGTCTGACCCAAAGTTTTATGTCTCTTCTTATTACTCTGGGTGCTCCTAAACGAGTAGACTAGAGACATGTTAGGTGGTTATGCACGAGTAGCTGTTCGGAGACGAGCAGGAGGCTTCTACGTACTATTTACATATATTCTACCTGTGTTGTTGTTTGTCACTATTTTGGGCTTTAGTAGTGTACCTTTCCTATTTTGCTCTAGAGACAATATTTTAAAGTTGTAATAATGGTTTGGATCATAAGCTGTATTTTGGATTCCGCTGCTATGATGGTTTAGTTTTCAGCTTATGCACTGTCTTGCCTGTTTTATGTCAAGTTATGTTATTCTTATATTTTATTCCATGCACTATGAGATATACTACAGGTTCTTAATGATTCATTATTTCAAAACCCTTTTTCTTTGATGACCGTCCCATGCTAGTCGGCCGTTGGCACATCGCATTTCGTGGAAATATCGGCTGGTCTGGGGCGGCCCATTACATATGCGATGTTTGATAGAAAACTAGAAGATTTATAAGAAGATGAAGTGCTTAAGTTGTGATAAGCTTGGACATGTAGGGAAGGATTGTCTAGATCTTCCTAAGGATAAACAATTGATGGAGGCATATGTTTTGGAAGTTATTCCAAATTTTTATCACGTTGCTACTGAGAGCTAGGCAAGATACCTATGTCTTAAGGCTTAGAACATGAGATTGCTGATAGGTCATTGGCTATGACTAAATCAGTATGGGGATCTTTTAGTCTTTTCCCGCTTTGTCATGGTCTAGTCTAATCAAGTCATGGTTTCTCTTTTGTTTGTGACTTCTTTGTTTTGAGCTTCATTGGGTTTGGGATTATTAGGGTATAGAATGGCTTAAGAAATACACAATTATAGTGGGTTGCAAGAATCTCAAGGTGAAAATTGGGAATGTGGAAGGGAATATTTGTTAAAGGACTACTGGCACAAAGGGAAATTAAGTTTTACTATGCCATTGACATTGACAAGGTTAAAGGACTACTATCACAAAGGGATATTAAGTTTCGAATTGATCTGGCGGATGGGCCTTAACGTACCATTATTCCTCATTGGTGGATGACACTTAGAGAGCTATGAGAGTTAGAGGTGTAAGTGAAAGATCTTCTAAATAGCATATTCATTTGGAGAACCATATCGAAATGAGGTGCATTAGTTTTTTTTGCGACCAAGGCTGATGGACCTTTAAGTATGTGTTGATTATCGTAAGTGAAATAAGGTAACCAAGAAGAATAAGTATCTAGTGCCGAGGATCGATGAGTTGTTTGGATAGATTCACGGGCCAAGGTGTTTCCCAAATGGATTTGGCACTGAGATTTCACCAATTGAAAGTGGCTAAGGATAGTATGTCAGAGACTTATTTTAGGAAGACGTTTGAATTTTATGAGTGGCTGGTGACGTCGTTTGGATTGATCAACATGTTAGCATATTTTGTAGATCTTGTGGATCAGGTGTTTAGGGATCAGCTGAATAAGTTTGTGTTTGTGTTTGCAGATGATATATTGGTTTGCTCTAGAACCGAGTAAGAACATAGGATGCATTTGAGAATTGTTTTGAAAATCTTGTGAAAACATCGGCTAAGAGCTTAGTTTTTGAAGCATCACTTCTGCAAGGAAGAAGTGAGATTCTTGTGTTATGTCATATCGTGATAGGAATAGAACCTTTCAATAAGGTCGAAATTCATGATTGTGGTCGACCTAAAAATGTTGTGGATGTCATAAATTTCCTTGGTTTAGCTGGATATTATTGATGATTTATCAAGGATTTTTTGAAGTTAGCTGCATCATTGCCTGGATTGATAAAGAAGAATCAGGCCAGTGCATGGATGCATGTTCTGAGCATTCTTTCATGGTCTTGAAAGAGAGATTAGCAAGTGCACTTGTATTGCTTTTTCCAAGTAGAAACGAACAGATTGTTCTGTATAACGATGCATGTGATACTGAACTAGGAGCAGTGATAATGCAAAAAGAGAAAGTTGTGGCTTATGCGAGTCGACAGCAAGCCATACCAAAAAAAATTCCCAACACATGACTTGGAGTTAGCGACGATCGTTTTTTCTCTAAAGGTGTGGACACATTATCTTTTGGGGGTTAGATCTGAGTTGTTTATAAATCATAAGTCATTGAAGTATTTTTTCTCCTAAAAGGACTTGAACCTTCAACAGTAACGGTGGTTAAAGTATCTAACATCTTATGATTTTGGTAATGCCTATACTCTATGGAATGTTAATGCGGTGGCTAATGCGTTAAGTAAAAGACATGCAAGTTTGGGAGTCATGTTTACCAAGTCGAAGAACCTAGAGTATTTGGATGGATTTGATTTCAGGCCTTATTGTGAGATAGAGCCGGAGATGTCAGCAAGCTTGTCAATTAAACCTACTCTCATCGAAACGACTGGCAAAATCCAAAAGAGACACGTCAATCTTGTAGGGATCATCAAGAGATTGGATATGAGAGTTGACTCGAAGGATATAAAGATTTATTAAGTTGATCGCGATGATTGGCTTTGCAAGGATGAAAGATTGGTTGTTCCCGACATAGATGGATTGAGAAATGAAATTCTGGGATAAAGTCTTTATTCTAGATTGACTATTCATCCTAGTGGTAACAAGATGTATCATGATATGAAAAGAGTTTACTACTGGGAAGTTATGAAAAGGGATGTTCGAAGATAAATTTCGCAGTGTATTAATTATTAGTTGGTTCAAGGTATGCAGAAGAAGCTGAGCAGATAATTGTAACTGTAAGAGGTTCCTACATGGAAGTGGAAGCAATTATCAATGGATTTCATTGATGGATTGAGGAGGAGTAGGGAATGATATGATGGTATACAAGTTACCGTGGATCGCTTGACCATAATCGCAAGGTTTACTCTTGTTAAATCAACTAGGTCCGCATCCAAGTTGGTTGAATTGTGTATTAAACGGATCGGTCGATTCCATCGAATACCTACGAGTATAGTAGGTGATTGGCGTCCTTTATTTACAGTGGAATATGGAAAAGTTTGCAAGAGGCATTAGGAACCAAGATATGCATGAGTACAGTTTATCACCCCCAGACTGACGATCAGACTGAGAGAGTCAATGGTGCATTTGTATATCTTCTAAGAGCTTGCATATTTGGCTTTAGAGGATCATGGGAAGAACATCTTCGTCTTGTTGAGTTTACGTACAACAATAGATACCAGTTGAGTACTGAAATGGAACCATATGATGCATTGTACAGTAAACCATGTAACTAGCCCTCTTACTGGTTAGAGATTGGAGTGAAATTGGTTCTTGATTCGGAAATGATACAAGAAGTGACATATAAATTGATATCGTTCGGAAACAAATGAATGACGTCCAAGATCTCCAGAAGGGTTATGCCAATATGAGAAGAAAGGATTCATAATTCTAGGTAGGAGACTTGGTATTAATTAAGGTTTCACCTCTAAGGAAAATTGTTTGCTTCGGAAGGGATGGTAAGCTAGCATCGATGTTCATTAATCATTTCCAGTTATAGAACGTATTTGGAAGCTCTCTTATGACATAAAATTGTTTGCAACTTTAGCTTATGTTATGTATTACATTTATAATATAGACTTATGATGCCTCATGTGGTCCAGTACATATTTCTCTCTTGGATAAATAAGTGAAGCACAAGAAAGAGAGTTTAAGAAGAAAAATATTTGATTTCCAAAGTTTCAAAATTGGAAAGGCATTGCTTTCTTAGAGATTTACAAAAAATTCACAAGAAACTTTGAAAATTCAGGTTTGAATTTTAAGGCAATAAGGGAGAAGAATAGCTCAGTGAGGCCCGAAATTTCCATGTGAACTATTATGCAAACATGGTACCCTTCGTTCCAAAGGGATAGGATTTCTTCTTGTCCGCACTCCTTGTGACAATAAGAGAATTTAGCTCGATCTGAATCGATCGCAAACCCTTGATTGTTTCAAGAACATGACAAATCGAAACACAAATAGAAGAACATTTCATTATTTATTACAACAATTCCATCAGAATACAAGAATATACATAGTCTAAATAAATATTACACAGAAAATATCAGAGATTTAAATTACATTTAAATACATCGCAGCGGAAAATAATACAAAACACAACTGAAAGGGATAAACGGATACAGAGCTTTCCGGATATCGTTCCAGCTGTATATCAGGATCCTATGAATATAAATCTGCAAAACAAAACTACTAGCTACCCTTGTCGAAAATAAGGGCACCCAGAGTTTAGGTAAAAACAATATACTCCAGGTCAGTCATGTGACTGGTGTGAGAACTAAAACAGTTATTAATCTTTATTTTAAAGTTAGATAAATCAAGGGACCACGCCGACACGGAACGGGTTTCCTCCCAAGAACACCAGTGCATAAAAAAACACGCAATGCTAAATAAAGAACAACGAAGCTATTATAAGACCCAGGTCCCATCACACAATGCAGCGCAAGCCGGAGGATAGGTTTTTACCTTATAATAGCCAAGAATGCTTGGTATGTGAAATTTCTTGTTTTATTATTACTACAAGTGTATAGTGTCAAAACAATTTCAATCATAAGTATCAATCATAGACGGTATAAGTGCCCCATACCACTATGTCGCCATACTAGGCTCTACAATCAAAACCGCAAATATCACGAATTAGAAGTTGGGTTACCATCTGTGAACCGAGGCAAAAGATAGTCCTCTACCGATTCGAGACGCTCTAGCCTGTGCCTCAGGACCCAGAGTTTGGTGGGCCCTTGGATCGTCAGGGCCGATCCACGGATGCGGATTAAAATGCCTGAACACTGCGTTTCCCCACCCTACGGGGTGTCAATGAGTCCACTGACTCCATCGGCTCCACATAGTCACCGATATATCCGAGGCGCCTCGCAATCCAACAACCACATAAGTCAAACTCGTCAGGACGTGTAAAACCACTGACGCCATTTTTAACTAGAAGGAAACGCATGTCCTCCCTGATGTCCTCTCCCGTTTCTGGTTCACAACACAACCGGGGTGTGAGGCTCGCGAATCAACGTTACACAAATCTATGTCACACAGGCGGTGCTTTGATCATCAACCACAAGACTTTGCTTTTCAACAAAAGCCTTGATCATTTGCCACTTAGGCATGCCACACAGGCAGTTCACTCCATGAGATTGATATCCATTAATATATAACCTCTGAGCTCGTACGTCTCAAAGAAGGACGTTAAGCAAGAGAATAAATTATTCGCCGCCAAACAGATATGTATATTTAATAGAAATCAATCATACAGAATAAAATCCAATGTCAGACATACAGTCCATTTACAAGTTCGTTCTGGGTCTGAACGAAACCGGAGGCACCTTGTACCTCGCTTATCCATCGATCTCCAAGCACGTCTGGACGATCACCAACTTATTCCCTCCTTTTGGGTGTACGGCCCAGTCAAGATCATTAGGAATCATTCAAACGATGTGAAGACCTCCGGTCTTCAACCACTGTCTTCACCTTCGACTTATCGTCATATCAGTTATTCAGAATGGGATAAACCCGGTCTTTCCGAACAACTCGCGTATATAATAAACAAGTGTTACACAAACACAACATACGCCTCATTCCAATTCATCAGTCACTAACCGAAAGTTAGTAAGAGAACAATTTCCCAAATATTAACCCCGAAGGCCGAAACCAACATCAGATCAATACCCAGGAAACTATTTATCTTAACTAATCTACAGTTAGCTGTTAAATTTCACATTCTTAGGGAGAGGTTCCCATTAATTTTATCAAAGATAAATTCCTCAGATTTATTCTTTAATCTTCTTTTGAATATCAATTCAAACCAAATTATGGTTTACCCAAACTAGTCGGGATTAACGAACCTTACCGAAGTAATCAATTATTAAATTTCCCAACCCCAAACCTATTCATCCCATGAAGTAAAACTGGTAATACTTCATAACTAACACCACGGCGTTATTGGCAAATTCAATAACCATTTCACGTTCAAATCTAATTAAAGATTTAACTATCGCCTGGAGCAAAACTGGTGATACTCCATTCTCGATCATTTCAATCTAATTAAAGATTCCTTAAAACTCCACTTGGTTTTAATCCTCCCAAAAATCAATATTAATGATTGTTTAACTTGGGAAATCATATCCTGTCTTTAACTGGGTTAAGAACAAATGTCATTTAAAACACGGTTCACGATAAACCCCAAATCACATTCTATTAAATACAAGGCTCTGAATAGAAAATATATCGGCTTATATTCAATATCAAATTCTACGACCAACAAATATCGTATTGGAAATAACGATATAAATATATCTTTCAAATTTCCATAACAATATCTGCATAATCATGAAACCCAACATCGAAATATTCAAAACACAATTCCGATTCAAATCCATTTCCACATTATATATTGGAAATTCTGGTTATTTTCAAAACCATTTCAAATACACTTTATTTATTTTAAAAATAAAGGGGATTATAATTCTAGTTCAAAACTAGTTCATTTCGACAAAAATCTATTTTTATCTTTTCAAATTTGGGATTTTTCATCCCAATTCTTCACAAATCATTTCTTATGATTTTACACAAATTACTACTATTTTTAATAATTTTATGAAGGCTCGTACAGTCGAATTCCATCAACGGCCATCGAACTGCACTTACAACGACCTTTTCCAAATTTGATTTGGACCTAATTCCAAATCCAACCGTTAGATTTCAAATCTCTAATATTTGTTAGAAAGCTCTTTTCAATACGAACCCAACGATTCTGGTTTTAGGAGAATCCGACGGATGGATCTCCTGTAATATCCGTTCGAAGTCAATGGTCGAAATTCGCGAACTGCCGTGGCGCGGCGCCTTCTATTCAGGCCATTATATATAATATATATATATATTAATATATACATATATATATATATGCTTCGTCGATTTCCTTTTAAAAAATATTTTATAAATTATTTTAAATTCGTTTTCAAAACGATTTCAACTTCCTAATCAATTTCTAATCAAAATTGAATATTCCATATCATCTATATATAAATGATAATATTTTCAAAACGTTATATTTTGAAATCACTTCCTTTCATATATTCATTATAAAAATGAATAAAATCGATATAAATATCGTTTACGTCAAAATAGCGCATATCTAATCAACACGGCTTTATATATTTCAATAACTTCGTTATTCTATTCAACAAATGAATATTTTCTTCAACACATGAGTATTTGTTCTATTCAACACATGAATATTTATTATATTCAACGCATGAATTTATATTCTGTTCAACACATGAATTTTTATTCTATTCAACACATGAATTTATATTCTGTTCAACACATGAATTTTTATTCTATTCAACACATGAATTTTCTTTCTATTCAGCACATGAATTTTCTCTTATAATATTCCTTATTTTCCAAATTGGAATGAGGCCCAGTCAATTACCATATAATGTTAATTATATGGATTCCATAAAACACATGTATATAATAGCAACGATAAATAATCAACTATCATCCAGAGTGCACCACACAACTGCATAAGCATTAAATATAAATAATTAACGCTTACAACAGCATGTCAATCAATCGATCGACATACAGCTAATTATTAGGATTAGTGTATGACCAATTTCATCCCAACACCCGTGTGGGGTTTTCAAACAATCAAACACAGGTTTTATTTGTGCAGTTGGGTGATGTGTAAAATTTATCGTCCCAATCCATATCAGTCAAATCGGTGTACATAAACAAATCATTCGATTTGTAAATGAATATTTGTTTTACTTCAACACATTAATATATATTTTATTTCAACACATGAATATATATTTCATTTCAACATATGAATTTTGTTCTATTCAACACATGAATATATATATTTTTATTTCAACTCATGAATTTTTTTCCTATTCAACACATGAATATATTTTTTATTTCAACACATGAATTTTATTCTATTCAACACATGAATATATATTTTATTTCAACACATGAATATTATTCTATTCAACACATGAATATATATATATTTTATTTCATTCCACATCACAATCAATTTTCACAACACATAAAATTAAACAAGTTGTCCACAGTCTGTGGACGACAGGTGTCGGGTGCTGCTAAGCACCGTCTGCATCCTAGTATATTTTTCATCTAGAAAACAAATAAAAATAAAAGTGAGGAGTTCTCACCTTTGAGTTCCACTCCACCATTCTTATGGTCACTCAGATTCGCTGCTCTAATTCTAACGTAATCTGTTTCAATGCAATTTATATTAAAATCACATCTTCAACATCGCTATATATAATTAAAAATCAGATTCTTATACTTCTCCTTGATATATTTAAAAATCACATTTTTATAACGAAGTTGTTTAAATAAAAATCATATTTTGATTTCACTTTCATATAAAGAATAAATAACATTTTTATTTACTAAAAATTATATTTTTACATAACCAAAGATCGTATTTTACTCTATTAAAAATCTAATCTTTACTTCTATAAAGATCTAATCTTTGTCGCGTTAAAAATCAAATCTTTGTCGCTATTCATATATATAAAAATCGTCGCTATACATAAAATAAAAATCAATTTCTATCTTCATAATAAAAATCATATTTTTAATATATAACTTCATCTACGTAAAAATCTAAATTTTTCCTACTTAAAAATCTTATCTTTTTATGTGATAGAAATATAATATTGTCTCCTTTTTATATTATACAAAAATCTGTTTTTACTCTAATCAAAATAAGTTATTATACTAATTAAAAATCAGTTAAAAACTCACCTTTTTTCGTCGAATTGGAGTTGGAGGGACTGCATTTGCTCAGAGGGGGTCGGGGTGCGCAGAGTCGGACGAAGGGGGAGGCGCTGGAGTCGAGGATGGCTGCGGCGAAGGTGGCACAGTGGGCGAAGCAGCGGAAAAGGGTGGTCCAGGCTAGGGTTGGGTGTAGGCTCGGATTGGGGAAAAGGGGGGGTTTGGGGTTCGGGTTTCGCCGCTGGCTGGAGGCGGAGACGAGGAGGTGGAGCACCGACCTGGGCGGCGGCGAGGGGGACCTCCGACGAGGCGGCGTCGCGGTTCATCGCTAGGGCATGAGTTTTTTTTTTCTGAGATCGATTTTTTTCACGTGGAGGATAAAAGGGGAGTGTGAGGGCTTATAGGTAAATTATATTATATTATATTATATTTAATCCTCCAAAGAGTTGACTTTCTGTTTGAACTCCAAATAAGGCTCAACGACTGTCGCCCCTAGCTAATAACCCCCATTCCGAACACAATGGGATATGTTTTGTAAGCCAGTTCAGCTGTTTAGCTTAGTTTTCCTTTAAATTAAATTATAAATCAACATATATTTAATTTATACACACATTTTAATTTACAGAGGCCACATACTGATCCTAAAAATCTCAAAAAAATTATTTCTAGCTTCGTATTGACAGTACGGTCCTAACAAAACTAATTTCGTCAAATTTGAAGATCGTTTGAAAAATGGCCATTTTCCAGTCGATTAAAATCAACTGAAACTGGTCAAACGCATTTTCCTTTGCCACACTCACACATTGATTCGGAAAATTATGAATTTTGAAACGTAGCAATAATTTGACATCGAGGATCTGACAAAAGTTGTTTCATCGAAAATAGAGGTCGTTTGCAAAATTCCCATTTTTAAGGGCCAGAATTCCATAGCGACTATTCTGAATTTTCAACTGGGCGTAACTTTTAATTTCCGCTATGAAATTTCAATTTGTCGGATTCATTGGAAAGATATTCTCAATTACATTCAAATACTTTTGGTTTCACTAAAATTCGGTTTATTTTGAATCCTGTACATTCATTTGAAATTTGAAATCGAAATTTCGAACTACCGCGCCATTTTCAATTCCTTTTATAATTAAAATAAAATATTTATATTCTAATGTCGATCTATATAAATATATACGTTCTATTTCTATTCAAAATGAATTTTTCGTCGTTATTATTTAAAATAATCCATTTTAAATATTCAAAATTCAATAAAATTGCAAAAATAAAATTTTTAAATTGGCTCGGATTTCCGGCTTATTACAATCTCCCTCACTTAAAACTTTGCGTCCCCGAAAAGGAACGAAGTTGAAAGTTGTTTACATATCAACTCAACTTTCATTATTCTCATTATGGCTTAAGTTCTTCAACTTTTCAGTTTCTAAGAACTTTTCAAATTTTTCAAAAATTTGGCTAACACCCTAAATTTTCGAAAAATTTCGCCATAACCTCCCCTGCATCGGGAGCTTCGGGATATTTCAAATAGCCTCTCATGGCCCTCACCAATCCAAAAAGAAAAAGAAACAGCCAAGCAGCTAGCCAATCAGCTCATAAAATCATCAAAAACCTAAGAAATACAACAAACATGTACCTATTTGTCGGGTAAACAATTTTATTCCTCTTCTCTAGCCTCCTTGCTATGACCTGTTCAATGTAAGTACATGTACATGCACGCAAATGCGATAAATTTTCAATACAATTCCATATTTGTTTCTATTTGGCTAAAGGTTCCACATTTAATTAATCAAACAATAATCAAACAACACAACCAGCAATCAATTAGTTGATTATCATTTCAAATTCATAATTTTGATATAAAGTCAAAAATCATATTTTTGATGCCAAATCACAACAATAAGCCCTATCTAGTTTTGGTTCTCACACCAGTCAATTGGAATCATATAGAAATCCCGCTTTCGAAACTCGAATACTAATGCTGATGATGTCTAGACTATCATCAGAATCATCTGCGGGCGACTAGAGTGTGATTCTATATCTATCCAGCATATTAAAACTTCAAATACACGCGGATCAGAGACGCATACGCAAAATATTTATATACTTGATTGTCCAAATCAATACAAATAAATATTCAGATATAAATAATTGAATTTAATTTTTCAAAACAAATTTTGTTTTCAATTTTATTTCAAAAACATCACTCTTCACACTCGTTCTAGGATACTACTGATCCCATCTCTAACGAGTCATTCTCATTGGATATTACTAATCCAATCTCTGATGAATTCTTTCGTTCAGTTCTAATGTGCCTTGTTCTCCGAGCTCTGTAAACAAAAGCTCTGATACCAAATGTGACAGTAAGGGAATTTCGCTCGATCCGAATCAATCGCTAAACTAACCATGATCGTTCGAAACCCCTGATTGTTTCGAGAACATGACAAATCGGAACACAAACAGAAGAACATTTCATTGTTTATTACCACAATTCCATCAGAATACAAGAATATACAGAGTATAAATAAACATTACATAGAAAATATTAGAGATTTAAATTACATTTAAATACATCGCAGCGGAAAATAATACAAAACATAACTGAAAGGTATAAACGGATACAGAGCTTTTCGGATATCGTTCCAGCTATATATCAGGACCCTGTGAATATAAATATGCAAAACCAAAACTACTAGCTACCCGTGTCGAAAATAAGGGCACCCAGAGTTTAGGTTAAAACAATAAACTCCAGGTCAGTCATGTGACTGGTGTGAGAACTAAAACAGTTATTAATCTTTATTTTAAAGTTAGGTAAATCAAGGGACCATGCCGTATAACACGAAACGGGTTTCCTACCAAGAACACCAGTGCATGAAACAACAGCGCAATGCTAAATAAAGAACAATGAATCTATTATAAGACCCAGGTCCCATCACATAATGCAACGCAAGCCGGAGGATAGGGTTTTTACCTTATAATAGCCAAGAATGCTTGGTACGTGAAATTTCTTGTTTTATTATTACTATAAGTGTATAGTGTCAAAACAATTTCAATCATAAGTATCAATCATAGACGGCATAAGTGCCTCATACCACTATGTCGCCATACTAGGCACTACAATCAAAACTGCAAATATCGCGTATTGGAAGTTGGGTTTCCATTTGTGAACCAAGGCAAAAGATAGTCCTCTACCGATTCGAGACGCTCTAGCCCGTGTCTTAGGACCCAGACTCAGGTGGGCCCTTGGATTGTCAGGGTCGATCCACCGATGTGGATTAAAATGCCTGAACACTGCGTTTCCCCACCCTATGGGGTGTCAATGAGTCCACTAACTCCATCGGCTCCACATAGTCATCGATATATCTGAGGCACCTCGCAATCCAACAACCACATAAGTCAAACTCGTCAGGGCGTGTAAAACCACTGATGCCACTTCTAGCTAGAAGGAAACGCATGTCCTCCCTGATGTCCTCTCCCGTTTCTGTTCACAACCGGGGTGTGAGGCTCGCGAATCAACGTTACACAAAGCTATGCCACACAGGCGGTGCTTTGATCATCAACCACAAGACTTTGCTTTTCAACAAAAGCCTTGATCATTTGCCACTTAGGCATGCCACACAGGCAGTTCACTGCATGGGGTTCATATCCATCAATATATAACCTTGGAGCTCATACGTCTCAGAGAAGGGTATTAAGCAAAAGAATAAATTCTCCGTCGCCAAACAGATATATATTTAATAGAAATCAATCACATAGATTAAAATACAATATCAGACACACAGTCCATTTACAAGTTCGTTCTGGGTTTGAACGAAACCGAAAGCACCTTGTACCTCGCATATCCATTGATCTCCAAGTACTCTGGACGATCACCAACTTATTCCTTCCTTTTGGGTGTACGTCCCAATCAAGATCATCAGGAATCATCTAAACGATGTGAAGACCTCCGGTCTTCAACCACCGTCTTCACCTTCGACTTATCGTCATATCAGTTATTCAGAATGGGATAAACCCGGTCTTTCCGAATAACTCGCGTATATAATAAATAAGTGTTACACAAACACAACATACGCCTCATTCCAATTCATTAGTCACTAACCGCAGGTTAGTAAGAGAACAATTTCCCAAATATTAACCCCGAAGGCCGAAACCAACATCAGATCAATACCCAGGAAACCACTCATCTTAACTAATCTTCAGTTAGTTGTTAAATTTCACATTCTTAGGGAGAGGTTCCCATTAATTTTATCAAAGATTAATTCCTCAGATTTATTCTTTAATCTTCTTTTGAATATCAATTCAAACCAAATTATGGTTTACCCAAACTAGTCGGGATTAACGAACCTTACCGAAGTAATCAATTATTAAATTTCCCAACCCCAAACCTATTCATCCCATGAAGTAAAACTGGTAATACTTCATACCTAACACCATGGTGTTATCGGTAAATTCAATAACCATTTCACGTTCAAATCTAATTAAAGATTTAACTATCGCCTGGAGCAAAACTGGTGATACTCCATTCTCGATCATTTCAATCTAATTAAAGATTCCTTAAACTCCACTTGGTTTTAATCTTCCCAAAAATCAATATTAATGATTGTTTAACTTGGGAAATCATATCCTGTCTTTAACTGGGTTAAGAACAAATGTCATTTAAAACACGGTTCACGATAAACCCCAAATCACATTCTATTAAATACAAGGCTCTGAATAGAAAATATATCGGCTTATATTCAATATCAAATTCTACGACCAACAAATATCGTATTGGAAATAACGATATAAATATATCTTTCAAATTTCCATAACAATATCTGCATAATCACGAAACCCAACATCGAAATATTCCGAACACAATTTCGATTCAAATCCATTTCCACTTTATATATTGGAAATTCTGGTTATTTTCAAAACCATTTCAAATCCACTTTATTTATTTTAAAAATAAAGGGGATTATAATTCTATTTCAAAACTAGTTCATTTGGATAAAAATCTATTTTTATCTTTTCAAATTTGCGATTTTTCATCCCAATTCTTCACAAATCATTTCTTATGATTTTACACAAACTATTACTATTTTTAATAATATTATCAAGGCCCGTACAGTCAAATTCCATCAACGACCATCGAATTGCACTTACAACGACCTTTTCCAAATTTGATTTGGACATAATTCCAAATCCAACCATTAGATTTCAAATCTCTAATATTCGTTAGAAAGCCCTTTTCGATATGAACACAATGGTTTTGGGTTTAGGAGAATCCGACGGTCGGATCTCCCGTAATATCCGTTCGAAGTCAATGGTCGAAATTCGCGAACTGCCGCGGTGCGGCGCGTTCTATTCAGGCCATTATATATATAATATATATATTATATATACTTCGTCGATTTCCTTTTAAAACGTATTTTATAAATCGTTTTAAATTCGTTTTCAAAATGATTTCAACTTCCTATTCAATTTCTAATCAAAATTGAATATTCCATATCATCTATATATAAATGATAATATTTTCAAAACGTTATATTTTGAAATCACTTCCTTTCATATATTCATTATAAAAATGAATAAAATCGATATAAATATCGTTCACGTCAAAATGAAGCATATCTAATCAACACGGCTTTATATATTTCAATAATTTCGTTACTCTATTCAACAAATGAATATTTTCTTCAACACATGAGTATTTGTTTTATTCAACACATGAATATTTATTATATTCAACGCATGAATTTATATTCTGTTCAACATATGAATTTTTATTCTATTCAACACATGAATTTATATTCTGTTCAAAACATGAATTTTTATTCTATTCAACACATGAATTTTCTTTCTATTCAACACATGAATTTTCTCTTATAATATTCCTTATTTTCCAAATTGGAATAAGGCCCAATCAATTACCATATAATGTTAATTATATGGATTCCATACAACACATGTATATAATAGCAACGCCAAATAATCAACCATCATCCAGAGTGCACCACACAACTGCATAAACATTAAATATAAATAATTAACGCTTACAACAGCCTGTCAATCAATCGATCGACATACAGCTAATTATTGGGATTAGTGTATGACCAGTTTCATCCTAACACCCATGTGGGGTTTTCAAATAATCAAACACAGGTTTTGTTTGTGCAGCTGGGCGATGTGAAAAATTTATCGTTCTAATCCATATCAGTCAAATCAGTGTACATAAACAAATCGTTCGATTTGTAAATGAATATTTATTTTACTTCAACACATGAATATATATTTTATTTCAACACATGAATATATATTTTATTTCAACACATGAATATATATTTTATTTCAACACATGAATTTTATTCTATTCAGCACATGAATATATATTTTATTTCAACACATGAATTTTTTTTCCTATTCAACACATGAATATATATTTTATTTCAACACATGAATTTTATTCTATTCAACACATGAATATATATTTTATTTCAACGCATGAATTTTATTCTATTCAACACATGAATATATATTTTATTTCATTCCACATCACAATCAATTTTCACAACACACAAAATCAAATAAGTCGTCCATGGTCTGTGGGTGACGGGTGTCGGGTGCTGCTAAGCACCGTCTGCATTCTAGTGTATATTTCAACTAGAAAACATATAAAAATAAAAGTGAGGAGTTCTCACCTTTGGGTTCCACTCCACCATTCTTATGGTTACTCAGATTCGCTGCTCTGATTCTAACGTAATCTGTTTCAATGCAATTTATATTAAAATCACATCTTCAACATCGCTATATATAATTAAAAATCAGATTTTTATACTTCTCCTTGATATATACAAATCACATTTTTATAACGAAGTTATATAAATAAAAATCATATTTTGATTTCACTTTCATATAAAGAAAAATCACATTTTTATTCACTAAAAATTATATTTTTACATAACCAAAGATCGTATTTTTACCCTATTAAAAATCTAATCTTTTCTTCTATAAAGATCTAATCTTTGTCGCGTTAAAAATCAAATCTTTGTCGCTATTCATATATGTAAAAATCGTCGCTATATATATATATATATATATATATATATATATATATATATGTATGTATGTATATATATATATAAAATAAAAATCGTATTTTTATATTTCTATCTTCATAATAAAAGTCATATTTTTAATATATAAATTCACCTACGTAAAAATCTAAATTTTTCCTACTTAAAAATCTTACCTTTTTATATGATAGAAATATAATCTTTTCTCCTTTTTATATTATACAAAAATTAGTTTTTACGCTAATCAAAATCAGTTATTATACTAATTAAAAATCAGTTAAAAACTCACCTTTTTCGTCGAATTGGAGTTGGAGGGGCTGCGTTTGCTCAGAGGAGGTCGGGATGCGCTGAGTCGGACGGAGGGGGAGGCGCTGGAGTTGGGGATGGCTGCGGCGAAGGTGGAACAGTGTGCGGAGCAGCGGAAAAAGGGGCTCCAGGCTAGGGTTGGGTGCGGGCTCGAATTGGGGAAAAGGGGGGGGGGGGTTTAGGGTTCGGGTTCCGCCGTTGGGTGGAGGCGGAGACGAGGAGGTGGAGCGCCGACCTGGGCGGCGGTGAGGGGGACCTTCGACCTCGCAGTTCATCGCTAGGGCATGGTTTTTTTTTCTTCCCCAGATCGATTTTTTTCACGGGGAGGATAAAAGGGGAGTGTGAGGGTTTATAGGTAAAATTATATTATATTACATTATATTATATTTAATCCTCCAAAGAGTTGACTTTCTGTTTGAACTCCAAACGAGGCTCAACGACTGTCGCCTCTAGCTAGTTACCCCCATTCCGAACATAATGGGATATGTTTCGTAAGCCAGTTCGGTTGTTTCTCTCAGTTTTCCTTTAAATTAAATTATAAATCAACATATATTTAATTTAAACGCACATTTTAATTTACCGAGGCCACATACTGATCCTAAAAATCTCAGAAAAATTATTTCTAGTTTCGTATTGACGATACGGTCCTAACAAAACTAATTTCGTCAAATTTGAAGACCATTTGAAAATGGCCATTTTCCAGTCGATTAAAATCAATTGAAACTGGTCAAACGCGTTTTCCTTTTACCACGCTCGCACATTGATTCAGAAAATTATGAATTTTGAAACTTAGCAATAATTCGACATTACGGATCCAAAAAAAGTGGTTTCATCGAAAACAGAGGTCGTTTGCAAAATTCCCATTTTTAAGGGCCAAAATTCCATAGCGACTATTCTGAATTTTCAACTGGGCGTAACTTTTGATTCCCGCTATGAAATTTCAATTTTTCGAATTCATTGGAAAGATATTCTCAATTAGATTCAAATATTTTTGGTTTCACTAAAATCCGGTTTATTTTGAATCTTGTACATTCATTTGAAATTTGAAATCGAATTTTCGAACTACCACGCCATTTTCTATTCCTTTTATAATTAAAATAAAATATTTATATTCTAACGTCGATCTATATAAATATATACGTTCTATTTCTATTCAAAATAGATTTTTCGTCGTTATTATTTAAAATAATTCATTTTAAATATTCAAAATTCACTAAAATTGCAAAAATAAAAATTTTAAATTGGCTCGGATTTCCGGGTTATTACACTCCTTAAGGAATAAAAGTATCTTTTGACATCTTAGCCAGTTTATCTCCTAGTACTTTTAGCAAAGTAAAGAGTAGTGTCTCGAAGTTGTAATGGAGTTTATATATGATATATAGCCATTAATGAAGCATTTCGTTTGTCTTTGAAATCAGTTACTGATTGTTTTATAATTTTTGTAGGTAGATCAACTGTCTTTAATAGTCGTTTGGTTAAATATTATTGTTAGAGATTGAGATGTTGATGATGGTTTTGGTGACAACTTTGTTTTAACTTTATTTCAATTATTATTGTTATAAAATAGATATACAGACATTAGTATTTAGAATATATATATATATATATATATATATATATACAGGAAATGATTATTCAAGACTGCATAATTCAGAGAATCAAGGTTTCAAAGCAGAAGAGTTCAAGATTCAAGACTCATGAGTATCAAGAATTCAAGAGTTCAAGAATATAGAATAATTGTGTCTAGTTATCTTGTTAAAATTTTGTTTAGCACTGACACTACAACAAAAAACTCTTTTAACATCGTTTCAAAAAAAATCTATAGTAGGATATTACAGCGTTGTGATAAACGCTGTATAACGACATGCTGTCGTAGGTCCGTAATCTTCAACAACGAAAAATAAACGCTGTTAAAAATTGATTTTCACAACATTTTTTCTAAGCTGTTAATACTTTATGCACAACGTTTTTTCTGAGCTGTTACTTTATGCACAACATTTATAATGTGTTGTTAATAGTTTTCAAGTGCATTGCTTCCATTTTCATCAGCAATTGGCAAACGCTGTTAATAAATTTAACAATGTTTTGTAAACAATGTTATTTTGTGTTCGAAGTAATGACAACATCAAATAAATGTTGTCTTTTGTTGTTTCGGTTTTTACAGCATTTATATTATGTTATATTATCGCACACTCAAATCAACAACATTTAAATATAATTCAAACAACTAGTATTCATAACATGTTTAAATCAAACAAAAAAATTACCATATAAACACATAACTATTAATCATTTACATAAAACTGTATACCATATAATTCATAAACAAATACATCGTCTATAAATCATGTTTACATAAACAAAAATAGCACCATAAACTAAGTTCATTCAATATCCATTAAACAAAAATACAACATCTACAAACACAAATACAATATTCCTGAAGCCGTTTGCACCAAATAATGAGAACAAAATGGGAAACCAGTATATTTCATATGCATACCATGGAAGAAGAACATGTCGCTTTTATCTTTTCACAACAATGATCATTAGTTACCTACAATGACGAAATTCACGAGTTTATGATTCTGTTAGTAGCACATGACATGTTCTAACCTTGGCTGAAATTAACATATTGATTCTGCTAACAGTAAATAACATATACAGCAAACATTTTTTTTCTAATTTACCATTGTTAATTTAATAATCGTATTAGTGATCCCTTGTTTATAATGAAACTCGGTTAACTCAGTTAAATATTTATAATACTATTAACTTTTATAAGCTTTTAAATCTCAACTGATTTGGTTTATATTTTATAAGTTTATATTTGGTTGCTATAGTAACCAAAGACAAAATATCAATAAATCAGAAGATAAACAGAATGAGCAAAGACGCAGTAACAAACCCAAAAAAGATGTCGAGAAAGAGACTTAATTACCTTAGCCATGATATTCTTGATGATTTCATCTCTCTCTCTCTCTCTCTCTCTCTCTCTCTATATATATATATATATATATATATATATATATATATATATATATATATATATATATTATCCACTGGTTGGAGGCACATTCTTACTGCCCCTAGCCAAACTGAGTTTCATATTCATTTACAAAATCCAAACAAGCAAGTAATAAGGATCACACTGCTAGTAGAATTAAAAACAAAGAGAAAACAAGTAAAACCACTGCACACAATGATGTTTACCACCATTTTTTCTACACTTCTATGTTTCTCAAGGTCTAAATTTGTAATATTGCTAGTCTTCAGTTCAACATCCCGTACAATAATTTCGAGATCGTCTTTTAACCAAATATTTCCACCATTCAATTTCTGATCACAGACTAAAGCAAACAATTTAATTATATATCTTCAAGAAAGAAAGAAAATTAATGGAGATTGAGTTAGGTCCAAAAATTTACTGAGCTAACACTATTGGCTTCTTAAGAAAATATGCTAAACCTGCTAATTCTAACTAAACTTTTGAAAACTGAAAGAGAAATGAAAAGTGATCATATGAATTAAGAACTTTCTATCTCTTCTCTGTAGAGGTATAAGAACAAAAGGCAGGTTAGTGTGTGAGTTTTCTATTTTCTTTATAAAATCATACATAGATAGATAAGACCGGTTTTGGCTATCTTTATGGCTCAAGCTAAATAGTGAGAATAAGAGCAAGATGACACAACCTAGTTAGAAATGCAGTTACGGAATATACCGTATAAACAACAAATATATCGTATAGAATACTGAAAAATGACAAGTTAAACCTGCTAATTTCGGTGCGTCGACAGTCATGCCTTAAGTTTTAACCTGCATCAACAAGGAAAAACCATCCTAAACTTAAAATACATTCATAGTTGGGAAAGCCTGAAATTTAGAACATATCGTTAAGTCCTTAACCATTTACCTTCGGTTTCCAACCACTAATGTGCAGACACCGTAAATGTTTCAGCCACGACAATAACACATGCAAATGCAACATGATGGAAACATTATTACACAAGACAAGTTATCACAACCATTGTAACCACCAAGAGAATTTATCACAACCATTTTTCTTAGGCTTGCAAGCCATTGTTGTTCCGAACAGCAAGCCTGCGCTTGCTGTTCCGAGGCAGCAAGCCCACACTTGTTGTTTCGAAACAGCAAGCAAGCGCGGGCTTGCTGTTTCGAAACAGCAAGAGGAAAAGGATAAGTTTGTTTGCATGGGGGTGACAACCAAGTATACGTAAGTTGCTAATCAAATACTAACTGCACATTTTGTCCTCACGAACAATAGTGGAAAAAATGTACTGTCATTTCAAATGGAATTCTAAATTAGCCTGTAGTGGAAATCAAACATTACCTTCCATCCTTTTGCCTCATGGAATGCTCTAACATGATAATAAGGAAATTGTGTACTAAATCTTCTAGCTCCTCAATACTAATACCATTCAAATAGTGATTGGACCCTTCTGTAAGTAGATGCATTTTGTAAAGAAGATATGAGAGTGATAAACATGTGCAGGTCTGCGTACATTTAAACATCTAATCTATAAGTTGACATATTAGATAACATGATACATGTATCAATAATAACCTTAAGCCAATAGCCAACAGGATTTGCACAGTTGGCTGATGGTTAGGACTGTGAGACAAAAGGTCTTCCTCTATTTTTAATTTTTTAATTTTGTTTTTTTTGAAAAGAAAACCACATAAGCTAGTTGTTGTGTGATACTGACCACATAATTAGATAAGATGACCTCTAGTAAACACTCGGGCCATTCAACCATTTCAGTTAGACAGTTTCTGTTTTCTTTATGACTGCAAGCCAAAAATAGAAGATCCTGAAACCATGCAAGGAAAATTAGGTTAGCATAGAATCATACGATTTTACTAAAAGAACAGCAAAAAACCATTAGTTAGCTTGCTGCTTCAGTTGAGTATCACTGTACTAAATCTTCCCTGATATAACTAACATGAACTTCCAGATTTATAAAACAAATCTGAAGCGATTGAAGCAATTTGAATAAAACAAGTTTGAAGTGATCTAAGCAAAAAAACTAGTGCTGTAATTATTTTTACAACCACATCCCAACTTAGATTCTAGTGCATCACTCCTCAAACACTCAAAGATGTACATACACAATTAAACAACAGAAGTTCATTTGTTCCATCTGCTGCATTGCCTAATTTGCATTCTGTAGACTGTGGATTGTTCCAGATTTTGATTCTATCCATAGTGTGGACAGTTGAGTTTATTTAAATAAGCAAGCACATGCACATAGACATTTTAGGGAAATAACTCAATTACCATCTCTGTTTCTACGACTCAGGTAACAAAATATAACTGTGTAAGAAAACAAATAAACCAAATCCTAGAGTGAAAGTCAGCAACTAACCTGACATGAAAGCAACTTACACTCTAAGGCTCGATGCCCTCCACACCAACATCAAATCTAGGACCTAAACAACACATGTTCAACCAACCATTCAACTCAACAATGATTTTACTAGCTCTGTGATCATCTACGTACTCAAACTCACCAATATCTCTTGCATATTGATTACCTGAATGTCATTTTACAAGAGTGAAAAAAGAAACGAATATTATTCAGAAAATGTTCTAGCTAACCATCCTCAGGCATAACCAAAAGAAACTTGGAGATCACTTTCGAAGATGGCCTGATCATAAACTGACGTCACGTTTTTCAGCATTGTACATGCTTTCAAGTGCATGGTTGAGGACACCCATTCTCATCACGCTTAAACCTAAATAAGATCAAACATTTAGTAAGCATAACTATGAACATGAAACTACCTAATTAACCAAACTGATGCCTTACGGCGCAGTGTCAAGGCTTTAAGATACAAAAAGAGAAGCATTTGGAAATACAAAAGGTTACCAATAACAAATAATTTAGGAAGAAATAAATAGCCTACATAAAGGAAATCACTCAATAATTTTCTTAAAAGATCTATTCTATTGTAAAAATTACAATGTAGCTTTTAGATTCAACAAATTTTAAAGGAATAGGTGTTTGAATTTAACTTGGAAGCACAAATGAAACTATGCATGCATTAACAAAGTAGCGAATGCGAGCAATCATAAATCAGCAGGTTAGGTACTTGATATAGTATTAATGTATTCAACTTTGCATTTAAGCAAAACATAATTTACATTATGAAATTAATGCCCAGCATGATACGTTTTCTTTGCATGTTTCAAGTTTAATGCTTAGCAGTACATAGTGAAATAATAATGCAAAGAGAACCAAAAAGATAAATTAAAAGATCAACATGAATCAGGCTTGATTATATAACTTTTTTACTGTGCACTTTAATGGTGAAAGTCAACATCAAATGCAGTTTATGGCCAGTAACTAAGCTTTTAAACCAAAATTTACGTTATTTTTCTGTCATGGCATCTCTCCTTTTGTTATAGTTATCATGGCACTGCAAATGTTTAAGTGTATGTTTAATGCCTTTGGAAGCCTTCCTCTTTTGCTACATTAAGTTGAATTTTTATTTCTAATTTCACTTCCTTTTATCATGTTAGTTTCTCCAAATTTTATCCTTATGCTTCAATAGTCTGCATTGTTCAGAGAATACTTTATTGCATATGGATGGTATCTTACTAATAGTTTACTTTGCTGATTTCAAAATTTCATTTGCCTCCATTCATATCAATATGGATGTTTTTAATGTGACAATAAAGAATTCAACGTGAATTACAATGAAATAAAGAGCATACCCTATTTTACCAAACATAATTAATTGCAAAGGTTACAATAATCAAGGGAACACTAAACTTCCTCTCTGCTATTGTATTATACAATTTCTTCTTTAATTTGTAGGAAGTCCTCTTATTTATTAAGAAATAAATATCATTTTACTGGTCCACAAAAATAATAAACACAGTTAAAGCCACCAAATGAATAATAAAAGCATTAATTCCAATCCAAATATCACAATATAAAAGCAAATTTAGGCTCTGAGAGATTTGCAAGTTTCTTGAAATTAAAGAGGAAAGACCACCGTTCATATATAAAAGGTATAATTTGGTACAATCTAGGCTCAGTACCATATTTTCTTATACAGATCCATCTATTAAAGCTTTCAAACCAACATTATGTTAACACATTTGGTCAAACTGTAAGGAATATAAAAATCATTTATGCAAAAAACAAGACAGTGTATTTAACCAAGGAACCAAACCATGTAAACTAATAGGTACCTAAGAATTCCAACAACCATACAACATTTATTATAATTCTCTTCCCTGCACACACACACACACACACACACACACACACACACACACACACACACACACATACACACACAAACATATACATATACATATACATATACATATATATATATATATATATATATATATATGGTATTTGAAGATTAATATTTTTGTGGTATTTGTTCATTTTTGAGTATGAAAGCCATACAATTATTTTTGAAGGTATAAAGCGATAACTAAGAACATAGACAGGGTATCTATCAATTCTTATATAAGGACAAATGAGTATGTGTATGTTACTTCAAGTCCAGCCTCAAGAAATCTCGATTAAGAGAAAGTTAAAGTAAAACAAAATGTAATGCACTCTTCGTCTATGAAATATCCACACAAGCAACTTATCAGGCAAAAATGGCCTGCAACTACGTCAATACAAAAATCTTCTTTGTTCTTTTCAGTTGAGCAAAAATACCTTGCAATTTATTTCATCTTGAAAGTCTTCTTTGTTCTTTAAAGGCCAACAATCAGAATGCTGCAAAGCTCGCAATGAAAACAGATCTAAGCGATATAACCGGACTTCTAAAAGAATTACTGATGCATTTCCAATTGCACAATAGAAAACAACTAACAAGTTACTTCAAAAGGTAGAACGGTCAAATAAATAATATGAATACGTCTTACACGAAAAAATACTTCATTTTGCTAGATTCAAAGTACCATGATATGATGTCATGCATTTGAATATTTTTTTTCTTTTTTAATTATAAAAGCTTATGAAAATTTGTAAACTGTATATAGGAAAAAAATCGCTATATTATAAACATTAACTTTGATGATCCGAGAAAAGTGAAAGGACTTGAATTAGCTAAAACAATATAGATAACTTTTTATGATTAAAAGCTACAACCAATGAATATATTGTGGAACATAGAGTATATTTTTACTGCAAAAAAATTGGAAAAAACTTGGGTTTAGTTAGACTGTAAAGATGGTTTTGGCAGAAAATGAAGATTCATGTATCTGCTATGGCATTAATAATATGTTTATTGTCAAAAAAAAGTTCAATTGTGACTGTGTATCCAAAAGTCAACACTAAGTACAATGTTAAATGTTAAAAATTTTAAATGCCAAGACAGGCTGAAGTACCATCTTCAACTAGTAAAAGCAGATTTCAGCGATGTAAAATTATTGGACCATAATAATACAAATTCCCTATTACTAGAATATGTATGAAAACTAAATACTCAACACTAAATATTATTTTAATACATCCCGGACACTTCATTTTCATATAAACCATAGAATATGTCCCAGCCAATGATTAGACAGAAAAATATAAACACTGAAGACTATATACTGCGGATAATACTTTAGAGAAAAGCCTTGAATGCATACACTTAATATTGTAACGGTAGAAGTGCAAAAGTAAAACCAAAAATTGGCAAAAATAAAGAGTAGATACCCCTTTTGTAAAGTAGGCTTGCATTTTAAAGGACGAAAGAAGTCATCCCCTCGAGGTTGGCTGTGCTGACTTATATATCCCATTGCATTTGCATTTGCCTTTGCCTCCCAAACTTGTTACTGATTTGCTTTTTTTTTTTTTTTTTTTTTTTTTTTTTTTTTTTTTTGAAACTGCACATACTGATAAATTACAATGAATATTTGCATTTACAGATGCTAGATTACTAATAATTTGCTCAAAAAGAAAAAACAGAAGAGGAAACATCAAATGGACAAAAAGAACCGTAGTGTTTTCTCCACATATCATCCTATCATCCTTTTTGAATTTAGACTCAGGAAAAAGATTAATGAAAATTCTTCTACATTAGGGCTTGGAATTGTATATTTTCACAATGTAATTTAAAATTTAATGAAACATCCTTTTCCAAACTATAGGTAATGGCTAAAAGGACTACCATGATGAAACCTTCAGTCATCTATTAGCTTACTAAACCAAATTTCAAACTATTTCTTTTTGCATATGTTCAATCCCCTTTAATTTAATCATCCAACAACATAACATAAGCACACCTAACATGCACATTTGACTATATATGTAAAATAGTGTTTTAACATGTAACCAAACATACCTGTTTCCTTAGGCTCCTGTTAGCCTCACATAGCATTTTTTCCTATAAAATAAAACTAATTGGTTTTAATACTGAATTAACAACAGAGAAATCTATGTTTTATTATCAAGTGCTTTACTCATGCCTTTCTTTGAAGATCAGTAAGTTGGTCAAGCATATATTGTGTCAGTTATTAAATTGAAAACCATGGCATGTCAAATGGCAATGCAACCCTATTATTTAAGTGGTTTAATTGAAATGATAATTCTTCAGATTTACTCATAGCTTTTCCCATGCATTCGCTTAGATTTTTTGCCACTATAATTCTCAATATATCTAATTGAAATTTACAGCCCAAAAAAAATGGAAAAAAAAAGAAAGGAAACAAAAGAAAAAGGTTGCTAAACCATGGGGAAATTACTTTAACCTCATAAAAAATAACCTTTTCAGGGTACTTGGTTTTGAGAGAAATATCAATGTGGTGCAAGAAGAAAGACTATTGGTCTAAATTTGAGAAACGATATAAACAGTTGTCTATGCTTTGATGTATTTATCTTATGTTTTCATTTTCGTACCATTAGTCAGTGCAATATAAAACACCAAGATTTAACCTTGCTCACGAAATAATAAGTATGATTATTAGTTAATTAAGTTATAAAGCAATAATAAATAGTCAATAGTAATAATAACACAACTAAAATAAAAAAGAAGGCTGCATACATGTTTGGGATGAGACTGATTAAGTTACGGTACAAATATAACCGAAACTGGCATAAAACTAGACTATTGCATAAAATGAGTTAACAAAAGTTCAAATATTAATCTGCACATAATGTGAGAATGAGCATATTTATAACAAAATTAAACAATAGATAGAAGTATTTAGTGCCTCTAAACAAGAGAATTAAAGCCATAAAATAAATACTTAATTATTCAAATCAATAACAATAATCGTTTCAGATTACCAAATTTTCACTTAATATCCAATATTTTTCATTGCCTCTTCACCCTGTAAAGCATAATCTACACAACTAAAGAGATTGTAGACCGAAAACCCCTAAATTTTACGCCTAGAATAAGCTAATTTGTGAAAGCAATTTTCAACAAAACAACTTTTCATCCAGAAAGCAATTTAGCGTAAGTAACAACATAAGTATCTATAAATATGACAATCGATGTTAGCTTACATCGCGAATAGATGAGGAGAAATATGAGACTCAATTCCATGGTCAAATACACTACGAGCAGTTTCTCTTAACTCAGAAAAAGCAGATGAGGTTGAAGGAAGAATGGACCTATGTTGTTTTAGGGTTTTTTTTTTGGGGAAGAGGGAAAAGGAACGTGTTGGATAAAACGTTGAAAAAAAAAGAACGCGGCCCCCCTAGTTTAAATCCCTCCTTTAATTTTTTGCTCGGGTTGGCTAAATAGCGTTTATGTTCCTTCATGTTGGTCTGCGCAAGATTTAAGACAACGTTTCGCTTATAAATGCTATTCCATTTTGCTTTTGCTGTTTATAATAGCTTTTCTTGTAATGTGAATTCTGATTTCAAGTTCCTTTTCAAATGGAATTAAAATTACTTCCTTGTTTTTAAATCTATTTTAAAATGATTTCATAATTACTTCCTTATTTTAAAATTATACTTCTTTATTTTTAGAAATATTTTAACTCATGGAATTTATTTTAACTCCTATTTTTTAAATTATACTTAATATATTTTAACTCCTAACTCAAATTAGTTTTAATTACAAAATTATTACATTTTATTATTACCTATGGTTTCAATTCCCTTATTGATATTAAGCTTATAATATATTTATAGATTTATATTTATACTTTAATATCATTTCATATTTGGATTTTAATCATTTTTTAAAAGCCATTTTAATATATTTTTTTCAATATATTTTTACTTAATAAACTCTACTTCAATACAAAGGAAAATAGTTTATTTTGACTTAGGAATTTCCATAATTTATTTAAAATTTGTTTGATTTAGTTTAAAATTTTATTTTTTTAATTCTTATGAAGGGATGTCAACACACTAGTTTATGTATGTCGACATAGGAGCCGTTAATTGGTCTTATAAATTTTGAAAAATTGTGTCTTTTGAATTCAAAATTTTTCTGAAAGGATATGGCTCTTGGTAAACTATATAAAGGCTTCAAAATTTGAAACTTTTAAGCACGTTTCATCTTCTTCTTCCTCTCTGATCATTCCACCATTATTCTTCTTAAATTCTTAACCTTTTGCACTTATAATCTGCTAATTTCCATAGATAATATATCATTCTTCTTCTTTTTCAATTCTAAATCAAACTCTCTCTGAAATTCAAGTGCTACCCAAAAATTATGGGCTATTTCAATCAAAGATATCGAGATCAAGTCCTTTCATGTTAATATTGCATAAATTGATAAGAAAAGGTGTGGTAGGGTCCCGTATAAATCCGCTGGGTGCGATTGTGTCCCGGAAATCGATTGGGTGTAAAGTTGTGGCTCAGAAATCAACTAAGTCTCAGTATACTTGGAATCGGTTGGGGTGTGCCCTTATAACCCTGAAATCAAGGATTGCGATTGGATTTGTTGAATAGAAATCTGTATCAACCTAGTGCTATGTGGGACTGGATGTAGGGGAGTTCCGAACCAGTATAAAATCACGGTGTGTACTTCCCTTCTACTGCTTTTTACTTTATTTTCTACATTTATGTTTGATTCTGTGATTTGTGGTATTTGCAATTTTCATCGCATTCTGTTTAATTTCTAAATGAATTAAAGAAATTTATTAAAATCTATAAAACACTATTCATCCCCCTATAATGTTTGATTTTCCTTAAGATTTTTAATCGGCGTCCAAAACAATTGGTATCAAAGCACTAATTTTCTAAGTTTTCATAATCTGGGTTTTTTGAAAAGTTTGAATGGCAACCAAAACTGGAATTGTCAATCATCGTGGGTACTTTATAAAGGTTCGGTCCATTTTTAGACCACCACTATTCAATGGTAGTAATTATGCTTATTGGCTTTGTGGGATGAATTTTATTTACAACTATAGGACTGGACACTTGGAATATCACACAAACCGAATATGTTGAACCTACCGTTAATTTTGCGCAATGGACTAATGATAAAAAAAGCCACTGCATAAAATAATTCTAAGGCTATGAATATTATGTTCATTAGACATAAATGAATTTAATAGGGTATCTATGTGTAAACCTGCATACGAAATCTATAAAATCTTGCAATTGACTCATGAAGGAACAAGCAAAGTTAAACAGACCAAGATATCTATGTTAACCAATCAGTTTGAATTATTTAAAATGAATCGGAATGAATCAATCTCTGATATGTACTACAGGTTTTAGGAAATCGTGCATTCACTAATGGCATTGGGAAAAACATATTTTGAGGAAGAACAAGTCAGAAAAATCTTGAATTCATTGACTTTGATTAGGATCAGAAGACACTTTCAATTGAAGAGCCAATGATATCAGTACAATGAAAATTGAGTACTTAATAGGTAATCTAATGTCGTTTGAAGTTCAAGTGCAAGAAAGAAAGGAAATAAATCACCAGAAAAGAATTCGATGGAATTAAAACATCAAGTGAAGATTCTGACTTAGATGGTGATGATGATGAAGAACAACCATAATGACAAGAAATTTCAGAAAATTCCCGAGATACAGAAAAAGAAATAATTTCAAGAGGAATAGGTACGGATTCGAAGAAATCGTAAAACGGATCTAGAATTAGGTACGCCTTTATAACAATTTTAAATTTTTATTTGAATGGTTGTTTGCTTGTTATCTTTATTTGAAAATTTGAATTTTAAATTCAAAAGTTGAAATTTAAAATAGTAATTATTTAATAATATAATAATATAAAGAGTATTTTTATAATAATAATTATCCTAGGAATTAATTAAATGAGAAATATAGGATATAAATAAATAAAAATTCAAAACATCTCTTTAAAAACCAAAAGGCATGTCGTCATTCCTATTTGTGCATGTCGACATATGTGCATTTTGAAATTCAAATTTTTGAATTTCAAAATCTTTAAATTTCCCTCCAACTTTTCACCTTCTTCAATGTACTGAAAAGGTATCTCTGTGCCAGTTGAAATGTCATTTGATTCCTTATTTATTTACCTATTGCTATCATCAAGGGTGGGTGCAGTTCGGTCTGGTGCGGTTTAGAATTCAAACCGCTTCCACACCGCATCAAACGTTTGATCAAAAATGCAAACCATTATATTAACCGTTCAAACGGTCTGGTTTAGGTTCGGTTTTGATATAATACAATTTAGTTTTGGTTTTGTCTAGTTTGAACCCATATTAATTATGAAATAAGAGAGTTACTTCCACCGACAATCAACTTATGATTATGCAATGTTGTGTCACTTAAAGGTTAAAACACAGTATTATCCTAAACTGAAAGATTAGTTTCTAACTGTATGGATACCTTAATTTACAATTAAAGAAAAGTGAAATTATCTTAATACATTAACCGAACATTAACGTTAATAATGCATAAACATTAAGTAAGATAACTCACATAAGATTATAATTAGCATTATCCAAAAAATGATATGGAAATTAATACACTAAGACTATACTTTTTTTTGTAATAACTAATATAACAACATCATATGTTGAAAATAGAATATGTATAGTTAAAATAAAAAATTAGTTGGGAACTAGTTATATTCTTATCATATATAATATTACCAGTGTAGGTATGTGGTTTAGTCTGGTTTAATGCGGTTGGGTAAGCAGTCCAAACCGCAATCAAACCGTAAGATTGCGAGTCAGTTCGGTTTAGGGTATTTTCTTTACAGAGAGGATTCAGTTCGGTTTTCCACACCACTTTTACGGTCTGATCTAGGCGGTCTCCGCATTGCTGTGCGGTTTATTCCCACTTCTACTATCATCTTTTTCTACCTTTATCTCAAAACTCAAATTATTCTTCATATTCCTATAAGTCTTTAAAATTATCTAATGGTTTCCTCAAGTACTCCAAACCCAATGAGGCTGACCATGGCAACCAAAGCCTTCCTCGGATTCTATCAAAGATTACATTAGCTATCTAAAATTTGGTAAAGTCGACATGGGAAATTTTTCAATTTTTGATGATTTTGCTACTTATGATCTTGAATATCTTTTTCATAGAAATAAAATTTTAAGTCTTGTTGATTCTTGGGAAAAAAAGATGAAGTTTGCTATCTAAATCTTGTTAAGAAGTTTTATGTAAACTTGAACCATAATTTTTATCAAGGAAATGTAAACGAAACTTGGAGTAGTATTATAGGCACTCAAATTATTTTGAATTGTGAAGTTTTAAGTGCTATTTTGGCTTTCAAGAATTCGGGAATGAATCTTGCAGATTTTAAAACCAATGAAAGTGATCTAGAAACTTTTCATCATATCTTTGAAAATGATGAAAATATGGAATTCAAAATTTGTTTTTATCATTCAAAAAGCAAGAATTGTTAACTTACTTCTTCAATATAGCATCACCCCTCATTCCAGAAATTTCAATAACCCTACCATGAAAGTTAATAAAGCTTTCTTTGCTATTTTTGGGAATTATGATGTCAACCGGACTCAATAGTTTTAAGTGATTTTCTTCTAAAGGATATTTCACCAAAAGAAAATACGTTATACTGTGGAGTTTATCTTACACGTATTTTCAAATATTTTGGTGTCAATTTCAAAGGAGAAGAGTTTATTTCTAGAAAAAATTTCAATATAGAAATATTTCTCTTATGAAGATTCCACTAATATTACATCCATATGAAACATATGCGGAAAAACAAGCAAGATTGGAACAAGAAGAAGAAACCGATCATATAGATATCGGAAAAGAAGAAGACTAAGACATTTCATTAGACATTATTGAATTCTCGCTAACCCTTCGAAGAAAACCCTTCTCAAAAACCAAATGATTTTAGCCAAGAACCAGAAGATACGTATGAGATCATTTAGTAAGAAATTCAAAAGGATGTATATTAAAATGAGTAAGTTTCTTCGAAAATTTGGAAGAAAACTTGGCTTGCCATCATCCTCCTCCTCCACTGAATTCTAAGTTTGTTGTCTTATTGTATTAGCTTGTATTTCAATTTCTGTATTTCTTTCTTATGTTATGCACTAGTTTCATGTATCATTATCATTATTTTGAAATGAAGCTTTGTATTTCTATTAATTCTTATTCAATATCTTATTATTATTTATTAAATCAATAAAAACAAGTTTAATAATCCAAAGAAAATCAAAAATCACAAAACATTTCAATATATTGAAAAATCATATATATGTCAACATATAATTAGTTAAATGTCAACATATAACAATACAAAATTTCAAATTTATTTAAATTTGAAAACTTCTTTAACCAACAATTGTCAATTCAATTCTAACGGATTTCAAGGTCTATTTATACCTATTTCTTCCAGAAAAACTTCTATATTTATTCCTCCTACATTTCCTTTCACCATTTCTTAATAAATCAAAAACTATGGCTACTCAAGTCCATAAGTGAGAATCTTGAAGAAATTCTTAATTATTTCAAGAATATTCTTTCTATCATTCTCTGAAATCAGCGTCACATAAAATTAATTCAAATACATATAAGTACACAACAAGATAAGCATTTTGTTGCAATTTGATGGATGATTGCTTCTCTTTCAAAAGATGAAGACAACATCATCATCGGAGCACCTCTCACCAAAGACAACGAAGACTGGGATGCTATAAAGGCTTATCCAATTTTTGGTGTAGATGTTTGGGTAGAAGTTTCTTGAAATGTATGAATTTGTCTTCATTTGTATGGTTTGATTGAAGTATTTAATATTAAACTTTTAAATAAACAACTTTAAAGTGGGGCATGATTTGGATTTGCTTGAATGTATTAACATATATTGGTTACGTATCAACATTCGTTTGGCTTGATCATAGTGTTTAGTTTGGTTTAGAGATGTATTGAAATTAGTTTTACTTAAAATTTAGTAGTTATTATAGTTAAGTTATTAAATTCATATTAGTTTTAGTTTAGAGTAGGATAGCTTTAAGATTGGTAATCTTACTTTTTGATATTAGGGATATGTCTTGGTTTTAGGGGGAGTATTGTAGCTTAGGTAGGATTATATGATATTTGTTGATAACAAGAGATTAGTTTAAGCGGGAGTTAGTAATTTTAAAATGAAGATAACAGAGAAAGAGGGAGTAACTAAAGAATCAACACATCATGTATGATTAGGTATGAATAATTTATAACCAGGGTTGTTATCATTAAGAAGGGGAAGATCGTAAGAGACTGAGATAGAGATTGTTTTTGTAATGTCCTGTATTTTTTACGAATGAATAATTAATTAATTTAATTATTTAAATATCAATTTGGTAATATAAATGACTGGAATTAAATAAATTTGGAATAACTAATTAATATAAATTAGGATAATAAATTATAAATTCCAAAGTAGTCGGAACTAGTAGAATTCGCAATATTGTGTTTTTTGATAATTTAACTGATTTTATTCAGTTTGGAATTGAATTATAATAACGAATTTATTTATAGATGACATTTGAACATATAATTATAATATAGTTAAAAATAAGCACGTAATGTCGCAGTAGTTCGTAATTTTACGTTTTGAAATTTAAACGACTATACAAGATTCATTATAAATCGGATTTTTTTGAAACAAGAAACATTCGGATATATTTGGCTATATTTTTCTCATGGAAGTGAAAAATAGATACTTCGTCTTATAGATTGTTAATTATGTCCAAATCAAAATTTCAGAAAGTCGTTATGGAATCGTTTATAAATAATAACGATTTACTTATACAATAAAAAGGATCTTTTTATAAATTAAATATTCTTTTTAACTTGGATTTAAAATATCTAGTTATAAATCCAGATATGTTTAATTTGGTGGTATATAATGTTTTATTCTGATGTTTATGAGAATAATAATTTATTTTTATTGAATCAAATTGTTTTAGAATATATTAATATTTTGTTGGTTTACTTAGACTTTAGAAAATAGCCATTTTGCAAATGACATCTGTTTTCGACAAAACGAATTAGTAAATCCATAATTATTATTGTATTTCAAATTTCATGCCAATTGAAGTTGTTTTGTGACCGTGTAGGATTTAAATGTGAATCGATCGATATTTTGGCTTAAAATACCACTGTGTGAGCTAATAGACTTGGAATTTGACGAAACAATTTTCGTTGGGTCCGTAATGTCAAAAATAGTTGTGTGTCCATCTTCATTGAAATTGGATATTGTATGTGACTACACGGAATTTTAAATGACAAATACAAATAGCAGTAATTATATAATTTAATAATAAAAAAAATATGAATCTTCTAATATAAGCTAACTTGCCTATAAATAAGCTACATCGTTACCCTAAACCCTGGTTTCCTTCCTCCCGTGGTCAACCACATTTTTAGCCGCCGATATTTTCCTGAAAGACAACTCATGAACCCCTAATTTCTTAAACAATTCTTAGCAAAACCTATAATTCAGGAAATAGATATATTTGGATTTCTGATAAGATTATCTTCACTCTCGGGTAATTTTTTGGAAAGAGGTCACGATTTTTCATCGACGCCGTGTATATACAGTGAATTAGGGCTGCAATGATCACGAATTATAAGCATTGATTCGCAAGACGAAGGCTATATTAGTGTTTTTCTTGGAAGCTATCTCCTGTTTGCAAATTTTTGGGAGTGTTCATTACAGTAATGCTCGAAATTTTTTTGGTGACTATGGGCAGACGCCTGGAAGTCATGGAGGAGGAAGGGCGATCAAGTTCTGTGAAAATGGCGTAAGAGGGAAGGGATTTTGAAGAGGATGTTAGAGGTGGTTTCAGTTTGTATTATAATGAAGTAGAGAATGAAGTATTGGCCTATAAAGCATCAACCATGGCGTGTAAAAGGCTCGAGTTGATTTCAGCTGTCGTGGAAGAAATAGGATGAGCGACAGGTAAAAAATTCAAATGTGGATTAGTAAGGTTAAGTAGTTAATTAATTAAGCTAATGATCTTAAAATTTCTATAAACTTGTAAAATAAGTATCTTTTACATATGTGATCGGAATTGGACGAAACATGATCTTTTGGGATCATTTGGACGAACGCTACGCAATGAAATAGATTTGGAGCGATTTGGAGCTCATCTCAGTTTATAGTGAAATAAAGCGCTTGATTGGGTTTATCATTGTTAATCGTTATTCAACGATTAACGACCAAGGTGAGTAAACTCACAAACTCTATCAACTTTTACAATATTATAAACGTACTTTAAAATTTGATAAATAATGATTGAATGATGTGTGATGGTTGTTTGGAGGGGTAGCTCATAAATTGGTTGAAATTATAGATATAGTTGTATACACAAATCGTTGATTGAATATTGATTCTGTTTGCTATAAAATTTCATATTGATAAGAAATTGATGTTATTTTTGTTATTTAACATCTGTGGATGCAGGAAAATAGGTTGGAGGGATCCAACTGGATTCCTCAACATTTATATTACTGTTTTTCATAGATTATGTTAAATGATGTGATTAAAATCTGTGATTGATTATGTGTGTTTGATGACATTGACCCTTTATATTTGGTATTTTAAATACCATAAGTAATATTGGAATATAAAAAGAACTTTTTGAAGTGGATACTGATTTTAAGAATTTTATAAAATCAATGGATTTTATAAAAGGAAACATTTGGAAATTAAATAAGAAATTTCTGTATAAAATTATTATCAGTTATATGGATGTTTTAAATGGCTGTTTTTGTGAAAATACTGAATGAAAGTAATAAGATGTGTAACACCCCATATTTTTAGGATAATAAAATAAGAATAACTTAATTAAACATTCAGAATTGAGTAAAATGGACTATGCCATTGCATTTGTCTCGAAATTCTGGTCAAGATAGACACCTGGTTTGCGTAAAACGGACATCGTATGAAGAAGTTATTAAGCCCAGAAGTTTGTATATGTGCAAGAGAGTTATATATATACAAACAAATAAAAATATTTAAAAAAAATTCAAAACCAGCAAACGGAAGCCCATATAGCCGAACCGCCCCATTTTAGGGGTCGACCCGAGGCTCTTTGGTGTTGACTCTGGAGTCGACACCCAAAGGAGGGGGGATCGACCCCCATACAGATCTAAGTAGAATTCAGTTTTGTGAATGTGGATTTGTTTCTTGACCAAATACGTTGCTGAACACCTATATACAAGACCCTAGAACTAACCCTAAACCTTATGTTTCTAAGGCTACGTTGAATCTCTGTTGTTTACCCTCCCTTAAAGATCTCTTTAAAAAATATAAATTATTAGTTAGGTAAAATTCTAAATCCAAATCTGGAGGAAAGGAACATATTCTTGTAAATAAGTGTTTAGATCTCTAAACAAAGTAAGGTAACTTTGTATATCCGATCTATTCAAATTCCTTCCTCTTTCTTTCCTTTCTCTTTTAATGAAAATAATAAATCCATGGTCATTAGGTTGTGAATCTGATTAATGGGAAAACCCATGGAAAATAAAACCTGATCAGATCCAGAATTGGGAAAGCGTACGAGGTGAGTGGGTTCAAGCTATTACATTTTAGATAATAATATGTTATCGTTTACCATTTACCATTTAGTATAATTGAATTTGCCAGGATAATAAAAATTACTATTATAACAAGTCGAGATGTTAATATGAATAATTCATATGTTGAATCAGTTAAAGTGTTGGAATGATTACATGTTGAAAACAAACTTGTTAGAAAATCTGTAATGACTACTGTTGTTATAATCACATGATTCACTTGTGGTATATTATTGAGTAAATGACATGTTTAACTTGTTGGATTTGAACAATTACCCGATTAAATATTTACATGTTAAAATAGAATTAAACACATGTTAAAAAGGACACGTGACAAAATATAGACATAATTTGATGACATGTAAATTGGATTATAGTAAACATATGAAAAGGACAATATGCCTAAAAATTTACATGAAATAGGAATAATTGTTAACGAACGAAAATGCCTAGATTCACAGTAATTTGACACTGTAACGCTCTTAGACCCGAGGTTAGATTGCACTTGTGATAGAAGTCTGCCCAGAACCTCCCGTCATATCCAGCATTCACAAGTGGTAAATCTAATGCGAGGGGTCTAAGTGCATAATTAAAACATGCAACGGTACTAAGACATGAGGTTAAGTCAACCTATGGTAGAAGTCTGCCCGGACCCGCCCGACAAATCCAACGTCCAGAAGTATAGGCTTAATGTGAGAAGTCTTAGTACATATATATATATATATATATATATAACAAGATATGAATAAATGGCAATGATGGTAATTAAATGTCTAACTCAAAAAATAAGAAAGAAAGGGATGTAATGGGTTGAGTCAGTGTGATGCGAAGGAAAATTGATGTATTTCCCTAAATGACCTATTTCTGAGAACGTGGTTGCAAGTAAGCCACAGTGACTAAAGTAAGAAAGTGGAAATAAATTACTTGCACAACGAATTTAGATAGGAATACATTATGAAAATAAATCACTGATTCCTTCTATAAATAAAACTGATATGGTGCATGAAGTGTTTTCCTTAATAAAATAAGGAATAGATATTACAGTGAATAAAGAATAACGGATTACAACAGTAAATGGTTTAAATGGGTAATGATAAAAACCTATTACAAATAAATTACATTAATGAGAATGTTGTATAATAGGTAGACTTGTCCTAGGGACAAGTGAATATTATAACTTAGGTATTAATAAACTAATATGGAAATGGGATAACTGGTGAAATGAGATAAGGGACACTTAATTGTCAAATTAAGTAATCAGTAAATTGGGAAAACCTAAAACCAGTTGAGAAAAGGGGAGAAATTTGTGAAATATAAGAAGTTTTACTTAATTATAAATTAATTATTATGTAAACTTGGAAGTCTGAGACCCGCTTATAAGAATAACATGTTTAGACTTGTCCTATGGACAAGAGGAAATTATAACATAGGTTATAATAAATGGGTAGAGAAACTTATTAATGGGCCTTAGTTAAGACAGATAAGTTAATAATTAAACATTGATAAGTTGTAATGATGGTATAAATTGAATTTATGATTAAATGAGCAAGAACAAGGAAAGCTTGTGAAATAAGTTATATTTAATCATAAATAATGACTAACATGTTAACCAGAAAACATGTGAATTGAGATACACTTATTTACATATTAAGTAGACTATGTTATTGTAATGATGAAATCAAGCAAGAATATAAAAGAGACTGTGGATTATAGACCTTGGGCCACAATCTAGAGAATAACATGCTGCGGGCTTATTAACGAACTTAAATGGGTTAAGTTATATAACTGAAATTAATAAGCAAGAGGAACTTTGTAACTTGATTAAGAATTCAATATGAATGAGAACAACCAAGTTAAATTGAAACCTGATGAGGTAAATCAAGCGCGTAAAAGAATGTTTAGACATAGGGTCTAAAGCATATTAAAGTGAGGCGGTTGGACCAGTCCGCACGTTTGAGGGTGAATAACCCAACGGGGTAGATCATCGTGGTGTTATAAAGCATGAAGGGAGCGCACATTTATCTTATTTGTGATGACCCTAAATCCTCATTCCACGGTGGCAAGGATAATATTTGGAATATAAAGCGTAACAATAACAGAAGAATAGAAATATATCATTACACCAGATAATGTACAATAAATTACACTGGAACAAATATAATCATCAGAGTTACGCAGCATAACAGGATCATACTTAGTACAAAATACAGTTTCAGCTTATATAAAATGTCTATAGCGGAATCAAACACAATATACATAACAATGTATGAACAACAAAATAGAAATGATAGAATCTATCTTCAGCTCCATAGCTATCCAGAATGAGCCTGCTAAAACATGAACACAAGGCTGCCCATGTAGAAATAGGGGCACCTGAGTTTGCAAAGTGAAACAAACTACGAGCCAGTCATGGGACTGGTATGAGAAATCTAATTAACTTATTTTATAATAAGGCCAATCATAGGACCACGCCGCTAACACGGAACGGGTTTACTCCATTGGATTGCCAGTGCTTAAAACAAGTAAATCATTTAAACATCGCAATGCTTCTTACAAAAATGAAACCATTATAAGACTCAAGTCCCATCACACAATGCAACGCAAACCGGAGGATAAAGTTTTACCTTATAATGGCCAAAATATGCTTGATACATATAAAACAAAAGAATTTGACATAATTACTAGTGTTTATATGTTTCAAAAACAATTTCAATAATAAGTATTAATCATAGACGACATAAGTGCCCCCATACCACTATGTCACTATGTATAGGTTTACAATCAAAACCGCACAATGTCATATTGGAAATTGGATATCCGTTATGAACCAAGGCAAGGGGTCGTCCTTACCGCTTCGAGATGCTCTAGCCCGCCTCTCAAGATCAAAGCTCACCCTCATATCGTCAGGGTCGGTCCACACGGAGTGGATAAAAATGCCCTGAACACTGCATTTCCCCGCCTTATGGGGCGTCAAACTAGCCGGTATATCTACCAAACCATCCATCGGCTCCGCAGAGACCGAAATAACCGAGGCGCCTCAGTTTCCATCATCCACATAAGTAAAACGTCAGGGCTTGTAAAACCTTGACACCACTCCTAGCTAGAAGGAAACGCATGTCCTCCCTGAGGTCCTCTCCCGTTTCTGGTTCATACCAGGGTGTGAGGCTTGCGAATTTACGCTATACACAAAACTATGCTATATTAAAGTCGTCCTTTGATCATAAACCACAAGACTCTGCTTTTCAAGAAAAGCCTTGATCACTACATCTCAGCATGCCACGTTGTCAAGCTACAACGTCAGACACACATCCATTTACAAGTCCATTCTGGGTCTGAACAAAACCGGAGGTACCTTATTCCTCGTCCCATATGTCCAATATTTGAGAGAGGCCCTCGCATATCCGGTCGATCTCCAAGTATGTCTGGACGATCACCGCTTATTATCTTGTCTTGGGATGCCTCCAAATCAAGACAACAACAATCATCCAGACGATGTGAAGATCTCCGGTCTTCAACCACCGTCCTCATCATCGACTTATTATCGTCGACCAATTATTTGAAATGAGATTTAACTCGGCCTTTTCAAATAATTCACATATATTTAGAATTCAAATCAATTCATATCCCTGTTAAACTATTTGACATCCACGTTTCAGTTCATTAATGCAATTTTCATGTCAAACACATTCAACCATCAAAATATCAAACAAACCAAGTAAAATCAATTTATTTCTATTCCATATCGTTTATAATATATTATAACGATATATCGCTATTTTTATTTATTTAAAAATAGCCCGTTTTAATGAAACGACGCTTCAGGCCATAACGCGGCCATTGCATTGTTTTTCTTCAGATTTGATTTAAACATATCTGAAAATTTAACCGTTGGATCTTTACAAATTTTATATCGTTGGAAAGATCTTTCCAAAGCTGACACAACGATTTCAGTTTTCGGAAAACACGAACTGCAACGCCATTATTCATTTTATTTTAATTTATGTTTATATATATATATAACTCATTCTGGCGCTGTTTTTATTCAGATTTGAATTAAACATTTCACACAATCTAACCGTTGGATCTTTACAAATTTTATATCATTGGAAATATCTTTTTAAAGCGGACCCAGTGGTTCCAGTTTTGAGAAAATCCGATGGTCGGATTTCTCAGTGTAATCATTTAAAATTACGATTTCAAAACACAAACTATAGCGTCGTTATTCGTTTTATTTTAATATATATATATATTTCATTCTTCGATCTCTAATCCATTTTCATTTCATATACGTGTTAAAAATAATATTTTTAACTCACACAAATTTATTTCAACATATGAATTTTTTTAGCGATTCACATCCACAATAAAAATGTTAATTTCATTGTTCAAATCATTTATTCAACCCTCTAATATTTTTAATGGTTCCTATACTTGATAAAAATAATATTTTTATCGTTCAAAGAATTTATTCAACACATAAATGTTTCCAACACTTCATATATTTGATAAAAATGTGATTTTTATCGTTCCAATATTTTATTCAACATATGAATATTTTTAACACTTCGCTTACATGAAAAAAAATGTGGTTTTTATCGTTTTGATATTTTATTCAATATATGAATATTTTTAATGCATTAACTATACAATAAAAATGTGATTTTTATTGTTTAAACAATTTATTTCCGTCATGAATATTTTATAAACTACATACGCATAATAAAAATGTGATTTTTATTATCTAATCAATTTATTTCAATCATGAATAAATTATCAACACACATATATATATATATATATATATATATATATATTTCAATACATGAATAAAACTCAAACACATAAATATTTCAGAAAATTTTGGCAGCATAATGGTAGGGGGTTTAAAACCGACACCGTCCCGAGTATGGCTCCTCGCACTACCTTGGGCCTCGCGGCATTCCCTAAGGGGCTTATCCTAATGATCTAAACATTTTGAACCTTTTTGTATCACATAGAATTTGTCCACAAACAATTCCAATTTTGTTTCAACCACAAACAACCATTTGCAATACAATCAAATTTCACACCAACCACAATCAAGTCGTCCATGGTTTGTGGACGACAGGTGTCGAGAGTTTCTAAACTCCTTCTACATTCTAATATATTTTATTTCTAAATTTAATTGAATTTAGAAATCTCACTTTGCTTTTTACTACGCCAAAATTCGTAGAAAGCTCTAAAAAATCTCCGGTCTCTTCTAGAATATAGAAGACGTCATCAGGGTCCCGGTATCTCTTATTTCACTAGATTTCGACAACATATGTTAAAGATATGATTTTTATAAGTTAATCTAATTTTACAATGGTTTTAAACTGTCGAAAACAGTTTAAATGATATATGACGTATACCTTCACTTCTGGTTCGGAACTAGGTTTTAGTATTCCTCGAAATTCGCGCAACTTCAAGACAATCGGCCAACGCTACGTCGTAAAGGAAGGAAAACCGCGCCCTGCACCGGTGGTTTGGTGCTGATTGGCGCAGCAGGGGATGAGATCCGATGCGCTGGACGTCGTGACTTCAGGTAGCCGATTCTTATCAGATACTTGACGATAAATATCCAACCTTGTATGGATTTGTAGAGGAGATTCAGATCTACAAAAACCACAACTGCACCGTTTGGTTTCGTGGAGTGGATCGTGAGAAAATGAAGAGAGAAGGAGGGAGAGCTTGCCGTCGTTCGTGTTGAAGGGTGTTGGTTTTTTTTACGGATCCGAGAAAAGTGATGGAAGAATTTGGTTGGTCCATGTTTTATATTTAATTTTTAATTCATTTAAATCCGAAAATACCCCTTAGTCCATACGAACTCCAATCCAAACTCAATGAACGTTGCCTGTAGCTAAATACCCTCATTCCGGGCACAATGGAATATGTTTCGTAAGCCCATTCGACTGTTTCGGTCCGTTTTTCTTCAAATTAAAATATAAAACATTCAAATTTGGATTTGAACGTACATTTTAATTTGTCGGGGCTACATACTGATACCAAAAATAACATAAAAATTATATCTGGCTTTGTTTTGATGGTACGGTCCCAACAAAATTAAATTCGTCGAATTTGGAGACCGTTTGAAAAATGGACTTTTCTGGTCGATCCAATTCAAAATGAAATTACCAAACACATTTTCCTTTGCCACACTCACATATTAATTCCAAAAATTATGGAAATTGGAATATAGCAATAAATTGACATTCCGGATCCAACAAAAATGGTTTCATTGAAAACGGAGGTCGTTTGCAAAATTTCTATTATTAAGGGCCATATTTATTCTGTATTGACTATTCTGAATATTCAACTAGCCATAACTTTTGATTCCTGCTACGAAATTTGGATTTTTCAGATTCACTAGAAAGATAAATTTTAATAGATTTAAATATTTTCGGTTTCACCAAAATCTGATTTACTTTGAATCATGTACGTTCAGTCAAAGTTCAATTCAAAATTTTAAACTATCGCGCTATTTCTCAGTTATTATTCATTGAAATAGCCAAATTAAAATTTTTAAATTAACTCTGATTATCCGAGTTGTTACATTATTATTCTGTCGGCTTCGAAGGACTGGAAGGGCAAGGACGCGGCTTCCTGAGATACGCAAGGTGCTCCTAGTAGTCCTCTGTGTGGTGGCAGATGTTTAGGCTGTGCTTGCAGAGGTTGGGTTTGCAAATAACTACTAAGTGGGTGGGCCTTGACTGTAAAGGTAGCTATGCAGTCAGAATGCTGTGACGCGGTGACACCAGGGTGATTCGACGGTCGCCTCAATGGGGAGGCGAAGGGTCGTGACCAACAAGGATAGTAGATCGTCGGATTCCCGTCATCGACAACGAGTGGGATGCGAAAAGACTAAAGCTAAAACCAATAGATCATTCACCCTTCACTATCGGGGTATGGTGGTTGAGAGAAGATGCCAATTGGATGTTTAGATTGTTTGTTAGGGGCCAGTCATTTTGCTCTTGTAGTATTTACTAGTTGAGGAAGGGGCTGAGGTAAGACCATAGCCAACGTGAAAACAGACCCTAGGAATATCTGTATATAGAAGCACTTATAGACGGGCTTGTATAGATATGGAAAAGCTCCTGACCGAGTTCCGTGTTTCTTGTATCGCCCTGCCACGGAACTCGGTGCACATTAGAGGACGTGCAGTTAAGGCATTGAGCTACAACTGACGATACATATGTGGGACAGTCTAGATACATGCATGTTGGCTCTGGGTGGTGTATCGTAGACTTGAGGGCATTACTCGAGTATGAAATCTGATTCGATTGACGATGGCAGTCCGTACGCTTACGTAGCATAGTAATGACAGATATACACGGAACGTAACATTGTTATGTAGAGATCCGTACGTCACTCCAGCGTAGGATGAGGGGCAGCGTTCATTCCCGTGGCATTATGGTGGAGACCGTGCAAGTGGAGTACCATGGGGTGTACCTCAATATTGAGCGGTAGCTACATATGTACTATATTTGGTTAATCCACTAGAAATTAAATAGGTATGATGTGTGTGTAAGCCTTGAGTGCTATTGACCCGGGTAACCTAATAAATAAGAAAATATGATTGAATGGTATATGTAGGATAATCCAAAGAGTATAATTTAAATCCAATCACCAGAAATTGTATTCTGACTCCCTCTTCATAACATAATCGCAGGTTAGGTTTGTAGTAGAGGCATGATAGTTTTGTATACTGGTTAGGCAGTATTATTAATACGGTAAGGCTATACTTTGAGTATATTATATTTTATCCATTCCGCTATGAGATATTTTCTGAGCTCTGGCATATTTTATGTCTCTATCTTTTCTACAGGATACCAGAGAAAACCAATCCAATTTTCAAAAAAAATTGGTCCATCAGAATTCGGGTTGTTACATATGGTATCAGAGCTTAGGTTTAGGGTTCCTGTATGAATAGTGAGTGAACTTATTTGTATTTTTAAAAATATAAATATATTATATATACCTAGATCCATAGAGGAACCCACTAAGTAGGAAGAGTATAATATGGTAAGAATTGGGATGATTGTTTTGTATACTAAAGGAATAAATATGGAAATCTGAGACCCTTAGGTTATTTGGGTGGAAAGTGTACAATATATTTTTAAATAAGAAAAAGGAGGATCATATATGTTGATAATTCATATTAGTGGGCTTGGCAGTAAAACCTTATAAATTGGAAAAGGTTAAAAAGAGATAAATGGATTAGGAATATATATATTTGAGAGAATTGACCTTGTGGGAGTGACTAGGAAAGCCTAGAAAGATTGGAAACCCTCTTTGAGTCTAACGCCATTGTTAACCTTTAAGAACTTGAAATTGTAAAAGTTTTGGGAAAAAGGTTTATGGTATTTTCAATTTTAATCTTAAAAGTTATAGTTTTAAAATATGTAAAGAAGTACATATTGAGATTTGAAGTAAAATGGGGTATATTTTGTGAACAGCAATTTCTTGCGAAAGTTTGTCTAAAAAAAATTCTCTCAGCAGAAGGTGCATATTATAGAGCATATATATAGCTCGCTGGTGTTCTTGTTATATTTCATACAAGAATTTTTAGCAAAGAAAGTTTTGAAGTGTAATATCCCGTGTTTTGATAGTCAAATATTTTATTTTATTTTTAATATTTATTTAAAATATTAATGGATTTAAATATATATATATATATGTATATATCCGTGTATAAAGGATATATATATATATATAAGTTATATGAAAGAATAATAAAATTTATGATTTCATTGAGTAACAGATGATGACGATGAATTGATGATGGAAATGGAAGGAAAAAAGAACAAAGGAATAATAATACATTTTCTACATCATATGGTTATACAAGGATTCAAATGGTCTTAAGTATTCTTGTGTATCTTTACCATATCCAATTAAGCTGAGTTACCAAAGATTCAAAATAAAAATCAGAACACCACTAATGTAAACACGTTTATTAAAGTAAAATTTAACTGCTCATGTTAAATGATGATTAAGCTTAAGTGCTTCGATTCATCGATTCGATTATCACCTTACTTACTTTAATACTATTTTTATCACATATTTTATCGCCCTAAGTTTAACTTCTGCCATTATATCATATTTCCTTGAGTTCTGAACTTTATACTCACCAATTTAAGGAATAGCTAAAGGAAACATAAAAATATACATTTTACATTATCAAATCTACAAAATCTACAATAGTAAATCAATCAGCACTGAAAGTGAATTTACACAATTGATTTCATTACAATGTCTCAGTTCAAATCTATAAAGATGTACAAACGAAATTAATATATGCAATGATCGAAACAGCTAATGTACTTATATATAATATGTAAACTTCAGGTACCAACTGTTTTACAGTTCATATCGTACCACAGTCCAATTCTGCAACTGAAAAGAAAGAAGAGAAAAGAAAGAAAAAAATGTACATTTGATTTAGCAGATTCATACGGTGAATCAATACATATAGATACATGAAAATGAAAAGAAAATCTAAGACTAAATCTCCTCGTAACATCATGTCTTTATAACTGTGAATCAACCTGAAAAAGAAAATAGAGAAAACAGCTATGAGTAGCTAATAGGTAAATATGTTTCAAGTTGTAAAGTAGAAAAAGAGAGACAGTGGATCAATAGTAAAATAACAGTACGAAAACATTGATGCAACAACTCATGAAAACTAGAGGGATAACAGCTATAGAAGCTAATACTAAGTAGGATGATAGTACAATGTCTCCATTGAAACAATAAGGCTGCAGCTACAAATCAGAAAATAGGAACAGCTATAGACAACAGTGAAATGTATAATCGAATCCTCATTAAATGCATATAGTGATCGCCAAAGGGGATGTGGTTTCAGAAATCTTTTGTATAAACAAGAAGTCAACATTTACGGTATGGATTGACAATACAATTCAAAAGCTGAATGGACAACTCGAACAGGAAATTACAGTATGAACAAACAATACATATAGGGTTATAGTCAACTATAGGAACAGCTCATCCAGTTGCGTTTCTAAGCACAGACAACACGGAAAAACCATCACAAATTCGTAGTCCTTACTGTTTGACATCACGCAAATCATACAAACCGAGTAAATCACAGAACAGTTCGGCCATGACGGAAATGAAAAGGGAAATATCACCTAGGATCCTAATCACTGTAAATCTAAACTAGGATGTAACAATACGTAAATCACTGTCATACTTTCTAGTATAAATACACGGCAGGTTCAAACACAAACCGAAATCAACACAGCAAAGGAGAAAACCCAAATTCGAGTTCACAAAGAAATAAAGACTGAAATTTTATAAAAGAAGAAAAAAACTAAGCTTTCGATAAAGGCTCGGCCTGAGTGGAAGGAGGCGAGAGCGAAGAGGACTGAAGCTGGCTTGGATCGATCGAGGGTAGAGGCAGATGGTTTTGGTCCTGGAACGGAGGAGGATTCGGCCATTTAGGGTTTCCTTCTTTCATTTTCTCTGGAGCTTTTGTGGCGACGGATGGTTATGAAGAGGGAGCTGAGGGGTTTTGGTATAAGAGGGGCGGGTTTGGGCTGATTGGTGATGGGCTGGAAATAATTAAAGTAAGGCCCAATTCCTTTTAACTAAAGTTTTATAATTTTAATGTTTTATAACTTCAAAAATTAATATAAAATGCAAATGTAATCAGATTCAGACGAAACGAAAAAACACCGTAACCCTGAAGACGAGTACGACATAATGGATAAGGACTGAACAGGGCAGGTAGCAGCTGGATTTTTCAAATGAATTAAAACAGTTTAATTCGACTGAAATGGGATGATCTATCGACGAAATCAAGCAAAGGTGAGTTAACCTCACTCAGTACCCCTTTTATATTTTATATAAATTGGGTTTTCTTTATTTTGTGCTTCGATTGTTAATATTCGACTGTTTGCTAGTTTGTATGCTTGCGTTTGTTGGTTGGATCGATAAAATTTAACTGTCGTCAAACTGCAATAAATATCATATCGTTGTTTAACGATTTGACCCAGTGGAGGTAACTTACCTCGCTGGTCTCGTTTATGAAATAAATGCATGGCATTGTTTGAATTGTTTGAACTGATTTTTACTGCTGTGTTAATTGGTTAATCAGGGGTTGTCATTTACTGATGCAAGGATCATCAGTTCAATAGAATTAAATGGTTGAACAAATGAGATTTCATTGAATTTATTTAATTATTATTCATTTAATATGGGTCGAAGGTTATTATTTGGAAATAATTAATTGATTAATTTTATTATATGGAAAGTGCTAAGTGGAATCGATTAACGAATACACAATCAAAATTAGATTATATTTTTGATTATTAGGGGTTATTTAAATTAGTAATTAATCTAAATAGGAAGAGGGATCGAGATTTGATTAACGGGTTAATCATGGTTAGAAGCCATGGATTTATTAAATCAGTTATAAATAACCAACGGTTAAATAGGTATTTTTATAAAAGTTTATATTCAATTATAATATAAATCAAAGTGGTTAGATTTATTTAAGTGTAAATGGAAAGGCAAATTGGAGTGATTAGATATGAATTGAACAAACCAACTGTGCTAACTTGATTCAATTATTTAATTGGTTTGTTAAATTTTAATGGAGATAGTTGATGGGATTTACAAACGTGATTATGATCGAAGTGTTATTATTGGAATTTGAAATTCATCTATGAAGGTTTAAAGGGGTTTTAAAGTACTGTTAAAATGAAATGAGTATTCAAGCGAACTGAATGTTAAGGTGAATTCTTATTGATGGATTTTTAAATCCAAGATGTTGATGAGGGCATAAACCCAAGAGTAATAAAAAAAAAAGATTATCAAAGCCAGTTATTAGAAATGAACTTAAAGTGAAAATGGAAACCTAGATATAAGATTTAGGAATTTGGATATAACTGAAGTTTGGTTAAGTGAATTTCAAAATATTGAGTTGGTGTTGATTTCGACCTTTGGGTTGATATGTAGGAAATTATTCTACTAAATTATGAGTTGGAACAAATGAAGTTTTGAAATAAAATCAAACTGAAATTCAAGTTTGAATGAAATGGTTAAATGGGTTGTCATATAAAGGGTCGATATGAATTTAAATGAGAGATGATGTTACATCAAAGAAAATAAGGTTACTGTAAAGGGGATTTGTTTTGATACTAGAAATGAATATCGAGTTGTATTACACCTGATACTTATCCTCAGATAATAATGTTGTTGGTCAAGGTATGAGAGGTAATCAAATACCCCAACTTGAATGACTTCAGAATTATCGAAGGATGTCATTAGTTGTAATAGTAGGGATGTTAAGATAATAAATTTCGTAAAGTAAAGATGTAACGTTGTTCGAAGAAATCGAAATATATGATGGGATTCCATGTAAAGCGGAATTAAAGAGGGGCTTGAGAATATGAAGTGATATTCCCAAAATAAAGGTAATAAAAAGGGAATTTACGGAAACATGCCTATATTTTCAAAGTACAAAACTTGAGATTTGAAATGGGATATATTTTGAAAGGGGAAGTGACGCTTATGGCAATCGAATAACGAAAACAAAGGGAGGTTTTGTAATATGGCTATGAGTAGGATAGATTGCTCGGAAATAGATAATAAGTGATGATTAAAACAAATATTTTGAAATAGAAGCTAATGGTATATTGAATATAATTCAAGGTATTTTCCTATAGGAAAAGAAATGATTTGAGATTTCTAGTATAGTAAAATCGATATATTATTTTGGTATTTCAAATTGATTTATATAAAGGCCAAGTGGCACTGTATGTTATGACAATGGATTCCTTTTGTTGTTTTATTTTGATAGTTAAATAACCAACTATCAAAATATGGCCCAACGTTGTTGGTACGGAAAGACCGGGATCGAATTATATTCAAAAACCATTCCGACCATTGAATATGTGAAAGAAGATTATCAAAGATGGAGCAATGGAAGACCGTTGATCTTCATAAATGGAAGGACTACTGATTGGATTTCTTTGGTTTAGCGGCCGGAGATATTTCAACAGTGATTCTGTCATGATTTGAAATCTACGGATTGCAAGGACTTCTCGCTACTGATCTGTAGGGTGATTCCTAAGATGCAGTAGAAGGGTGCCTTCGGTTCACCCTGTTCCTGGGTGACTTGTATGGACGAGTGTGTGACAGAGTATTTGCAAAGGAGATTACGTACGTTGATTTCTTCAAATGTACGATGGTTGATGGCAGAGAAATGGTTTTCTCTAGCTAAATGACTAGAGTATTTTTGTGGACGTCAATTAGTAATATCCAGAGGATCTGATGATGTGGCATTCAAAGTGTATGATGATCAAGATGTGTTCTGACCTCAAGCCTCATCAACCGGAAGATGACAAAAATCGGGCAGGAAGCATGGCTATGTGGGGCGCTCCCATTTGGGTGTATAATCACCTATCTAGGGAAATTCCTTTTGTTTCTTACTATATCGATTCTGCCCATTCGGGAACGGTGGTTCGAGTCCAACTGTTGATGATATACATTCGATACACTCAAGCGAAACGAGTGGTCGGTCATGTTTGGGCCGGGTTGCAAGACGTTCTTGTTGAACCCAGGTGTATTCGCCTCTAGAGATGCATCATCGGAAGGTGGTCCCATACCTTGTCAAGGTCGGAATCCAATCTCCAATAAGTGCCCGCGGTTTTGGTTTGTATATTATATATGTGGAGCGTGAGATGCAAGCGTTCCACTAGATTGTTATTTACCTGTATTTAGACACTAGTATAATATCAGAAAAGATATTGATTTCGAAAACTGTTTTGGGTTATCGTAAGGTAAAAACCGTCCGTGTTTATGTGTGGATTTGGTCTTACGATTATCTCACTCTAGTTCACCAGACTGACCCGGTGTTTTGTAAATGCTCGGGTTAGCCCGGTTTTGCAGGTTCAGGTCATTGAACACTCCGAAAGGCGTGCTGGAATAAGTCCAGACATATTTAATGTTATTCCGCTATGTTGTATAAGGGCAGATTATTAGAACTGTCCAGTGATGATGATGTACTCTGATGATGTAAGTTTTATTTAAAGCTCTCAATAAAGATTTATTTCTATATTATATTTTGTTCCGCTGCGATGTGAGACTCTGTGTTTTGTTCTTCTTCTTCTTCTATTCTTATATTTCTTTCTTTCTTATCTCACCCTCTAAATTCTTTCATTGACAATCCGGTGTTCTCGGTGTTTGAAAGGTCGGCATGAGATACAGTACAGGTATTTATGTCGACTTTCGGGGCCGAAAACCGCTGGGTCGTTACAGGGGTATCAGAGCTAAAGGTTAAGTAATTACCTTGGCTCTGTGGCGTGACTCAGTAGAGATGGGGTTAGAAATACCCTAGATTGAGTTTGAGTGTATATATACGAGTAAACATATTTGTAGATTTTATAAAAATTGTTTTATATTGTGGAGATTTATGAGTTGAGTTGTTTATGAATTCTGGTCGATCAGTTTGATCCACTGTATCGATAGGGGTTTCTAAACACTCAAGTACGATAAACCGACACTGTATGTTTTGAAAGAGGGTGTCAATGAAATAATTTTACCCGAAACTTATTTTTGTATAGAAAAGAAATAATTTTTGAAATTATTGGAATATTGTGTGTTTACTGATTTGAATCAAATTCAAAATTTGGTTAAATTTTTGAATTTGAAATTTAGCTAGGATAAGTGAAATCAAATTAATTATATTGGAATTAATTTAAGAAATGGTGTTAAGATTAAATAGATTTGAATTGAATTTGGAAATTTAATGAAGGATAATTGAATAAAAATCAATCGAATATAAATCGGGTAGTATTCAAATATATTGAATAGTAAAATTGAATGTTAATTTAGTGATTTGATTGAGTTTGGTGTGCCTTGATTGTTGATTGGTTTTTGTATGCCTATTAGATTGGTTGAATATGAAATTCACCCATGGTTTAATAAAGAATTAAATAAACCGAAACCCGGAAAAATTTGAAGTGTTATTTAAATATATTTTAAAAGTTACTGGAATTTACAACATTTTCTTACCTTAACAATTTCGTGGGCGAAATTATTTTAAGGGGGAAAGAATGTAATATCCCGTGTTTTGATAGTCAAATATTTTATTTTGTTTTTAATATTTATTTAAAATATTAATGGATTTAAATATATATATATATATATGTATATATCCGTGTATAAAGGATATATATATATATATATAAGTTATATGAAAGAATAATAAAATTTATGATTTCACTGAGTAACAGATGATGACGATGAATTGATGATGGAAATGGAAGGAAAAAAGAACAAAGGAATAATAATACATTTTCTACATCATATGGTTATACAAGGATTCAAATGTTCTTAAATATTCTTGTGTATCTTTACCATATCCAATTAAGCTGAGTTTCCAAAGATTCAAAATAAAAATCAGAACACCACTAATGTAAACACGTTTATTAAAGTAAAATTTAACTGCTCATATTAAATGATGATTAAGCTTAAGTGCTTCGATTCATCGATTCGATTATCACCTTACTTACTTTAATACTATTTTTATCACATATTTTATCGCCCTAAGTTTAATTTCTTCTGCCATTATATCATATTTCCTTGAGTTCTGAACTTTACACTCACTGATTTAAGGAACAGCTAAAGGAAACATAAAAATATACATTTTACATTATCAAATCTACAAAATCTACAACAGTAAATCAATAAGCACTGAAAGTGAATTTCCACAATTGATTTCATTACAATGTCTCAGTTCAAATCTATAAAGGTGTACAAATGAAATTAATATATGCAACGATCGAAACAGCTAATGTACTTATATATATAATCTGTAAACTTCAGGTACCAACTGTTTTACATTTCATATGGTACCATAGTCCAATTCTGCAACCGAAAAGAAAGAAGAGAAAAGAAAGAAAAAAAGCGTACATTTGATTTAGCAGATTCATACGGTGAATCAATACATATAGATACATGAAAATGAAAAGAAAATCTAAGATTAAATCTCCTCGTAACATCATGTCTTTATCACTGTGAATCAACCAGAAAAAGAAAATAGAGAAAACAACTATGAGTAGCTAATAGGTAAATTTGTTTCAAGTTGTAAAGTAGAAAAAGAGAGACAGTGGATCAATAGTAAAATAACAGTACGAAAACATTGATGCAACAACTCATGAAAACTAGAGGGATAACAGCTATAGAAGCTAAAACTAAATAGGATGACAGTACAATGTCTCCATTGAAACAATAAGGCTGCAGCTACAAATCAGAAAATAAGAACAGCTATAGACAACAGTGAAATGCATAATTGAATTCTCATTAAATGCATACAGTGACCGCCAAAGGAGATGTGGTTTCAGAAATCTTTTGTATAAACAAGAAGTCACCATTTAGGGTATGGATTGACAATACAATTCAAAAGCTGAATGGACAACTCGAACAGGAAATTACAGTATGAACAAACAATACATATAGGGTTATAGTCAACTATAGGAACAGCTCATCCACTTGCGTTTCTAAGCACAGACAACACAGAAAAACCATCACAAATCCGTAGTCCTTACTGTTTGACATCACGCAAATCACACAAACCGAGTAAATCACAGAACAGTTCGGCCATGACGGAAATGAAAAGGGAAATATCACCTAGGATCCTAAGCATTGTAAATCTAAACTAGGATGTAACAATACGTAAATCACTGTCATACTTTCTATTATAAATACACGGTAGGTTCAAACACAAACCGAAATCAACACAGCAAAGGAGAAAACCCAAATTCGAGTTCACAAAGAAATAAAGACTGAAATTTTATAAAAGAAGAAAAAAGAAACTTAGCTTTCGATAAAGGCTCGGCCTAAGTGGACGGAGGCAAGAGCGAAGAGGACTGAAGCTGGCTTGGATCGATCGAGGGTAGAGGCAGATGGTTTCGGTCGTGGAACGGAGGAGGATTCGGCCATTTAGGGTTTCCTTCTTTCATTTTCTCTGGAGCTTTTGTGGTGACGGATGGTTATGAAGAGGGAGCCGAGGGGTTTTGGTATAAGAGCGGCGGGTTTGGGCTGATTGGTGATGGGCTGGAAATAATTAAAGTAAGGCCCAATTCTTTTTAACTAAAGTTTTATAATTTTAATCTTTTATAACTTCAAAAATTAATATAAGATGCAAATGTAATCAGATTCAGACGAAACGAAAAACACCGTAACCCTGAAGACGAGTACGATACAATGGATAACGACTGAACAGGGCAGGTAGCAGCTGGATTTTTCAAATGAATTAAACGCAGTTTAATTCGACTGAAATGGGATGATCTATCGACGAAATCAAGCAAAGGTGAGTTAACCTCACTCAGTACCCCTTTTATATTTTATATAAATTGGGTTTGCTTTATTTTGTGCTTCGATTGTTAATATTCGACTGTTTGCTAGTTTGTATGCTTGCGTTTGTTGATTGGATCGATAAAATTTAAATGTCGTCAAACTGCAGTAAAATATCAAATCGTTGTTTAACGATTTAACCTAGTGGAGGTAACTTACCTCGCTGGTCTCGTTTATGAAATAAACGCATGGCATTGTTTGAATTGTTTGAACCGATTTTTACTGCTGTGTTAATTGGTTAATCAGGGGTTGTCATTTACTGATGCCAGGATCATCAGTTCAATAGAATTAAATGGTTGAACAAATGAGATTTCATTGAATTTATTTAATTATTATTCATTTAATATGGGTCGAAGGTGATTATTTGGAAATAATTAATTGATTAATTTTATTATATGGAAAGTGCTAAGTGGAATCGATTAACGAATACACAATCATAATTAGATTATATTTTTTATTATTAAGGGTTATTTAAATTAGTAATTAATCTAAATAGGAAGAGGGATCGAGATTTGATTAATGGGTTAATCATGGTTAGAAGCCATGGATTTGTTAAATCAGTTATAAATAACCAACGGTTAAATAGGTATTTTTATAAAAGTTTATATTCAATTATAATATAAATCAAAGTGGTTGGATTTATTTAAGTGTAAATGGAAAGGCAAATTGGAGTGATTAGATATGAATTGAACAAACCAACTGTGCTAACTTGATTCAATTATTTAATCGGTTTGTTAAATTTTTATGGAGATAGTTGACGGGATTTACAAACGTGATTATGATCGAAGTGTTATTATTGGAATTTGAAATGCATCTATGAAGGTTTAAAGGGGTTTTAAAGTACTGTTAAAATGAAATGAGTATTCAAGCGAATTGAATGTTAAGGTGAATTCTTATTGATGGATTTTTAAATCCAAGATGTTGATGAGGGCATAAACCCAAGAGTAATAAAAAAAAAGATTATCAAAGCCAGTTATTAGAAATGAACTTAAAGTGAAAATGGAAACCTAGATATAAGATTTAGGAATTTGGATATAACTAGAGTTTGGTTAAGTGAATTTCAAAATATTGAGTTGGTGTTGATTTCGAACTTTGGGTTGATATGTAGGAAATTATTTTACTAAATTATGAGTTGAAACAAATGAAGTTTTGAAATAAAATCAAACTGAAATTCGAGTTTGAATGAAATGGTTAAATGGGTTGTCATATAAAGGGTCGATATGAATTTAAATGAGAGATGATGTTACATCAAAGAAAATAAGGTTACTGTAAAGGGGATTTGTTTTGATACTAGAAATGAATATCGAGTTGTATTACACCTGATACTTATCCTCAGATAATAATGTTGTTGGTCAAGGTATGAGAGGTAATCAAATACCCCAACTTGAATGACTTCAGAATTATCGAAGGATGTCATTAGTTGTAATAGTAGGGATGTTAAGATAATAAATTTCGTAAAGTAAAGATGTAACGTTGTTCGAAGAAATCGGAATATATGATAGGATTCCATGTAAAGGGGAATTAAAGAGGGGCTTGAGAATATGAAGTGATATTCCCAAAATAAAGGTAATAAAAAGGGAATTTATGGAAACATGCCTATATTTTCAAAGTACAAAACATGAGATTTGAAATGGGATATATTTTGAAAGGGGAAGTGATGCTTATGGCAATCGAATAACGAAAACAAAGGGAGGTTTTGTAATATGGCTATGAGTAGGATAGATTGCTCGGAAATAGATAATAAGTGATGATTAAAACAAATATTTTGAAATAGAAGCTAATGGTATATTGAATATAATTCAAGGTATTTTCCTATAGCAAAAAGAAATGATTTGAGATTTCTAATATAGTAAAATTTATATATTATTTTGGTATTTCAAATTGATTTATATAAAGGCCAAGTGGCACTGTATGTTATGACAATGGATTCCTTTTGTTGTTTTATTTTGATAGTTAAATAACCGACTATCAAAATATGGCCCAACGTTGTTGGTACGGAAATACCGGGATCGAATTATATTCGAAAACCATTCCGACCATCGAATACATGAAAGAAGATTATCAAAGATGGAGCAATGGAAGACCGTTGATCTTCATAAACGGAAGGACTACTGATTGGATTTCTTTGGTTTAGCGGCCGGAGATATTTCAACAGTGATTCTGTCGTGATTTGAAATCTACGGATTGCATGGACTTCTCGCTACTAATCTGTAGGGTCATTCCTAAGATGCAGTAGGAGGGTGCCTTAGGTTCACCCTGTTCCTGGGTGACTTGTATGGACGAGTGTCTGACAGAGTATTTCCAAAGGAGATTACGTACGTTGATTTCTTCAAACGTACGATGGTTGATGGCGGAGAAATGGTTTTCTCTAGCCAAATGACTAGAGTATTTTTGTGGACGTCAATTAGTAATATCCAGAGGATCTGACGATGTGGCATTCAAAGTGTATGATGATCAAGATGTGTTCTGACCTCAAGCCTCATCAACCGAAAGATGACAAAAATCGGGCAGGCAACATGGCTATGTGGGTCGCTCCCATTAGGGTGTATAATCACCTATCTAGGGAAATTCCTTTTGTTTCTTACTCTATCGATTCTGCCCATTCGGGAACGGTGGTTTGAGTCCAACCGTTGATGATATACATTCGATACACTCAAGCGAAATGAGTGGTCGGTCATGTGTGGGCCGGGTTGCAAGACATTCTTGTTGAACCCAGGTGTATTCGCCTCTAGAGATGCATCATCGGAAGGTGGTCCCATACCTTGTCAAGGGTGGAATCCAATCTCCAATAAGTGTCCGCGTTTTGGTTTGTATATTATATATGTTGAGCGTGAGATGCAAGCATTCCACTAGATTGTTATTTACCTGTATTTAGACACTAGTATAATATCAGAAAAGATATTGATTTCGAAAACTGTTTTGGGTTATTGTAAGGTAAAAACCGTCCGTGTTTATGTGTGGATTTGGTCTTACGATTATCTTTTTCTTTTGAAAAGATTTCGAACTTTAAAATCATGATTGGCTGATTCACCCTTAAAACTGTGCGAGTTTATCTCACTCTGGTTCACCAGACTGACCCGGTGTTTTGTAGACGCTCTGGTTAGCCCGGGTTTGCAGGTTCAGGTCATTGAACACTACGAAAGGCGTGCTGGAAGAAGTCCAGACATATTTAATGTTATTCCGCTGTGTTGTATAAGGGCATATTATTAGAATTGTCCAGTGATGATGATGTACTCTGATGATGTAAGTTTTATTTAAAGCTCTCAATAAAGATTTATTTCTATATTATATTTTGTTCCGCTGCGATGTGGGACTCTGTGTTGTGTTCTTCTTCTTCTTCTATTCTTATATTTCTTTCTTTCTTATCTCACCCTCTAAATTCTTTCATTGACAATCCGGTGTTCTCGGTGTTTGAAAGGTCGGCATGAGATACAGTACAGGTATTTATGTCGACTTTCGGGGCCGAAAACCGCTGGGTCGTTACATGAAGTCTCTATTCTTTTGACAATCATTTTTGATAAATTGTTTAAAAGAGAATTTTGTTGGGTGGACAAAATAAGTGTAGAAATTAAGAATAGAGTGGATGTTTGCACCTTGTAGTAAGAGACTGAACATATCTTATAGGTAAGAACAAGTCATAAACCCGATTGAGAAAATAGTTGTCCTTATCAACTCCAGTTTTTGTGATTTGAGAAAAAATGATTTTCATTTTTTTAAGATGACATGTTTTTTTTATAGTTTGGCAAAAGCAAGGTCTGATGAGGAAAATAAAGTCCAACATTTCTAAATTTTTGGAAGAAAATTTAAATTAAAAAAGGACAAACCATGTTTTAAAAGTATAGGGTAGGTGAGGATTAGTGACTAGGGAAAATGGGAAAAGTTTTGAGGCTATGAGGCAGATAGCGTGTGACGACCCAACTTTCGAATGCATCGGAAGTCGTGTCATTAATAAGAATAAGAATAGATAGAAGATAAAAATACAGAAATATCAGAATCTCACAGCGGAATTTTTACAAAAGATGATACTTTATAATATTACACATTAGGACATATTACATCAGAGCATAATAGATCTAAAGGTACAAGCCACTTCTTAGTACAACTAAATTATACATATCATCGATGGCTGATTTGCAGACCTATAATTATACAGTAGTAGAACAGCACACAAAAATTTTCCTTCCAGCTTCCCAAGTTTTATCATGACCTGATTCACTTGTCTACTCATAACAAGTGTTATGAGTACCCAAGAGTTTAAGGAAAAACACAGAAAAATAAACTCTGGGTCAGTCAGGGGACTGGTACGAGTAAACAATTTAAAATAAATCAAAATATCTCATAAACCACGCCATGAATACGGAACGGGTTTTACCTTATGAGAATAAAATACTTTTTATATTTAAATCAGGTATTATTATAGTGTCTAGGGTTTTTTTCACAAATAATCTAGAATCTAGAAGAATGCTTACATCTCACATTCTCTTATATAGTATACAAATAAGAACCGCTTGGCGCTTGTGGCAAATTGGATTTCTGACTTTGACAAGGTGTGGGACCACCTTCTGATAGTGTATCTCTAAAGGCTAATACACTTGGGTTTAACAAGAACTTCTTGCAACCCGGCCCACACATGACCGACCACTCATTTCTCTTAAGTGTATCGAATGTATATCACCAATGGTTGTGTACGACAACCATTTCCCGAATGGGACAGAATCAATAAAGAAAGAAAAATAAAAGGGATTTCTCTAGATAGGTGATGCTACACCCTAATGGGAGTGACCCACATAGCCATGCTGCCTGCTCGATTTTTGTCATCTCCTAGGTGTGAGGCCTGAGGCTAGACTTACCTTTTCATCATCACTATTTAATTTCTTTGAATGCCACATCGTCAAAACTTGCCAACCACACAGGACTCAGTAACACACAACATGATATGACGTACTAACATAGTTGATACTTAAGAGTTTAAGTACCAACCAATAGTCCTTTAATTTGCCAAAGACTGATATGCAACCAAGGCATAAAACTTGAACAAGATTATCACCCAACCAAGTTCAACTTTCAGTTTTAAAACAGCAAAGAACAGGAAGAAAATATAAAAGTTTCCTCACTAGAAAAGCTTTGAACTCTCAGTGTTTTTCTCTCCTCCTTGTTGATTTTAGTTCGAATGGTTTGTGTTGTGAGGAAAAGAAGTGCATGCTCATGTCTATATATTGTAGTAGGAAATTAATAAAATATGTGTGCATTTATTATGGTCTGAAAACAGAAACAGTTTTCAGTTTTGACACATGATTGACAACATAAAAAAATCCTTTTCTTTATAAATCAATACACCATTCTCTAAACTAACATGGGTATCATCATCCATTATTCACACTGAAAATCCCAGCGCATGAACATTCTTTTCTCCTGTTGGTCTTCTAGGAACTATCACATTTAATGCCAATGTACAACCATGTTCTTCTCAAATCTTACCTTGGTATAAACATATATGGTAGCCATCATTTTGTACCACAAATGCTCAGAAATCCTAGGGTTTCTCAACCACATTTTTCACATGACACTTTGATTTAACACAAAAATATATTATATTCTTAATTTGCTTCCAAGTATTTTCAAAAATCTAAAATATTGTGCAAGTACTCACGGCATGTGATGAATGTATATGAGAAAATCTAGGATGATTTATATGCTAGTAAGGATCTATTGTAGGCAACATCTTTGGTTTATATTTTCAAGTATGTACAAGGTCTAAGGAGATATGTTTTGGTTGAGTACATGAAACAAATATGGTATTTCCTTTGTGTCATATTCATGAAAACTGAAATTACTTTGATCCTAACAATTTGGCCATGTGGACAATATTTCCTCCAAGATCCTATTTGCTAGTCAAATCTCTTGTGTAGGTTGTACCATTAAGTCTAGAAATGAAAACATGATTTGCAAGAAAAAGTGACATTTCAGTTTTTGATTGATGCACATGTGAACACAAAGATTTTCATTTGAACTTATTTTGACAATAAAAGTGGTTTTTAGCATGTTTTATCCAAGTGTGATTTATGTTTAAAATCAAGAATTTGCTTAAAAATAAGGATTTAAACCCTTTGAAAAAAATGCATAAAGTATGTAAAAATGGCATTTTAAAACTTGTTATGCACATGTGTTATCATACATACATGTGTAAAAATGAATTTAAACAAATGTTGTCTCGCACATGCTATCATACATACATGTAAAGGTAATGGAAAATGAAACCTTTGACATGTTTTGAATTATTTAAAGTATGGGTTTTAAATTGTATTTGTAAAGTTGTACTCACTATCGATAAATATTTGTGTTAACGATATATGTAAAGAACCGGGCCATTACAATTTATCCCCTTATAAAACTTTCGTCCTCGAAATTTGTAAACAAAAGATAGGCAAAAGATAATATATCATATCATAGCATGTCAAACTGACTACATCAAAATATAAGTACTATACTCGACTAGTATCGAGTTATAGACTACTGTAATACATATCTGCCATACTACTAGTACTACTATATGTATAATACCATCCCAGTCCATCCATCCTACTATGAGCTGCTACTGATCTCGATGACATCCTCATCGTCTGAAATGATAATCATCCCCTCATCATTTGGAATGATAATCATCTCCTCGTTGTTTGGAATGATAATTACCTCCTCGTCATCTGAGATATCAATGAACTCTACTCCTTCATCACTCTCCTCAGGGTCGTCATCATCTGAGAGCTCTATGATCTTAATGGGAGAAGGTGGGTATAGCATCATATCAGGGTATGTATAATCCATGGGTATACCCAAATCTCCTCCATTTACCAGAAACTACATCATCTCCTGAGCGAGCCTTTCCCACAGGACTGCTAACTGTCCATCGAATGGTATTGGTGGGGTCTGAACCCATGGCTCGTACTGTGGCTGATCTAGTATGATGTCCTCCTCGGGCTCTTCCTCTGGATCCTCCTCGGGCTCCTCCTCATCATCTCTATCATCATCATCCCTGTCATCGTCATCTCCACTGCCACTATCACCACTATCTGCATCATCGCCTCCCTCACCTGCATAATACTCCTCCTGTCCAGACACTCCCTCATACTCAGGCTCTTGAAGGAAATCCATACCGTCCTTCTCAACGGAAGACTCCCCATGGTAAATCCCTGACTCCTTTGTGTCCACATATCGTCTCTCCTCCTCATCATGCTGGGCAAGTCCCATACTATACTGAGGACCTATAATCCCATGTATGCTAATGCCGGAGTGAAACCTCAACCTCTATAATGGGGTCAAGCACTTCCTTGCTGTCCTTTTGAAGATAGGTGCCATCTGGAAAAGAAACAAAATCCGAAATAATCCTATGAATACTGAGTCCTCAATAATCCACAGAGGTGAAAAACCCAAAATTCCATTTCCAGACATAAGATAACATCCATAACAAGCCATACAATACCATCATACATAGGATACATCCAAATCAAACATAGGATAGCTAACACCTAGTTCAAAACAAAATCCGGGTAGAATTCCTTGACGTGCTTCTCTGTTTCCCAAGTACAGTCATATGGATTCTCACTCCATTGTATTTTGAGCAGTTTCACAACCTTATTACGAAGTTGCTTTTCTTCTTTATCCACCACATAGACTGGGTATCTAACCACAGTCAAGTTTTGTTTAACCTCAAGATCCTCCTGAACCAAGGGTTCTAAAATCAATGATGAGTCGTAAACACATTTGCGAAGATGAGACACATGAAAAACATTGTGAATCCCTGCCATTCTTTCTGGTAATTCCACCTTGTAAGCAAGAGATCCAACCTTCTCAAGAACTCGGAAAGGTCCCACATATCGTGGAGCTAACTTCCCTGTACTACCAAATCTGATCGCCCCCTTAATTGGTGAAATCTTTACAAACACAAAATCTCCAACAGAAAAATTAAGATCCCTTCATCTTTTGTCTGCATAACTTTTCTGTCGATCCTTGGCCTCCTTCATTCTTCTTTTGACTAACTCCACCTTCCCAATTGTTCTCGAATCATATCTGGTCCGAGAACAAGTTTATTTCTTGACTCCACCCAACAAATTGGTGATCTGCACGGTCTTCTATAGAGAGCTTCATATGGTGTCATGCATATACTTGCTTGGTAGCTGTTGTTGTAGGAGAATTCAACTAAATGTAAGTGATCCTCCCATGATCCCCCAAAATCAAGAATACACGCTCTTAACAGGTCTTCCAATATCCTCTTTACTCTTTCTGTTTGGCCCTCTGTTTGGGGAAGGTAAGCGGTACTTAAATTCAGCTAAGTCCCCAAAGTTGTTTGGAGTGATTCCCAGAATTTACTGGTGAAATGGGATCTCTATCACTAATAATACTTACTGGGACTCCATGTAATCGTACAATCTCCCTTATAAAAATCTCGGCTAACGAAGCTATAGTCCGAGTTGGTTTTATCGGAATAAAATGTGCACTCTTCGTCAGTCGATCTATGATAACCCAGACTCCTTCATATCCCCTTCTAGTCTTGGGTAAACCATCGATAAAGTCCATTGATATCATCTCCCACTTCCAGTTAGGAATCTCCAAAGGTTTCAGTAATCCTACTGATTTCTGATGATCACCTTTTATTTGCTGGCAGTACAGACACTGATTTATGTAAGTCAAAATATCTCTCTTCATCCAGGGCCACCAAAATACTCACCTCGTATCTCTATACATTTTGTGCACTCCTGGATGAATACTTAGCTTTGATTTATGACATTCTGCCAAAACTTCTTGCCTTAACCCGTCAACATCAGGAACACACAATCTCCCATTAATTCTCAGAATACCTTGGCCATCCACTTCAAAATCTGATTCCCCACCCCTTATAACTCCTTGAATTAACTTCTCCAGATTTTCATCTTTCCATTGATTTTCCATTATTCTTCCGTGAAGTGCTGGAGTAGCTTCTAGAAGAGGTAGGATTGCATTTCTGCTTAGAGTGTCTGCTACGACATTTGCTTTTCTTGGAGTATAGATAATATCCAAATCATACGATGCAAGGAATTCCAGCCACCTTTGCTGCCTCAGGTTGAGATCTTTTGGGTAAACATATATTTGAGTGGTTTGTGATCTGTGAAAAGCTCGAACTTCTCTCCTAACAGATAGTTTCTCCACATTTTTAATGCAAAAACAACTGCCAATAACTCTAGATCATGTGTAGCTTAATTCTTCTCGTGAATCTTCAGTTGTCTACTAGCATATGCAATCACACGTCCATTCTGCATTAGTACTGCACCAAGTCCAACTCCACAAGCATCAGTATAAACCACAAATCCACTTTTCCCATCGGGAACAGCTAGAACTGGTGCTTTTGTCAATTTCTTCTCTAACTCCTTGAATGATTCTTCACATTTTGGAGTCCACACAAATTTCTCACCCTTCTTAGTCAGCTTAGTCAAATGAGAAGATATCTTAGAATAATCTTAGATAAACCTCCTGTAATATCCTGCTATTCCAAAGAAACTACGGACCTCTGTCGGTATTCTGGACTGCTTCCATTGTTGTACTGCTTCTACTTTGATCGGGTCTACAGAGATACCATCTCTATTTACAATGTGTCCCAAGATTCTAACTTCAGATTTCCAGAAATAACATTTTGAAAACTTCGCCTTCAATACATTCTTCCTTAGAGTCTCCAATACCACTTCCAGATGATATCAGTGTTCTTTTTCTGTCTTTGAAAAGATTAAGATATCGTTGATAAAAACTAGGACGAATTTGTTCATAATCTTTCTAAAGACACGGTTCATCAAATCAACAAAATACGCAGGTGCGTTGGTTAGTCTGAATGGCATAACTAACCATTCATAAAAGAAATCTGGGCCTCTGAAAGCAGTTAAAGGAGCACTATCTTCGGCAATCCTCAACTGGTGGAAACCTGTTGCAAGGTCCATTTGAGAAAATACCATGGCTCCATTCAACTGGTCATAGAGATCGTCAATTCGAGGTGAAGGATATTTATTTTTGATGGTCACTTTATTTAACTCTCTATAGTCAACGCATAATCTTAGTGATCCATCAGACTTAAGCACAAAAACTACTATTGAACCCCAGCTTGAAAAGCTTGGCCTGGTCAATCCTCTGGCCAACAAATCTTGAGTTTCCTTTTTGAGTTCCTTAACTTCCTTTGGTGCCATTTGTCTTTTTGGTTGAACTATCGGTCTGGCTCCTGGAATTAGATCGATTCGGAACTCTATCTCGCGATATGGGGGTAAACTCTTAACTTCTTCAAATACGTTAGAGAAATCTCTGACTACATCTAACGTCTCCAAATTTTCTTGTGGTACTTCCAAAGCATACAAGAAACTACACATATGAATGCCGATTTTTCCATACGGTATCCTAGCTTTGCTTCCGATATTGGTGATTAGAGTTACGATTTCTTTGTCGCATTAAATCTTAGCTTGGAATTTAATTAACCAGTCTATCCCAAGTATAAAATTAAACCCTTTAAAGTCCAAAACGTAGAAATCGAAAAGAAAGGAATGCGAAAGGTATGAGAGTGCCACATTATCGCAATACATTTTTAATTCAGTTCTTCCGCCAATGGGATTTGATACGCAAATTGGATTTGGAGAATTTTTTGGAATAAAATGGAATTTTCCTACCATTCCAGAAGAAATGAAACTATGTGAGGCGCCGGTGTTAAATAAAACATGAACATCAATTCCATTTAAATCAAAAGTACCTTCGAGAACTCCTTTCCCTTTCACATCCTGAGAAGTTGATGGTTCACTTTTAATAGCATACACCTCTGGTTGTTGTGCCTTTTTCATGAGTGGACAGTCCTTAACCAGGTACCCAGGCTGATGGCAGTTGAAACATAGAGTCTTCATGACTATTGCATTTCCAGGGCCTTGCTATTGTTTCTGCTGTTGCTGTTGAGGTTGTTATTGCTGCTGAGTTTGTTGTGGCTTTTTCGCTGCTGGTTTTGTGCAGAGCTTAGCAATATGCCCCTTTTGCAGGCAATTGTGGCATTTTGTATCTTTAAATCGTTCCTTGGCTTTCTCCCCCATTTTTGGTACTTCCTTGTTGTTCCAGTTTGGGTTAAATTTCCTCTTATTGGAATTCTCACCACTGGGTTCTCCTGTCTGCGTTTTTGCAACTGGCTTCTTTCCCTCAAGTGCCTCATAAGGAACTACTATATCTACTAGATCAACAAATGGAATCTTGAGATGCTCAATTATTTTAACCTGCAAGCTATCCTTCAATCCAGCTATAAACATTTCATTCTTCTTGAGCTGGGTGTTGATTAACTCTAGCCCAAGGCAGGAAAGTGGATTGAACTTATTTTCATATTCGGTTATTTTCATGTTCCCTTGTTTGAGATCAATGAAATCCTGATACATCCTAGTTTTGCTAGCGGCAGGGAGAAATTGCGCTTCGAACGCCTCTTTGAATTTGTTCCAAGTGAAATCCTCTTCAGGAACATTCGTGGTTTGAGCATCCCACCAAATTGCAGTAGCTTCTTGGAGTTGCCACGAACCTAAGAGACGTTTTTGCTCATCATTTAATTTCAATCCTTCGAAAATTCTCTCACTGGAACTCAACCATGCTTGGACCTCAACGAAAGATTCAGTCCCTTTGAATACTTTCCCTCCCAGAGTGGTATACTCCTTATAGATAGTTGCAAAGCTTTTGTCCTACTGGACTGGTGTAACCTACTCCACAGTTTCTCCTTGATCTTGGGAGGCAGTATTACGACCAGTAGTAGTGGAAGTCCTACTAGCGCGACCCCTTCGTGCACGGGTACTCATACTTAATTACCTGAATACGACAGGTCGACAAATCAAGGCTTGATTGGATATAATTAACTAAGATATATCATTCAAGTTGATTTTAAATTTATTTTATTTATTTTAAATTTTCATAAAAATACGCTCTCTCACACTCACCCAAAGCCTAGGTAATTAGTAACCTAAGCTCTGATACCAACTGTAACGACCCAACTTTTGAACACATCGGAAGTCGTGTCATTAATAAGAATAAGAATAGATAGAAGATAAAAATACAGAAACATCAGAATCTCACAGCAGAATTTTTACAAATGATGACACTTTATAATATTACACATCAGGACTTATTACATCAGAGAATAATAGTTCTAGAGGTACAAGGCACTTCTTAGTACAACTTAATTATACATATCATCGATGATTGATATGCAGACTTATAATTATACAGTAGTAGAACAGCGCACAAATAGTTTCCTTCCAGCTTCTCAAGTTGTATCATGACCTGATTCACTTGTCTACTTATAACAAGTGTTATGAGTAAGAGTTTAAGGAAAAACACAGAAAAATAAACTCTGAGTCAGTCAGGGGACTAGTATGAGTAAACGATTTAAAATAAATCAAAATATCTCATAAGACCATGTCGTGAATACGGAATGGGTTTTACCTTATGAGAATAAAATACTTTGTAGACTTTAAATCAGGTATTATCATAGTTTCTAGGGGTTTTTCACAAATAATCTAGAATATAAAAGTATGCTTACATCTCACATTCTCTTATATAGTATACAAATAAAACCGCTTGGCGCTTATGGAAAATTGGATTTCCGACTTTGACAAGGTATGGGACCACCTTCTGATAGTGTATCTCTAGAGGCGAATACGCTTGGGTTCAACAAGAACTTCTTGCAACCCAGCCCACACATGAACGATAACTTATTTCTCTTGAGTGTATCGAATATATATCACCAATGGTTGTGTATGGCAACCATTTCCCGAATGGGGCAGAATCGATAGAGTAAGAAAAACAAAAAGGATTTCTATAGATAGGTGATGCTACACCCTAATGGGACCGACCCACATAGCCATGTTGCCTGCCCATTTTTGTCATCTCCTGGGTGTGAGGCCTTAGGCAAGACTTACTTTTTCATCATCACTGTTTAATTTCTTTGAATGCCACATCGTCAAAACATGCCAACCACTAATTGACTTCCCCAAAAATATATTATAGGTATAAAGCGAGAGAAACGAATTCCTCTGCAAACATATAAATACATTTGAAGAGATCAACGTACGTGATCAGTTAGAATTACTTTGTCAGACATTTGTCCACACATGTTGTCCTGGGATTACTTTGTCAGACATTTGTCCATACATGTTGTCATGGGATTGGACAAACACTATTCAAGAATAGCCCTTGTATATCTCCGTCTTCAAAGATAATCTCTGTCGTGCAACGTATAATTCAAGTCCAAGTGGAATATAATTTCTGGACTCTTCGAAATGATTAACGTAACATTTCTTTTTAAATTATTTTGCTTATATCTAGATATTTTGATTATCTTTTTAAAAATGGACAATTTCAGTGTGCGCATCGCACACGGTTTTTCTTTCCATTTTTGTTTGTCTACATTAAAATGAATACTTACTCTATTCTTTTAGAAAATTTATTTCTTACTCTAATCATTTATAAATAAACTAAATTTATAATTTATTTATTTTAATACAGCTTTTACACCCGATTATCGACTTTGTCAAAACTTCATTTGATCTTCTATACCTGATTCACTTCTTCTTCCCACATACCAATTTAAATAAAAATTCTTTATTTATATATTTCTATGCTATATTTAATTTATTATTTAATTAAAAACTGCTTTTTATTAAATTTATATTTTAAAAATCCTTTTTGAAACTTCTTTGATCAAAGTACCACTCAGTCAAAGTACCACTTCAAAATCACGGTGTACGCATGTGAAAAACTGCCTAGTTTTCGTGATCTGGCCAAAGTACCACTCCCAGACCATAGTGATTTGCCTGCTGATCCACTCCAGCTTCCATGCGCCAGGCAAAGTACCAGAGTACCCTATCAGCCCAAAGTACCACCTTAGGATCACATGATTTTTGGCCCAATCCCTTCAAAATCCTGGTGCCACTTCTTCCTCGTCCCCTTTCTGACACGTCCATGCACATGCAAACTTAACCCAGCTAGCATCATCACCGCCGACCACCCCCACGCATCACCCTCTTCTCTCTGATCACCTTGCCACACTCAGATCACGTCCTCCTCGTCATTTGTGAATTTTCATTGTGTCACCGCCATTAGCAGGAAATGGGTCATCCAAGAAACCTCCAACCGCTTCCACTTCCTTCCACCGGGCCCCATACCCCTCAGGCTACACCACGTTGACATTCTCCTCCGTTGATCCCCCTGGTGCGCACCCCCATAGCTTCAGCGTTGAGAAGCAGCTCCAGCGTGAACCCTATGTACCCAAAAACCCATTTTTACCCTATTTTCACTTCATTTTCAAAATTCATGAAATAGAAAAATCTTTTAGTATTTTTCCCTTAATCCAGTACCCCTCCTACATCTTCTAGCCAACCGCCATCAACTTTCATCGAACGGTTCGCCGGAAATTCGTCAAAGTTACTTTTCTGACCATCTCCTTACTTCTCACGATCCACACACTTAAAAATCATGATTTACTTATTAAAAATCATCATTTCGATCCACTACTCCGTTTATACAATCAAAATAGGTTTTTAAAATGTTTGAAAATCCAATTTGGTTTTGAGTTACAGAGAGATACTGTTGTTCCTGTTTTCCTGATGTGTGTGTATTTGAAGGGGTTTGCCTTACTTTCACACAACTGTATAACTATGTAAAGGGTTCAAACTAATATGACATCACATTTTAAATCCTTTAAACTAGGTTTACTAATAAGAGAATCATCGGTTTTGATTATGTAAAAATTTAAACAAAATAACAGGGCTCAGTAACACGTAGCATGATATGACATACTAACATAGTTGATACTTAAGAGTTTAAGTACCAACCAATAATCCTTTAATTTGGCAAAGACTGATATGCAACCAAGGCATACAACTTAAACAAGATTATCACCCAACCAAGTTCAACTTTCAGTTTTAAAACAGGAAAGAACAGGAAGAAATTATGAAAAATTTAATCACCAGAAAAGCTTTGAACTCTCAGTGTTTTTCTCTCCTCCTCACTGATTTTAGTTCGAATGGTTAGTGTTGTGAGGAAAAGAAGTGCATGCTCATGTCTATATATAGTAGTAGGAAATTGATAACATATGCATGCATTTATTATGGTCTGAAAACAGAAACCATTTTCAGTTTTGACACATGATTGACAACATAGAAAAATCCTTTTCTTTCTAAATCAATACACCATTCTCTTAACTAACATGGCTATCATCATCCATTATTCACATTGAAAATCCCTGCACATGAACATTCTTTTCTCCTATTAGTCTTCTAGGAACTATCACATTTAATGCTAATGTACGAACATGTTCTTCTCAAATCTTTCCTTGGTATAAAAAAATATGGTAGCCATCATTTTGTACCACAAATGCTCAGAAATCCTTGGTTTTCTCAACCACATTTTTCACATGACACTTTGATTTAACCCAAAAATATATTAAACTCTTACTTTGCTTCCAAGTATTTTCAAAAATCTGAAAATATTGTGCAAGTACTCATGGCATGTGATGAATGTATATGAGAAAATCTTGGATGATCTATATGCTAGTAAGGATCTAGTGTAGGCAACATCTTTGGTTTATATTTTCAAGTATGTACAAGGTCTAAGGAGATATGTTTTGGTTGAGTACATGAAACAAATATGGTATTTCCTTTGTGTCATATTCATGAAAACTGAAATTACTTTGATCCTAACAATTTGGCCATGTGGACAATATTTCCTCCAAGATCCTATTTGCTAGTCAAATCTCTTGTGTAGGTTGTACCATTAAGTCTAGAAATGAAAACATGATTTGCAAGAAAAAGTGACATTTCAGTTTTTGATTGATGCACATGTGAACACAAAGATTTTCATTTGAACTTATTTTGACAATAAAAGTGGTTTTTAGCATGTTTTATCCAAGTGTGATTTATGTTTAAAATCAAGAATTTGCTTAAAAATAAGGATTTAAACCCTTTGAAAAAAATGCATAAAGTATGTAAAAATGGCATTTTAAAACTTGTTATGCACATGTGTTATCATACATACATGTGTAAAAATGAATTTAAACAAATGTTGTCTCGCACATGCTATCATACATACATGTAAAGGTAATGGAAAATGAAACCTTTGACATGTTTTGAATTATTTAAAGTATGGGTTTTAAATTGTATTTGTAAAGTTGTACTCACTATCGATAAATATTTCTGTTAACGATATATGTTAAGAACCGGGCCATTACATAGCAAGAATTATCTTGGAATAATAGTAAGTTCCCGTAGAATGTGTAGGCATTGAAAAGCCAAGGGTGTTGCTTAAAACAATTGTTGGTACACAGCTAGAATTAGTAGTGATTACTAGGTAGTAAAGGGCAAGTAAGCATTTAGATCCTTTTGCTATTTCCATGTTAGGGGTAAAACCCAGTACTACATTTCTGTTGGGACCATTCCATTATTTTGTTCTTGTTGGGTAGTTAGGATAACACCAAAACCTGTCCTGGATCCTATGGTTTGGACTTTTCTGTCTGAGGGGGACATAGTCCCAAGATTCTTGGCCCTTAGTAGTAGCTGCGTAGGGTGTTTGTTCTCCAGTTTTAGTTGAAGGACTAGAAGGGTTATTTAAATTTAAACTTAGATCAGATAATTAAATAAGCTAAGAAAAGAGAAAAGGTACAACTAAAAAGAAAACAGCAAATTTAGTAAAGCAACAAACATGATAAGTTATAAGAAAAGATGGATAAAGATAAAAAATTCCAAGATAAAATGAAAAAAAAAATCGGTAACAAAAGAAAATTTTCTTATGTGGGCTGTGCTTTGATAGGAAAATATGGAATCTTTATAAATAGTTGCATAAAATCCAAGTACGGTTGGAAAAGGGTACATAAAAGAAAAACATAAGATGTGAAATTTTCCATTTTCCACCTTTTTGTGACACAAGAAATTAAATTTAGAAAATTAGATTTTTCTGAAATCGAAAAATAAAGTTGGTTAGTAGGATTATGGGTGCAACAATTGGATGAATTGCGCTCTTACTCAGTAAGATTGTGGGAAATTTTGGATGAAAATGTATTTTGATTTTCAAAATATTGCATTCATGTAGAAGTGGCAGTTTATTTAGGATGTGAGCATCATGTTTTTAAAAGAATTTTTGAAAAATTTGCATACACATAGGAGGTAACGCTTAGGCATACATGCATTATTATGTTGTACTTCACTTTGCACAAGTGCATAATGTTTGCAAAAATTGGATGGACACATAATGGATGTATATTATGCGCGAGGTTAATAGATTTTTACCCTTATCAAATTTCGGGGATGAAATTTCTTAAGGGTGAGAGAATGTAACACCCCATATTTTCAAGATAATAAATAAGAATAACTTAATTAAATATTCAAAATTGAGTAAAACGGATTATGCCATTACGTTTGTCACGAAATTCTGGTCAAGATAACACCTGGTTTGCATAAAACAGACATCGTATAAAGAAGTTATTAAGCCTAGAAGTTTGTATATGTGCAAGAGAGTTATATATATACAAACAAATAAAAATATTTAAAAAACAAAAAATATTCAAAACTAGCATACAGAAGCCCATATAGCCGAACTGCCCCATTTTGGGGGCCGACCCGAGGCTCTTTGGGGTCGATCCATGGGTTAACACCCAAAGTGGGGGTCGACCCCCATACAGATCTAGGAAGGATTTGGTTTTATGAATGTGGATTCGTTTCTTGACCAAATATGTTGCTGAAAACTTATAAATAAAACTCTAGAGCTAACCCTAAACCTCATAATTCTGAGGTTACGCTGAAGCTCTGTTGTTTCCCCTCCCTTAAATATCTCTTCAGAAAATATAAATTATTAGTTAGGAAAAATTCTGAATCCTAATCTGGAGGAAAGGAACATATGCTTGTAAATAGGTGTTCAGATCTCTAAACGAAGTAAGGTAACTTTGTATATCCGATCTATTCAAATTCCTTCCTCTTTCTTTCCTTTCTCTTTTAATAAAAATAATAAATCCATAGTCGTTAGATTATGAATCTGAATATGGGGAAAACCATGGATGCTAAAACTGGACTAGATCCAGAATTGGGAAAGCGTACGAGGTGAGTAGGTTTAAGCTATAGCATTTTAGATAATAATACGTTATCATTTACCATTCACCATTTTGTATAATTGAATTTACCAGAATAATTAAGAATTACGATTATAACAAGTTGAGATGATAATATGAATATTTCATATGATGAATCAGTTAAAGTGTTGGAATGATTACATGTTGAAAATAAACTTGTTAGAAAATGGGTAATGACTACTATTTTTATAATCACATGATTCACCTGTGGTATATTATTGAGTAAATGACATGTTTAACTTGTTGGATTTGAACAATTACCCGATTAAATATTTACACGTCAAAATAGAATTAAACACATGTAAAAAAGGACATGCGACAAAATATAGGCATAATTTGATGACATGTAAATTGGATTACAGTAAACATATGAAAAGGACAATATGCCTAAATATTTACATGAAATAGGAATAATTGTTAGCAAATGAACATGCCTAGATTCACAGTAATTTAACACTGTAACGCTCTTAGACATGAGGATAGAATGCACTTGTGATAGAAGTCTGCCGGGAACCTCCTGGCATATCCAGCATTCTCAAGTGGTAAATCTAATGTACAAGATCTAACTGCATAATTAAAACATGCAATGGTACAAAGACACGAGGTTAAGTCAACCTATGGTAGAAGTCTGCCCGGACCCGCCCGACAAATCCAACGTCCACATGTGTAGGCTTAATGTGAGAGGTCTAGTGCACACACACACACACATATATATATACACACGTTTATAACAAGAAATGAATAAATGAAAATGATGGCAATTAAATGTCTAACTCAGAAAATAAGAAAGGAAGGGATGTAATGAGCTGAGTTCGTGTGATGCGAAGGAAAAATGATGTATTTCCCTAAATGACCTATTTATGAGAATGTGGTTGCAAGTAAGCCACAGTGACTATAAGTAAGAAAGAGAAAAGAAATTACTTGCCACCGCGAATATAGATGGGAATATGTTATGAAAATAAATCACTGATTCCTTCTACAAATCAAACCGATAAGGTGCATGAAGTGTTTTCCTTAATAAAATAAGGAATATATATTACAGTGAATGAAGAATAATGGATTACAACAGTAAATGGTTTAAACAGGGAATGATAATAACCTTGATAAATAAATTACATTAATGGGAATGTTGTATAATAGTTAGACAAGTGAATATTATAACTTAGGTTATAATAAACTAATATGGAAATGGGATAACTAGTGAAATGAGATAAGGGACACTTAATTGTAAAATTAAGTAATCAGTAAAACCTAAAACCAGTTGAGAAAAGGAGGGAAATTTGTGAAATATAGTAAGTTGTACTTAATTATAAATTAAGTAATGTGTAAACTTGGAAGTCTGAGACCCACTGATAAGAATAACATGTTTACACTTGTCCTAGGGACAAAAGGAAATTATAACATAGGTTATAATAAATGGGTAAAGAAACTTATTAATGGGCCTTAGTTAAGAGAGCTAAGTTAATTAATAAGTAAACAACGATAAGCTGTAGTGACGGTATAAATTGAATTTATGATTAATGCGAAAGAATGAGGAAAACTTATGAAATAAGTTATATTTAATTATAAATAATGACTGACTTGTTGACCAGAAAACATGTGAATTGAGATATACTTAATTACATATTAAGTAGAACATGTTATTGTAATGATGAAATCAAGCATGAATATAAAAGAGATTGTGGATTACAGACCTTGGGCCACAATCTAGAGAATAACATTTTATGGGCTTATTAATGAACTTAAATGGTTTAAGTTATATAACTGAAATTAATAAGCAAAATGAACTTGGTAACTTGATTAAGAATTCAATATGAATAAGAATAACCAAGTTAAATGGAAACCTGATGAGGTAAGGCAAGCGCGTAAAAGAATGTTTAAACATAGGGTCTAACAACATATTAAAGTAAGGCGCTTGGACCAGTCCGCACGTTTGAGGGTGAATAACCCAACGGGGTAGATCATCATGGTGTTATAAGGCACAAGAGGAGTGCTCATTTGTATGATTATTCTATCGGCTCCGCAGGACTGGAAGCGGAAGCACGCAACTTCCTGAGATACGTAAGGCGCTCCTAGTAGTCCTCTGTGTAGTGGCAGATGTTTAGGCTATGCTCGCAGAGGTTAGGTCTGCGCGTAACTACTAGGTGGGCGGGCCTTGACTGCAAAGGCAGTTGTGCAGTCATAATGTTGTGACGCGGTGAAACTAGGGTAATTCGGCGGTCGCCTCAATGAGGAGGCGAAGGATCACGACCAACATGGATAGTAGATCGTCGGGTACCGGTCATCGGCAGTCAGTTTGAGAACAACACACAATAGAACGCAGACGGAAGAACATTTCATCTGTTATTACAACAATGCCATCAGATACAAGAATATACAGAGTATAATGAATAAATTACATTCGATAAATATCAGATATTACAATAAATTACATAGCAGCGGAAAATAATACAAAGCACAACTGAAAGTAATACACGGATACAGAGCTTTCCGAGCATCCTTCCAACTGTAAATCAGGATCCTGTGAATATAAATCTGCAAAACCAAAACTACTAGCTGCCCGTGTCGAAAATAGGGGCACCCAGAGTTTAGGTTAAAACAATAAACTCCAGGTTAGTTATGTGACTGGTGTGAGAACTAAAACAGTTATTGAAAACTTTACTTTAAAAGAGGGTAATTTAAGGGACCACGCCGTATAACACGGAACGGGTTTCCTCCCAAGAATACCAGTGCATAGAATAAACAGCGCAATGCTTTTTCGAAAAATGAAGCTATTATAAGACCCAGGTCCCATCACACAATGCAACGCAAGCCGGAGGATAGGGTTTTACCTTATAATAGCCAAACATGCTTGGTACATTTAAAAACAAATCATTTGATACTATAGTAAGTGTGTAGTGTCAAAACAATTTCAATCATAAATATAAATCATAGACGGCATAGCATCCCATGCTACTATGTCGCCATACTAGGCTCTACAAATAAAGCCGAAATACACGTATTGGAAATGGGGTTTCCATCATGAGTCGAGGCAAGGGGCAAGATCCTCTCCGCTTCGATACACTCTAGCAAATGCCTCGGGACTACACACTCTGGGCAACCCCGGATGCGGCTGGGCCGGTCCTCACTTACGTAAGAGGATTAGTTATTCCTGAACACACGTTTCCCGGTCCTTACAGACCTATAATCGAGGCGCCTCATTCCAACAACCAAAAAGGTGAAAAGTATATAAATTTCAGGGCTGGTAAGTCACTGACACCACCAAAGCTAGAAAGAAACGTCGTGCTCTCCCAGCGGTCCGTATCCCGTTTTTAACTCATACCGAGGTGTGAGGCTCGCGAATTCACGTTATACACAAAGCTACACCACAAAGGTCGTGCTTTGATCATCCACCACAAGACTTTGCTTTTCAACAGAGGCCTTGATCATTGCATCTTAGCGTGCCACACATGCAATTCATGCCATGCGACTGATGTCCATCGATATACAACCTCTGAGCTCGTACGTCTCAGAGAAGGGCGTTAAGCAAAAGAATAAATTCTCCGCCGCCAAAACAGATGTATATTTAATAGAAATCAATCAACACAGAATAAAATCCAATGTCAGACACACAATCCATTTACAAGTCCGTTCTGGGTTTGAACGAAACCGGAGGCACTTTCCTCGCATATCCATCCATCTCCAAGTACGTCTGGACGACCACCAACTATTTCCATCCTCTTGGGTGTACAGCCCAATCAAGATCGTCAGTAATTATCCAAACGATGTGAAGACTTCCGGTCTTCAACCACCGTCTTCATCTTCGACATATCGTCGAATCGGTTATTCAGAATGGGTGTAAACCCGGCCTTTCCGAACAACCCGCGTATATTAAAATAAATGTTACACAAACACAACATACGCCTCATTCCAATTCTGAATATTCTGCTATTTAAATATTCACATCTTTTGGGAAAGGTTCCCATTAATTTTATCCAAGATAAATCCTTTAAAATTTATTCTTTAATCTTCCTTTGGATGTCATTTCAAATTAGTCGGGATTAGCGAACCACACCGAAGTAATTATTTATTTTATTTTCCAATCCCAATCTATTCATCCCATGAAGCAAAACTGGTAATACTCCATATCTAACACCACGGTGTTATCAGTAAAATTAATTACCATTTCACGTTCAAATCTGATTAAAGATTTAACTATTGCCTTGGAGCAAAACTAGTGATAATCCATTCTCGCTCATTTGCCAAATTTGATAATTTGAACTATCAATTCACTTTTCAATCTAATTGCAGATTCAATAAAACTCCTTTTACTGGGTTAAAGAACTAGTGTCATTTAAAACACAATTCACGATAAACCCAAATCACATTCTATTTATTATCGGGTTGAAGAACTAGTGTTATTTAAAACACATTTCACGATAAACCCATTTCAAATCCAATCAAATATATTAGAAATTCCAATTATTTAAAACCCCTTTTTAAATCTAATTTATTTATTTTAAAAATAATAATTGGGTTTTAAATTTAGTTCAAAACTAGTTCATTTCGATAAAAGTCCATTTTTATCTTTTCAAACATGGAGTTTTTCTTCCCAATTTTCCCAAATCATTTCTTATGATTTTACTCGAATTATTACTATTTTTAATAATTTTATCAAGGCCCGTACAGTCGATTTCCATCAACGGCCATCGAACTGCACTTACAACGACCTTTTCCAAATTTGATTTGGATGTATCTCCAAATCCAACCGTTAGATTTTGAATTTCTAATATTCGTTAGAAAGCTATTTTCGATACGAATCCAACGGTTCCGGTTTTAGGAGAATCCGACGGTCGGATCTCCCGTAATGTCCGTTTGAAATAAATGGTCGAAATTCACGAACTGCCGCGGCGCGGCGCGTTCTATTCAGGCCATTATATTATATATATAATATATATAATATATATTTCGTCAATTACTATTTAAAACGAATTTTATAAATAGTTCCAAATTTGTTTCAAAAACATTTCAACTTCCATTTCAAATTCAAATCAAAATTAAATTTTCTATTATAAATCCTTTTTACTTTCATTTCTATTTGATTTCAATTCCAATCAAATTCGTTTTTCTATTCAATTTAAATCAAATTCATTATATATTCAATTGAAATCAAATTCGATATATATTCAATTGAAATCAAATTCGTTATATATTCAATTGAAATCGAATTCGATATATATTCAATTGAAATCAAATTCGTTATATATTCAATTGAAATCAAATTCAAATTCGTTTACTTTTCAATTCAATTCGAATTCTAAAAACGAATATAATCGATATAAATATCGTTCACGTCAAAATGGCGTCAATCTAATCAACACGGCTTCATATATTTCTATTTTCAAATATTCTATTTCAAATATTTCGTTTTCAAATATTTCTACTTCAAATATTTCGTTCAACACATGACTAATCTCAACGGATGAGTACTGTCAACACATGAACCTTTATTTTATATTGATAAAGATGTAAATTTTATTATTAAAATATTTCGTTCAACACATGACTAATCTCAACGGATGAGTACGGTCAACACATGAACCTTTATTTTATAATATTCTTTATTTTTCAAATTGGAATGAGGCCCAACCAATCACCATATAACGTCAATTATATGGATTTTCATACATCACACCTATATAATAGCATTGAAAAATAATCAACCATCAACCAAAGTGCACTACACTGTATAAGCATCAAATATAGATATTTAACGCTTATAACAGCCTGTCAATCAATCGATCGACATATTTAATCAATCAGGATGAGTGAACTTCAAATTTCATCCCAACACCCGTGTGGGGTTTCAAACAATCAAACACAGATTTTATTTGTGCAGTTGGGCGATGTGTAAAATTTATCGGCCCAATAAATATCAGTCAAATCAGTGTATATAAACAAATCGGCCGATTTGTTTATAAAAATTTATTTATTCACTTTCACGTTAAAAATTATATTTTTAACGATAAAACATTTCATTCCAACATATGAATTTCTATTCAGTTCATTTATACAATAAAATGATATTTTTATTTTTCTAAATACTTTAGAAAATTTCGGCGGCATAACGGCACGATACTAGAAACGGGACGAGGCCTAGCCTTATCCCCGGTCTAGTGAAGGCCCACGCCATTCACACATCAATCAATCCATTCCATTTCACCAAACAACTCAAATTTCAATCAAATAATCTAACTAATTTTTGCAATCAAACAAACAAGTCCATGGTCTGTGGACGATTGTGTCGGGTGCTACTAAGCACCGTCTGCATCCTAGTATATATATATAACTAGAAAAAGAAATTGAAAGGTGAGAAATTCTCACTGATAGCTATTCCATCTTCACGACACTTCATTGATAGAAATCTTCATCGTCCTTGCATTTTTTCATCTTCGTTGCCCGTAGCCACTACATATGTAAAAATTGAATTTTTTACTTCGCTATTCAATATATAAAAATCGAATTTTTACTATGTTATTCAATATATAAAAATCGAATTTTTACTATGTTATTCAATATATAAAAATCGAATTTTTACTATCACGCTATATGGATAAAAATTCTATTTTTACATTACTACTATATATATAAAAATTATATTTTTACCTCGCTATTCTATATAAAAAGATTTCGCCTTTTTAATTTTAAAGATATCGTCTTTTCAAATATATCATTATAAAAATCACATTTTTATTTTTCTACACATATAAAGATGATATTTCTAATATTCCTATCATGTAAAAATTATATTTTTAATTCTCTACCTAAACAAAAATCATATTTTTACATCTTCTATATAATAAAGATCATATTTTCCTCCAACAAAAATCAAAGCTTTACCGTGTTAAAAATTCTACCTTTGCAGTTTTAAAAATCCTATCTTTACAGTTTTAAAAATCCTATCTTTACAGTTTTAAAAATCCTATCTTTACAGTTTTACAAATCCTATCTTTACAGTTTTAAAAATCTAATCTTTGCTTGTCATTTCAATAAAGAAAAATATAATTTCTTCATATATAAAAATATAATCTTTTCTTACCATAAAAGTATATTCTTCCTACTTAAGAATCACATCTTTATTTAAACAAAAATCACTTCATTATCTAAATAAAAATATCCTTTTTATAGCGATGAATATAATTTAAAGATCGCACCTTTATATCGTCCTTCACATATTAAAAAAAATCAAATCTTTATGATATTAAAAATCATTTCTTTCTGTTGTGAAAAATCAAACCTTTATATTTACTTTTAAAAATCCTAATAGGCTGATTTTATTTAAAGATCATTGCATAAAAGGATTTAAATAAACTAAAAATCAAAATAAAATAAAAAAAGGGTCAAGAACTTACAACGGGGGGGGGGGGCTGTGCTTCCTCGTCGGAGGTCAAGGAGGTGGAAGGGAGGACGGAGGTCAGGCGAAGGGGGGGGGTTTGCTCGCGTCGGTCGACATCGGGGGGGGGGGGGGATTTGCTCGTGTCGGTCAAACAGGATGGGGGGGTCTTCGTCGCGTCAGCGCGATTAGGGGGGGCGCTTGCCTGGCGGCGGTGGCAGCGATCATCGGGGAGGGGGGCGATATGGTGCGGCATCGATCGGAGGGGGCGGCGCTCCTCTCCGCGTTCGACCCTTTTTTCCTTTTTTTTTCTTTCTAAAAGAATGAAAACGAGAAAAGGGGGGGCAGAGGTTGTAGAAGGAGAAGGGTTTTTTTTTTATTATTTAGTTATTTTATTTATCACTAAAAAGCAACTTTTATTTTCGACCTCTAAACGAGGCCCACCGCCTGTCGTCCATAGCTATTTACCCCCATTCCGAACACAATGGGATATGTATCGTAAGCTGATTCGATTGTTTTGATCAGTTTCCGTTGAATTTACATTTAAATCGCTATATTGAATTTTAAACGTACATTTCAAATTACCGGGATCACATACTAACTCGAAAAATTCCAGAAAAATATTTTCTAGCTTCGTATTTACGATACGGTCCTAATAAAACTAGTTTCGTCGAATTCTGAGACCGTTTGAAAAATGGCCATTTTCCAGTCGATTAAAATCAACAGAAACTGGTCAAACGCGTTTTCCTTTGCCACGCTCACATATTGATTCAAAAAATTATGAAAATTGGAATCTAGCAATAATTTGACACTGCGGATCCAACAAAAGTGGTTTCGTCGAAATCCGAGGACGTTTGCAAAATTCCCATTTTTAAGGGCCTGAATTCCATAGCGACTATTCAGAATTTTCAACTAGACATATCTTTTGATTCCCGCTATGAAATTTCGATTTTTCGGATTCGTTGGAAGGATATTCACAAATAGATCCTATTATTTTTGGTTTCACTAAAATCCGGATTGTTTTGCACCCGGTACATTCAATTGATGTTTGAAATCGAATTATCGAACTACCGCGCCATTTTCAATTCTATTTATAATTATATACAAATATTTATATTCTAACGACGACATATATAACATATACGTTCGAATTATATTCAAAATAAATTTTCCGTCAATATTATTTAAAATAATCTATTTTAAATATTCAAAATTCGATAAAATTGCCAAAATAAAAAATTTAAACTGGTTCAGAATTTCCGGGTTATTACAATCTCCCCCACTTAAAACTTTTCGTCCCCGAAAAGGAACAAAGTCGAAAGTGGTTTGATCAATCAACTCTACGTTCGATCCAGCTTCCATTCTCGAACTTTTCAGTTTTTGAAAATTTTCAAATTTTCAAAAATTTGGCTAACACCCTAAATTTTCAAAAAATTTCGCCATAACCTCCCCTGCACCGGGAGCCACGGGAAAATCCCGAGATTGCCATATATGCCTTCAGATCTCAAAAAGAAAAAGAAAAAGCCAAGCGGCTAGCCAATAGGCTCATAAAATCATCATCACCCAAACAAAACAGTAAATTATAGTAAACATGTACCTATTTGTCGGGCAAACAAATTTTATTCTCTGCTCTAGCCTCCTTGCTATGACCTGTTCAATGTAAGTATATGTATATGCAAGCAAATGCGACCAATTTTCAATATAATTCAATATTTGGTACAATTAGGCATAATGTTTCAAAAATTATCAAACAACTAAACGAACAACACAAACATCAATCTATTAGTGAATTAGAGTTTCAAATTCATAATATTGATACATATACTGAAAATCTTGTTTTTGATGCCAATTCACAACAATAAATCTATCTATATAAATTTTGGTTCTCACACCAGTCTAATGGAAATATATAGATATCACACCTTCGAAACAAGAAAGTAAATACTAGTGATGGCGCGCCATCATCGGAATCATGTCCGGGCGACTAGAGTGTGATTCTATATCTATCCAGTATATTAAAACTTCGAATATACGTTCATGACGCGTATATGCAAAATCTTTATATATTGGATTGTCCAAATTCAAAATAAATAAATATTCAAATACGTATAAAACGATTTAAATTTTAAAACAAAATTGTTTTCATTTAAAAAAAATATAGTCTTCACACTCGTTCTAGGATACTACTGATCCTATCTCTAACGAGTCATTCTAATTGGATATTTCTAATCCAATATCTGATGAATTCTTTCGTATGATTCTAATGTGTCTTGTTCTCGAGCTCTGTAAACCAAAGCTCTGATAACAAATGTGAGGACCCGTTTCTTCCCCGTTAAGGAAAGGGCAGATACTTTGAGAACAACACACAATAGAACGCAGACGGAAGAACATTTCATTTGTTATTACAACAATGCCATCAGATACAAGAATATACAGAGTATAATGAATAAATTACATTCGATAAATATCAGAGATTACAATAAATTACATAGCAGTGGAAAATAATACAAAGCACAACTGAAAGTAATACACGGATACAGAGCTTTCCGAGCATCCTTCCAGCTGTAAATCAGGATCCTGTGAATATAAATCTGCAAAACCAAAACTACTAGCTGCCCGTGTCGAAAATAGGGGCACCCAGAGTTTAGGTTAAAACAATAAACTCCAGGTCAGTCATGTGACTGGTGTGAGAACTAAAACAGTTATTTAAAACTTTACTTTAAAAGAGGGTAATTCAAGGGACCACGCCGTATAACACGGAACGGGTTTCCTCCCAAGAATACCAGTGCATAGAATAAACAGCGCAATGCTTTTTCGAAAAATGAAGCTATTATAAGACCCAGGTCCCATCACACAATGCAACGCAAGCCGGAGGATAGGGTTTTACCTTATAATTGCCAAACATGCTTGGTACGTTTAAAAACAAATCATTTGATACTATAATAAGTGTGTAGTGTCAAAACAATTTCAATCATAAATATAAATCATAGACGGCATAGCATCCCATGCTACTATGTCGCCATACTAGGCTCTACAAATAAAGCCGAAATACACATATTGGAAATTGGGTTTCCGTCATGAGTCGAGGCAAGGGGCAAGATCCTCTCCGTTCGAGACACTCTAGCAAATGCCTCGGGACTACACACTCTGGGCAACCCCGGATGCGGCTGGGCCGGTCCTCACTTACGTTAGAGGATTAGTTATTCCTGAACACACGTTTCCCAGTCCTTACTGACCTATAATCGAGGCGCCTCATTCCAACAACCACAAAGGTGAAAAGTATATAAATGTCAGGGCTGGTAAGTCACTGACACCACCAAAGCTAGAAAGCAACGTCGTGCTCTCCCAGCGGTCCGTATACCGTTTTTAACTCATACCGAGGTGTGAGGCTCGCGAATTCACGTTATACACAAAGCTACGCCACAAAGGCCGTGCTTTGATCATCAACCACAAGACTTTGCTTTTCAACAGAGGCCTTGATCATTGCATCTTAGCGTGCCACACGGGCAATTCATGCCATGCGACTGATGTCCATCGATATACAACCTCTGAGCTCGTACATCTCAGAGAAGGGCGTTAAGCAAAAGAATAAATACTCCGCCGCCAAAACAGATGTATATTTAATAGAAATCAATCAACACAGAATAAAATCCAATGTCAGACACACAATCCATTTACAAGTCCGTTCTGGGTTTGAACGAAACCAGAGGCACTTTCCTCGCATATCCATCCATCTCCAAGTACGTCTGGACGGCCACCAACTATTTCCATCCTCTTGGGTGTACAGCCCAATCAAGATCGTCAGTAATTATCCAAACGATGTGAAGACTTCCGGTCTTCAACCACCGTCTTCATCTTCGACATATCGTCGAATCGGTTATTCAGAATGGGTGTAAACCCGGCCTTTTCGAACAACCCGCGTATATTAAAATAAATGTTACACAAACACAACATACGCCTCATTCCAATTCTGAATATTCTGCTATTTAAATATTCACATCTTTTGGGAAAGGTTCCCATTAACTTTATCCAAGATAAATCCTTTAAAATTTATTCTTTAATCTTCCTTTGGATGTCATTTCAAATTAGTCGGGATTAGCAAACCACACCGAAGTAATTATTTATTTTATTTCCCAATCCCAACCTATTCATCCCATGAAGCAAAACTGGTAATACTCCATATCTAACACCACGGTGTTATCGGTAAAATTAATTACCATTTCACGTTCAAATCTGATTAAAGATTTAACTATCGCCTTGGAGCAAAACTGGTGATACTCCATTCTTGCTCATTTGCCAAATTAGATAATTTGAATTATCAATTCACTTTTCAATCTAATTGCAGATTCAATAAAACTCCTTTTACTGGGTTAAAGAACTAGTGTCATTTAAAACACAATTCACGATAAACCCAAATCACATTCTATTTATTATCGGGTTGAAGAACTAGTGTTATTTAAAACACAGTTCACGATAAACCCATTTCAAATCCAATCAAATATATTAAGAAATTCCGATTATTTAAAACCCCTTTTTAAATCTAATTTATTTATTTAAAAAATAATAATTGGGTTTTAAATTTAGTTCAAAACTAGTTCATTTCGATAATAAGTCCATTTTTATATTTTCAAACATGGAGTTTTTCATCTCGATTTTCCCAAATCATTTCTTATGATTTTACATGAATTATTACTATTTTTAATAATTTTATCAAGGCCCGTACAGTCGATTTCCATCAACGGCCATCGAACTGCACTTACAACGACCTTTTCCAAATTTGATTTGGACGTATCTCCAAATCCAACCGTTAGATTTTGAATTTCTAATATTCGTTAGAAAGCTCTTTTCGATACGAACCGAACGGTTCCGGTTTTAGGAGAATCCGACGGTCGGATCTCCCATAATGTCTGTTTGAAATAAATGGTCGAAATTCACGAACTGCCGCGGCGCGGCGTGTTCTATTCAGGCCATTATATTATATATATAATATATATAATATACATTTCGTCGATTACTATTAAAAACGAATTTTATAAGTTGTTTCTAATTTGTTTCAAAAACATTTCAACTTCCATTTCAAATTCAAATCAAAATTAAATTTTCTATTATAAATCCTTTTTACTTTCATTTCTATTTGATTTCAATTCCAATCAAATTCGTTTTTCTATTAAATTCAAATCAAATTCGTTATATATTCAATTGAAATCAAATTCGATATATATTCAATTGAAATCAAATTTGTTATATATTCAATTGAAATCGAATTCGATATATATTCAATTGAAATCAAATTCGTTATATATTCAATTGAAATCAAATTCAAATTCGTTTTCTTTTCAATTCGAATTCTAAAAACGAGTATAATCGATATAAATATCGTTCACGTCAAAATGGCGTCAATCTAATCAACACGGCTTCATATATTTCTATTTTCAAATATTCTATTTCAAATATTTCGTTTTCAAATATTTCTACTTCAAATATTTCGTTCAACACATGACTAATCTCAACGGATGAGTACTGTCAACACATGAACCTTTATTTTATATTGATAAAGATGTAAATTTTATTATTAAAATATTTCGTTCAACACATGACTAATCTCAACGTATGAGTACGGTCAACTCATGAACCTTTATTTTATAATATTCTTTATTTTTCAAATTGGAATGAGGCCCAACCAATCACCATATAACGTCAATTATATGGATTTTCATACATCACACCTATATAATAGCATTGAAAAATAATCAACCATCAACCAAAGTGCACTACACTGTATAAGCATCAAATATAGATATTTAACGCTTATAACAGCCTATCAATCAATCGATCGACATATTTAATCAATCAGGATGAGTGAACTTCAAATTTCATCCCAACACCCGTGTGGGGTTTCAAACAATCAAACATTATTTGTGCAGTTGGGCGATGTGTAAAATTTATCGGCCCAATAAATATCAGTCAAATCAGCGTATATAAACAAATCGGCCGATTTGTTTATAAAAATTTATTTATTCACTTTCACGTTAAAAATTATATTTTTAACGATAAAACATTTTATTCCAACATATGAATTTCTATTCAGTTCATTTACACAATAAAATGATATTTTTATTTTTCTAACATACTTTAGAAAATTTCGGCGGCATAACGACACGATACTAGAAACGGGACGAGGCCTAGCCTTATCCCCGGTCTAGTGAAGGCCCACGCCATTCATACATCAATCAATCCATTCCATTTCACCAAACAACTCAAATTTCAATCAAATAATCTAACTAATTTTTGCAATCAAACAAACAAGTCCATGGTCTGTGGACGATTGTGTCGGGTGCTACTAAGCATCGTCTGCATCCTAGTATATATATATAACTAGAAAAAGAAATTGAAAGGTGAGAAATTCTCACTGATAGCTATTCCAACTTCACGACACTTCATTGATAGAAATCTTCATCGTCCTCGCATTTTTTCATCTTCGTTGCCCGTAGCCACTACATATGTAAAAATCGAATTTTTACTATGTTATTCAATATATAAAAATCGAATTTTTACTATGTTATTCAATGTATAAAAATCGAATTTTTACTATGTTATTCAATATATAAAAATCGAATTTTTACTATCACGCTATATGGATAAAAATTCTATTTTTACCTTACTACTATATAGATAAAAATTATATTTTTACCTCGCTATTCTATATAAAAAGATTTCGCCTTTTCAATTTTAAAGATATCGTCTTTTCAAATATATCATTATAAAAATCACATTTTTATTTTTCTACACATATAAAGATGATATTTCTAATATTCCTATCATGTAAAAATTATATTTTTAATTCTCTACCTAAACAAAAATCATATTTTTACATCTTCTATATAATAAAGATCATAATTTCCTCCAACAAAAATCAAAGCTTTACCGTGTTAAAAACTCTACCTTTGCAGTTTTAAAAAACCTATCTTTACAGTTTTAAAAATCCTATCTTTACAGTTTTAAAAATCCTATCTTTACAGTTTTAAAAATCTAATCTTTGCTTGTCATTTCAATAAAGAAAAATCTAATTTCTTCATATATAAAAATATAATCTTTTCTTGCCATAAAAGTATATTCTTCCTACTTAAGAATCACATCTTTATTTAAACAAAAATCACTTCATTATCTAAATAAAAATCTCTTTTTTATAGCGATGAATATAATTTAAAGATTGCACCTTTATATCGTCCTTCACATATTAAAAAAATCAAATCTTTATGATATTAAAAATCATTTCTTTCTGTTGTGAAAAATCAAACCTTTATATTTACTTTTAAAAATCCTAATAGGCTGATTTTATTTAAAGATCATTGCATAAAAGGATTTAAATAAACTAAATAAACTAAAAATAAAAAAAAAGGGTCAAGAACTTACAGCGGGGGGGCTGTGCTTCCTCGTCGGAGGTCAAGGAGGTGGAAGGGAGGGCGGAGGTCAAGCGAAGGGGGGGGGGGGTTTGCTCGCGTCGGTCGACATCGGGGGGAGGGGGGGTTTGCTCGCGTCGGTCGAACAAGAGGGGGGTCTTCGTCGCGTCAGCGCGATTAGGGGGGAGCTTTCCTGGCGGCGGCGGCAGCGATCATCGGGGAGGGGGGGGGGATGCGGTGCGGCATCGATCGGAGGGGGCGGCGCTCCTCTCCGCATTCGACCCTTTTTTCCTTTTTTTTCTTTCTGAAAGAATGAAAACGAGAAAGGGGGGCAGAGGTTATAGAAGGAGAAGGTTTTTTTAATATTATTTAATTATTTTATTTATCACTAAAAAGCAACTTTTATTTTCGACCTCTAAACGAGGCCCACCGCCTATCATCCGTAGCTATTTACCCCCATTCCGAACACAATGGGATATATATCGTAAGCTGATTCGATCATTTTGTTCAGTTTCCGTTGAATTTACATTTGAATCACTATGTTGAATTTTAAACGTATATTTCAAATTACCGGGGTCACATACTAACTCGAAAAATTCCAGAAAAATATTTTCTAGCTTCGTATTTACGATACGGTCCTAACAAAACTAGTTTCGTTGAATTCTGAGACCGTTTGAAAAATGACCATTTTTCAGTCGATTAAAATCAACTGAAACTGGTCAAACGCGTTTTCCTTTGCCACGCTCACATATTGATTCGAAAAATTATGAAAATTGGAATCTAGCAATAATTTGACACTGCGGATCCAACAAAAGTGGTTTCGTCGAAATCCGAGGTCGTTTGCAAAATTCCCATTTTTAAGGGCCTGAATTCCATAGCGATTATTCAGAATTTTCAACTAGACATATCTTTTGATTCCCGCTATGAAATTTCGATTTTTCGGATTCGTTGGAAAGATATTCACAAATAGATCCTATTATTTTTGGTTTCACTAAAATTCGGATTGTTTTGCACCCAGTACATTCAATTGAAATTTGAAATCGAATTATCGAACTGCCGCGCCATTTTCAATTCTATTTATAATTATATATAAATATTTATATTCTAACGACGACGTATATAATATATACGTTTGAATTATATTCAAAATAAATTTTCCGTCAATATTATTTAAAATAATCTATTTTAAATATTCAAAATTCGATAAAATTGCCAAAATAAAAATTTTAAACTTGTTCAGAATTTCCAGGTTATTACAGTTTAGCTCTTGTCGTCTTTACTAGTTGAGGGTGGGGCCGAAGTCGGTCCATAGCCACCATGAAAACAGACTCAAAGAATATTTTTATATAGAGGCTCTTATAGATAGGTCTGTACAGATATGGAAATGCTCCCAACCGAGTTCCTTGTTTCTTGTGTCTCCCTGCCACGGTACTCGGTGCACATTAGAGGACGTGCGGTTAAGGCATCGAGCTTCGATTGATGATACATATGTGGGACAGTCTAGATACATGCATGTTGGCTGTGGGTGGTGTATCGTAGACTTGAGGGCATCACTCCGGTATGAAGTCTGGTTCGATCGACAATGGTAGTTCGTACGCTTACATAGTGTAGTAATGACAGATATATGCGGAATGTAACATTGTTATGTAGAGACCCGTACGTTACTCCGGCGTTGGATGAGGTATTGTGTTCATTTCTGTGGCATTACGGTTGCGACCATGCGAGTGGGGTACCATGGGGTGTAACTCAATATTGAGGGGTAGCTACATATATACTATATTAGGTTAATCCACTGGGAAGTAAATGGGTACGACGTGTGTGTAAGCCTTGAGGGTTGTTGACCCGAGTAACCTAATAAATAAGAAAATATGATTGAACTGTATATGTAGGATTATCCAAAGCGTATAATTTAAATCCAGTCACCAAAACTTGTGTTCTGACCCCTTCCTCATAACATATACCCCTTCCTCATAACATACTCGCAGGTTAGGTTTGTGGCAGAGACATGATAACTTTGGATACTGGTTAAGCAGTGTTATTAATACGGTAAGACTATACTTTGAGTATACTATATTTTATCCATTCCGTTGTGAGATATTTTCTAGCTTTGACATATTTTATGTCTCTGTCTTTTCTGCAAGATACCAGAGCAAACCAATCCGAGTTTCGATAGATTGGAATTTTGAAAAAAAAAATCCGGTCTGTTGGAATTCAGGTTGTTACAAGAAGTAAATTAATGATTATATGGAATAAATATGATTTTTGGGAAAGTAACAGTATAGTAAAAAGGGAAATGCAAGTTATTAAAGAATTATGGGAAGATTGATATAAAGTATATTTTAAATAGAAATTTGTTTTTAATAGATAAATTGAAAGATTAATTTATAAATGATGTTTATAAATTAAGTAAAATATTTATCATTTGATGAATTAAAATGTAAGTCTGAATCTATATAGAGAAATAAAAATCAGTTTTAACACCCATGTTTTTAATGGAATTTGAACTTAGCATTCGTAAAGGAAATTATAAATGAGGTTATAAGTGTTAGAAGAAAAAAAATGAGATTTTATATGAATAATTCTATAAATAGAAATACAAAAAGAATTTGGGTTTAAATGCGAAATCAAACTGTTTTGATTATATAGAAGAAATATTATTCACACTTGATGTGAATAATGGATTGAAGCGAACATATTTTTGCGAACGAGAATATAAGAAAGGGAATTGGGTTTTGGAAATAAGAATCCCAATGGGAATTTGACTGAAAAATGAAATTTGGAATCATTCGAAAGAGGGATGATGGACTTTATTCCGATATTTGGAATATAACTATACTAAGATAAATTCAAAGAATTTATAATTGGAATTCGACTATGTCGAATTTTATAAATAATTTATTAAAATTATTTAGAATTTAGTGAGAAAATTTGTATTTGGTTTTGAACCAATAATGTATAATCAAATATGAATTCGATAGTAAATTATAAACTTGTTAATTAATTAACAAGAAGTGAATTGTAAACGAGAGTTTTAAATGAAGTGAAATATAAACGAAAAATTATAAGGGGATCCGATAAGCAAGATTTGAATGTATAATGCTATTTTTAAATGAAATCAAAACTGATTTGATATAATTAGTCCAGATTTCTATAAAAGAAATAATATTCCCTTTTAAAGTAAATAACACCTGAATGGTGAGATTTTTCCGAAGTTCAGAACAGAAGATTATTCTGAACTTCGGAATATTAAATGAATGTGAGATTATTCCAAAGTTCGGGATATAAATCAAATAACGTTAGTCCGAAGTTTGGAATATGAATCGAATAAAGATTTTTCAAAAGAGAGATTACATTGGAATTCGACTACATCAGATTCAGAAAAGTATTATTTACTTTTAGTTTTTAATAAAGAATTAATTATTTATTGGTTTATATTATATAATGATTATCTACTCAAATTAGTTAAATAACAGTTATATTTAAGTTTATTATATTTCAGAAGCATGGACTATAACATTATTGTTATAAGCAATGATTTCTGTAAAAGAAGTGGATTCGTAAATTGAATCCGAAAGTTACATAAGCAATGTTTGTTAAAGGTTGAGTTGTGAACTTTGTCTATTTCAAAGTTAACATTGTTGTTCAGCTAAGGTCTATGAGGCAATTATACCCCAACTTGATTAGCTTCATTGTTAACTAAGGACTGGTTAAGGTTCGATAGCGAAGGTTGGATAAGTGAATGTAGTTAATGAGTGTTAATGGTTTGGAGTTGGCATAATGATGTTCTATTTAACATATGTTTTAATTGTTAGGGATTGCGGAATGGATCGTTAAAGCAAAACAAACACTAAGGGGGTGAATAGTGTTTTTGAGAATTTAAACGAAATATAAAAATTATGTGACAAACTATATGAATCAAACACCATAGAAACAATCACAGACACAGAATCAAACACACATGATGAGATAAACAAAAGTAAAGTGCAGAAAAGGAAAGAGCATAGCAGATTATATACCGGTTCGAAATATCTCCTACGTCTAGTCCCATGCAAAGCTGGATTGCGTAGAGTTTTATTACTATATCAATATCCAATTACAACCCTCCTTGATTTCATGGCTACAAGGGATACCACCAGTTCCACACACACACTTGATCAACTATATTTTCCTTGATTTCACGGCTACAAGGGATACCATCAATTACTCATCCTTGATTTCACGACTACAGGAGATACCACCTATTCCTTTACTCAACCCAAACAATTACAAACAGCCTTGTAACTCTTCAATAACACTTGATTCAGAGAGTAATGAGTAGAGAGTGTAGAGAGAAGAAAATTAGTGAAAACAGAATTGAATTCAGCAGAATATAGTTGTAAAAATCAAAAAAATGATAAGAAATAATGGAGTAATGAAAGGGAATGAAGTTAGAGAAGAAGAAGTGATTAAAATCAACCCCTTATTATAATGCGTGAAAGGTTGCAATGTCTCAAAACCATCACAAATAGTGAAAAGACACTTCCTTTCAAATTTAAAAAAACAGCAATTATATGTTGACATGTATATATATCTATATCGACATACATATGTGTAAAATTGAAATTTGAACATTTTTCAAGTGTTTTGATATATTATTAATTCTGGAAATTCTTGAATTAAAATATAGTGTTATAAATGAATATTATAAAGTAGAAAATCATATGAAAACATAAATATAAACTATATAAACATATTTATAAAATTATAGAGTTTAAAACTATATAAATATAAAGTATATAAAGTATAAATAAATAAAACTTATAAAGTATAAATCTATAAAACTTAAGTTTAAAATCAAATAAAACTAGAAAGTAAAATAGAGAAGAAAGAGACTGAAGATTGAATTTGAAAATATAATTTGAAAAAACAGAATTTGAAATTATTTTGAATTTGAACATGGAGTGCTATTCAGAGTCTTACATAATCTAGACTCTAAAAAAATATTTATCTTGAACTTTTGAAATCTTGAATACTCGTGAGTCTTGAAATATCCCTGAATTCTGTATCTCTAACATCTTTGAACTATACAGTCTTCAGCAACAATTATGCATATAAATCCTGCATATGTGTGTGTGTGTGTATTTTAGACAGAAGTGTTAGTATATATTTTATAATCAATTAATATTGAAATAAGATTGTTGTCATCAAAACTTAATTCTCCAACAATCTCCCCTTTTTGATGATGACAACCTTAGTTTATAAAATATCATACCTGTATATTTCTATTGATGATGATCCTTCAAATATTCCCTTGTCTATACGAATCCTATAGACTATGTCTATACTTTATAATTCTCCCGCTTTGGCATTATCAAAAATAAATTCTAAAACTACTCCCTCTAAATCATATAACTTTCTAAGCAAAACCTATAAGAAATTAAATAACTACTAATTCAAAGTAGGATACTCCTCCTTAATCTATACAAACCTACAATAGTAATTCTTAACATTACAATGATCAAGTAGAAACCATTCCAAGTGTTATAATTACATATGTTTGGTGTTATATATACAAACCAAATCAAAGCATACCACACCAAATGTCTTAATATATACAAGTTTTAAGCTATAAAATCCAAATTAGATTCAAACAAATCAATTAAATCAATTATACCAATAAATTAAATATTTCTTGGGACTTTAACCCAACCGTCTTAATCCTTCTTAATGACTTCCCAATCCTCATCTTCTTTGGTTAGTGGAGCCTTTGCGAGATTATTATCTTCATTTCTGAAAAGAAAGGAGATTAGCCACCAAATTGCATCAAAGTGTTTCTCTTGCTACTCAAACATCTTTATTTGCCTTATTTCGAGATGACGCTGGTTTCGTAGAATGATAAAGAGAATATTTTTGAAAGAATTCATGGTTTCTTCTAGATTTTCACTAAGATTATGAATTGGATTTGCCATGGATTTGATAAGAAATGAATAAATAAGAAGGAGGAATAGAATACTGAATTTTTATTGAAGAAATAGGCGTAAGTAGGGTCTGGAATTTAAAGGATTTTTAATGGACATGAGTAACTATTTAATTTTAAAATTTGAAACAATTTGAAAATCTAGCAATTATATGTCGACATATGCTATTGATAATTTTGAAAATTTTCAAATTTTGAATCTTTTGAACTTATTTTAAACTATAACTAATTTTACAGTAACTCAAAAACAATTTTAAACAGAAACAGAATCCATTCATTACTTAATATAAAGCAACTGCATCCAACTAATTAAGAAACACTAAATACGAGATTCGAAATCAAATACAAGGAAATATAAATGATTACATAAAGATAAATAAAACTAGATAGGATATTTCTTAGCGGATGATGATGAGGAAGATGAAATCCCAAGATTTCTTCCTATCTTGACCATGAATTTGGACATTTTGGTAAGTTTCTTGTTGAGCTTCTTTTGATTGTTGACGATTTTTACTTGATTTTGAACAATCATCTCTTTGAAAATCCATCTAGTGTTGGTTGGACATTCAACATTTTCTAAAGAATTCACTTCTTCTTCTTCGACTTCCATTGGCTCTTGTTCTTGTTGCATTCGAGCTTGTTTGGCTTCGAATGTCTCTTATGGTTTGGAAGTGAGAGGAATTTGCATGAGATGAATGTTTGATGTGTCAAGCACTTTTCTGGGCACAAACTCATCTCCTTGAAGATCAACTCTAAAGTATTTGAAAATACGAGTGAGACAAACATCATAGTAGAAAGTGTTTTCTCTTAAGGACATTTCTATGGGTTTGATCTCTTTTAAGATCATATCGGAACAATTAATGTTGTAGCCACCCATAATAGCCAAGAGGTCTTTTTGGACTTTGAGAGTTGTAGTATTAAAGTTTCTGGAACGGGGAGTGATGGTATGTTGGAGGAGAAGGTTGACAATTCTTATTTTTGAATGGAAAAAAGCGATTTGTGGATTCCATTGGAGCATCATTTTCAAACATATTGTGATATGTCTCCAAATTGGTTTCTTCAATAATAAAGTCCAAGCCTATGCTTCTACAATTTAGAATAGTGCCTAAGAGTTTGACATCAAGAACAATTTGAGTGCCTTTGACACTACTCCAAATTTGGTTTTCGTTGCCTTCGTAAAATCCGTGATTAAGATTCGCATAGAACATCTTGACAAGTTTGGGATAACACACTTCATCGTTGTCACGAGAGTCGATTAGACTTAAGACTTCGTTGTGTTCGAAGAGAGAAGTAAGTTCATAAGAGGGGAAATCGCTAAATACCGGGAAAGCACTCGTGTTAACCTTAACATTTGCTAAGTAGTTAGCATAGGTTTTGATAGCCCCTTTGTCATTATTTTCATAACCTTTGATGGTTTTGGTTATTTTCAGTTTTTGAGATGAACTTGAGGAAGCCATTGAATTGATAATTTTGAAGAGAATAGATATGAAAAATATTGTTTTGAATTATAACTGAAAGGTAGAGAAAATAAATGTATATATATAAATTGAATGAATATGAATTGAATAGGCACAACTTTTCAAACTTAAATGACACCTTTTTGGACGTTGGAGTTGGTGAAAAGTTGGAGTAAAGTTTCAAAGTTTAAACCTTTGAAGTTCAAAATTTGAATTTTAAATTACTAGTCAGATATGTCGACTACATGTATGTCGACATATGTACTCAATTTCAAGAGAATTTTGATTTTAGTGAAATGTAATTTACATTATCGATTTATATTTCAGGTTTAATGATTTCCTGAAATAATTCTAATCCTATCAAACACACAAACAATTTATTTAATTATTTTATTTGTTATTTATTATTATATTATTATTTTGAATTTCAAAACTCAGATTTTAAATTTGAATTTCAAATTTCAAGTTTAAAGTTTAAAGTTCATATAAAGCAAATAAACAAAGCAACCATTCAACCAAATAAAATAAAAAATTAATTAAGGTGTACTTGGTTTTTAGATCCTTTTCTGCGAAATTTTCTGAATTCTGAATTGTTGTAAAGCACATATTTGTTTTTCCGGTTTCTGTCTCTTCATCACTTGATGATGAATCTGAATCATCTAACGTTGCTGCATATGCTTTCTTTATCTTTCTCGGTGAATTGTTGTTGTCTATTTGTTGAGTCGATTTATCTGGATATGGTCACATCTTCTTTATATAGCCTGGTTTGTTGCAGTTATAGCATCGACCATCATTACTTCTTAAACTTCCGTGGTTATAATTTTTCCTTCTATATCTCAGAAATTTTCTAAAATGATTTGTCATAAGAGTTGTTTCTTCATCATCTTCACTACTCGAGTCAGAATCATTTCCGATTGCTTTTAATGCAATAGATTTCTTCTCAACTAGCATGTTTTCTTTTCTCTTCTGTAGTTGGACTTCATAAGACATTAGAATTCTGATTAACTCCTCAATCTTCATTTCATAGGCATCGTTGGCTTCTTAAATTGCCAAAGTTTTCTGTTCCATTCTGGAGTTAGTGAAATTAATATTTTTCGGACTTGATTTGTTTAAGAATAGGTTTTTCCAAGTGTTGTTAATGAATGCACTATCTCTTGAAATCTGCAATACATATCTGAAACATTCTCATTCATTTTGAATAATTCAAACTGATTAACTAATATTGCTATTTTAGTTTGTTTAACTTTACTAGTTCCTTCAGGAGTAACTTGTAAGGTTTTCCAAATTTCTTAAGCAGTTTTACATATTGACACTGTAATGTCTCGTATTTTAACGATATAATAATTAATTTATTTAATTATTTAAATAGTGATTTAGAGATTTAAATGACTTGCATTGAATTATATTGAATATTTAATTAATATAAATAATAAAATAATATATTTAATTCCAAATAGTTGGAAATAGTGGATTCACAATATTGTGTGAATTGGATTATTCATAAGATTTAATTCAGCTTAGAATTGAATTATAATAATGAATTTATTATTTAAACGAAGTTTTAATGTATAATTATAACATAATTTAAAAGAGCTCGTAATGGCGCGGTAGTTCGTTATATTGAGTTTTGAACTTCAACTGAATATACAGAATCCGTTTTAAGTCGGATTTCTGGGAAACAAGAAACGTTCGGATCTGGTGAACTATATTTTTTTAATGGAAGAGTAAAATCGAGATTTCGTCATGTTGATTGTGAGTTACGTCAAAATCAACTTTCCAAAAAGTCTTTATAATTTATAAGGATTTATTTATATAATAAAGGAATTTTATTATAAATTGAATATCGATTCAACCTGGATTTGAAATATCGATTTATGAATCCCGATATGTTTATTTTGGAGAAAGATAATATTTTATGTGAATATATACGATAATATGAATTTATTAATATTTAATTTAATTGGTTTTAAATAAATTAATATTTTATTAGTTTATTTAGATCCTAGAAAATAACCATTTTTGCAAACGAACTCCGTTTTCAACGAAATTAATTTTGTTGGATCCGAAATATTAAATTATTGTTAAATTTCAATTTATATGATTTTTGGAGTCAGTAAGTGGCCGTATGGAATTTTAATGTGAAAAACAATTGATAATTTGACTTTAAAAAAATACATTGTGTAAGTAAACGGACTCGGAATTCAACGAAACCAGTTTCATTGGGTCCGTAATGTCAAACTGTAGCTGTATATCCATTTTCGTTGATTTTGGATATGTTATTTGACTATACGGATTTTTACTGATGAAAACTAACAGCTTTGTAATAAAAATAAATTAAATAATGAATATAAAAATATTTTTATCTTCCTATAAATAACTCTTGACACTTCTTAACCCTTGTACAAATTTTCCTCTTGTCAATCTTATGCGCCGCAACTCTCTACTGAAAAAATGAAAACCTCTTCTTCAAAAATGGAAATCATATCAAATAAAATTCCATAAATTACCAAACTAATGTATTTAGATTCATAAGATGACTCTCTTTATTCGTATGCAATTTTTAATGAGTTCAACACCTTTTCTTGTCGTTGTATTTTACACAGCATGAGGTATAAACGAGTTAGGGTTGAGGTTCTCGAAGTTTTAAAGCATTTATTCATGAAATTGAACCCGTATTTGGATTGAGAAGGTGGGATGGAGCTCCCGTGAGGTTTTTGAGAGAATTTGAAATGAAAAACTGTCGAACCCTACTGTAAATGGTTGCATAATACTGTTGATCGCATTTTATTCATTGAGTTCGAGTTGATCAAAATGGCAATGGAGAGGAAGAGCTGGAGGAGAGAAGTAGTTCAATGACAGTTGGGGTTGTTTTTGCTGAGGAATGGAGTTGTGAGTTGTTGTCCAAGTAAGCACAGTAATGGTCCTCAAATGGATTTCCATTGCCAAGTGCGAGTTGCACGAGAGTACTGTCAGGTGGAAGAGGAGATTATGATAAGAATTATGGTATTATCGGTTTGATTTGTAGTGGACGAGGGAGGATGAATTGTCGATGAAGAGATTCGGCTATGGTGAAACTGGAGTACTGGAGTGGGAGTTTTGAGCAATTGGGGGAGAAGGGTTACACGGCTAAATCATGGATTAAGTGTAATTAAATAATAATTTACGTTAATGACATTTTTAATTATTATAATATATATGCAAAATTGTAAAAAAAATTAACTTTATCATACGTTATCCAAATTGGACAAAACAGGATCCGTTGGGATCGTATGGACGATACACAATGAAACTGATTCGGAGTGAATTTGAGATCATTACAGTTTATAGCGAAATAAATTGCCTGATCTGAATCAAGGACAGTTTATCGTTATTTAACGATAACCGACCAAAGTGAGTAAAACTCACAAACTATGCCAGTTTATATTTTTATAACATATTTTTAGAATTGATAAATGATGATTGCTTACTATGTGTTGTTTGTCTGGATTAACTAATAATTAATTGGTTGAGATTACTAATCAAGTTATATATATATATATATATCGCTAATTAATTGTTGTTTGTCTGGATGGACTAATAATTAATTGGTTGAGATTATTGATCAAGTTATATATATATATATCGCTAATTAAATGTTGATTCTGTTTATCAGAATAATTTATATAGATATATAGTTGATGTTATTTATGTCGTTTAACATCTGTGAATGCAGGGAAACAGGTTGGAGGGATCCAATTGGATTCCTCAACATTTATGTTACTATTTTTCATATATTGTGATATATGATTGGATATATAATCTGTTATTGAGTATGTGTGTTTAGGTGGTATTAGTGAGTGATATTGGAATATAAAAAGGAATCTTTGAAATGGATATTAAATTTAATAATTTTATAAATCAAATTGATTTTATAAAAGGAAATATTTGAAATTAAATCAGAGCCTTATGTAGAGAATTACTAAATGTTATATAGAATGGATATGATTTGTTTTAAAATTAATAAAATAAAATAAAGGAATTTTGAGTTATAAAAGAATAAAGTAGTTATTAAATAGAAATCTGTTTTAGCATATATAATTTCGAAAGATTTAATTTATAAACGATGTTTATAAATTAATTAAAATATTTATCATTAGATAAATTGGATATATAAATCTGAATTTATGTAGAGGAATGAAAATTGGTTTTAAAATCGATGTTTTATTGGGATTTGAACTTAGCATTTTTAAAGGGAATTAAATGATATTTTAGTGTTAGAAGTATAAAATAAGTTTTTGTATGAAAATTCTATAAATAGAAGTATGGAAAGAAATAGGATTTGGGATATTGTTTTTAAAATACGAAATCAAACTGTTTTGATTGTATAGAAGAAATATTATTCACATTTAAAGTTGAATAAGGGATTTAAATAAATATTTTGCAGATAAGAATATTTATAAAGGAATTTGGGGTTTGAAATAAGAATTTAAATAGAGTTAAGGAAATTAAAGACTAACTGAAGATTAGTTATGTTGAACAACTTTCGGGGTATCGATTTGATGTTGGTTTCGGCCTTCGGGGTTTATACTTTGGGAGTTCTTCTCTTACTAGTTTACAATTAGAGGCTGATAGATGTTGGAGGATAGTGATGCGTGAATTATAAATGGAAACATTTTCCAAAGTTAATAACATATATTTTCTAAAATTTGAAAATAAGGATTGATGAATATATGGAAACAGGAAATGGAGAAATGAATAAATTAATGATAAATTAATTTAAATGGGAAAAATGTTAATTGAAGGTTGATCGATAGAATTTACATTTGGAAATAAGATCATTGTGTGTATGGATGTTTTCCTTTGATAGTTAAATAACCGACTATCAAGGCTTTGACCATTTTATCGTCGTCAATACGGAGAGACCCGGATCAGATTTATTATCTGAAAACCAATCCGTATGGGCATTAGCGTTGCGAATCAAATACGATGAAGATAAGTGAAGATGGAGTTTATGCAAGGGCTATTCTGGCAAATCCTAAGTAGAAATTTCCTAAGATGGATTTAGAGAATAGTGCCTACGGTTTGTCTAGTCCCAGGACAACCTGTATGGAAGAATGTCTGACAAAGTATATTTAATAGATCGCTTAAGTTGATCTCTTCAAACGTAATTACATTTGGTGGCGGAGGAATTCGTTTCTCTTAGCTGTGTACCCGTGGTATTTTTAGAGAAATCAATTTGTGATTTGGCGGGTATGACGATGTGACATTCAAAGTGAATAAAGGTGTGATTTGTACGATATGGCCTCAAGTCTCACAACCGGGAAATGGTATAAAATCGAGAAGATCACATGGCTAAGTGGGTAGCTCCAAATTAGGGTGTATTGTCACCTGATCTAGAGAAATTCCATTTACTTCTTTAAACTATTTCGATGTTGCCCCTTTTGGGAAACAGTTGCTGATCCCAACCGTTGGTGATAATACATTCGGTACACTCAAGTGAAATGAGTGGCCGGTCATGTTTAGCCTGGGTTACAAAATGTTCTTGTTGAACCGGTGTATTCCTCTCTTGAGATACATTGTCGGAAGGTGGTCCAATACCTTGCAAGTTGGAATCCACTACCAATTAAGCGCTCGTAGTTTTTGAATGTATATTATATACATGGAACGTGAGATGAAAGCGTTTCACTAGATTGCTAATTATTTGATTTAGACATTATTATAATATTAGAAGAGTATTGATTTTTAAAGAAATGTTTTGGGTTATCGTAAGGTAAAAACTATCCATGTTTAAATGTGGATTGGTCTTTATTCTTTCTTTTAAAAGGAATTTAAAAGTTAAACAAATGTTTGGAGTTTACTCACACCAGTCACATGACTGACCCAGAGTTTTTTTTTCCCTAAACTCTTGGGTGCCCAATTTTGTACCGGAAATCAAGTAGTCGGGATTTTACAGATATACTTAGAGAGCTGGAGTAGGAGGCTTCAGGATTATATAGCTGTTGTTTATTTCCGCTGTGTTGTAAGTGTTGTACTCCGATAATGGTATTGTATACAGATACTATTTTTTATTTCAAAGTTATGTTATATAATATATTTATTCATTCCACTGCGAGATTTGTGCTACTCTGATTCTGTTTTTATGTTCTTCTCCTTCTTCTATTCTAATTTTCTATCTTATTTATTCTCACCGTCCAACTTCTTTTTATGAACGTTTAGGTACTTCAGATTCTTGAATAATCGACATGGTGTTGTGTGTCGATTTTCGAGGTCCAAGTTTTGCATTCGTTATAGACATTCTATTAAACTCATTCCTATCTAATGAACAAAATAACATGTTCATGGCTATAGAATTTCTTTGTTCAACAGTCTTTTGTTCATTTTTCCATTGTGCAAAAGCAATTATAGGTTCAACCAATCCATTTTGTGTACTGTTCCATGTGTCTAATATTACTAAACGTAAATATATTTCCATTCTGCATACCCAATATGAATAGTTGCTACCATTAAACAGTGGCGGTCTAACAGTGGACTGACCCTCTACAAAAGAACTATTATTGCTACCAGTGTTGGTTGACATTATCACTATTTTCAAAAACCAGATTATGGACTTTTTGAAAGACCTTGCTTTGATACCAATTGTTAGGTATTGCGGAATGGATCAATAAGGCAAAACAAATACTAGAGGGGGTGAATAGTGTTTTGGAGAATTTAAACAAAATCTAAAACTTATGTAATAAACTATATGAATCAAACACCACAGAAACAATCATAGACATAGAATCAAACAAAAATGCAAAGATAAACAAAAGTAAATTGCAGAAAAGGAAAGAACACACCGGATTTTATACTGATTCAAAATTGCTCCTACATCCAGTCCCATGCAACACTGGATTGCGCAGAGTTTTATTACTATATCAATGTCCAATTACAACCCTCATTGATTTCATGGCTACGAGGGATACCATCTATTCCACACACACACACTTGATCAATTATACCATCCTTGATTTCACGGCTACAAGGGATACCCCTGATTACGGGTCCTTGATTTCACGGCTACAAGGGATACCGCCGATTACCCATCCTTGATTTCACGGCTATAAGGGATACCGCTGATTTCTTTACTCAACCCAATAAATTACAAACAACCTTATAACTCTTCAATAGCACTTGATTCAGAGAGTAATGAGTAGAGAGTGTAGAGGGAAGAAGATTAATGAAAGCAAAATTGAATTTGGCAGAGTATAGTGTAGAAATCATAAATATGATAAGGAATAATGGTGTGATGAAAGAGAATGAAGTTAGAGAAGAAGAAGCGATCAAAAATTCGAAATCATCCCCTTCTTATAATGTGTGAAAGGTTACAATGTCTCAGAACCATCACAATTAGTGAAAAGACACTTCCTTTCAAATTTGAAAATATGACAGTTATATGTCAACATGTATATATATGTATGTCGACATATATATGTGTAAAATTGGAATTTGAACATTTTTCAAGTGTGTTGATATATATACAATTCTGGAAATTATTGAATTAAAATATGGTGTTATAAATGGATATCATAAAGTAGAAAATCATATGAAAACATAAATATAAACTATATAAACATATTTATAAAATTATAGAGGTTAAAACTATATAGATATAAAGTATATAAAATATAAATATATAAAACTTATAAAGTATAAATCTATAAAACTTAAGTTTAATATCAAATAAAAATAGAAAGTAAAATAGAGAAGAAAGAGATTGAAGATAGAGTTTAAAAACAGAATTTGAAAAACAAAATTTGAAATTATTTGAATTTAAACCCGGAATACTATTTAGAATCTTACATAATCTGGACTCTATAACTACATTTATCTTAAACTCTTGAACTCTTGAAATCTTAAATACTCATGAGTCTTGAAATATCTCTGAATTCTGAATCTTTAGCATCTTTAAACTGTGCAGTCTTCAGTAATAATTCCTGTATATAAATCCTGCATATGTGTGTGTATGTGTATGTATATATATATATTCTAGATAGAAGTGTTAGTATATATTTTATAATCAATTAATATTTAAATAAGGGTGTTGTCATCAAAACTCCATGAAACGACCCGCAAATCCGAGCTATCTGAGTTGACTAAATACAACACACGTCCAACCCAAATAACACAGAAATACGACTCATTATTAGAAAGAAGTTAGAGGATGAGACATAGAAAGAAAGAAATATTAGAATAGAAGAAAAACGAAGATCACAACTCACATCGGAACGAATAAAATATATTATATAACATAAGCTTCGAAATACAAATCTGTTTTGTACATATATACATACCATCATCAGAGTACACATAACATTTGATCCAGCGGAAGTAACTCTAAATAACTAACGTTGAAGCCTCCTGCTTCAAGCTCCTCCAAGTGTATCTGTAAAAGCCTGAAACACTTGACTGCCCGTACAAATTTGGGCACCCAAGAGTTTAGGAAAAACAAAACAAAACAAACTCTGGGTCAGTCATGGGACTGGTGTGAGTAAACCCCAACCACTTGTTTAACTTTTAAAACTCCTTTCGAAAGAAAAGATAATAGTAAGACCAGCCCACACATAAACATGGACGGTTTTTACCTTACTATAACCCAAAACACTTTGATATCAAATCCAGTGATATTATAGTAATGTCTACATCAAATAAATAACCAAATAGCAGAACGCTTGCATCTCACGCTCCACATATATAGTATAAAATCACAAACCGCATGGCGCTTATTGGAGATTGGATTTCCAACATGACAAGGTATGGAACCACCTTCCGATGATGTATCTCTAGAGGCGAATACACCTGGGTTCAACAAGAACGTCTTGCAACCCGGCCCACACATGACCGACCACTCATTTCGCTTGAGTGTATCGAATGTACATCACCAACGGTTGGACTCAAACCACCGTTTCCCGAATGGGCAGAATCGATAGATTTAGAAACAAAAGGAATTTCTCTAGATAGGTGATTATACACCCTAATGGGTGCGACCCACATAGCCATGCTGCCTGCCCGATTTTTGTCCTTTCCCGGTTGTTGAGGCCTGAGGCTACGATTACTTACCATTCATTGATAACACAATCACTTTGAATGCCACATTGTCAGATCCGTAAATCACTAGTTGAGTTTGCACAAATATTCTGGATATTATGCTAAGGGATAAATCCGTTGCAACCATATATATTCATACAGACCAACCCATTTGATCATTGGAAATACTCTGTCAGACATTCGTCCATTTACGTTCGTTCTGGGATTGAACGAAACCGAAGGCACTATTTCTATTACTAGAAAAGCCCTTGCACTTCACTCCGTCTTCAATATATTCAGCATACTTGGTTCGCAACGCTTATGCCGATACGGAGTGGTTCTTAGGATAATAATCCAACCGGTCTCTCCATATTGACAACGATGGTCAAAACTTCGATAGTCTGTGATTTAACTATCGAATAAAAACAAGTGTTCAATCAACATATCAAACAAATCACTGGGCTCTTTAATTAATGTTTCATTAATTAAATCACTTCTCTATTTCTCTATCAATATTTGTTTACCAAATATTTTCAATAACCATCTCGGCCTCTTATGTCATTTGGAAAACGTTTCCAAACATTAACTTCTTTTATTTTCTATATATTAGAAAATATCTCTATTTGCAATTGAACAATTTCAATCACTTATCTCTATCCCTTTTTTTTGTTTACAACATTCGATTTTTATATTCACTTTACTATCGAATTCAATACGTCGATACAATGATTTCTAATTATCAAAATATCTTAAAAATATTCTAACTCCTTAAATTTCCGAAAAATTTCGCCATAACCTCCCCTGTATCGGGAGCATCGGGAAATTTCAAATAACATCCCGGTATCTTCTAATCTCAAAAAGAAAAAGAAGAAGCCAAGCGGCTAGCCGATACGGCGCATAAAACCCATATATGAATTAAACATGTACCTTTTTGTCGAGCACTACATTTATAACTTCATATACTTCATCCCAAACCTGCTTAACACATATTCACCTGTTTGCAATTCAATTCAATACCATCTAATTGCTTGAATTCAGTTTCGCCATCTATTCTTTAAATTGGCCCTTTTGCCTATTTCACTTTTTGTGAACATAACATGCTCGAACAAAATATTTAACTCGTTCATAACCAAATCGAATTTCAATTTCAATTCTAGTTCTCTGTTTGATTTCGAATATAAATTTTCAAATCGAATTCACTTATTTAAAGCTCGATATTCATTCGAAATCTCGTTAACTAATTTCTATTCGAATTAGTTAACTCTATTCAATAAATCAAAATCTGGTTTCTGTTTCAAAATCATATTCATTTACACAACTTGAATTCGCATATATTTTTCTACTCAACTCTGAAATTTTCTAAATAGAAGCTTCGGATTCTATTTGCTTAAAAATCCTTTTATAAAATTTAATAAACCATTATGGTTTTAAAACGATTCTGGCGCTGTTTTTCTGAAAATTTGATTTTGACATATCTCAATATCCATACGACGAAATTCAGATTTTTCTCCTTCATTAGAAAACTATTATCAAACCGGTCCTGACGTTTCTTGTTTCAAAGAAATCCGACTTCAATCGAGTTCTATATATTCGATTGAAGTTCGAATCGCTATTTTTCGAACTGCAGCGCTGCGGCGAGTTCGTTTTAATTATATTTATATATATAAACTTTATAAACTTCTTAAAATGAATTCAACTCCATTAACTCTATTTGAATCCCTTGATTCAAATTCAAATCCAAATCTCACTTTGAATTCCATATTCAAATTTCAATTCCTTTTCTATTTGATATTCAAATTCAATACTTAAATTTCTATTTGAATTCCCTATATTCAAATTCAATACTTGAATTCATTTGAATTCTTTTATTCAAACTTTATACTTAAATTCCATTTGAACTTCTATATTTCCATTTCTATATTTGAATTCTATTGAAGTTCAAATATTCAAACTCCTTTTTAAATTCTATATTCAAATTTCCATAGTTTAAAACCCATTTGAATTTCATATTCAAATTCCATAGGTCAAATCTCATTTGAATTCAATTTGAATCTCTTATATTCAAATTTCATTTTCCATTTTTGAACCCATTTGAATATCTAATATTCAAATTCATTTTCAACACCATTTGAATTTCTAATATTCAAATTCATTTTCAACACCATTTGAATTTCTATTATTCAAATTCATTTCAACACCATTTGAATTTCTATTATTCAAATTCATTTGAATTCCCTTGAATTCAACTCCCATTTCAAAACCATTTGGATTTCCTATTTTGAAATCCTATTTGAAATTCTATTTCCAATTCTACTTTGAAATCCTATTTTTCAAAGTTTATTTCAGATTCTATTTGAAATCTCATATTCAAATTTCTACTTGAATTTCTATATTCAATTCCATGTTCAAATTCAACACTTGAATTTCTATTTCAAATCTCAATTCAAATTTCATATTTGAATTCTTCTTTGAAATACTATATTTCAAATTCTATTTAATTCTTCTTTGAAATTCTATATTTCAAATTCTATTTCAAATTCTCTTTTGAAATTCTATTTTGAAATTCTATTTCAAATTCTATTTGGAAATTCTATTTCAAATTCTCTATATTCAAACACCATTTGAAAGTCCTATATTCAAATCCACCTTGGATTTTCTATTTGAATTCTAAATTCAAATTTTCTATTTCCTTTTCTTTTTGAATTCAAATTTCCATTTCCCTTTCTTTTTGAATTCAAATTTCCATTTCCTTTTCTTTCATTCAAATTCTATATTTAAATTTCCTTTTAAATCATATTTTCAAACACTTGTATTTCTATTTCTGAATTATCAACTGATAATTCTTTTCACTTCATTTATAACTTCGTTATAAAAGAACTATTTATAACTTTGTTTAAAAAGAAACTACTTGTTTTATTTTTCAAAACAAGTTTATATTTTATTCCATTTAAAATTCAAATTCTATTTAAAAATAGAATTTTCCCTTTTTAAATCTCCAATATCCTTTCACGATATTTTTAAATATCATTACTTAAGCCCAGTGATATTTAAACACACAAAGCAACGAATTATTTATTTTTCTAACACATCATATATAAAAATATATATGCAAACAAATAAACAAACAGATAATATATTTTTGAGGAATCCAGTTGGATTCCTCCAACCTGTTTTCCTGCATCCACAGATGTTAGCACATAAATAATACCAATTCTGCTTCGTGGCAGAATATCGCGGTATAGAAGGTCATCCACTAATCATAGCGTGGGGCGTATAGGGTAATCATCCGCTATGAAACTGCGGGCATCCGCTAATGAGACTGCGGGAATCCAACCAATCAATCAACCCAATATATATATATATATAGCCTAAATAACTAATATATATAAAACAACCATAAAACATGCACACAAGCAACAGACAATTATTTTTAATGAAATAAAAATAATTCTAAAGGTGAGTGAGATTTACTCACCAGGATTTTGCAGTTGGTGAATATCCTGTTTATTTCCAAACCCCTGGCTACGAATCTTCTCGAATTTATTTGTTTAGCACCTATGATAATTAAATTTTAAATTATCGATCAACTATTTTAACATTTTAAAATAACTCTTTCTAAATAAATTTCAACTAAACTAATCTATATAAAAAGGCCTTAACTAATTAAAAGTAAGTTCCTAAATTTCATTTTAAACAATTAGTTTATATATTTTATTCCCCTCCTAACCAATTTCCCTTTATATAAACTACATAAACTATATATAGATTAACTTCACCTTTCATATAAACTAATTTCTTATATAATTTGAATTAGAAAATAACTAAAATAAAATTACCTTAATTTTATTTCTCCTTTAACCCATCTGCAGTTTCCTAGCCCCTATCGCAACAACCCTACCCCCTTCTGACATCGGGAGTACACAAATCCGCACACCAGAACCAACGCCTCCTTTCTCGAAGACTAGCATCATCATACTGACCCCAAGCACCTGTCGCAACCTCAGAAAACCTCATACTAATTTCCGTCGAACCATGCCAAACCTCCAAATCGCGAGTACCTGTGTCGAGCTTCCAAGGTCAGCGTACGAGAGGAGGGGACGACCCCTTTAATCATCGAATCGAGATGATTTCAATTCGCGTTTTGAATCGAAGAGGATGCGACTGCTTCCCCTTTTTGACCTCGACTTCGAACACCCAGACCCTATCGCGATCGCTTTGAGCTCGACCTCCAGATGCCCTCCACAATCCGCTGAACATCATACCACCGCAAAACCCTTCGAACATCATCTCCAGTACCATCGCGCTACCCGAATTCGAGAACCCCCATGCTCGCGATGCCCGTGTCGAGTTATGGGAACTCGCGGTCTTTACCTCGATTTTGATTTTTGTTCTGTGGAATTGAAATGGAAGAAAGGGAAAAGGGTAGCAGCGGTTTTAATGAAGATTGAGGAGGAGCGGCCTTTGATTTGGTTGAACTGAAGCTTGCGTGTGATTTTTAAGGCAGCGGCCATTTTTATTTTTTTTTCAGAACGAAAGAGTCTTTGTGTGGTTTTATACACGAAGAAGGAGCAAAAATTCCAGCTCGAGGAAATGATAGGTCTGCGATATTGAAAGGTTAGGGTGGCGCCATTAATTCATGTTTCCTGGATGTTGAAGATCAGCGACAATTTGTTGGCTCGAGGGAAGTAGTGTCCGAGTGTTTCAGTTTTAGGGTGGCGCTATAAAGGTAGGCCAACTGATGATAAGAGAAATTGATTTTGAACTGACTTCTCTTCTTTTTTTTCTTTTTTTTTTTAAATTTTATAACTTAAAATATCTCATGGTTCTCGAGCCATTGTTTTTAACCGTAACGAATGATATTCATTATTCTGACTTCAACGAAATGGTTTCTAAAATTTAATTCGACTGTTCAGAAGAGATAACCAATTAAATTAACGTTTTTAAATTAAATTCGATATAAAATATAAATCGATCTCAAACCATTAAATTTACCGATAATAAATTATTTTTATTGTTCATGTTCAGACAGAACTGACACTGATCATTTGAATTGTTTTGATTCCGTTTTTAATTTCGATTTCAATTATATTTTGTTCTCGTATTTCGATTATTTGATTGATAATTCACTATAAAAATTCTTTTATATTGTATTTTCAATATTAAACGATACTAAATATTTAAAATAATTGTTCGAAAAATCTGGGTCGTTACATTCTTCCCCCCTTAAAATAATTTCGTCCTCGAAATTGCTAAGGTAAGAAAATGGTACAAACTCATTACTTTTCAAAAATTCACTTATGTTGAAACTCAACTCCTCATATTTCAACAAATTCAATTCTACCAAAACTTTTGGTTTCCATTCATATTGAATATCACACACTATATATGCTTTCATTCATTTAACTCTGAATGATTTGCAATTAAGTTATTCACATCCAACTCATATTCTATTCATATTGGTTCAACACCAATTTATCCAAATTGATTCTAGTCAATTGATTCATTTCGACCCATTTAACTAGCTTAAGTTAAATTTCAATTCCAGAATTTCAATTCCCAGGATTTTCATTTCAAATCCTTTTGAAATCACTTAAATATATACATGTATATTCATTTCCATTTCAAATTCAAAACATTTGAATTTTCAAACTACTTGTTTTCTTTCAAACAAAATTTCCATCAAAACTTTTTCTAAGGTAGCAATCCATCACTTAGAAACTTGAAAATGAACACTGATGATGTTGCAATCATCATCAGAATTATTTCCCAGCCACTGAAGTGAGTTCAGTGCTTTATTATTCCAAAATCCATCTAAAATGATTTCCTTTCAACTTTTTCTAAAAGAAAGCTATATTACTTTAATATACTTTGAAAAATATTTTTCAACTTCCCAGGATTAAAATTCCAAATTCTGGTTTGAATTAAATTCTAATTCATCTCATTTGTATATTTAATTTCTATACAAATTTTATTTGGTTATAAATAACCATTCTAAATTTATAATCTCATTTGATTATAAAGTCAACATCCAACACATCCATATAATAATTCTAGAAAATTTTTCTTTCTATATCAAAATAGAATTTTGGGTAAAATTATTTCATTCACCCACTTTAAAACAATATCATGTTCAATCTTCTGTTCAAGTGTTTAGAAATCCCTATCGACTTCGTGGCGTCCCATGATTCGATCAGAATTCATAAACCACTCAACAGACTAGCCAACACAATATAAAACAACTTTTATATCAACTAAAAAATACGCTCTCTCGTATATATACACTCAACTCATTCTAGGGTACTGCTGACCCTATCTCTAATGAGCACATATCACATAAGCCTAGGTATTCGCTCAACCTAAGCTCTGATACCAACTGTAAAGGCCCGCAAATCCGAGCTATCTGAGTTGACTAAATACAACACACGTCCAACCCAAATAACACAGAAATACGACTCATTATTAGAAAGAAGTTAGAGGATGAGACATAGAAAGAAAGAAATATTAGAATAGAAGAAAAACGAAGATCACAACTCACATCGGAACGAATAAAATATATTATATAACATAAGCTTCGAAATACAAATCTGTTTTGTACATATATACATACCATCATCAGAGTACACATAACATTTGATCCAGCGGAAGTAACTCTAAATAACTAACGTTGAAGCCTCCTGCTTCAAGCTCCTCCAAGTGTATCTGTAAAAGCCTGAAACACTTGACTGCCCGTACAAATTTGGGCACCCAAGAGTTTAGGAAAAACAAAACAAAACAAACTCTGGGTCAGTCATGGGACTGGTGTGAGTAAACCCCAACCACTTGTTTAACTTTTAAAACTCCTTTCGAAAGAAAAGATAATAGTAAGACCAGCCCACACATAAACATGGACGGTTTTTACCTTACTATAACCCAAAACACTTTGATATCAAATCCAGTGATATTATAGTAATGTCTACATCAAATAAATAACCAAATAGCAGAACGCTTGCATCTCACGCTCCACATATATAGTATAAAATCACAAACCGCATGGCGCTTATTGGAGATTGGATTTCCAACATGACAAGGTATGGAACCACCTTCCGATGATGTATCTCTAGAGGCGAATACACCTGGGTTCAACAAGAACGTCTTGCAACCCGGCCCACACATGACCGACCACTCATTTCGCTTGAGTGTATCGAATGTACATCACCAACGGTTGGACTCAAACCACCGTTTCCCGAATGGGCAGAATCGATAGATTTAGAAACAAAAGGAATTTCTCTAGATAGGTGATTATACACCCTAATGGGTGCGACCCACATAGCCATGCTGCCTGCCCGATTTTTGTCCTTTCCCGGTTGTTGAGGCCTGAGGCTACGATTACTTACCATTCATTGATAACACAATCACTTTGAATGCCACATTGTCAGATCCGTAAATCACTAGTTGAGTTTGCACAAATATTCTGGATATTATGCTAAGGGATAAATCCGTTGCAACCATATATATTCATACAGACCAACCCATTTGATCATTGGAAATACTCTGTCAGACATTCGTCCATTTACGTTCGTTCTGGGATTGAACGAAACCGAAGGCACTATTTCTATTACTAGAAAAGCCCTTGCACTTCACTCCGTCTTCAATATATTCAGCATACTTGGTTCGCAACGCTTATGCCGATACGGAGTGGTTCTTAGGATAATAATCCAACCGGTCTCTCCATATTGACAACGATGGTCAAAACTTCGATAGTCTGTGATTTAACTATCGAATAAAAACAAGTGTTCAATCAACATATCAAACAAATCACTGGGCTCTTTAATTAATGTTTCATTAATTAAATCACTTCTCTATTTCTCTATCAATATTTGTTTACCAAATATTTTCAATAACCATCTCGGCCTCTTATGTCATTTGGAAAACGTTTCCAAACATTAACTTCTTTTATTTTCTATATATTAGAAAATATCTCTATTTGCAATTGAACAATTTCAATCACTTATCTCTATCCCTTTTTTTTGTTTACAACATTCGATTTTTATATTCACTTTACTATCGAATTCAATACGTCGATACAATGATTTCTAATTATCAAAATATCTTAAAAATATTCTAACTCCTTAAATTTCCGAAAAATTTCGCCATAACCTCCCCTGTATCGGGAGCATCGGGAAATTTCAAATAACATCCCGGTATCTTCTAATCTCAAAAAGAAAAAGAAGAAGCCAAGCGGCTAGCCGATACGGCGCATAAAACCCATATATGAATTAAACATGTACCTTTTTGTCGAGCACTACATTTATAACTTCATATACTTCATCCCAAACCTGCTTAACACATATTCACCTGTTTGCAATTCAATTCAATACCATCTAATTGCTTGAATTCAGTTTCGCCATCTATTCTTTAAATTGGCCCTTTTGCCTATTTCACTTTTTGTGAACATAACATGCTCGAACAAAATATTTAACTCGTTCATAACCAAATCGAATTTCAATTTCAATTCTAGTTCTCTGTTTGATTTCGAATATAAATTTTCAAATCGAATTCACTTATTTAAAGCTCGATATTCATTCGAAATCTCGTTAACTAATTTCTATTCGAATTAGTTAACTCTATTCAATAAATCAAAATCTGGTTTCTGTTTCAAAATCATATTCATTTACACAACTTGAATTCGCATATATTTTTCTACTCAACTCTGAAATTTTCTAAATAGAAGCTTCGGATTCTATTTGCTTAAAAATCCTTTTATAAAATTTAATAAACCATTATGGTTTTAAAACGATTCTGGCGCTGTTTTTCTGAAAATTTGATTTTGACATATCTCAATATCCATACGACGAAATTCAGATTTTTCTCCTTCATTAGAAAACTATTATCAAACCGGTCCTGACGTTTCTTGTTTCAAAGAAATCCGACTTCAATCGAGTTCTATATATTCGATTGAAGTTCGAATCGCTATTTTTCGAACTGCAGCGCTGCGGCGAGTTCGTTTTAATTATATTTATATATATAAACTTTATAAACTTCTTAAAATGAATTCAACTCCATTAACTCTATTTGAATCCCTTGATTCAAATTCAAATCCAAATCTCACTTTGAATTCCATATTCAAATTTCAATTCCTTTTCTATTTGATATTCAAATTCAATACTTAAATTTCTATTTGAATTCCCTATATTCAAATTCAATACTTGAATTCATTTGAATTCTTTTATTCAAACTTTATACTTAAATTCCATTTGAACTTCTATATTTCCATTTCTATATTTGAATTCTATTGAAGTTCAAATATTCAAACTCCTTTTTAAATTCTATATTCAAATTTCCATAGTTTAAAACCCATTTGAATTTCATATTCAAATTCCATAGGTCAAATCTCATTTGAATTCAATTTGAATCTCTTATATTCAAATTTCATTTTCCATTTTTGAACCCATTTGAATATCTAATATTCAAATTCATTTTCAACACCATTTGAATTTCTAATATTCAAATTCATTTTCAACACCATTTGAATTTCTATTATTCAAATTCATTTCAACACCATTTGAATTTCTATTATTCAAATTCATTTGAATTCCCTTGAATTCAACTCCCATTTCAAAACCATTTGGATTTCCTATTTTGAAATCCTATTTGAAATTCTATTTCCAATTCTACTTTGAAATCCTATTTTTCAAAGTTTATTTCAGATTCTATTTGAAATCTCATATTCAAATTTCTACTTGAATTTCTATATTCAATTCCATGTTCAAATTCAACACTTGAATTTCTATTTCAAATCTCAATTCAAATTTCATATTTGAATTCTTCTTTGAAATACTATATTTCAAATTCTATTTAATTCTTCTTTGAAATTCTATATTTCAAATTCTATTTCAAATTCTCTTTTGAAATTCTATTTTGAAATTCTATTTCAAATTCTATTTGGAAATTCTATTTCAAATTCTCTATATTCAAACACCATTTGAAAGTCCTATATTCAAATCCACCTTGGATTTTCTATTTGAATTCTAAATTCAAATTTTCTATTTCCTTTTCTTTTTGAATTCAAATTTCCATTTCCCTTTCTTTTTGAATTCAAATTTCCATTTCCTTTTCTTTCATTCAAATTCTATATTTAAATTTCCTTTTAAATCATATTTTCAAACACTTGTATTTCTATTTCTGAATTATCAACTGATAATTCTTTTCACTTCATTTATAACTTCGTTATAAAAGAACTATTTATAACTTTGTTTAAAAAGAAACTACTTGTTTTATTTTTCAAAACAAGTTTATATTTTATTCCATTTAAAATTCAAATTCTATTTAAAAATAGAATTTTCCCTTTTTAAATCTCCAATATCCTTTCACGATATTTTTAAATATCATTACTTAAGCCCAGTGATATTTAAACACACAAAGCAACGAATTATTTATTTTTCTAACACATCATATATAAAAATATATATGCAAACAAATAAACAAACAGATAATATATTTTTGAGGAATCCAGTTGGATTCCTCCAACCTGTTTTCCTGCATCCACAGATGTTAGCACATAAATAATACCAATTCTGCTTCGTGGCAGAATATCGCGGTATAGAAGGTCATCCACTAATCATAGCGTGGGGCGTATAGGGTAATCATCCGCTATGAAACTGCGGGCATCCGCTAATGAGACTGCGGGAATCCAACCAATCAATCAACCCAATATATATATATATATAGCCTAAATAACTAATATATATAAAACAACCATAAAACATGCACACAAGCAACAGACAATTATTTTTAATGAAATAAAAATAATTCTAAAGGTGAGTGAGATTTACTCACCAGGATTTTGCAGTTGGTGAATATCCTGTTTATTTCCAAACCCCTGGCTACGAATCTTCTCGAATTTATTTGTTTAGCACCTATGATAATTAAATTTTAAATTATCGATCAACTATTTTAACATTTTAAAATAACTCTTTCTAAATAAATTTCAACTAAACTAATCTATATAAAAAGGCCTTAACTAATTAAAAGTAAGTTCCTAAATTTCATTTTAAACAATTAGTTTATATATTTTATTCCCCTCCTAACCAATTTCCCTTTATATAAACTACATAAACTATATATAGATTAACTTCACCTTTCATATAAACTAATTTCTTATATAATTTGAATTAGAAAATAACTAAAATAAAATTACCTTAATTTTATTTCTCCTTTAACCCATCTGCAGTTTCCTAGCCCCTATCGCAACAACCCTACCCCCTTCTGACATCGGGAGTACACAAATCCGCACACCAGAACCAACGCCTCCTTTCTCGAAGACTAGCATCATCATACTGACCCCAAGCACCTGTCGCAACCTCAGAAAACCTCATACTAATTTCCGTCGAACCATGCCAAACCTCCAAATCGCGAGTACCTGTGTCGAGCTTCCAAGGTCAGCGTACGAGAGGAGGGGACGACCCCTTTAATCATCGAATCGAGATGATTTCAATTCGCGTTTTGAATCGAAGAGGATGCGACTGCTTCCCCTTTTTGACCTCGACTTCGAACACCCAGACCCTATCGCGATCGCTTTGAGCTCGACCTCCAGATGCCCTCCACAATCCGCTGAACATCATACCACCGCAAAACCCTTCGAACATCATCTCCAGTACCATCGCGCTACCCGAATTCGAGAACCCCCATGCTCGCGATGCCCGTGTCGAGTTATGGGAACTCGCGGTCTTTACCTCGATTTTGATTTTTGTTCTGTGGAATTGAAATGGAAGAAAGGGAAAAGGGTAGCAGCGGTTTTAATGAAGATTGAGGAGGAGCGGCCTTTGATTTGGTTGAACTGAAGCTTGCGTGTGATTTTTAAGGCAGCGGCCATTTTTATTTTTTTTTCAGAACGAAAGAGTCTTTGTGTGGTTTTATACACGAAGAAGGAGCAAAAATTCCAGCTCGAGGAAATGATAGGTCTGCGATATTGAAAGGTTAGGGTGGCGCCATTAATTCATGTTTCCTGGATGTTGAAGATCAGCGACAATTTGTTGGCTCGAGGGAAGTAGTGTCCGAGTGTTTCAGTTTTAGGGTGGCGCTATAAAGGTAGGCCAACTGATGATAAGAGAAATTGATTTTGAACTGACTTCTCTTCTTTTTTTTCTTTTTTTTTTTAAATTTTATAACTTAAAATATCTCATGGTTCTCGAGCCATTGTTTTTAACCGTAACGAATGATATTCATTATTCTGACTTCAACGAAATGGTTTCTAAAATTTAATTCGACTGTTCAGAAGAGATAACCAATTAAATTAACGTTTTTAAATTAAATTCGATATAAAATATAAATCGATCTCAAACCATTAAATTTACCGATAATAAATTATTTTTATTGTTCATGTTCAGACAGAACTGACACTGATCATTTGAATTGTTTTGATTCCGTTTTTAATTTCGATTTCAATTATATTTTGTTCTCGTATTTCGATTATTTGATTGATAATTCACTATAAAAATTCTTTTATATTGTATTTTCAATATTAAACGATACTAAATATTTAAAATAATTGTTCGAAAAATCTGGGTCGTTACACTCCATCTCCAACATTAATCCAATAAAGCAGTTTTGGAAATGTTTTCCAAATAAAATCAGAAATGTTTTCTAAGATAGAAAATAAGAAATGGAATAAAGTGTGGAAATGTTTACCGATGTTAATAAAGTATTGTTTCTAAATATAGAGGTTGTGATTATATATATATGAGTGTTTCCAATGATTAAAAAGGAATATTTTCTGGAATACAGAAAATAAATAGTTTATAATAGATGGATATGTTTTCCACGAATCATGAAAGGCTAAATGGGTTTGGAGAAATAATTGTGTAAAGATATTGAAGAGAAATTGGAAGCGAATAATGTAATGATAAATACTTTTAAGGAGGCTCAATGTTGTTTAATGATTGATCGATAGAATTTCCATTTGGAATTTGGATTGTTGTTTGTATGAATGTTTTCCTTTGATAGTTAAATAACCGGCTATCAAAGTTTTTGACCACTTTTTTTTTCATTGTCAACATGGAGAGACCGGGATCAGGTTTAGTACCAGAAAAACACTTCGTATAGACATAAGCATTGCGAATCAAATTATGATGAAGCCACATGAAGAGGGAGTTATGCTAAAGCTTTTCTGGCAATCCTAGGTATAAATTGCCTAATACGGATTGAAGAAATGGTGCCTTCGGTTTGTCCAGTCCCAGGATAACTTGTATGGACGAATGTTTGACAGAGTATGCCTAACAGATCATATACATTGATCTCTTCAAGCGTATTATGTTTGAGGGTAGAGGAATTCGTTTCTCTTAGCTTTATACCTATGGTATTGTTGGGAAACTAATAAAAGGTTTGGCAGGTTTGACGATGTGGCATTCAAAGTGAATGAAGACATGGCATGTCAAAAGATAAGCGTGGTCTCAAGCCCCACAACCGGGAAATGGTATAAAACTGGGTAGGTTGCATGACTAAGTGGGTAGCTCCCAATTAGGGTGTATTGTCACCTTATTTAGAGAAAATCCATTTGTGTAACGAACCGAGGATTTACGACCTTGGTACTCGACATAAACTCAGTGTTGACTATCCAAGCATCAGAAATACCAAATAGTTAATAGAAAGAAGTTAGAGGGTGAGAATAGATAAGATAGAAAATTAGAATAGAAGAAGAAGAAGACAACTACAACATTAGAGTAAACACGAATCTCACAGCGGAATGAATAAATACATTTCATAACATAACTTTGAAATAAAACAGTATCTGTATACAATGCCATTATCTGAGCACAACACTTACAATACAGCAGAAATAACAATAGCTATAAAATCCTGAAGCCTCCTGCTCCAGCTCTTCACGTATATCTGTAAAATCCCGACTAATTGACAGCCCGTACAAATTTGGGCACTCAAGAGTTTAGGGAAAACAAAAAAAATAAACTCTGGGTCAGTCATGGGACTAGTGTGAGTAAACAATTTAAAACAGTTTGAAAAATTAAACAAAACCTCATAAGAACACGCCGTATAACACGGAATGTGTTTTTCCCTTATGAGAATCCAAAACACTCGATTTAACATTGAAAATTCTTTTGAAAGAAACGATGATCTTTATATCAAAACACTTTTGGTATTATAATAGTGTCTATCAATCACAATATAATAATCATCTAGCAGAACATTATCATCTCACGTTCCACATACATAATATAAAATCAAAAACCGCGGTCGCTTATTGGCTAATGAATTCCAACTGGCAATGTATGGGACCACCTTCTGACAGTGTATCTCTGGAGAGGAATACACCGGGTTCAACAAGAACATCTTGTAACCCAGACCAAACATGACCAGTCACTCATTTCGCATGAGTGTACCGAATGTATTATCACCAACGGTTGGGATCAGAAACCGTTTCCCAAAAGGGACAACATCGAAATAGATTATAGAAGTAAATGGAATTTCTCTAGATCAGGTGACAATACACCCTAATTGGCAGCTAACCACTTAGCCATGCGACCTACCCGATTTTATACCATTTCCTGGTTGTGAGGTTAGAGGCTATACGTATAGATCACACATTTATTTACTTTGGATGTCACATTATCATACCCGTCAAATCACAAATTGATTTCCTCAAAAATTCCACGGATATACGGCTAAGAGAAATGAATTCCTCCGCCACCAAACGTAAATACGTTTGAAGAGATCAACTTACGCGATCTATTAAATATACTCTGTCATACATTCTTCCATACAGGTCGTTCCGGGATCGGACAGACCGAAGGTACTATTCTGTAAATCCATCTTAGGCAATTTCTACCTAGGATTTACTGAACAGCCCTTGCATTACTCCGTCTTCAATTATCTTCATCATATTTGATTTGCTACGCTAATATCGTATGGAGGGGTTTTCAAATAATATATCTGATCCCAGTCTCTTCATATTGACAACGGAAATGGTCAAAATCTTTGATAGTCGGTGACTTAACTATCAAAGGAAAACATGTGTACAAATAACAGTCGTATTTCCAAATGAAAATCTTGCCGATCAATCATCATTTCATTTCCCATTTTCCCATTTATCGTTTCCATATATTCATAAATTCCTTATTTTCTAAATCTAGAAAATATACGTTATTAACTTTGGAAAACGTTTCAATTTCTGATTCACACATTAATATCTTCCCACCTCTATCAGTCTCTAACTGTAAAATAGTAAGAGAACAACCTCCCAAGCATAAAACCCTAAAGGCGGAAACCAACATCAGATTGATACCCAAAAAGCCATTTAACTCAACTAATTTCCATTCAGTTTCTAATTTCATTAATTCCATTTAAATTCCTAATTCAAACCCCAAATTCTTTTATAATATTTTATTTGCAAAATATTTACTTAAATCCTTTATTCACATTAAATGTGAATAATATTTCTTCTTTGCAATCAAAACAGTTTGATTTCGTATTTAAAAATAATATCCCAAATCTAATTTCTATTTATACTTCTAATTATAGAATTATTCATACAAAATCTCATTTTGTTCTTCTAACACTTATAATCTCATTTATAATCACCTTTATGAATGCTGCTCAAATTCCATTTAAAATATCGATGTTAAAACTATTCCAACTTCTCTTCAGTCTATTTCGTTTGATAATTCGTTTATCAAATGATAAATATTTTATTTAATTTATAAAACATTATTTATTAATTAATCTTCTCAATCTATTTGTAAAAGCAGATTTCTATTTAATATCCACTTTAAACAATCTTCTCATAATTCTTTTGTATCTCGTCAATTTCCTTTTATAATTCTATTTATTTACCAAAAAAAATCTCTTTTGGTAATTCTATTTATTTACCAAATAATTCTCTTTTGATAATTCTATTTATTTACCAAATAATTCTCTTTTGATAATTCTATTTATTTACCAAATAATTCTCTTTTGATAAATTTTATTTATTTACATATAAATATTTCATTTATAGTATCCTATTTATTTCATATAAATATTTCCTTTATATAATTCTATTTAAATATTCCTTTTACAAAATCCTTTAATTTTATAAATATTTTCTTTTATAAAATTCTTTGATTTCATAAATATTCCTTTTTCAATATACACTTTGAAATTTCCCTTTTCACATCCCAATATTTCTTATGGTATTTAAAATACCAAATAACCATGATCAACATCATCTACAACCCATAATCAATCACAGGTTATATATCACATCATATATCACAATATATGGAAACAAACAATATTATAAATATTGAGGAATCCTATTGGATCTCTCCAACTAGTTTTCCCCTGCATCACATATGTTAAACAATATAAATAATATTGATTTCATTTCAACATGAAATATTCCGATCAACATAATCAACGTTTGATTAACTATTTATATATATATATCGTTATCTATAATTTCAACCAATAAATCAGCAATTCAACCAAACAATCATCACACCTCAATCAATCATCATTTATCAATACTAGATTATATTTATAAAAATATAAAATGTACAGAGTTAGTGAGATTTACTCACATTGGACGGTCATCGTTGAATAACGATAACTGTCAGTTGATTTAGACAGACAAATTATTTTGCTATAAATTGTAACGAGCTCCAATTCAATCCCAGTCAGTTCCATTATGTAGCCGCCACCCATATGATCCTAACGGATCCGACCGTTCTAAATTCTGGCAAAGTTTGTACCAAATATTAACATTTATAGTATACATACTATTTTAATTTAAAATAAACCTAAGTTTAATTAAAAACGGGCCTCACCATTTAAACTTTGGCCCAAATTCATGCGCACCGACCCAATTGACAACAACACCTTCTCTTCCAAACCTAAGCACGCTGATGCTCCTTCCGATGGCCATTTCCGCAATTTACATCCACCCATAACTCACTCATCCCTTCACTAAACTTCAAACCGCAATTACCAACTTCCGTATCTTTGACTTCTCTACCCAGCTGGGTCCTTCATTCTCAACTCGTGCTCCACATTGAAACAGCGGCTTCTTGAGAATACAGTACAGCCATCGACATTTTTAACTTCTAGAAAATCCCAAAATCTCACCATTTGTGCTAGACTGCACGCCGATCAAGAATACCATAACCATTTCATGATTAGAAGCTTCCATCTCCCTAAAAATCCAACCCTAGATCAAAATCCTCACGCTGTCTTTACACAACAACGAAAAATGAAAATTGGACCATGTGAGACTCATACTGAGTTGAAGAGGAACTCACCAGGAAATTAAATATATTTGCCTTCCAATTTATACATTTTTATTTGATTTTCTCTTTATCTTTGAAACCTCGCGAAATGTTTTGCCTTAGAAGAACAACGACGGCTACCAGTTCGTTGACTAAGGAAAATGATTTTAGGGTTTAAAGAAAAAGTATATTATTTTTATATTCAATTTTTATCTGATGTGTGTGTGTATATCCATATGTGTCTAGACAACATGTGATATTCATAGTGATTCATTGTAATGTCTCAGTTTTTAACTTTGTTAAATGATAAATTATTAATTATATCAATGATTAATAGAATTAGAGTTAATACAGGAGAAAATTTAAATTTTATCTTTTATTTATATTCCTATATATATATATCTATATCTGTATGTGTATGTGTATATATATGTGTGTGTGTGTGGGTATATGTTAATTTATTATAAAAATAATTAACATATGTGTATATGTAAAATAAGGTAATAAATATTGTTTTAGCCTTTGTTTTACATTTTTACTTGGACTTTAACTTATGTAAAATCAATATTTATATGTAAAACATTGCATTGCTTCAAATATAAGAAACATTGGGACATATGTAGGAGTTGAAACTTTTATATTTAAGATTAATCACCATTTAATAAGTGTCTTATGTGGTCTTTACAAGTAGGTTATAATATCTAAGAGTATTCAGAAATAGTAAAAAGTAACATTCTCTTGTTATTTGGGTCGGTTACTCATTTACTTCCCCATTTACAACTGGGCTTGGCCCATTTACTTTGTTACATCGTTTCAGCTATTATATATAGCAATGTACAACTCTGTATCATATTCATTCCGAATACAAAATCATTTTACACTTTTGCAGAAATAAAAAACTCTCTGTTGCAATTCTGTTTTCACCAAATTTCAACTTGGTATTGAAGCATCTATATTGTGCTTAACAACATCAGTTGCTCGATCCTATTCAAGAAATTATCACTGTTTTTCGGAGATTGTTGTCCATCAGAGAAGTATCATCATTTGGACCCTCTCATCTAAGGTTTTAACCTTATCATCTGGGAGTTGTTGGTTTCAACAAAAGAATAGTGCCTCCCCTTGAATTATTTCAGGCTGCAACCATTCTTTCATTGAAACTTTGTTGGTAAAAGCTTCTGAACTTTACAAGAAAACCGATCAAGAAATTAAAGAAACTAACTCATTTGATCAAAGAGCCATTCAGAAGGACTTATCAGTTTTTTCTGAATTTGATTCCTTCACGATTCTTGTTGTTATTCTTCTTCATTTAAGTCCTCAAGGTTGCTAGAGAGATCAATCCAAAGAATTTCTTTAAAATCACAATTCAAGGTTCTCTGTTCAAAAATACTCTTACTTGTCAAGTGGTCTGTGCTTAGTTTCTGTCATGGCTGGACCTGAAGATGGAAACAGTGCCAATGTGTCCAGTGCTAGTCTCAACTGCACAGAATCCAACTCTTCATCCAACTCAAGATTTGATGAAATCAATCATCAAACCGCAAAGCCAGCTTGTTTCTATTCAACTTGATGAATCAAACTACCTGTTATGGAAATTACAGGTAGAAACAGCAATTAGAGGTTATGGTCTTGATGACTACATATATGGAACCAAGATTGTACCACCAAGATTGATTAGAGATAGTGAAGATAAACTTGTTCAAAATCCAGAATTTCTGTCATACCAAAGACAAGATAGTCTTATCTGTGCATGGATGATTTGGTGTAAGTATTTTACCCCAGTTAATTGGTATTAAAAATGCAAATGAAGTTTGGTCTACAATAGAAAGAAATTTCTCTGCACAATCATCTGCTCGAATCATGCATTTCAAAAGACAACTTCATAGTGTTAGAAAAGGTGATTCAACAATGAATGAGTATTTGCCGAAAGTAAAAAACATTTGTGATCAATTAAATTCAACAAGACAAATAATTCTTGAATCTAAACATGTGTTATTAATTGTAAGTGGTTTGGATGATGATTATGAAGCTGTATCAGCAATTATTTTGTCTATGGATCCTACACCAAATTTACAATACGTACATTCAACCCTATTGGCTCATGAAGGCAGGATTGATCACAAAAGAAACTTTAATTCAGATCTATTAGTTAATTTTACTACCTATGGAAGGGGTAAAAATCAAGGCAATACTTTAAGAAATCAAAATCATCCTAGTTTTCAGAGAGGTGGTCAATCAAACTGTGGCAGAGGCAGAGGAAGAAATAATAATAATAATAATAATAATGCCAGAATTAGATGTCAAACTTGTGATAAATTTGTTCATAGTGCAAACAAGTGCTATTTTAGATACTACTCCAGTGTTAATCCAGGACAATCTAGCAAAAATTCAGGTGTTAACATGGTGATGCAGGAAGACAGCAACAAAAATCAGACAAAAAATACTAATACATATTTTGTTTCTACTGATGATGCTACTGATGATTGCTAGTATCCAGATTCAGGGCTACTAATCATGTTACCAACAATTTAAAATAATCTAAACTTGGTTAACACGGAATACAAAGGTATGCAAAATCTTTTAGTTGGTAATGGCAAGGTAGCTCATATTACACATACTGGAAATGCAAATTTAAAAGGACCCAAAGAACTTTTCTTAAAAATTTTATTGAGGGTTCCATCCTTTAAAAAGAATCTAATGAGTGTTTCCCAATTTGTAAAAGACAATAATGTATATTTTGAATTTTATCCAAATTCTTGCATTGTCAAAGATATTCTGACATAAGAAATTATTTTGCAAGGTAATGAGTTTAAAGGGTAATACAGATTTGATGTTGCAAATCTTAGAAACTCTAATTGTGTTGATAAATAATGTTTAGTAACTCTTGTAAATGATAATGTGTGTAGTGAACAATTTGATTTGTGGCATTGCAAGTTAGGACATCCAAGTGTTAAGATTGTCAAGCAAATTATGATTGATAATAACTTGAATGTTAGCAGTATAACTGATTCATATATTTGTTCTTCTTGTCAATTGGGAAAATCTCATAAACTTGCATTTCCAAATTCACACACAAATTATACAAGACCACTTGAATTAGTGGTTACTGATTTATAGGGTCCATCATATACCAGTTCTATTTATGGCTACAAGTATTATATTTCTTTTATAGATGCCTACTCCATATTCACTTGGATATACATGCTGAAATCTAAAACTGAAGTAAGCAATGTGGTTATACAGTACATTAGTAAAGTTGAAAATATGACTGGACATCATGTGAATACTTTTCAAACTGATGGTGGTAGGGAATTCTTACCATTAAAATCATTTTTTGAAAAGAATGGTATCAATCATAGAACCACATGCCCATACACTTCAGAACAAAATGGTTTAATAGAAAGGAAACACAGACATATTGTGGAAACTGGCTTGACTTTATTGGCACAAGCTTCAATGCCCTTAAAATATTGGCCTGAAGCTTTTGATACTGCTATACATTTGATAAATTTATTACCAACAAAAGTTTTAAAATTCAAACGTCCCCAAGAAGCCTTGTTTAAAGTTAAACCAGATTATCATCATTTAAAAATCTTTGATGTCATTGTTTTCCATGTTTGAGACCATATAACACACACAAATTAGATTTCAAGTCAACCTTGTAATTTTCTAGGGTATTGCAACAGACAGAAGGGTTTAAATGTCTAGATAAAACTAGCATAATATATATTTCAAGACATGTAAGGTTTAATGAGCAAATATTTATTCAGTGATATTAAAATACAATAACTGAAAAAGTTGTTGAGTTTAGAATGGTTATACCAGATTTACTTGAAGAAATTCAAGTAATGGTGCCACTTTAACAAGCCATAAGGGACACCACCACAAGCTCTCAATACACAGTGCCCTCTAGAAGACCAGGTCAAGAGCATCTAGCTGATGACAATTCAGTCATTCAAAGTCAAACATGTCATGAAAATATTGAAAGCAGTGGTCAAGCATCTACCAGAGAACAATCTGAGAAAATCAGTCATGACACTGCTAACAGGGATAATCTCAATCAGCATCTTATGTTATCTAGAGAAAAATGTGGTATTTTTAAACCCAAAACTATTGATACTGCTGTGTTACAAGCTGAGCCAGTTTCTTTCCATGAGGCAATTAAATATGATAGCTGGAAACAAGCTATGAAAGAGTAATATGATGCATTAGTCAGGAAAGGAACTTGGTCAGTGGTTGAAAAACCAGAGAATAAGAATATAATTGGTGGCAGATGGGTTTATAAGCAAAAGAAAAATTCTGATGGTTCAATTTCTAAATTTAAGGCTAGATTAGTTGCTAAAGGTTATTCACAAGGTGTGGTTTTGATTTTAATGAAACATTTTCACCTGTTGTGAAACCCTCATCAATCGGAATAATATTAACAATAGCCTTGTTTAGAAATTGGAACATCAGACAATTAGATGTTAATAATGCATTTCTTAATGGTGATTTGCAGGAAGAAGTTTTTATGCAACAGCCTGAAGGATTTAGTCAAGGAAACAATTCTAAACTAGCTCAACAAGGCTATTTATGGACTTAAGCAAGCTCCTAGGGTTTGGTTTTACAAGCTGAAGTCAACCTTAGTCAACTATGGCTACAATTCTACTAAATCTGATAATTCTATATTCACAAAATTTTCTAAGACTGATACAACATATATACTAATTTATGTTGATGATTTCATTATTACAGGAAGAAGCAAATTTGAAATTGACAATATCACAAAGAAACTGAATGCAGAATTTTTTAATAAAGACTTGGTTGATTTGAGCTACTTCCTAGGTGTTGAAGTCAAAAGTTCAAAGTCAGAGATCCATCTTAATAAAAGAAAATATATTTCTGAAATTCTTCAAAGAGAAAAAAATGGATAAAGCTAATCCTCTTCCAACTCCAATGATAACAAACAGTCAACTTTCAAAACACAAAGGAGAAACATTTCATGGTGCAAAAGTTTATAGAAGTATCATTAGAGCTCCACAGTATGCTACCATTACAAGGCCTGATATCTCTTATAGTGTCAATAAAGCAAGTCAATATATGCAAAATCCTTTGGATACAAATTGGGTTGCTGTCAAAAGAATCCTTAGATATCTAAAGGGAACACTTGATCATGGTCTTATATTTAAAACAGGCAACACATTGAATATGAATGCCTATGCAGATGCAGATGCAGATAAGGGAACAGATATTGATGATAGGAAATCAACATCTGGGTATTGAATTTTTCTAGGTAAAAATCCTGTTTCTTGGAGTGCTAAAAAACAGAATACAATTTCTAGATCAAGTGCTGAGGCAAAATTCAAATGTGTAGCAACTACAGCAGCAGAAGTTTTATGGATAGAATCATTATTAAGTGAACTTAAAGTCAAGACAGAGAAAAAGGCTGTGATCTGGTGTGATAACGTTAGTGCTATCTCCGTAACTTCTAGTCCTGTTATACATTCCAAGACTAAGCACATAGAACAAGATTTATATTTTATCAGAGAACAAGTGATTCAAGGAAAGTTAAGGATTGGATATATACCGTCACAACATCAAAAGGCAGATGTACTTACAAAATCACTTTCCAGACCAAATTTCATAAGGTTGAAAGAAGAACTCAACGTGGATTCAGCAGATTTGAGAAAAAGATCCACTAGAATAGTATATGTTCTAGACTGAAGTTGAAATTTAAAGTCGGTCTTGATCTGCTCAATTAGGGTTTGTTCAAATTCACTGCTCAAACCTGTTCAATGTTACAAATTCCATTTACCTTAGCAAAACACACTTACAGTCAATCTTGAAGCTCAAAGTTTGGGTCGATTCACCTGTCTGGAAGATTAGATCTTGTAAAAGACTAAAGCCACCATCTTTTTCTCTCATTCAAGTTTGAAGAGCTCGAGCTCCTGTGGATTTATTTGTCTGAGAAGATGTATTATGAAAAAGATTGGAGCTATCGCCATCTTCATGAAGAAAATTGGAGCCGCCATTTTTTTTGTATCGAAACCTAATTAGGGTTATACCCGATTATGGTTTCAGGGGGGAGTAAAAAGTAATGTTCTCTCATTATTTGGGTCGGTTACTCAATTACTTCCCCATTTACAGCTGGGCTTGGCCCATTTACTTTGTTACATCGTTTCAGCTATTATATATAGCAATGTACAATTCTATATCATATTCATTCTGAATACAAAATCACTGTACACTTTTGCATAAATAAAAAACACTCTGTTGCAATTCTGTTTTCACAAAATTTCAATTGAAATCAATAGCTAAGAAGACTTGTAAATCTAGCATACCCTTTTGTCTTTAGCTATACAGTACGTTGGTACCTAAATATATATATATAGCATTAACTAAATCACAGGAAATCAATTTGCAAATCTTTTGATGTATGCTATTTTCAATCAGTAGGGTACGTAGGCTTTTGGAAGCTTGAAAGCAAAGTACACATTAAATATAAAGTTGTACATATGAAACAAACTATATGATGGTTATGAGAAAGGAAATCAATCAAAAACAACTAGCTACAAGACCTAGAGACAGCGATGGTTTCAAATCATAGATATAGATAGCTAGTTGCTTAAGAGCCAAGCACCACTTTGTAAATGAAATCATGCATGCGTTGTGTACATATCTTTGTGTACTTAGTTCGACCTGGTCATATATAACCTAAGAATGGGAATTAAACCTTGAAAAACCTTCATATTGCATTTCTATCAATCATACATGTTGCTCAGTCATAAAATGTGCAACAACTACTAAAACATAGCTTCAGCTATCGGTTTTCATTTCCTATGCAAGCATATAAATTATTCACTATTTTATTCATTTTTCACCTATAAATACACACCTATATCTCAATTTTCACTCAGATAAACATTAGAACCAAAGAAAAGACAGTGAAGAAAATCCAGGCAAAATCCTTGAATAGAGTAGAAAGGGGAATAAACCTCACTTTTGTTTCCTTTAGAAATATCCCCTGATTATTTTACTGATAATGCAACTTGTATATGTGTTTATACATGCTTATTGATGTATTTTATTAATTACGAATCAAAGATCTAGTTTATATGCAAGATTAAATCATTACTAACCCTAAATCACATCAGTATGCTTTTAAAACCTGATGCTTAAACTTATTATCGCCACGTTTTAACTCGATATATAAATAAATTTAGCTAGAGTTGTAACATAAAAGATGGTTTATTTGTTATATAGTTTCTATTAAAATCTCCTCAACCCAAACCATATCATATATAGTTAACATAGGTGTTATACCGGGAAAAATGCATAGTTAGTCAAAAATTCGATGTTGTAATTTATAAAATTAAGGGTGATGAGGTTGTTAGGAGTTAGAAACCATGACTTTTAGAAGAACAATGGAGATTTTTAGTGCTAGGGTTAGAGAGAAAAATTGAGATAATCGAAAAATGGTCATTTTCCATTTTCGAGTGGAAGAGATAATTTGAGGAGGTGGATTTTGGAGTACATTTGCTAGACAGGCGGGGAATCAGGGAAAAATGCTAAAAGATCTTTCTATAACTTAATTTATGAAAACGAGTTGGATCTAAGTTCTTATCATTATGTTACCCCTATTTATCGGTGGACTACACCATGATGGGTGCGTCGAATGCGACTAGATTTGGAAAAGTTCAGGCCGAGGGTAGGCATCATGCTGGCGAAGTTGGGTGATGATCGGTGCTATGGGGTGGTGGAAGTAAATGAAAATGAGACACGTGGTTTGGGTTGTTTCTTATTGTAATTCGGGGTGAACACCTAGATATTTATTTAGGTGATCGGAGTATGATCTGGGGATGGGTTGTGTTTCAGGTGATGGAACCTCGTTTGTCGAAGTGGTGGGGGAGTCAAGATGGTCGGTGGAAGGGTTGTGCATGTGCACAAGTAATTGTGCACAGAAATGTTAAAAACATAACATAAGAAAAGAAATGAAATAAAAGAATGTGGAGGCAACAATTTAAGTGGATGTAGCAGGTGTAACTCAAGTATGCCAAAGGCTAGGCATTTGTTTTTATTGAGATGGATCCGATTTGGTTTTGTACTGTAACTGCATATATATATATATATATATATATATATATATATATATATATATATATAGTGCTAAGGCACACCAATATGTTCTTCCTAATACCACGACTAAAAAAATACACACAACAATTAGTTTTACCTTCTTCTTAATACCACACAGTTAAAAAAGAGGGGTTACCACACTGTTTTACCATATTTCTATTTCGATCGATATTCCTTCTTCCTCATTTCTCAAACCAATCAACACTTAGTTCAGAAAATACTGAGCTGGATATCAAACTGCTCAAACCAAATGCGAAGTTAATTCGATCCAAAATATTTACATGAACAACATTTCCAGTTTCATAGATGATGCAACATTTTAAATTAAAACACATCAGATGGGTTTATGCAAGTAAGAATCACACTGTCATCACATATGTTGTTTACCTCAGCTGCAATCTCCTGGATAAAAGAAATAGAATGAATGTGTAATGAGCACAAAACTTCATTATATAGTCTCCGTATATATCCTGTGATGGATAATGTTATGTTGTATAGTTCATGGTAATTTCAATGCAGTGTTATATTGCTGATGTAAAATATTCAAAAGAAAACAGGGAGGCTGTGTTAACTATTCTTAGTATTTAAATTTCTCACGAGAGACACGAACTACATAGCAATCAGGAAAGATTAGAGTTTTAAATTAGCTTAGTATGTGATTAGATTAGTTCGACAAATAATGACTGAGTGAGAGATTAGAATGAAGAGGTAATGTGGTATTAGGAAGTATACAAAATTTAATGTGTTTCATTTTTTTAATTGCGGTATTAGGAAGAACATATTGGGGTGCCCTCAGCAACACATTATATATATATACATATATATATTAGTAAGAAACAAAATAACATGACCCTCTGAATAAAACATACAGAGTCAATTAGAACAAATAACACTAATCTATTTTCTATGGCATCACCAATTTCAACTTTACACCCAAAACAAAGAAGAATGCTAGGGTATGAACACTAGTGTTTGCGTTTTATAGTTCCATCTTCATTCTTGTGTTTCTCCTAGCAAGTTAATTTGTACAGTTTTGGCGCAATGTTAAACGGTGGCAGTTAAGTTAGAAGCAGAAGACACATGGCAACAAGCTTCATTTTCAGACTAGCAACCCAAACTAAAAATCTATATAAAAACATCATAAAAAAATGAATAAGGATGGGGTAGAGACCGTGTAATGTTGGAACATATCCAACTCATGCAAAAGAAACAAATGAAGTTTACCTTAAATGGTTCTCACTTGGGAAGCAATCCATATAGATAACATCCAGAGGGGAAAAAATCGAAACAAAACAAAGGGGAGGAAAGGAGAGGAGGTTTTGGGGAATATGTGGTGCCACCACGTTCGCATGATAGGCCATGGGTTGGGCAAGGAGTTTGGTAAGCAAACTAGAGAAGGGAAGGAGGAATATAGAAGAATCGGATTTCATGAGAAATAGAGAAGAAGGGGTAGCAGGAAAAGAAACAACAGAAGGTAAAGGCGTAGGAAGAAAAGAAAAGCGGTGTGTGGGCTATTTGGGCTCGTTGGGCCATAGGAAAAGATATTTAAATAAAATAGGAAATAATAGAAATGAATGTGGGCTTGGGCCAAGGAACTAGGTTGCATGCTTAAATAGAAAGAACTGTAGTAAATAAATATAGGAGAAGTAAGGTAGATAAAGAGATTTTAAATTTAGAAATATTTTAAATGAATATACATATAATATAAATGTATGTATAAAATAAGAATAATAGTAAATGACTCGATTATAGAACAATATAGAAAGAAACAATGTTGTTTGTGAAATTTTATTAACAAATGGCTAAGCTAATAATTTAATAATATATATATGAAATAAATAAATGCATTACTTTTGTTGAATATTGATTTACAATGTAACCATTAAAATGTTCGGAAATAAACAGAGAATGTTATTAGAATTTAATTGACTTCGGTTGATAATTGTTTTCCATATTCAAGAAATAATTTCAAACTCAAATCAACAACAAATAAATACAATATCAGAATTTGAATATATTAATATGTGTCCTTTAAGTATCACTTGACCCTAGAATATATTAACATTGATCGTTTTGAAGAGTCCGGAATCTATATTCCACTTCGATTCGGTTATTACGAGTCAGAGACTATTAAACACAAATCGGAGACAGTGTTTTGCAAGGACTGTTCTGTTAATCTTAGGTAGAAATTTCCTAGGATGGATTTACAGAATAGTGCCTTCGGTTTGTCCAGTCCCAGGACAACTTATATGGACGAATGTCTAACAGAGTATATCTAACCCAATCACATACGTTGATCTCTATAATATGTTGGGACGGAGAAATTCGTTTCTCTTTGCTTTATACCAATAATATATTTTTGGGTCAATTAGTGATTAATGGATTTTGACAATATGGCATTCAAAATAAATAAAGATATAATATTTCCAAAGGTAAGTATAGCCTCAAGCTTCACAAGCGGAAATTGACAAAAATCGGGCAGGCAGCATAGCTATGTGGGTCGCTCCCAATTAGGGTGTATTGTCACCATCTAGAGAATATTCATTTTTGTTACTTCTTTCATTTCTGTATCTCCGCAAACTATGGTGGCTGCAGCCGTAAGGTGACAATATATTCGATACACGCAAGAGAAATGAGCGGTCGGTCATGTGTGGTCAGGTTGCAAGATGTTCTTGTTGAACACAATGTATTTCTCTCTAGAGATACACTATCAAAAGATGGTTCCATACCTTTTCATAGTTGGAAATCCATTATCCATAAGTGCCAAGCGGTTTTGTTTGTAAATTATGTAGGATAATGTGAGATGCAAGCATTCCTCAAGATTATAAATTGTTTATGGAAAACCCTAGACATTATCGTAATATTTGATTTAAATATACAAACAGATTTGGTTCTCATAAGGTAAAAACCCGTTCTATACTTACGGCGTGGTCGTATGACATACTTATTTCTTTACTTGTGATAAAATCGGTTACTCATATCAGTCCCTTGACTTACTCGGAGTTTATTTTCGGTGTTTTCTCCCTAAACTCTTGGGTACTCATAACACTTGTTATGAGTAGACAAGTGAACTAGGTGCTGGATAATTTTTGGAATAACTAGATGGGATGGTTCTGCAAGTTAGTCTATATACTATATCTATGAATTCTACAAGTCAGTTTATCAATAATATCAGAAACAATACCTATATATAATTATGAAGTTTGAAGTTGTAATGGACATATATCCGTGTATCTGATGTATTCTACTCTGATGTATAATATTATGTGATATTGTATTTTGTTCAAGTTCTGTTGTGAGATCATGATATTTTCTTTAGTTATATCTTTTATCTATTCTTATCTTAAATAATGACACGACTTCCGATGTGTTCGAAAGTTAGGTTGTTACATTGACTGTAAATACCACAAGGTAGAGAGTATTTCCAGTGCTCGCATGTATAAACTGCACATGCACGATACATGTATATGCACATATATTCTGTGCAGGGGCAATATGGCCAGAAAGGAACAAATATATCAAATATGATGTGTCAGGTAAAGCTTGACAATACAGGCGTGCTGCAAGTATCCATGAACTCATAAATGACAATGCATATATGAAGTTACATGTATAGAAAAACATATATATATACACATACGTGTATATATACATATATGTATACATGTAAATTACACGTCGAACTCGAACCAGTCACCAAAGAAAAGGTCAAGTTCAAATATTAATATACAACATGAACACATACATCTGAAAAGGGAACAACACAAGTGCTTTGTGCATGCATAGTGTTTATACAAGCCAATTCAGAATATGGTACAACAATGAACATGTTAGAGAGCAAGTTTCATGCATGGTGCAGTCAGGTGCACAAACATAGCAGAAACTGTTTGATAATCATGTATAACATATTGAATCATGCAGATCATTCAAAGTTCTTGACATATTCAATATGTTATATATATATATATATATATATATATATATATATATATATGACAAAGCTTTCATATGACAAGTGAACATCATGCAGATGCATGCAACCAAGCAACTTTTAACTAGATTGCAAGCATTCAAGTACAACCAGCTCAAATAATTCAATACTCATGTGGATAGGCTCAAAGCAATGAATATGTATATGGTCATGCAAGCTGGTAGAACAAGGCTCTTCAGTTTGTACAGTTCATGACACACAAATGAGTCAGCAAGTTCAAAAAAGTGCTCTGAAAATTAACTGGTGATTCAAGCTTAATGTATACATGCCTGAAGTGACAAAAGTAAGCAAGCCTTGCATTGTTATGACCTATACACTGCAAATCTTCAAGCCAAAGTGAAATAGCAAACATTCTTAAGTATACCTCACTGTGGTCGAGCATTTTACAAGACAAGTCGAGTCAAGCATCAAGAATAATTTATATGCAAGAAAAACTCATGTGTGGCCAAATACATACTAGTATAAACATCTCAGGTGCAACTAACAAGGCATAGTACATATCAGGTCAAAGGTAGTATCTGTTCAAGTTTTGGTCGACAGGAACATGCATGCGCAAGTGCAAATGCAATTCATATTTCAAGTATAAATGCAGCAATGTTCACAAGAGAAATCAAAAATAGCAATGAATCATTCTAGAATATCAAGAGACAATTTATTAAGGTAAAAAAATCATTTAAACTATTTCCAGCATGCAAAACAATTTTTATTGTTTCTAGAAATAACAGTGAAGAATATTGGGCAAGGAAAACAATTTTATTTGTCTCCAGTATTCAGCAAATATATTAGGAAAGAAATCAAAACAATTATTTTTTAGAAATTAGTGAACAATTGTTTTGGCAAAGTTCAATATATTTCCAGCAAGGAGCATAGCTGTCTTTCTGAAAAATCTCACTATAATCAAGCATCGTGATTAAAGGCCAAGAAAATCATTGAAAGAATTTCTTGAAATGAATATATTTTGGCATTTTTTTAAAGTGTACAGAAATCTCAGTGACATTTTTAGGCATGCAATTCATTTGAATACTTCCATGAATAATCAGAATGATTCATGGCAAAGCAAAGAAAATCACGCAGAATTTTTCAAGGGGCCACAAAATCAATTCTGAATTGCTTTTAGAAATAGATCATTTCCCATGACATGGAACCAATCACGCAAGGACAAACTTGACAAGAATTCCTTTCAATTGTTTCTAGTATTTCCAGGAATGATTCATATATTCACGGGAATATTTCCAGCAAAATCACATTAAAGAAATTCATGCAACAATCAACAAATCAAGAAAAAAAATCATGAAAATAAGTCAAGGCATATTCGTGAAATTAGAGAAGCTTATAGGGTTTAATAATCCTATATATTACACATGCTTCACTACTGGCAAGGACATTGAAAATCAAGCAACAAACATCAAAAGCAAATCGAAAGATTCAAATCAGAATAACTCGTGTTTTCAATCTCAAGAAGAACCAAATCAATCGATGAACAAGCAATAAGGATTCGAAGCTTCAGAGAATATAACTTGAGTTCATCCAGGAATCGCGTATTGATTAGAAAGGGGAAAACCCTAATTTAAATATCGACCGACTTTTTTTTGTTGAAGCCAAAGCCAACTCAAATGAAATACAAGAAATAAAGGGGTCGACTTTGTTCATTTTAGAAAAGGGGCTTTTCTATTTCTTTAATTTATTTGTTGAAACGACCCAAACTTGCCCTTATGGGAAAGCGTGGATTGAGTTGAGAACAAGATAAATCAGAACACAAACAATAGAACACTTCATTGTTGTTACAACAATTTACATCAGAGTACAAGAATATAACAGAGTATGAATAAATAATATACATCAGAAGAATATCAGAGATTAAATACATTACATTAGCAGTGGAAAAATAATATATAACACAACTGAAAGAAATACACGGATACAAAGCTTTCTGAATATAGCTCTAGCTATAAATCCAGGATCTTGAAAAGAAATAATCTGCAAAACCAAAACAACTAGCTGCCCGTGTGGAAAATATAAGCACCCATAGTTTAAGTTAAAAAAATAAACTCTAATTCAGTCATGGGACTGGTGTGAGAACTAAGAAAATTATTTAAAACTTTACTTTAAATTTTAGTAAGTCAAGGGATCATGTTGTATGACACGGAACGGGTTTTCTCCCGAGAATACCAGTGCATAAAACAAACAATGCAATGCTTTTTGGAAAAAAAATGAAGCTATTATAAGACTCAGGTCCCATCACAAAATGCAACGCAAGCCAGAGGATAGAGTTTTCCCTTATAATAGCCAAACATGCTTGGTAGTTTAAAAAAAATCATTTTGATATTACAATAAGAGTATAGTGTCAAAATCAACTTCAAATATAAATGTATCAATCATAAATGACATAGTACCCCATCCTACTATGTCGCCATACTAGTTCTGCAATTAAAACCAAAATGCCACGTATTGGAAATTGGATTCCGTCTATGAGTCGAGGCCAGGGATAGCTCCTCAGCGATTCGACACACTCTAGCAAATGCCTCAAGATTACACCTACGGGCAACCCTTGGATCTTCAGGGCCGATCCATACATACTTCAGTGGATTAGTTATTCCTGAACAATATGTTTCGCGGTCCTATCGGACATATCACTTGGCCAGTAGCGACCAATATGTAGAGCCATTAGGGACTCAAACTGAGGCGCCTTGCAATCCATCATCCACATAAGTAAAAATGTCTGGGCTCCATATAATGACACCACTTCTAGCTAGAAAGAAACCCATGCACACCCTGCAGTCACGATCCCGTTTTTGACTCACATCGGGTGTGAGGATCACGAATTAACGCTATACACAAAGCTATGCTATTTAAAGTCATGCTTTGATCATCAACGACAAGACTCTTCTTTTCAACAAAAGCCTTGATCATTTGCATCTTAGCATGCCACACCGACAATTCACGCCGTACAACTGATGTCTATCAATATATAACCTCTAAGCTTGTACGTCTCAGAGAAGGGTGCTAAGCAAGAGAATTAATTCCCCTCCACCAAACAAATATATATTTAACAGAAATCAATCAACACAGAATGAAATCTAATGTCAGACACACATCCATTTACAAGTCCATTCTGGGTCTGAACAAAATAGGAGGCACCTTATTCCTCGTCGCATATGTCTAGTACAAGAGAGAGGTCCTCGCATATCCAGTTGATCTCCAAGTACGTCTTGATGATCACCACTTATTACCTTGTCTTGGGTGTACAGCCCAATCAAGACATCAATAATCATCCAAACAATGTGAAGAACTACGGTCTTCAACCACTGTCTTCATCGTCGACTTATAGTCGCCGTATCAGTGATTCAGAATGGGATAAACTCAGTCTTTCCAAATAACTTTCATATTTTATAATCAATAATCAAGTGCAATAAAAACACATCATGCGCCTCATTCCAAATTCAGAATATTCTTTTATTCAAATATTCACATTTTTAGGGAAAGGTTCCCATTAATTTCATCAAAGATAAATTCCTTTAAATTCATTCTTTAATCTTCATTTGGATATCAATTTAAAACCAAATTAAGGTTTACCAATTAGTCAGGATTATCGAGCCTTACCGAAGTAATCATTTATTTTATTTCCCAATCCCCACCTATTTATCCCATGGAGCAAAATTGGTAATACTCCATTTCTAACACCATAGTGTTATCAGTAAAATTAATTACCAATTCACATTCAAATCTAATTAAAGATTTAACTATCGCTTGGAGTAAAACTGGTGGTACTCCATTCTAGATCATTTCCCAAATTTGATAATTTAAATTATCACATTCTCATTTCGATCTAATTAAAGATTCATTAAAACTCCAATTATTTTTATTCTTCCAACAATCATTATTTAATGATTATTTAACTTTGGAAACACAAACATGCCACATCGACCATCTACACCGTACCACTGATTTATACCAATATATAACATCAAAGCTCATATGTCTCAGAGAAGGGTGTTAAGTAAGATAATAAATTCTCCACCACCAAACAGATATATATTTAATAGAGATCAACAATATGGTTCAAAATACAATGTTAGACATTTAGTCGGTCTTTAACTGGGTTAAAGGACCAATGACTTTTAAAACACAGTTCACAATAAACACGTAATCACATTCCATTAATTATGGAATTTCCACGGAAAACAGATCAATACATAATCGATATCAATTTCCGTATCCGACTAATAATATAAATGGAATAACAGCTAAGCCTTTTAAATTCCATATATAGTAACAGTCTTCCTCTACAGAAGCTCACTTCGATTATCACTAAACTAAATTTCATTTAATTCCATTTAATTCTATTTAATTCCATTTAATTCCAGTTTAATATATTAAATTGGAAATTTTGGAAATTTTCCATTAAATCTTAATAAAAGATTTATATATTTCAGATCACATTTCTGTGAAAACCCGTAACTTCCCCGTAAAGGAAAGCGCGGATAGTTCGAGAACAAGCCACATCAGAACGCAGACGGAAGAACATTTCATTGTATATTACAACAATGCATCAGATTACAAGAATATACAGAGTATAAACAAATAAATATTACACAGAAATATCAGAGATTTAAATTACATTTTAATACATAGCAGCGAAAAATAATACAACACACAACTAGAAGTAGATATACGGATACAAAGCTTTCTGGATATCGTTCCAGCTGTAAACCAGCATCCTGTGAATATAAATCTGCAAAACCAAAACTACTAGCTGCCCGTGTCAAAATAAGGGCACCCAGAGTTTAGGTTAAAAACAATAAACTCCAGGTCAGTCATGTGACTGGTGTGAGAACTAAAACAGTTATTAATCTTTATTTTTAAAGTTAAGTAAATCAAGGGACCACGCCGTATAACACGGAACGGGTTTCCTCCCAAGAATACCAGTGCATAAAACAACCAACGCAATGCTAAATAAAGAAAAATGAAGCTGTTATAAGACCCAGGTCCTATCACACAATGCAACGCAAGCCGGGGGATAGGGTTTTCCCTTATAACAGCCAAAGAATGCTTGATACGTTTAAAACAAATCATTTGATACTATTATAAGTACATAGTGTATAAAACAACTTCAAATCATAAGTATCAATCATAGGCGGCATGGGTACCATATATCATGTCGTTGTACTAGGCTCTACAAATAAAACCGCAAATGTCACGTATTTGGAAGTTGGATTTCCATCTATGAACCGAGGCAAAAGATAGTCCTCAACCGATTCGAGACTCTCTAGCCCGAGCCTCAGGAACAGCCGCAACTGCCCCATGGATCGTCAGGGCCGGTCCACCGATGTGGATTATTATGCCTGAACACTACGTTTCCCCGCCCTTTGGGGCGTAAATGAGCCAACGAATGACTCCATCGGACCCGGATCGTCCGATCAAACCGAGGAGCCTCGCAGCAGCAACAACCACACAGGTGAAAAGTATATAAATGTCAGGGCTGGTAGGTCACTGACACCACCCTAGCTAGAAAGAAACGCATGCCTTCCCTGAGGTCCGTCTCCCGTTTTTGGTTCACCACCAGGGTGTGAGGCTCGCGAATTCACGTTACACAAAGCTATGCCAACAGGCGGTGCTTTGATCATCAACCACAAGACTTTGCTTTGCAACAGAAGCCTTGATCATTTGCATCTAAGCATGCCACACAGGCAATTTACTCCATGCGATTGATATCCATCAGTATATAACCCCTGAGCTCGTACGTCCAAGAGAAGGGCGTTAAGCAAGAGAATAAATTCTCCGCCGCCAAACAGATATATATTTAATAGAGATCAATCACACAGACTAAAATCCAATGTCAGACACACAGTCCATTTACAAGTCCGTTCTGGGTCTGAACGAAACCAGAGGCACCTAGTATTCCGCATGTCCATCGATCTCCAAGCACGCCTGGACGATCACCAACTGTTTCCATCTTCTTGGGTGTACAGCCCAATCAAGATCATCATCAATCACCCAAACGACGTGAAGACTTCCGGTCTTCAACCACCGTCTTCATCTTCGACTTATCGTCGTATCAGTTATTCAGAATGGGATAAACCTGGTCTTTCCGAATAACTCGCGTATATTTTAAATAAGTGTTACACAAACAACATACGCCTCATTCCAATTCATCAGTCACTAATCGTAAATTAATCGAGAGAATAATTTCCCAAATATTAACCCCGAAGGCGGAAACCAACATCAGATCAATATCCAGAAAACCATTCTACTTGGCTAACCGACAGTTAGTTTCTAAATTTCACATTCATAGGGAAAGGTTCCCATTAATTTTATCCAAGATAAATTCCTTGAATTTATTCTCTAATCTTCTTTTGAATTTCGATTCAACTAGTCGGGATTAACGAACCTTACCGAAGTAATCATTTGTTCTAATTTCCCAACCCCGACCTATTCATCTCGTGAAGTAAAACTGGTTATACTTCATATCTAACACCACGGTGTTATCGGTAAATTCAATTACCATTTCACGTTTAAATCTAATTAAAGATTTAACTATCGCCTGGAGCAAAACTGGGGATACTCCATTCTCGATCATTTCAATCTAATTGAAGATTCATTAAAACTCCACTTAGTTTTAATCGTCAACTGGGTTAAAGAATCAGTGTCATTTAAAACACGGTTCACGATAAACCCAAAACCACATTCCATTAATTATCGGGTTAAAGAACGAGTGTTATTTAAAACACTGTCCATGATAAACCCAAAAATCAATATCGGTTCAATTAAATTTTATTTAATTGGTACACTTCATTAAATCCAAATAAAAAGATTTAATCTTTTCTCAACTGGGTTCAAGAACAGCATTAGTCAAGACACCATTCACGACAAACCCAAATCACATTTGATATTAAATAAAAGGCTCAGAATAGAAAATATCCCAGCTTATATTCAATATCAAATTCTACGACCAACAAATATCGTATTGGAAATAACGATATATATACATATCTTTCAAATTTCCATAACAACATCTGTCTGATCATGAAATCCAACATCGAAATATTCCGAAGACAATTTCGATTCAAATCCCTTCCAATGCAATCATTTGAAATTCTGGTTATTTTCAAAACCATTTCTAATCCAGTTTATTTATTTTAAAAATAAATAAAATTATAATTCTAGTTCAAAACTAGTTCATTTCGATAAAAATCTATTTTTATCTTTTCAAATATGGAGTTTTTCATCCCAATTCTTTCTAAATCATTTCTTATGATTTTACAAAAATTATTACTATTTTTAATAATTTTATCAAGGCCCGTACAGTCGATTTCCATCAATGGCCATCGAACAGCACTTAAAGCGACCTTTTTCAAATTTGATTTGGACATAATTCCAAATCCAACCGTTAGATTTCAAATTTCTAATATTCGTTAGAAAGCTCTTTTTGATACAAACCCAACGGTTCCAGTTTTAGGAGAATCCGACGGTCGGATCTCCCGTAATATCCGTTCGAAGTCAATGGTCGAAATTCGCGAACTGCCGCGGCGCGGTGCGTTCTATTCAGGCCATTATATTATATATATATAATATATATAATATATATTTCGTCGATTTCAATTCAAAACGTGCTTTATAAATCATTTTAAATTTATTTTCGAAACGGTTTCAACTTCATATTCACTTTAAAATCAAAATTGAATATTCCAATTTAAATTCATTTTAAATTTATTTCAATTCAAATTGATTTCTAATTCAAATTCAGTTCGTTTTCAATTTAATTCAATTTCAATTCGAATTCATTTCTATTCCATTTCAATTCGAATTCATTTATATTCAATTTCAATTCGAATTCATTTCTATTCCATTTCAATTCGAATTCATTTATATTCAATTTCAATTCGAATTCATTTATATTCAATTTCAATTCGAATTCATTTATATTCAATTCTTTTCAAAATATCAAATTTTGAAATCACTTTCGATATTCATTATAAAATGAATAAAACCGATATAAATATCGTTTACGTCAAAATGGCGTCAATCTAATCAATACGGCTTCATATATTCATATTTTCAAATATTCTATTTCAAATATTTCTTTATCAAATATTTCTATTTTAAAACTGGAATGAGGCCCAATCAATTACCATATAATGTTAATTATATGGATTTTCTACAACACATGTATATATCAACAATGATGAATAATCAACCATCATCCAAAGTGCATTCTACACTATATAAGCATCAAATATAAATATTCAATGCTTATAGCAGCCTGTCAATCAATCGATCGACATACAACTAAACAATCGGGATTAGTGTACGTCAAATATCATCCCAACACCCGTGTGGGGTTTCAAGCAATTAAACATAGATTTTTATTTGTGCAGTTGGGCGATGTGTAAAATTTATCGTCCCATTAATGTCCTTCAAATAAGTGTACAAAAACAAACCGTCCGGTTTGTAAATGAATATTTATTTATTCACGTTCACGTTAAAAATTATATTTTTAACGATCAAACTATTTTATTCAACCTATGAATATTCTATTCAGTTCATTTATTAAATAAAATGTTATCTTTATTTTTCTAACTTATTTTTAGGAAATTTCGGCGGCATAACGATACGATACAAGAAACGGGACAAGGCCTAGCCTTACCCCTGGTCTAGTGAAGGCCCACGCCATTCACACATCAATCAAATCAATTTCATTTCACCAAACAATTCAATTCAAACCAAATAATCTAACCAACTACACAACCAAACAATTAAACAAACAAGCCATCCATGGTCTGTGGATGACGGGTGTCGGGTGCTACAAAACACCGTCTGCATCCTAGTATATATATAACTAGAAAATTAAATTAAAGAGTGAGAAGTTCTCACCAATAGCTATCCTAACTCCACGGCACTTCATTTATAGAAATCTTCGTTGTTCTTGCCTCCTGTCACTTTCGTTGTCCGCTTTCACTACATATATAAAAATCGAACTTTTACTTCGCTATTCAATATATAAAAATCGAATTTTTACTATGCTATCCAATATATAAAAATCGAATTTTTACTTCGCTATTCAATATATAAAAATCGAAATTTTACTTTGCTATTCAATATATAAAAATCGAATTTTTACTTCGCTATTCAATATATAAAAATCGAATTTTTACTTCGCTATTCAATATAGAAAAATCGAATTTTTACTTCGCTATTCAATATATAAAAATCGAAATTTTACTTCGCTATTCAATATATAAAAATCGAATTTTTACTTCGCTATTCAATATATAAAAATCAAAATTTTACTTCGTTATTCAATATATAAAAATCGAATTTTTACTTCGCTATTCAATATATAAAAATCGAATTTTTACTTCGCTATTCAATATATAAAAATCGAATTTTTACTTCGCTATTATATATATAAAAATTCTATTTTTCTGTTATAAAGATTTCGCCTTCTCAAATATATCATTATAAAAATCACATCTTTATTTTGCTACACATATAAAGATGCTATTTTTAATATTCCTATCATGTAAAAATTATATTTTTAATTCTCTACATAAACAAAAATCATATTTTTACATCTTTTATATAGTAAAGATTATATTTTTAATACTTTAAAAATATAAAAATCATATTTTTAATTGAATAAAATCTTTTCTTCACCAACATCATAGGTAAAAACTGATTTTAACAAACCTTTTTAAATTAAACTAAACGAATTTTTTAAAACAAATTAAATAATATATATATAAAAACTTATAGCTGGAATTATGTGGAGGGGGGCTGCTGTGCACCGAGGTGGCGGCGTTGGTGGAGCTCCGGCGTCGGGTTCAGGCAGTGGAGGCGGCGGATTGGGGAGGTGGGGTTCGGTCGTCGGCATCGATGAGTTCAGGGGGGTTTCACGAGTGGGATTCAACGGAGGAAGGGGGTGTCGCGACGGCACTGGAGGGGGGGCTTCAGAGGTGGCGGGGCTGATCGCCTGGCGGCGGGAGGGGCCATCGCGCTGAGGCGCGATGGGTTTTCTTTTTTTTTTCTTTTTTTTTCCAATCTGAATCGGGATTGAAAAATAAGGGGGGGGGCAGAGGAATTTAAGGGGAGGAGAGGAATATTTTTTTTATTTAATTTAATTCAAAAAGTTGACTTTTACATACGACCTCTAAACGAGGCCCACCGCCTGTCGTCCATAGCTAATTATCCCCATTCCGAACACAATGAGATATGTATCATAAGCTGATTCGATCGTTACAATTGGTTTTCGTCAAAATCAACATATATCTCTATATATTGAATTTGAACGCGCATTTCAATTTACCGGGGTCACATACGAACTCAAAAAATTCCATAAAAATATTTTTCTAGCTTCTATTGATGATACGGTCCTAACAAAACTTGTTTCGCCGAATTCTGAGACCATTGGAAAAATGGCCATTTTCCAGTCGATTAAAATCAACTAAAACTGGTCAAACGCGTTTTCCTTTGCCACGCTCACATATTGATTCGGAAAATTATGAAATTTGGAATCTAGCAATAACTTAACACTGCGGATCCAACCAAAGTGGTTTCGTCGAAATCCGAGGTCGTTTGCAAAATTTCCATTTTTAAGGGCCTGAATTCCATAGCGACTATTCAGAATTTTCAACTGGACATATCTTTTGATTCCCGCTATGAAATTTCGATTTTCCGGATTCGTTGGAAAGATATTCACAATTAGATTCCATTATATTTGGTTTCACTAAAATCCGGATTGTTTTGCACCTGGTACATTCAATTGAAGTTTGAAATCGAATTATCGAACTACCACGCCATTTTCAATTCCTTTTATAAATATAAATAATTATTTATATTCTAACGACGATCTATATAAATATATTCATTCGAATTCTATTCAAAATAAATTTCTCGTCGTTATTATCTAAAATAATTCATTTTAAATAATCAAAATTCGCTAAAATTACCGAAATGAAAATTTTAAACTAGCCCAGATTTTCGGGTTGTTACAATCTCTCCCACTTAAAACTTTTCGTCCCCGAAAAGGAACAAAGTCGAAAGTGGTTTGATCAATCAACTCTACGTTTGATCTGGCTTCCATTCTCCAACTTTTCAGTTTCTGAGAATTTTCAAATTCTTCAAAAATTTGGCTAACACCCTAAATTTTCGAAAAATTTCGCCATAACCTCCCCTGCACCGGGAGCCACGGGAAAATCCCGAAATTGCCATGTAGGCCTTCTGATCTCAAAAAGAAAATGAAAAAGCCAAGCGACTAGCCAATAGGCTCATAAAATCATCATCACCCAAACGAAACAGTAAATTATGTAGTAAACATGTACCTATTTGTCGGGCAAACAAATTTTATTCTCTGCTCTAGCCTCCTTGCTATGACCTGTTCAATGTAAGTACATATATATGCAAGCAAATGCGACCAATTTTCAATACAATTCAATATTCGGTTCAATTACGCTAAATGGTTCAAAATTATCAAATAAATAAACAAACAACACAAACATCAATCCATTAGTTGATTAGCTTTTGAAATTCATAACTTTGATACAAAGTCAAAAATCACATTTTTGGTGCCAATTCACAACAATGTATCCTAGCTATATTTTGGTTCTCACACCAGTCTGAGGGAAATATATAAATATCACACCTTCGAAACTCGAACACAACACTGATGATGGGTACCCATCATCAGAATCATTCCCGGGCGACTACAGTGGGATTCTATATCTACCCAGTATATTAAAATTTCGAAAATACATTTGCAAGGCGTATATGCAAAACCTTTATATATTGGATTGTCCAAATCAATATAAATAAATAATCAAATACGTATAATTGATTTAAATTTTCAAAACAAAAATTGTTTTTCATTTTAAAAATATATACTCTTCACACTCGTTCTAGGACACTGCTGATCCCATCTCTAACGAGTCATTCTAATTGGATATTACTAATCCAATATCTGATGAATTCTTTCGTATGGTTCTAATGTGTCTTGTTCTCTGAGCTTTGTAAACCAAAGCTCTGATACCAACTGTGAAAACCCGTAACTTCCCCGTAAAGGAAAGCGCGGATAGTTCGAGAACAAGCCACATCAGAACGCAGACGGAAGAACATTTCATTGTATATTACAACAATGCATCAGATTACAAGAATATACAGAGTATAAACAAATAAATATTCCACAGAAATATCAGAGATTTAAATTACATTTTAATACATAGCAGCGGAAAATAATACAACACACAACTAGAAGTAGATATACGGATACAAAGCTTTCCGGATATCGTTCCAGCTGTAAACCAGGAACCAGTGAATATAAATCTGCAAAACCAAAACTACTAGCTGCCCGTGTCAAAATAAGGGCACCCAGAGTTTAGGTTGAAATCAATAAACTCCAGGTCAGTCATGTGACTAGTGTGAGAACTAAAACAGTTATTAATCTTTATTTTTAAAGTTAAGTAAATCAAGGGACCACACCGTATAACACGGAACAGGTTTCCTCCCAAGAATACCAATGCCTAAAACAACCAACGCAATGCTAAATAAAGAAAAATGAAGCTGTTATAAGACCCAGGTCCTATCACACAATGCAACGCAAGCCGGGGGATAGGGTTTTCCCTTATAACAGCCAAAGAATGCTTGATACGTTTAAAACAAATCATTTGATACTATTATAAGTGCATAGTGTATAAAACAACTTCAAATCATAAGTATCAATCATAGGCGGCATGGGTACCATATATCATGTCGCCGTACTAGGCTCTACAAATAAAACCACAAATGTCACATATTTGGAAGTTGGATTTCCATCTATGAACCGAGGCAAAAGATAGTCCTCAACCGATTCGAGACTCTCTAGCCCGAGCCTCAGGAACAGCCGCAACTGCCCCGTGGATCGTCAGGGTCGGTCCACCGATGTGGATTATTATGCCTGAACACTACGTTTCCCCGTCCTTTGGGGCGTAAATGAGCCAACGAATGACTCCATCGGACCCGGATCGTCTGATCAAACCGAGGCGCCTCGCAACAGCAACAACCACACAGGTGAAAAGTATATAAATGTCAGGGCTGGTAGGTCACTGACACCACCCTAGCTAGAAAGAAACGCATGCCCTCCTTGAGGTCCGTCTCCCGTTTTTGGTTCACCACCGGGGTGTGAGGCTCACGAATTCACGTTACACAAAGATATGCCACACAGGCAGTGCTTTGATCATCAACCACAAGACTTTGCTTTACAACAGAAGCCTTGATCATTTGCATCTTAGCATGCCACACAAGCAATTCACTCCATGCGATTGATATCCATCAGTATATAACCCCTGAGCTCGTACGTCTCAGAGAAGGGCGTTAAGCAAGAGAATAAATTCTCCACCGCCAAACAGATATATATTCAATAGAGATCAATCACACAGACTAAAATCCAATGTCAGACACACAGTCCATTTACAAGTCCATTCTGGGTCTGAACGAAACCGGAGGCACCTAGTACCCTGCATGTCCATCGATCTCCAAGCAGACCTGGACGATCACCAACTGTTTCCATCTTCTTGGGTGTACATCCCAATCAAGATCATCTTTAATCACCCAAACGACGTGAATACTTCCGGTCTTCAACCACCGTCTTCATCTTCGACTTATCGTCGTATCAGTTATTCAGAATGGGATAAACCCGGTCTTTCCAATTAACTCGCGTATATTTTAAATAAGTGTTACACAAGCACAACATACGCCTCATTCCAATTCATCAGTCACTAACCGTAAATTAATCAAGAGAATAATTTCCCAAATATTAACCCCGAAGGCCGAAACCAACATCAGATCAATATCCAGAAAACCATTCTACTTGGCTAACCGACAGTTAGTTTCTAAATTTCACATTCATAGGGAAAGGTTCCCATTAATTTTATCCAAGATAAATTCCTTGAATTTATTTTCTAATCTTCTTTTGAATTTCGATTCAACTAGTCAGGATTAACGAACCTTACTGAAGTAATCATTTGTTTTAATTTCCCAACCCCGACCTATTCATCCCATGAAGTAAAACTGGTTATACTTCATATCTAACACCACGGTGTTATCGGTAAATTCAATTACCATTTCACGTTTAAATCTAATTAAAGATTTAACTATCGCCTGGAGCAAAACTGGGGATACTCCATTCTCGATCATTTCAATCTAATTGAAGATTAATTAAAACTCCACTTAGTTTTAATCGTCAACTGGGTTAAAGAATCAGTGTCATTTAAAACACGGTTCACGATAAACCCAAAACCACATTCCATTAATTATCGGGTTAAAGAATGAGTGTTATTTAAAACACTGTCCACGATAAACCCAAAAATCAATATCAATTCAGTTAAATATTATTTAATTGGTACACTTCATTAAATCCAAATAAAAAGATTTAATCTTTTCTCAACTGGGTTCAAGAACAGCGTTAGTCAAGACACCATTCACGACAAACCCAAATCACATTTGATATTAAATACAAGGCTCTGAACAGAAAATATCCCGGCTTATATTCAATATCAAATTCTACGACCAACAAATATCGTATTGGAAATAACGATATATATACATATCTTTCAAATTTCCATAACAACATTTGTCTGATCACGAAATCCAACATCGAAATATTCCGAAGACAATTTCGATTCAAATCCCTTCCAATGCAATCATTGGAAATTCTGGTTATTTTCAAAACCATTTCTAATCCAGTTTATTTATTTTAAAAATAAATAGAATTATAATTCGAGTTCAAAACTAGTTCATTTCGATAAAAATCTATTTTTATCTTTTCAAATATGGAGTTTTTCATCCCAATTCTTTCTAAATCATTTCTTATGATTTTACACAAATTATTACTATTTTTAATAATTTTATCAAGGCCCGTACAGTCGATTTCCATCAATGGCCATCGAACTGCACTTACAGCGACCTTTTTCAAATTTGATTTGGGCATAATTCCAAATCCAACTGTTAGATTTCAAATTTCTAATATTCGTTAGAAAGCTCTTTTCGATACGAACCCAACGGTTCCGGTTTTAGGAGAATCCGACGGTCGGATCTCCTGTAATATCCGTTCGAAGTCAATGGTCGAAATTCGCGAACTGCCGCGGCGCGGCGCGTTCTATTCAGGCCATTATATTGTATATATAATATATATAATATATACTTCGTCGATTTCAATTCAAAACGTGCTTTATAAATCATTTTAAATTCATTTTCAAAACGGTTTCAACTTCATGTTCACTTTAAAATCAAAATTGAATATTCCAATTTAAATTCATTTTAAATTCATTTCAGATTGATTTCGATTCAAATTGATTTCTAATTCAATTTCAGTTCGTTTTCAATTCAATTCAATTTCAATTCGAATTCATTTCTATTCCATTTCAATTCGAATTCATTTATATTCAATTTCAATTCGAATTCATTTCTATTCCATTTCAATTCGAATTCATTTATATTCAATTTCAATTCGAATTCATTTATATTCAATTTCAATTCGAATTCATTTATATTCAATTCTTTTCAAAATATCAAATTTTGAAATCACTTTCGATATTCATTATAAAATGAATAAAATCGATATAAATATCATTTACGTCAAAATGGCGTCAATCTAATCAATACGGCTTCATATGTTCCTATTTTCAAATATTCTATTTCTAATATTTCTTTTTCAAATATTTCTATTTTAAAACTGGAATGAGGCCCAATCAATTACCATATAATGTTAATTATATGGATTTTCTACAACACATGTATATATCAACAACGATGAATAATCAACCATCATCCAAAGTGCATTCTACACTGTATAAGCATCAAATATAAATATTCAATGCTTATAGCAGCCTGTCAATCAATCGATCGACATACAACTAAACAATCGGGATTAGTGTACGTCAAATATCATCCCAATACCCATGTGAGGTTTCAAGCAATCAAACACAGATTTTTATTTGTGCAGTTGGGCGATGTGTAAAATTTATCGTCCCAATCAATGTCCTTCAAATATGTGTACAAAAACAAACCGTCCGGTTTGTAAATGAATATTTATTTATTCACATTCACGTTAAAAATTATATTTTTAACGATTAAACTATTTTATTCAACCTATGAATATTATATTCGGTTCATTTATTAAATAAAATGTTATCTTTATTTTTCTAACTTATTTTTAGAAAATTTCGGCGGCATAACGGCATGATACTAGAAACGGGACAAGGCCTAGCCTTACCCCCGGTCTTGTGAAGGCCCACGCCATTCACACATCAATCAAATCAATTTCATTTCACCAAACAATTCAATTCAAACCAAATAATCTAACCAACTACACAACCAAACAATTAAACAAACAAGCTATCCATGGTCTGTGGATGACGGGTGTCGGGTGCTACTAAACACCGTCTGCATCCTAGTATATATATATATAACTAGAAAATTAAATTAAAGAGTGAGAAGTTCTCACCAATAGCTATCCTAACTCCACGGCACTTCATTTATAGAAATCTTCACTGTTCTTGCCTCCTGTCACTTTCGTTGTCCGCTTTCACTACATATATAAAAATCGAACTTTTACTTCGCTATTCAATATATAAAAATCGAATTTTTACTATGCTGTTCAATATATAAAAATCGAATTTTTACTTTGCAATTCAATATATAAAAATCGAATTTTTACTTTGCTATTCAATATATAAAAATCGAATTTTTACTTCGCTATTCAATATATAAAAATCGAATTTTTACTTCGCTATTCAATATAGAAAAATCGAATTTTTACTTCGCTATTCAATATATAAAAATCGAATTTTTACTTCGCTATTCAATATATAAAAATCGAATTTTTACTTCGCTATTCAATATATAAAAATCAAATTTTTACTTCGCTATTCAATATATAAAAATCGAATTTTTACTTCGCTATTCAATATATAAAAATCGAATTTTTACTTCGCTATTATATATATAAAAATTGTATTTTTCTATTATAAAGATTTCGCCTACTCAAATATATCATTATAAAAATTACATCTTTATTTTGCTACACATATAAAGATGCTATTTTTAATATTCCTATCATGTAAAAATTATATTTTTAATTCTCTACATAAACAAAAATCATATTTTTACATCTTCTATGTAGTAAAGATTATATTTTTAATACTTTAAAAATATAAAAATCATATTTTTAATTGAATAAAATCTTTTCTTTACCAACGTCATAAGTAAAAACTGATTTTAACAAACCTTTTTAAATTAAACTAAACGAATTTTATAAAACAAATTAAATAATATATATAAAAACTTACAGCTGGAATTATGTGGAGGGGGGCTGCTGTGCACTGAGGTGGCGGCGTTGGTGGAGCTCCGGCGTCGGGTTCAGGCAGTGGAGGCGGCGGATTGGGGAGGTGGGGTTCGGGCGTCAGCGTCGATGGGTTCAGGGGGGTTTCGCGAGTGGGATTCAACGGAGGAAGGGGGTGTCGCGACGGCGCTGGAGGGGGGGGCTTCAGAGGTGGTGGGGCTGATCGCCTGGCGGCGGGAGGGGCCATCGCGCTGAGGCGCGATGGTTTTTTTTTCCAATCTGAATCGGGATTGAAAAATAAGGGGGGGGTGCCAGAGGAATTTAAGGGGAGGAGAGGAATATTTTTTTTATTTAATTTAATTCAAAAAGTTGACTTTTACATACGACCTCTAAACGAGGCCCACCGCCTATCGGCCATAGCTAATTACCCCCATTCCGAACACAATGAGATATGTATCATAAGCTGATTCGATCGTTACAATCGGTTTTCGTCAAAATCAACATATATCTCTATATATTGAATTTGAACGCGCATTTCAATTTACCGGGGTCACATACGAACTCTAAAAATTCCATAAAAATATTTTCTAGCTTCGTATTGACGATACGGTCCTAACAAAACTAATTTCGCCAAATTCTGAGACCGTTGGAAAAATGGCCATTTTCCAGTCGATTAAAATCAACTGAAACTGGTCAAACGCGTTTTCCTTTGCCACGCTCACATATTGATTCGAAAAATTATGAAATTTGGAATCTAGCAATAACTTGACACGCGGATCCAACAAAAGTGGTTTCCTCGAAATCCGAGGTCGTTTGCAAAATTTCCATTTCTAAGGGCCTGAATTCCATAGCGACTATTCAGAATTTTCAACTGGACATATCTTTTGATTCCCACTATGAAATTTCGATTTTCCGGATTCGTTGGAAAGATATTCACAATTAGATTCCATTATTTTTGGTTTCACTAAAATCTGGATTGTTTTGCACCCGGTACATTCAATAGAAGTTTGAAATCGAATTATCGAACTACCCGCCATTTTCAATTCCTTTTATAAATATAAATAATTATTTATATTCTAACGACAATCTATATAAGTATATTCGTTCGAATTCTATTCAAAATAAATTTCTCATCGTTATTATCTAAAATAATTCATTTTAAATAATCAAAATTCGCTAAAATTACCGAAATGAAAATTTTAAACTGGCCCAGATTTTCGGGTTGTTACAACTTCACTGTTAATCGGGTTAAAGAATGAATGTCATTAAAAACACAGTACATAATAAACGCAATACACATTCCATTTTATTCCAATTACTAAATATAATTGGAAACTCTAATAATATTAATTAAAAGATTTATTCCTTTCACAACGGGATTTAAGAATAGTGTTATTTAAGACACCGTTCACGATAAACGCGAAATCCAATTTGATATTAAATACAAGGCTCCAAATAGAAATTATATCGGCTTATATTCAATATCAAATTTCGAAATCAACACATATCGTACGGGGATAACTATATATCTATCTTCCAAATTCCTCCACAATATCTGTATAGTCACGGAATCCAATATCGAAATATTCCGTAGATTATTTCTGTTCAAATCCATTCCAATTCATACATCAGAAAATTCTGGTTAGATTAAAACCATCTACAAATCCAATTTATTTAAAAACGTTGGATTATCTTTCTAGTTAATAACTAGTTCATTTTGATAAAAATATATTTTTTTTCCTTACAAAAGTGGAATTTTTCATCCAAATTCTTTCCAAATCATTTATTATGATTTTACACAAACTATTGATATTTTTAATAATTTTATCAAGGCGCATATAGTCAGTTTCCAATAACGGCCACCGAACTGCATCCATAAGGACCTTTCCCAAATTTGATTTGGACATAATTCCAAATCCAACCATTCGATTTCAAATCTCTTATATTCAATAGAAAGCTCTTTCCAATACGAACCCAATGGTTCCAGCTTTAGGAGAATCCGAAAGTCGGATCTCCCGTAATGTCAAATCGAAGTCAATGGTCAAAATTCGCAAATGGTCACAATGGGGCGCATTCTATTCAAGCCATATATATATATATATATATATATATATAACATATTTCGTTCAAAACGTATTTTATAATTTTGTTTTAAAACGATTCTCACTTTCAACTCAATTTTAAACCAAAATTGAATAACCCTTATCATTATAATATTTAAATGATAATATTTTCAAAATATCATATTTTGAAATCATTTCCTTTTCGATACTCATTATAAAAATGGATAAAATCAACATAAAAATTGTTCGTGTCAAAATAGCGCATATCTAACCAATACAGCTTCCCACATTTCAATATTCTCATGTCCATCCAAAGTCGGACACCAAATTCACTATTTAATCCTTTACTGAATATTATTTTAAAATATTCGTTATTCCTGAATCGGAATCAAACCCAATCAATTACCATATAATGTTGTTTATATGGATTTCATACAATACATGTATACCACAGCAATGATAACCAATCAAACATCGTCCAGAGTGCATTACACAAATGCATAAGCATTAAATATAAATAGTTAACGCTTACAACAGTCTGTCAGCCAATCGATTGACATATAGCTAAATAATTGGGATTAGTATATGCCAAATATCATCCCAATACCTGTGTGGGGTTTCAACCAACAAATACTGAATATTGTTTGTACAGTTGGGTGATGTGTAAAATTTATCGTCCTAATCAATATCAGTTAAATGGGCGTACATAAACAAATCGTCCGATTTGTAAATGAATATTTATTTTCATTTCAGGAGAATTTTATGCTTTTCATATATACGTTAAAAATTATATTTTTAATGATAAAATATTTATTTCAACACTTGACTATTTTATATAGTTCATTTTTACAATAAAAATGATATTTTTATTGTTCAGTCATTTTATTCAACACATGAATATTTTATTTAGTTTGTTTACACATTTATACAATAAAAATGATTTTTTTTTTAAAATGATATTTTTAATGAATACACATTTATTTCAGAAAATTTTGGAATTATAACGGTGCAATATCAGAATCGAGTAATGTCTAGCATTACCCCTCTCCTGATATTGGCTCGCGCCATACACAATAATCAATCGCAATCGATACACCACAACACAATTCATTTCACCACAATACAGTCTATTTTCCCAAAATTCAATCCAAACAATTGTACAAATAAATAGTGTTGGAGGCTACTAAGCCCCGTCTGCAACCTAAAATATATTTAACTGTAAAATAATTTGAGTGAAAAGGTGTTCTCACATTGGGATCCACTCCGCCGTTATTTTCTAACATTCTAATTCGCTGTTCTGCTTCCTGAATTTGCAAACGAGCTCGAATCTTCACAACATCTACTTTTCTAGCTTAAACGCGCCATTCTGGACAACTTTCGCCTAATAGACTTTTTCCCGAAAATGCTCCATTTCGCCAAAAATCGCGAAAAGACAGTATTTGGCCAGCAAACTTTGGACGCATTTTCTGAACAACTCTACAGTCCAAAATATGACTTCCATATACTCAAATGAAATAGAAAATCGTGCTCTTCGACTTTGCACTGTGGAGTTTTGGCCAGAAGCGCACCATTTAAGAGTTATTGGCTAAATAGCGACAGGGGGTTTTATGCAAAATCGGGAATTTGTGAAAAATGTGATTTTTGAGGTGGTGGAGCCGATGGCCGGACTGGTGACTGGTGGAGGGCGGCGTGGGCCTGACTGGGGTAGGGGATTGTGTAGATGGTGATGGGTGGCCGACGGAGGAGGATGGTGGACGTGGAATTTGATTTGGGGGGGGTTTAGGGATTGCATAGAAATGAAGAGAGAAAGAAGTGGAAGTAGAGGAGGAGAGGGAGGAGGAGGGTGGTGGCACGGCTAAGGGAGAAGGTGGTAGGCTGAGGGCGACGACGACGGGGAGAGGTAGGGGCTGGAGCAGTTTCCATAGGGTTTTTTTTCTTTGAACGATGAATGAGAGAAAGAGTTGACTTTATATAATTATTTAATTCCAAAAAGTTACTTTTTCATTCTAACTCCGAATCAAACTCAAGGCTTGTCGTCCCTAGCCAAATATCCTTATTGCTGACATAGTGGGATATGTCCCGTAAGCCAATTTTATTGTTTTGATCAGTTTTCATTAAAATTAAAATATAAATTAATACAACGTTCAAAATTGATTTCAACGTACATTTTAATTTACCGGGGACACATACTGACTCCAAAAATTCCAGAAAAATAAATCTGGCTATGTTTTGATGATACGGTCCTAACAAAACTAAAATCGTCGAATTTGGAGACCGTTTGAAAAATGGCCATTTTCCAGTCGATTAAATTCAAACTGAAATTACCAAACGTATTTAAATTCACTACGCTCACATATTAATCCCAAAAATTATGAAAATTTGAATCGAACAATAATTCGACATTCTGGATCCAACAAAAGTGTCTCATCGAAAATGGAGGTCGTTTGCCAAATGGTTATTTCTAAGGGCTTTATGTATCTTAAAAATATATATAAATTCCATAGTGACTATTTTAAATTTTAAACTGGACATAACTTTCAATTTATATTATGAAATCTAGATTTTTCACATTCGTTAAAAAGATATAATTAAACAGATTCAAATGTTTCTGGTTTTACTGAAATCCAGTTTGTTTTGAATCTTGTACGTTCATTTAAAGTTTAAAATCGAATTTTCAAACTACCGCTACGTTTCAAGCTTGTTTTATAATTAAAATAAATTTATACGTTCTAACTACGTTTTAAATAAATTTTTAGCCATTATTATTTAAAATAAATAATTTCAAATATTCAAAATCTAGAAAAAATAGCTAAAATAAAAAATTTAAATTGGTTCTGAAAATCCGGGTTGTTACATTTGTATTTTCTTTTGTAATTTTCAATTTATGGTTTACTAGTTTTTCTATAAAAATTAGGGTTTACGAGTTACGGGATTGTAATTCAGGGAATCAAACCTTGGGGACAAAGTCAGTACAAGGATTTGAGCATAGGATTAGAATAGCAGCAGGTTTTGCGAGTGTACGAGACTGTATAGGAGGTTAGTGAGGAAGTCGCGAGTTTATAGGTTTGTGTATGCGGGAGTCTGTTTAATTCTAGTAGAATCCTTGGGGAATGCAGTAGCAGGCTGGGATTGCCGAAGCTAGGTAAAACCTTTGTGCCATTTTCTTTCCGCACTTATATACTCCTCTTCTATCTGTGTTGTGATTATTATTCCGTGTTGCGCTTTGTTTTATATCTTGTAAAAATCCAGTAAACCCTATTCACCTCTCTCTACGGTTAATCTAGATCCAACAAGTGGTATCAGAGCCTGGTATTTCATTAACTTTAGAGATATGGTTTCCCCTAGTTGTCAGTCCATCAGGAGTCAATTCAGTCATATGCCAAATATTTTTTATGGTACAAATTTTTTAAATTGGAAATCAGAAACGGAATCCTATTTAAAACCTGTTAATATTAAAAAATTGGGATATTATTATGAATGGAGATAATAATGCAGATAGAAATGGCATTGCAATGCATATTATTTATTCTTACATTAGTATTGATCAACTTAACCTTATTTCTCATTTCTCATCTGCATAGGATATTTAGAAAATTTTCGATGCCTTGTATGGAAAAGATGACAACTGCTCAAAACCCCAGAATATCAATTCAGATTTAGTTTTGTGCTTAACAAGTCTTACATATGAAAATTCAGATAGATCAAACGATGGAGACTCAATAGACGATGAGACAAGAAATTTCTCTTATGAAGATTTAGGTTCAATATGTGCTGATTTAACTAAATCTGTTGATAAACTCCAACGAAAAAACAAAATTTTAAAATCCGAAAATCTTGAGTTGAACAACAAATATAATTCTTAGGAATCAAAACTTAAAAATGTCAGAAAATTTGAAAATTATGATTGCAAAAACTATTTGAAATTGAAAACTAATCTCATTCATCTCAATAAAAATGTTCAAAAGCTTGAAGAGGAAATTTTGATTGTAAAAGACAACGGGATTGAGCTAAAAAGCACAAACAATTTATTGTAAAAGGAATTTAAAATTTTTAAGACATCTGAAAATTCCAAACTTGAAAGTTTTGGAAAGGAAAATTTGCTGAAAAATGAATCCATTTTGAATGAGCCTAAAAAAGAGATTGAAAAATTCAAGATTTTTGAAAAACGTTAATTTGAGAAACAAATTCAATTTGAATGTGATATTTTTGAGTCCAGGACCAAAATCAAATTGCATGAAAGCAAAAACTTGGTTTTGAAACAAAATGATGCTGAAAAGAGAATAACCAATATTAATCGTTGTTCAAATTTGATAAAAGAGAGTAGTGATTTTAATTCCAAAATTCGACGACTAGAATCAACTTTGGATAAATTTTCGAATGGGGAAAAATTATTCAATATGTTGTTGCAAAACCAATTTTCTACTGGAAATAAATTTGGTCTTGGCTTTGGGAAAACTAATTTTTTCGAAAAGAAGAATTTAAATGATTTTAAAAATCCTTCAAATTGCTTTGAAAAAAATCGACTTGAGAAATTTGAACTCTGGTAATTTCAAAGGATTTTTAAATCATAAGCGAGATGTGAACTTGTTTTATAACAAACCAATTAAACGTCTTTAGATCCCAAAAGAAACTAAAACAAGATTGGCTAAATTCAAACATATTTGGTTGCCCAAAGGTATACAAAAAAATTCTGATGGGTTGTTATACAAACAAGTCTGGGTACCAAAACATGTGAACAAAACTATGAGTGGTTTTACAACTTTTGTTAGTTCACTTAATCCTCTAAACTGTTAGCTACCAAAGGAGGCTGAGGAACCACTTTGCATAAGAGAAAATGCCTTCAGTTATTTAACATCCGTGATCTATTCAGGGTTCCATAGCCAGGTCTGCTGAGTTGGAGATCCACAACGTTTACTGTAAATCTGGTATGATATCTATACTCATCTTTGTTTATATTCTCTGTTCTTATTTTATTCCTCCTACCTCTTTTATTTATTTTCTTTTGATTATTCTGATTTGATTTGACACTGTCATATATATTTTCCTTTTCGAGTTTTCTTAACTTCAAATTGTAGAATTCATGATTTTCTGGAAATTTGCTTCATTTGTAGAGAACTCTGATGTTTTAATGATTTTCATATCTTGAATTTAAAACTGTAAATTTTTGATATTATTTTGAAGTTTATTTTTGTTTACTGATGTCTAAATTCTTAACAGTGCTGAAGCATTCTTATCATATCTTGAACACTGTTAATTTGAATTCTAAATTTTTGAAGATCTAAAAAGCTATTGAAATTTCTCACATCTCGGCTATTTTGAGTTTCTTCTAATTCATTTTGGAAAGGCTTGAAAAATTACACTCATTACAACACACTGCTATCTTTTAGTTGTGATAATTTCATTGGTTTTTCGATCGGCTTGAATATTTCTGAATTGAATTTGGCTTGAATCATTGTATTTCTTCTTGAAATTCATTGTTATTCATGATCATCTGACTTAGATATTTAATTATTTGAATTCATTTGAAAATTTAATATTTTGAATCTTATACACTTCTTAGACTTGAAAGTGTTATTGATTCAACGTATCTCAAAATTTACATCTATTCTAGTGATTTCAAATAAACTATTTTTTAACTTTGGATCATGAGTTATCTCTCATGGTTGATGTAAATAATCGGAAAAATTCTCTTGTGCATCTCTGATCTGTCTCTTGTGCTTGTTAGAAATAATTGTGAAATTTCTTCTTGAGAATCTTGGTCTAAAACATATTGTTCTGCTGCTCCAATAAACGAATCTATCTTGTAGATTTGTCTGCTTTGTTTTGGTAATTGAATATTCTTGGGATTTGTGCTTAGATTTTTTTTAAAATTCATTGGAATTCCACTATGGATGATTAGGAACTCCAAGTGGCTTGGACAAGACGTAAAATCAGTGTCTGAGATACCTTTGTTAGCCACTAGGGTGGTATTAAATCCCCGTTAATGGAGATAACAAGTGGGATCAGTTCTAGAAGTGTTTGAAAATTTTCTTATTGAAGTGTTTGAATTGTTCTTAAACTATTTCTCATCTTTTGTATAGATCCTTCTAAATACCTCCTGTAATTGTATTTCAGTTTTAAAATCATTTATTGATTATTTATTCAGAAATTGAAATTAATAACCAAAATTGAACTGTACTTAAAATTCATCAAAATTATTATCAGATTTTTAAAATTGTGATGATTTGCGACTACAGTATACTTCACAACAATAGGAAATTTAATTTAGTTTTTCATGAAGATTGAACAGTTTTTAAAATATCTTTGAATTGGGACTTGTTTCATGAACATATCATCTAACTATCATCCTTCTCTTATCCATCATGATTTTATATTAATGCGGAGAGTTTATTTTTTTGAAAATCATCTTAAATAAACAGTTTGAAATTGTGTGATGGAAATGTGATTGTATTATTTTTTAAAATTAGAGATAAATGAAAATGTTCAAAAATCCTATTACAATTGAGTATATTTCATAATATGATTAATTTAGAAAAAAATTTACAATCATTTATGTACCTACCATATTTTTATCATCCACTTTGGTTTTATATACCGAGGAGATTTCTTTTTAAAACGAAGATATAGTATACATAAGTGTTTCCCTAACCTCATTTGAAAATCCAAGATCTGGTCATGCGAGGTTAAGAAATTACTTATAATTTAAGTTATAACCGACCTCACTTAAAAATCCAAGATCTGGTTATGTGTGGTCAGTGTGCTCTTATATGAAAAGAAGAAAAAAAGAAAATAATTTGATATAACTAAGAATGTAAAAACCAGCCTATCAATCCATTTTCTAATTTGTGAGAAGTGTTAATATTTTATATGTAACGTCCCGGCATTTTACAATTTATTAATTAATTAATTTAATTATTTTAATACAATGGTTTGGGAATTTAAATGGGGTGAATTTAAATATTTTGAATATTTGATTAATATAATATTTAATGGGATAATAATTTAATTTCCAAAATATACGGAAATAATTGAATTGAAAATATTATGTAAATTGGATAATTTAATATATTTAATTCAATTTAAAATTGAATTATAATAACAAATATATTATTAAAACGACGTTGAATGTATTGATTATAATATAAATTATAATCGAGCTCGTAACGCCGTGGTAGTTTGAATATTGAGTTTTGAACTTCAACTAATTACACAAGATCCATTGTAAGTCGGTTTTCTTTGAAACAAGAAACGTTGACCATGTTGAGCTATATTTTTCTAATGGAAGAGAAAAATGGCGATTTCGCTTTATAGATTGTAAGTTATGTCCAAATCAAATTTTCAAATAGTCGCTATGGAATCGTTTATAAGCTATAACGATTTATTAAATATAATAAAATATTGGTTTCGAATTTGGACAAGATTTTTGAGATGTATACATAATTTAATTTGTAGAATTTTTCTGTAATTTTTATTTTGGTAAATAAGAAACTTTTTATTTAACGTATATTACACCCTATATCAGCGCTTTTATAATTTCACAAAATAAGTTAACTTGTCTATTTTATTATGTTTTTGGAATCGTGGTACATTTCTCGTTGTAACGGTATTTTTATTTTTGTGTATAGCGATCCATAAAACAAATGAAATTTTGTGTAACGGAGACCGATTGGAACTGCATGTTATTATAGTCTGGGCAAAGCTATGTAAAAGACTACATTTAACAAATAAATAAAAATCCTAAGCTGCCAATATAACTAGTTTCTTTTTTTGAATTGATATTCCCACCAAACCAAGCTTTAAGCCCATGCGTGTCTTTCCTCCTTCACCTATTTTACCATGTCTCTCCACTACCTCATATTTACGCTCACAAACATGTCCCTAACTGCCTCAATGAAAACAGTGTAGCTGTTCCTTTCACTAAAAAGCCACAGTTAATGTATTACTTCACAAAAATTAAATAGCAATTTATATGAAAGAAAACCCACCTAAGAATTGAATATATCGGGTCGCACTGTAGAGGAATTTGGGTTGAGTACTATGCTTTTTATTATAAATGATAACAACCAACGTAAAAGAGCTCAGGATTTCTCCATAAACAATAAACACTATGTTTATTCTACATATCCATAACATATTGACTACAAAACCTATACTTCCTAGAGTCCCAATAGTAGCAAGTAGTAAAAGACACACATTAAAAACAATTCAATGCATTGTCTCAATACTGTCACCATCCTACCGATTGGTCCTTCTACTGCCCCTACTCTTCTTTCATTTAAGATCAACATCATGTGTACACAGAGGACTGAGTGTACGGGATTACTTAACAATGGAGGAATTTAAGCAAGGCGTTTTCTGGCCAGGCGGATTCATTTACGTGTGTGCCAAGGATTCCTATAAGTATAAATATAGCACTGATCGTTTTCTATTTCTCTTCTGGAAAGCAATTTGATGCCGCCTGTTTAATGGCCTCCAACAACAAAAATACGAAAATCGTGAGTTCAAAAATAAAAATCCTGAGTTCAGCAAAACAAAAGCTTCAAGTTGGTGTTATATTTTTTGAAGTTGAGCGATTTTTCTTCTTGTATCTAAACTAACAGCATAGGTTAGCGGGTTGTTATCAAAGTTTACAGCCGAGAGAGTGGAGCTGATCAGTGGAAACATCGGTCGGCGCAGCGTTAGGGGTGATGGGCGCATTATTGAGGAAAGTCTGGTGGGTTTTTGGGACCGGAAGTAACACGCGTTACTGTGCAGACGATATATAAGGTGGTCCCAGCTTAGAAATTAGTAGTGTTCAGCTGAAATATGGTACGTAATTGTACAATGCATGAGGAAGGCAAACAACGCAAATCGATTAAAGGCTGCGACCTTAATGGAGATGGCATGGGTTTGTAGAGTTCTAAATGGAGATCGATATGGTGGTCCATTTGATCAGTTTCCTGTATTAAAAAGGGAGAACGACACCTTTGAAGTATGGCAATGGCTTTTGGAAACCTGCGTGATTAAATACTGGAGCGGATTTTCTATTATGGAAGAAGAAGCTGCTACCTTAAGTAGCGTATGGGTTGCATGGGGCATTGGGCTGATGTAAGGCCCAAACTATAAAAATAAAATTTATTAAAGCCCAAAATAAAATGGATGTGAACTGGAAGATAGGGAAAATGGCACAAATACGGGTTAAGGAAGGGGACACTGTTATTTGGGACAATAGGGAAAATGTGCAGCACAGTTTTGAAATGGTGAGGCCCAATTATTTTTATTGTAAATACTGTAAAGTTTAATTTTTAAAGTAAATAACATATAAACTTGTTAATATTTTATTTCGTTCATACGGTATCAGAAATACGACCGTCGGCACATTAGGATCGTTTGATCATAGGCTACACACTGGAACCAGTCTGGAGAGATTTAAAGCACGTTACAAATTTAGGCAAAATAAAATGCTTGACCAGATATTTTGAACGTAAATCATTATTCGATGATTGACGACCAAGGTGAGTAAACTCACTAACTTTGTTCATTTTTATAACATTATAAATGTTATTTAGAATTGATAAATATTGATTGAATGTTTATATGATGGTTGTTTGGTTGATTTTCTAATTAATGGGTTGAAATAATAATAATATATATAAGTTGGATACTGATTCTACTTATTTTAATATTTCACATTGGTATGAAATGTGTATTATTCATGTTGACTAACGTCTGTGGATGCAGGGAAATAGGTTGGAGGGATCCAAACTGGATCCCTCAACAATTAAAAAATTATTTTTCATATATTGCAATATATGATGTGATTAACAATCAGTGTTTGATTATTGTGTGATTAGGATGTTTTGAATAACAATTGACCCTGAAATAATCGACATTTAAATACTATAAATTTTATTCGAAAAGTATTCGAGATTTAAAAATGGGAGCAAATCTATTTTTAAATAGAAGTTGAATTTTGAATAAACTAGAATATAATAACTTGAATTAATTATATTAAAACAATTAGTTCAATTTATAAATGATGTTTTAGAAATAAAGTGGAATAATTATTATTAAATAATGTGAAAATATAAGGATGAATTCATGAAGGGGAAATTGGAAAATCATTTAAAAAGAGAATAATAAAATTATTTTGATGTTCGAAATGTAAATAGGATTGAAATAAATTCATAAGGATTTAAAATTAAAATTCGACTATGTCGAATATTATAAGAATAATTTATTTTTTAAAAATTATAAATAATAAAAATTTAGAATTTGGCGAGATGATTAATACTTGGATTTGTTATCGAATATGTAATCGTGATTAAGTTATAACTTATAAAATGAGTTTATGAAATGAAATATGAAGTATAAAATAACAAGATAAAAATGGAAAATTTTAAACTGTATTGGTATTTATTATTTAAATCAAGATTTGATTTAATAAAATGAGTCTAGATTTCTATATAGGAATAATATTCACATTTAAAGTGAATAATGATGAAAAGCAAACGCTTTGCAAAATGGAATGGTGATCAAAGGAAATTGGTGAATATTGGAAGTAATAAATTCAAAAGTCAATGTAGAAACCGAGTTGACCTGGAGCATTGAGTTCGGAACATTAATCAAATTATAAATTATTCGAAAAGGAGTTATAAGTTGAAATTCGATTATATCGAATTCAGGAAAGTAATATTTACTTTCTGATTTTAATCAAGATTTATTTATTTATTTAACTAATTAATTAAAATAAATGAATAAGAGTTATATTTGAAGTTAAATGTTTTAGAAACAGATATTATAACGTTATTGTTATGATCAAATGATTACTGTTAAAGAAGTGATTTGTAAACTGAATCCGAGAGATGCGTGAGCAATAATTTGATAAGAAATTAAGAAATGGGATTAAGGAAATTAGAAACTGCCTGGAGACTAGTTAAGTTGAATGGCCTTCTGAGTGTCGATCTGATGTTCGTTTCGGCCTTCGGGGTTGATACTTAGAGAGTTGTTCCCTTACTAGTTTACGGTTAGGGATTGGTGGATGTGGAAAAATAGTGATGCGTAAAAAAGATATGGAAATGTTTTCCAAAGTTCATAAGGATATTTTCGTAATACAAGAAATAAGGAGTTGTGAATATATGGAAACGTTTTTTTTTTTTTAGAATCGTGAGAGGCTAAACGAGTTAGAGAAATATTTGGGTAAAGATATTTAAGGGAAATTGGGAATGAAATGATTAGTGATAAATCTATTTAAAGGGACTCAGTGTTGATTGATAATTGATCGGTAAGATTTCCATTTGGAAATACGACCATTGTTTGTAAGTATGTTTTCCTTTGATAGTTAAATAACTGGCTATCAAAGTTTTGGACCACTTTTCTGTTGTCAAAACGGGGAGACCGGTATTAGATTTATTATCTGAAAACCACTCCATATGGCCATTAGTGTCGCGAATCAAATATAATGATAATAATTGAAGACGGAGTTTACGCAAGGGTTGTTCTGGCGATCCTAGGTAGAAATTGCCTAAGATGGATTTACAGAATAGTGCTTTTGGTTTGTCCAGACCCAGAACAACAAAAATGGACGAATGTTTGATAGAGTATATCTAATAGATCACTTAAGTAGATCTCTTCAAGCGTATTTACATTTGGTAGCGGAGGAATTCGTTTTTCTTAGATTTATACCCGTGGTATTTTTGGAGAAATAAATTTGTGATTTGGCGGGTATGACAATATGGCATTCAAGTAAATGAAGGTATGATTTGTCAAAGGATACGCTATGCCTCAAGCCTCATCAACCTGAAAATGACAAAAATCGAGCAGACAGCATGGTAACTGGGTCGCACCCAATTAGGGTATATTGTCATCATCTAGAGAATATTCATATTTGTTACTTCTTTCATTTGTGTATCACTCGGGAACGGTTATGTTGGTCTACCAACCATAAGGTGACAATATATTTGGAACATTCAAGCGAAATGAATGGTCGGTCATGTGTGGCTGAGTTGCAAGATGTTCTTGTTGAACTCCAGTGTATCCCCTCTAGAGTACACTGATCGGAAGGTCGTTCCATACCTTGTCATGGTTGGAAATCCACTACCAAAAAAGGGCCCTCGTTTTTTGATTGTATATTATATATGTGGAGCATGAGATGCAAGCGTTCTGCTAGATTGTTATTTACTTTTATTAGACACTATTATAATAACACAATAATATTGTTTTGGGTTATCATAAGGTAAAAGCCATCTGTGTTTATGTGCGGATCAGTCTTGCGATTATCCTTTCTTTTGAAAAGGATTTTGAAAAGTTAAACCAAATGATTGGAGTTTACTCACACCATTCCCATGACTAACCCAGAGTTTATTTTGTTTACCCTAAACTCTTGGGTGCCCAAATTTTTATGGGCGGTCAAGTAGTCGGGATTTACTGATACACCGGGAGGAGGAGCTTTGCGCAGGCAGCTTCAATGTTTGATATATGTAGAGTTTATTTCTGCAATGATGCTATATGTGAAACTATAATAATGGTATGTATTATAAGTTATAGTTTTGTATTTCAAAAATTGTTATAATATATATTTTATTCGTTCCGCTGTGAGATTTGTGTTTACTCCGATTTTGTTCTGTTCTGATCTTCTTCTATTCTAATTTTCTTTCCTTCTAATTCCCACCCTATAACATCTTTCTATTAATGATCTAGTATTTTCGGCGCTTGAATGGTCAACATGGGTTTTATGTTGATTTTCAGGGTCGAAAATCACTATTCACATTATGATATATTATGACTTGTTGATTAATAGCTATTGGGATTTGAGGTTATTTGGTTGCATCACTTAATTTGAATATATAATCGTAGTCGAAATATATAATCGTAGTCGAAATATATCACTATTTTTGTGCTTAATTTTTTAGAAAAATTATTTGAAAAATATTTGGAATCAATATGTTCATGAAACTCTCTCCATTTTTATAGATTTCATCGTAAATCCATCATTCCAAAATGTTAAATTTGCTTCTAGTTCTTAGAATATTATGATTTTTGTTTGATTCACTAAGATTTATGATGAACATTCTCTCTCTTAAGGGTGATGTTATACTTCTAGTCATTTTTTTTCATCACTATTTTTAATTTCTGTATCTTTTTTATGATAACAAAAGGGGGAGAATGGGTTAAAATTTTGATCTATGAGTGAATATGTCATATTATTTTAATATTGAAATTTTAATTGATTTATTCATTCACTCATGCACATATCTAGGGCAAGTTTCGTTGTAGGGGGATAATACATATAGCCATATAGGAGTAGTTCAAACATTCACTGTTAAACACATTTATTATATTCAAAATCTTATCATATGTTTGTCATCATCAAAAGAGGGAGATTTTTATATCTAACAATTCTATGATTTTTTTTTTGATGATAACAAACATATATTATTGTTATAAATGTGTTTACAATTGTACTGTTCTACTACATCATAGAATTGGATATTTATATTTGAATAGAATACTACTGCACAAGAATTTAAATATTCAAACAGCATTATATTTGAATATAATATTTTATTTTAACATTTCAATAGTACAATCTTAAAACTCCACTATTTGTACATTCCACTGTTATATTACAAATCAATTTCACACTTAATTTCATTTCATACATTGGCTCCTCACTACAACAGTCACTCAGTTACATTTTTTACATCGCGCTATTGTACATATACATTTAGTATCTCTCAGTCACTCATATGCATTCACTGACACGTACACTAACATTGACATACTGTCTTCTGCCGCTTCTCTGTCAGTCCAGTCTTCCGCATACCTGTCACAGGAACACACAGTAAACAGGAGCAAAAATATTTATAAATTCCAGCAGATATAATTTTATTTTACAATTTATTTGCCTCGGAATTTTGGTGTTTTTCTCATCATATTTCAAGACTTGATCTGATGTGTGTGTATGTGTGTGTGTGTATATATATATATATATTCATTTGTGTCTAAACAGCTTGTGATATTCACAGTGATTCATTGTAAATACCACAAGGTAGATAGTATTTCTACTGTTCACAAATATAAACTACACGTGCACGATACATGTATATACATATGTGTGTGTACATACATATTTATTCTGTGCAGGGGCAATATAGTCAAAAAGGGACAAATATATCAAATATGATGTGCTAGGTGAAGCTTGACAACACAGACTACTGCGAGTACCCATGAACGCACAAATGACAATGCATATATGAAGCTACACGTATAGACAAACATATATATACACACTTATGTGTATATATACATATATACATATTTGTATACATGGCAATTACATGTTGAAGCATAAAATTAAGCAAGTCATCAAAGCACAGATTAAAAGGGGACAACACAAGTGCTTTGCGCATGCATATTGTATATACAATTCAAATAGGAAAATGGTACAACAATGAATAGGTCAGAGAGCAAGTTTCATGCATGGTGCAGTCAGGTGAACGAACACAACATAAATTGGTTGATAGGCATGTATAGCATGTTGATTCATGCAGATTATTCGAAGTTGGTGACATATTCAATATGTTATATATATAATATAATATATATATATATATATGGCAAAGCTTTCATATGACAAGTGAACATCATGCAGATTCATTTAACAAGCAAGTTTTAATCAGGTTGCAAGCATTCAAGTACAACCAGCTTGAAACAATTCAATACTCATGTGGATAGGCTCAAAGCAATGAATATGTATAATGTCATGCAATCCAGTAGCATAAGGCTCTTCAGTTTATTTGGTTCATGACACACAATGAGTCAACAAGTTCAAAAAAGTGCTCAGAAAATTAACTGGTGATTCAAGCTCAATTTATACTAGCCTAAAGTGACAAAAGCAGGCAAGCCTTGCATTGTTATGACATATACACCACAAATCTTCAAGCCAAAGTGAAATAGAAAACATTCTTAAATGTATATTAATGTGGTCGAGCCTATTACAAGACAAGTCGAGTCAAGCATTAAGAATAATTTACGTGCAAGCAAAACTCAAGTGTGGCCAAATACACGCCAATATGAACATCTCAGGTGCAACTAATAAGGCAGAGTACAAATCAGGTCAAAGGTAGTATATGTTCAAGTTTTAGTCGACAGGAGCATGCATGCGCAAGAGCAAATGCAATTTCATATTTCAAGTGTAAATGCAGCAGTGTTCATAAGAGAAATCAAATATAGCAAAGAATCATTCCAGAATATCAAGAAACAATTTGTCAACGCAAAAAATCAATTAAATTGTTTCCAGTAAGCAAAACAATTTCTATTTTTTCCAGAAATAACATTGAAGAATATTGGGCTAGGAAAACAATTTCTATTTGTTTCCAGAATTCAGTGAATGTATCAGCCAAGAAATCATGACAATTATTTTTCAGAAATCAGTGAACAATTCTTTTGGCAAGGTTCAATATATTTCCAACAAGGAGCTAAGTTGTCTTTCTGAAAAATCTCACTGTAATCAAGCATCGTGATTAAAGGCCAAGAAAATCATTCAAAGAATTTCCTGAAATGAATACATTTTGGCCTTTTTTAATGTGTCCAGAAATCTTAATGACATTTTTAGGCATGCAATTCATTCGAATACTTCCACGAATGATCAGAATGATTCATGACAAAGCAAAGAAAATCATGCAGAATTTTTCAAGGGGCCACAAAATCAATTCAGAATTGTTTTTAGAAATAGATCATTTTCTATGGCATGGGAACAACCATGCAAGGACAAACTCGGCAAGAATTCATTTCAATTGGTTTTAGTATTTCCAGAAATGTTTCAGATATTCACAGGAATATTTCCATCATAATCACGCAAGAAAAATTCACGCAACAATCAACAAATAAGGCAACAAAATCACGAAAATAAGTCAAGGCATATTCGTGAAATCAAAGAGGATTATAGGGTATTACCGCTACTTCAGCACCAGCAAGGACATTGAAAACCTAGCAAAAAACATCAAAAACAAATCGAAAGTTTCACATCAGAATAACTCACGTTTCCAATCGCAAGAAGGACCAAATTAATCGATGAACAAGCAACAAGAACTCGAAGCTTCAGATAATATAATTCGAGAGCATCAAGGAATCTCGGATTGATTTGGAAAAGGAGAAAACCCTAATTTGAAGATAAGCCAACATTTTTTTTGTTGAAGCCAAAGCTAACTCAAATGAAATAAAAGAAATAAAGCGTCCAGTCTTATTCATTTTAGAAAAGTGGTTTTTCAATTTTTGTTTTAATTTATTTGTATTTTCTTTTGTAATTTTTAATTTAGGGTTTACTGGTTTTCCTATAAAAATTAGGGTTTATGAGTTACGGGATTGTAATTCAGGGAAAATCTGACCTTGGGGATAAGGTCAGTACGGGGATATGAGAGTAGGATTAGAACAGCAGCAGGTATTGCGAGTGTACAAGATTGTATAGGATATTAGCGAGGGAATCGCAATTTTATAGGTTTTTGTATGCAGGAGACTGTTTAATTCTAGTAGAATCCTTGGGGAATGCAGCAGTAGGCAGAGTTTGCCGAAGCTAGGTAAAATCTTTGTGTCATTTACTTTTCGCACTTATTTACTCCTCTACTGTTTATGTTGCGATTATTACTCTGTGTTTCGCTTTGTTTTATATCACGTAAAAATTCAATAAACCCTATTCACCCCCTTTAGAGTTAATCTTGATCCAACAATGTCCTCGAATCATATGTGTTGGATGTGACGATAATTGTTCCCACTTTAGGGTAAGGCCTCGAATGTGCTGAGGACTTGGTTCGTAGAGTTTTTTTTCCATTTGGTATCCATTGACAATAATTGAATGAACTTTATTTAGTAAGTGGGTTCTCTTACTTTGCAAAATTTAGTGAATTTTCCTTATTTGCTTAAGTATATTTTAACTCGTTTGGGTGTTGGGCATTGAATGGCCTCATGCCTATTAGCGAGACAACATAGAATGTAAGAACCGCTAAGTATCTTTTATCCTTCTAGACACCTTTCTTTGAAGTCCGGTAATTAAGAAAATCCCTTTTGAAATTATATAATTTCTCATAACAAGTAGTTAGGAAGGGTTCATCTAAAGATTGAGACCTTTTAGAAGAGATTCTCTTAGATGACAGCTTAATTCTTGTTGAATGAATATTGAAATCTTCTAGATTTTCTTTCCTTCTAAGCAATCCTAGGGTTTCGGGAGGTTGATTGAGTCGATTTTCCCATTTAGCAGCAAGATCAATGAATTCCCTTTCGAATTTCTTTTCAAAGATAGTCCTTTCATCCACTTAATTTCTCACCTTAACGACAAGAAAGAATAATCTTTAGTATAATATTTTTCCAAAGTGAATAAGGGAGTTGGACCCAGATGGAAAGGATTTATGATCCATATTTCTGAATCATAAAAGCACACTTTCCTTTTCTTGTTCTTAAAATGTAGAGAGCAGGTAATCATTAGGCTTGATCTTTTTAATTTTGAATATTCTTACCAAATGGCAAAATTGACTCTTGCATAAAAGTTCTTGACGATACTTGCTCAGATCAGATGGGTCTTCTAATAAAGAAAGGTTGGGATTGGAATTAGGGAGAAGGCGGAATTAAGTTGAAGTGTCTTGCCACGTTTGACAAATAGGATTTATAGTGTTTGACGAAGCCAATAAGGTATTAGAAGGGTAAAGGAAGTCAGAGGTTTAAGCTCTTATTCTTATGCCAAAAATGTTAATAAGAAAACTTGTTAACGACCAAAGTAAAAAATTAAGCTTTTTGACCTAGTTGACAGAGCCTTATTTCTTAAGTTGATATGAATCGGAAGGCATTAATTGTATACCGTCAAGCTTGTAGAACCATTCGACAAGTTGTAACATCCCTAATTTTACTGGACATTACTATAACAATAAATTAGGTAAATAAAATAAAATAATGTTAAGTAAGAGGTTTATTTGAGAAAGAGCTGAGTTATAGTTAATAACTAAGTAGATAAGTTAGTAATCGGTAAGGTAGAAGTAAGAATATGAGAAGGTAAAAATAGGAAAAGGACCATTCAAATATACATAAACCTTATCTATTCTCACACTCAATTTCACATTTTTGTTTCATCAAATTAAAACAATCAGAGGTTAGCCTTTCTAGGAGGGGAAGAAGAGAGAAAGTTTAAGAAAGAGGAAATAAAGCTTAGGAAATTAAAGATACTTTAATCTTAAGTTCTTATTTATTATTCAAGGTGAATAATAGTATTTACTCTTTCAATTTGCTCTCTTGGTTCGGATTCATGATGTATCTGAATTCCCATGTGCTTATTTGTGTTATTGTTCCATGTTTACATGACAAAAGAACATTTATATATGATTATTAATGTATATTGCATTTTCATGAAGTCTGCATGAAAGATTTGCATTGAACCCTTTCGCATGACACCCAAATACCTTAAAATGTAGAGTGGGGGTTATAAATAATATATTAAATGTGGGTTTTATATTTTAGAATTTTCTAAACAAGTAACAGTATTTTCTGAATTTCCAAAGTTCATGAATTCCCTTATTTTAGATTTAATTTTTCAAAGCTATTAACTAATTATTTTTGTTTTAAAACTTATATATGTAAGGTATTTATATCTTGATTTTTGGGGATTTTTCCCATTGAATAATGATTGAATGTGAATTTTATAAGCTATAAATTAATTAGATTAATCATTTAATGGTTTCGAACTCAAAGACGTAGAAATTTTTTATTGTTTTAAATTTTAGATCAATAACAAATGACCGTAAAGTAAAGTTTTCAAACAAATAGCATTTTGTTGAATAATATGTAGTTTGTGAGAAGTATTTCTCTAAACAGCAAAATAGCAGTTACATGTTATTTGTGGTTTTTCCACTTAAAAAGCAATGGCTTCTCATCACATTCGAAATCCTTGAATGACCACTTCTATCCCTTCATACTATGGAGAAGCGCATTATTTCAATGGCAACTTATGGAGTGCTTCGAAGCAAGAAGAGTGAAGAGGTGTTCAAGGTTCTTTCATCACTTCGCACAGGGAGATTCATGATTTATAAAAATGATTTTGAATCAAACTAGTTCCCTTACTTTAATTGGATTAAAATCCAATTGTTTTGAACCTGTAAATTTTTATTGGTTTTGAACGAGTTTGGCTTTTAGGTTAGAAGACCTAGTTAAATTCAATATCACCCTTGAAATATTTATTTGCTTTGATAATACACAGGCTCGAGGCCAAAGGTTTTCAATTATTTTATCTCGAATCTGTAACACCCCACCTCCGCTAGGGTCACTCACAAAGGGAGTGCACTAGCTTTGGTGGAGTATTATCTAGGTAAACATATACAGAAATATTACAAGACAAAACATAAATAAAACAGCGGAAGGAAAACCCAAATTTCATTGCTTTAAAATCTAGTAAGGTCTAAAGCCTGTTACATCAAAATGCTATTAAGTCAATTACATCGAAATCTGTCTTGCAATAGTAAAGAAGCATAAAACCATAGTTATAAATCATTCCCCAATAAAGCAAAGCAAGCCATAGCCAAGAGAAATCCAAGCCGTACATGAAAGAGCTTTGGAGCATGGTAAGATCCGAACTAAGATGTATTCCTACCCTGCGAACCTGGGGGGGGGGGAACGGAAGAAAAAGAGACGAAACAAAACGGGTCAGTCATAAAGACTGAGTAAGTCCTAGTGACTTTCAGCATAAAAACAGGTAATGATAACATGGCATGAATAAACTGAAAGTAAACATAAGCATGATGACAAGATAAGCTACAGGAAAGATAACTAAGAATAACCTCATATGGTTTTTGTCAAGTACAACATCGCCAGATTTCGATTCAAGATAAACTAAGTATAATTTCGCAAGATTTCTACCAAGCATCGCAAGATTTCTCTGCTTTACCATTAAAATATTTCTATGATATCTATTTGCTCTGCACCAACCATACTAGCATCCCAACCAGTGTCATGTGTTGACTATAAACTGATCCCTTGCCCAATGTCATGAAATGATCCATTACTTGGTCTCACGAAACGGTCTATTAATCGATCGGCTCCCTACAAGTCCTATCTCATTCATGTGTCTGTGTCATACGGCCCTATCACGAATGTATTCACCTGTGTTAGGTCCACCATAGGGTGTATCAAGCCCTAGAGTGCCAACCACTGACACGAATCAAGCACGCACAGTGTAAACCTACTGGTGCCCAAAGATTGCTTTTTCAACTCCGGACTACATGCACGACCGTAGCCCGCCTGAACCTACAATGGCGCACCAACTGAGCCGTCATTCTGGTCGCTTACAATCAGCCAAGTAATCGTGCCCCACCCTGCCTAGTTCCAGGGTACCATGATACATCTAGTGGGTTACTGCTGAAAAGGACTGCGTAACTAGGGTTTCCGTCCTGCAGGTTAAGTGTTGTCATTTAAATTCGAGACTTAACCCCATCAGTCTAGCATGTCAAGTTGGTTAAGTGTGGTCATTCAAGTTCGTGACTTAACCCGTCTACGTGTCATGTCAAATTGGCTAAGTGTTGTCGTTCAAGTTCATGACTTAGCCCTACGAATCATGTGTCAAGTTGGTTAAGTATATTCAAGCGGTTCGTGACTTAACCCTACCAAACCATCGTGCCAAATTGGTTAAGTATATTCAAGCGGTTCGTGACTTAACCCTATCAAGTCATCGTGTCAAATAGGTTAAGTATATTCAAGCGGTTCGTGACTTAACCCTATCAAGTCATTAATTCATTTATGCACCCCAACCTCTCACATCAGACCCGTTGTTGTGGTCACTGGATATGCCGGGCGGTTCCGGGCAGAATTACACCACAACTCAGTCTGACCTCGGGTTTTCAAGTGCGATATGACCAACTACCCACATTGGATCCTATTGTTTGCAGTAACTGGATTTGTCGGGCGGTTCCGGGCAGAATTACACTGCAAACTCAACCCAACCTCGAGTTGGCCATTTTCTAGTTCATTCTAAATGTCATGTCCATGTTCAAGTTTCATGTCAAGTTCGTGTCTAGTTTCATGGCGAGTTTCATGTCAAGTTTCATGTTTTCACTTATGGCTATTATCAAGTTAATGATTCATATTCATAACCAATTCATGTTTCAAGTTCATAAGCATGTTTATGTGCCTTCTAAATGTCCAATACAAACCAACTACCCAAAACCCAACTTAGGCTCGTTCATATTAAACTTTCTCCAAGTCATAAATTATCATATATGTTTCTATTCCAAATTTTTCATAATTAACATATGCCCAAGTTTTAGGTTACATGTCAGTTTTACATATGCCCAATTCATACCAAATTTATATATGTTCAATTCATGTCGTTTTACATGTATGCTAATTTTATGCCAATTTACACATCTATCAAGATCCATGCCAAATTACATATGCCAATTTATATATGCCTAATCCTAGACAATTTACATTTATACTAAGTTTCATGCCCTTTTACATATGTCAAGATCTAGCCAACATTACATGTATTAATTTTCATATCCAATAAACCCAAATCGTGATTCATGATGTAGTTACCCCAAACCATAACCTTTTTATTACAATACAAGCCAGTTGTCCAATCTTATGATTTGATTTACATGTTACATTACATAGATCCAAATTTACGCCAAATTCCATGCATATAATATTTATGCAAATTTCCTCATAACAAGATTATACCAAAATTTACATATCAAGCCCAAACTCGCAAATACAATGATAATATCCAATTTCATGTTGCCAATAATTCCATCATATTCATATAGGCAATAATCCCATAATTCCCCCATATACATATTGTACGCAAGTCGTGATTTTAGGCCAAGGTCCGAAATTGACCAAGGTTCATCGAAAGAAAATAAATAGGGGAAAGGTAGAATCTTGCATCAAAATAAGATCGAAGAGAAAAACATCATCATAGGCATATTAAGATTACAACAGACTGAATAGACCATGAACTAGACATGAGAATTAAGATGAACAAGTCTCAAAACTCAAGGTTCAAAAAGCAACAGAAATAGATCTGAATCGATAAACATACTTAAATCCAATTCCACTTTATTCCATGGCCATATTATAGTTAAATATTTAAATCAGAAAGCAACTAGAACTTACATTGATTGGCTAAGAGAGGACAAATCGATTCATTATCGTGTTGAAATGTCTAACTTGATTAATCTTCTGATTTGATTCAATATGGTCTAGGCGTCGTTGCTTGAAGCCTTAATATCTAGTTTGAATTGAGTTGCTTAGGTTGATGTTGATTAGCTTCTAGTTTTGATTCCAACTGAGTAGCGACGCCATTTTTATTTCTATTTAGAATAGAGGCAGAGTAGAAGCATAATAGATTGTGTGTAGAGAAGGATAGATTTGGGGCTGTTTAAATAGGTTTAGGCAGATGAATTTGGACAGATATCGGACTAGATACATCAGAACGAATACTGGCCCAAAAATGGGCTCGGGGACCGGTCGACACCCAAGTCGACTGCGCAGTCGACCTGGTCCTGGGGGTGTCGACTGCCCAGTCGACTCCCCAGTCAACCTGGGGGGGTGTCGACTGCCCAGTCGGCTCCCCGGTCGACCTGGGGTGCTGGGCGGGAAATTTCCCGCCCAGTCTGTCTAGGTTTTGAAATTCGAATTTGAACTCGAATTCGAACTGTTTTGAACTCTGAAAATTTCTAAAACTTTGGGGAGCCATAACTTGGTCATACGGACTCCGATTTTCGCAAACTCGGACTCCATTTCATGCAGAATTCTGAGACGAACGCAATGGCGCAACCCGTTTCCCTTGATTCTGATCTTAAAATTTAATTCTGCCTTGATTTATGATTTTAACGTGTTGTTAAAATTCGGGTTGTTACAGAATCCATTTAGACTTGAAATTCTATTTTATACCGTTTCGAAGCTCAATAGGCTTGAAACAAATTAAACCATATTGGTGCCTACAATCCATGGACAGCTTCATGTTTCTAACCATTATGATATGCTTCGAACTAAAGCCATTTTATACCTTGTTCCATGTTGTTTCAAATGGGGTTCAAAGGACTTTAAGAAAATACTTGTTTTGAATGACTTTGGTCTCGATGCCACGTTGTTTTAAGGTATGTTTACTTCCAATATTTAGAATATCTTCAACACTAATTTGGAAAATTATTTTTGCATAATTGTTTTGATTAGTAAAGGGAATTGAATTTCCTTATTTTAAGAGATGATATTCAAAGGGGTGAATAGTACAGGCATATGTCTTAGTGTAATGTTTTATATAGGACACGGCCTAGTATTTAACAAAATTGACAATCCTTCCCATTTGATAGATGAAAAGGTGATCCTTTACCCTTGGATAAATAAGAAATGGATAGCAATGACTTAGATAAATTAGAATACTAGATGTGACTGGTGTAAGGTCATACCATATACTTTAACTATTTCGCATAGCTAAAATTTTCAAACATTCCAGTGCAAAAAGCAGGGTTAGGATAAAACCAAAAGTACCTTACAAAAAGAATGGGACGGAAATGAGACAGTTTATTAGCGAGCTGGTAAAACCATTAGGTCTTACTCGACTTAGCAAAACTAAGGGAGTCAGATGGTCACATAGACAAATAATCAGGAAGGAGTTAATCTTGAAAAGACCATTCAGTTTGATTCTAACAACTAGAGAGATATTTTGGTAAACCTCGTTGGCGTGAATCAACCATTTGATGTGTGATGGGTAATCATAAATATACACGAATAGTCAATGATCACCTGTAATTTGACAAATAGTCATAATAACACTTGAGAAAGTAAATCTAGGCTAGATTGTGATAGATAGCTAGAGTTACCCTTTGGACAGATTGCCAAGACATGAATGCAAACATTCACTCATAAATGATTATTGATTATCATGTTTGTTAACCAATATGGATGAAAATTGGCAAGGATTAGTTGATTTATTGTTTTTTGTGTGAGGATAGTAGTGAGAGGAAAAATCATTCCTCTATGTTGCGTGCTTCAACTGGATATCCATTTATCTTGGGTTAGCACATTATTATTCATACCAGAATGCTTGTCTGACCCAAAATTTTTGTTTTTCTCACTTTATTTTAGAGTGCTCGGTCGAGTAGTTTGGGAGTAATTTTCAGGTTATTAACTTTGGTGGCAGATAATGCTATCAGAGATATGCAAAAGGCATCATTAGCTATTCTAGAAATGCTTTATGACTAAGCTATGTTGTTAAACTCATATACGAACTTATGATAATATTGTAATTATTATGAGTACAATGGTCAATAAAGGGAATGTCTTCATATACTACTGTAACAATTCGGAATTCGCCCGAACCTAATCGATCGCTAAATCGACCAAGACCGTTCAAAACCCGAATACGCTAACTCGGGGAATACAACACATAAGAACGAATAATAGAAGACTTTTATAAACATTATAATAATGTTATATCAGAGTACAGAATATCAGGGTACATTGAATTATATTACAGCGGAATATTAAATTAAAATAGATTTAATACAGTGCAGCGGAACAGATAAACTAATTACAGCGAAAGACTATCAATGCTCTGGACACAGCTTTAAGCTTCAATCCAGAATCATGCTCATTATATCTATAAAATAAGCTACTCGACTGCCTGTGTGGAAAAGAGGGCACCCGAGTCTGCAAGGTGAAACAAACTACAGGTCAGTCATGGGACTGGTATGAGAAATCTTACTTAACCTATTTAATAATAAGGCTAATCATAGGACCACGCCGCTAACACGGAACGGGTTTACTCCATTGGATTGCTAGTGCATAAAATAAAGTAAATCGTTAAAAAATGCAATGCTTTTTAGAAAAATGGAACCATTATAAGACTCAAGTCCCATCACACAATGCAACGCAAACCGGAGGATAGAGTTTTACCTTACAATGGTCAAAAGATGCTTGATACGATAAAACAAATTTGATATTATTATTAGTGTATATACATTTCAAAAACATCTCAATCGTAATGCATCAATCATATATGGCATAGCTATCATATACTATGTCGCCATACGAGTTCTACAATCAAAACCGCATGATGTCGTATTGGAAGTTGAATTTCCATCATGAGTCAAGGCTAGGGACGATCTCCTTACCAATTCTAGACACTCTAGCAAATGTCTCAGGATCACACCTACGGGCAACCCTTGGATCCTGTAGGGCCGGTCCACAAAATACTTTAGTGGATTGGCAATTCCTGAACACACGCTTCCCGGTCCTATTGAGCCTATAAATTGGTCACTATCGACCAATATAATCGAGGCCGCGTAATCCATCATCCACATAAGTAAAATGTCAGGGCTTGCAAAACCCTGATACCACTTCTAGCTAGAAAGAAACGTATGCACTCCCTGCGTTCCCTTGTCCCGTTTCTGACTATTACATGAGGCTCGCGAAGTTATGCTACACAAAGTTATACTAAATAAAGCTGTGCTTTGATCATTAACCACAAGACCCTACTTTTCAACAATAAGCCTTGATCATCTGCATCTTAGCATGCCACATTGTCAATCCATACCATACCATTGATTACTGCTGATATATAACCTCTGAGCTCATACATCTCAGAGAAGGGTGTTAAGCAAGAGAATAAATTCTCCGCCACCAAACAGATATATATTTAGCAGAGATCAACGAATACAGCATAAAGGAATACAACGTCAGACATACCATCCCTTTACAAGTTCATTCTGGGTCTGACCGAAACCGGAAACACTTTATTCCTCGTCCCATATATACAATACAGGAGAGAGGTTCTCGCATATCCGTCAATCTCCAAGTACATCTGGAAGATAACCACTTATTACCTTGTCTTGGGATTCCTCTTAATCAATACCTCAGTAATCATCCAAACGATGTGAAGACCCCCGGTCTTCAACCATTGTCTTCATCTTCGACTTTTAATCGTTGTAGTAATTATTCAGAATGGGTTGAACCCAGTCTTTCCGAATAACTCGCATATTTTATAATCAATAAACAAGTGCTATAAAACACATCATACGCCTCATTCCAATTTAGAATATTCTTATAAAATATTCACATTATTAAGGAAAGTTTTCCATTAATTTTATCAAAGATAAATTCTTTTAAATTTATTCTTTAATCCTCTTTTTAGAGATTCATTAAAACTCTAATTTTGTTTTAATATCAAAATTCATTACTTTATGATTACCCAACTTGAAGAAATTAATCTTACCTTTAACTGGGTTAAAGAACCAATGTCATTTAAAACACAGTTCACGATAAACCCAAAATCATCTTCTATTAAATATGGAATTTTCACAGAAAACAAATCAATATATAGTCGATATAAATTTCTGTATCTGACTAATAATATAAATGGAATAATGGCAAAGCCTTTTAAATTCCATATATAATAATGATCTTCTTTTACAGAAGCTCATCTCGATTATTATTAAATCGAATCCCATTCAATTTCAATTTAATATATTAAATTGGAAAAATTTTCTTTGGAGAATTTCCATTAAATCTAAATTAAATATTTATAAATTCCAAATTATATTTTCATTGTTAATTGGGTTAAAGGAAAAATGTCTTTAAAAACACAGTTCACAATAAACCCAATTCACATTTTATTTTATTCTAATTTCTAAATATAATTGGAAAACTCTAATAATCTTAATTATGATTTTTTCTTTTCTCAACTGGATTTAAGAACGGTGTTATTGAAGACACCATTTACGACAAACCCAATAATCCAATTTATTTATTTAATTCTAAGTAAATATTAATTTATTGGAAAACTTCGTAAAATCTTAATTTAAAGACTTATTCTTGTTAATAACTAGTTCATTTCGATAAAAATATATTTTTATCTTTTCAAATATGGAATTTTTCATCCAAAAATCTTTCCAAACAATTTATTATAATTTTACATAATTTTTCCATATTTTTAATAATTTTATTAAGGCCTGTACAGCCGGTTTCCAATAATGGCCACCGAACTGCACTTAAAATGACCTTTTCTGAAATTTATTTGAATGTAATTCCAAATTCAATTGTTAGATTTCAAACCTCTTATATTCATTGGAAAACTCTTTTAGATACAAACCAAACGGTTCCGGTTTTAGGAGAATCCGACGGTCGGATCTCCCATTACATCAATTTGAAGTTAATGGTCGAAATTCGGGAATGGTCGCTACGCGACGCGTTCTATTCAGGCCATTACATAAATATATAATATATTATATATATTGTCGGTTTTCTTTTTAAAACTTATTTTATAAAATATTTAAAACTTATTTTAAAATGATGTTCACTTCATTTTTCAAATTTAAATAAAAATTGAATATTCTATGTTTTAATTAAATATTTATATTTTCAAAATATTAATTTTTGAAATCATACTCCTCAATATTCATTTTAAAATGAAAAAAATCGATCGATAAACCCGTTCGGGTTAAAAATGACGTTTCTACAAAGCACGGCTTCATATTTTTATATTTTTGTGTCTATCCAAAAGCGGATATCAAAATCACACTTTTATTCTACATTGAAAATTATTTTAAAATATTTGTTATTTTAAAATATATTTTATTTTAAAATATTCTTTATATAAAAAATATTCTGAATCAGAATGTGATTCAATCAACTACCATATAATTTTAGTTATATGGATTTCATACATCGCATGTATATAACAACAATGAGAAATAATCAATAAACAATCCATTCACATCCAGAGTGAAATTTATAACTATGTGAGCATTAAAATAAATAATGCTCATCACAGATTGTCAATCCATCGATTGACGTATAACTAAACATTGAACTAGTGTATAACAAATATCATCCCAATACCCATGTGGGGTTTTCATCCAACAACAGTTCATATAAATAAATCATTGGCTAATAGATTCAACCAATTATAACTCAGTTTGAATTATTTCTAATATCGTTAACATAATAATGATAATGTTAAATAAATATACATCTTTCTACTTCTCTAACATGTTAATGTTAATATTAAACAATGCATATTTAATGATTCCTACTTACATAAAAAATGTAATTATTTTATGTGAAAACGTTTTTTATTTCAACTAATCATGATTCTAATGTAATGACATTTTTAATCTAACATGACATTTTAACTAAAATGATATTTTCAGTCTATCATGACATCTTAACTAAAATGATGTTTTTAATCTATCAAGACATCTTAACTAAAATGATGTTTTCAATCTAACATGACATTTTCATAATTCAATCTTTAAGAAACTAAACTACAATAAAAATGTAATTTTTTATGTGCAAACTTTTTATTGAAAAACTAAACTACATTAAAAATGTAATTTTTAATGTGAAATCTTTTTATTGAAAACAATGAAAAATGAAAATTATATTTTCCTATTCTAATCTATTTAATGAAACAAAGTGACGATAAAAATATGATACTTAATAACTAATCTTTTATTGCGACAAAATGGCAATAAAAATATGTCCTTTTATTTAAACTCTTTTTATTGTAACAAATTCACAATAAAAATATAATCCTTTATTTTCATATGATTCATTTACATTAAAAATGTAAATTTTAATGTAAAAACATTTTTCAAGCAATGAACCTTTTTCTAATGATTCATTTTTACATTAGCAATGTAAATTTTAATGTGAAAACAAATTTTCAAACAATGAATCTTTTAATATGACTCATCATACATTAAAGTGTAAATTTTAATGTAAACAAAATTTTATTAATTGGAATCTTTCTATATGATTCATACTTACATTTAAAATGTAATTTTTAACGTAACAAAATTTTCGTTGACTTGAATCCTTTAAAACAAATGTTCATTTTTCATATTTTCTCCTTTTGTAAACTTTTTATTGTTAAACATTTTTATATTTCAACCAATGATCATTTTACATAAATCATGCTTTACATTAAAAATGTAAATTTTAATGTTTTAATATTATTATCCATGCAATGAATATTTTATATATTTTATCTTTACATTAAAAATGTGAATTTTGAAGTTTCAACAGTTTTATCCCTAACATAAATGACATTTTTAACTAAAATGACCTTTTATTCTAACATGACACTTTTATCTAAAATGAAAATTTTATCCTAACATGACATTTTTATCTAAAAAGATAATTTTATCCTAACATGACATTTTTATCTAAAATGATAACATTTTTAATATGATGACATTACTAAATAAATGACATTTCTTAAATAAATGTCATTCCTAAATAAATGACTTTTTTTTTAATAAATGACACTCCTAAACAAATGACATTTTTATCAACATGGCATTTCTAAATAAATGATCTTTTTTTTATTTACATAACATGATTCTAAACAAAATGATATTTTTTTTATATTATCATGAACTGTTTAATTTAACAGGAACATATCTAAATATATGACAATTTAATTCTAATATAACATTTTTAACTAAAATGAAATATTTATTCTAATGTAACATTTCTAGCCAAAGTGACATTTTATTCTAATAAAACATGATTTCACAAAAATGACATATTTTGTAACGACCCGGAAAATCTGAACCAATTTAAAAATTTTAAATTGGCTAAAATAATGGGTCTTAAATATTTAAAATAAATATTTTAAATAATATCAATGAAAAGTGAGTTTGAATCGATATTTGAAAACAAATATAATTAATTCTAATTATAAACAAGGCCAGAAATGGCGCCGCGACGTACAGGCGCCGTCGAACCCCCTGCCACCACCACCGATCGGCGTGGCCTTCCTCCCTCCTCGACGTGGTGCAACTGGATTTTGTACTCGTGCCTTGGATTTCGCGAAAAATGAAACCCTAGTTTCGAACCCCATCAGAAAGGTAACGACTGATTTTAAAATAAACTATATTATAGCACTTTAAAGCGTTACGGTTTTTGATTTCACTGTAAAAATCATATCTTTTTCGTTTCTTGACGAAATTCAGTGAAACAAGATACAGTGGACTCGTGTGGACGTCTTCTACATTCTAGAAGAGACCGCATATTTTTCTGAGCCTTCTGCTATTTTTGGTGGAGTGGAATCCAATGTGAGATTTCTAATTTATAAATGATATGGAGAATGACGATGTATAAATTATATAGTCGATGTATGAGTTATATAACATTGTACACCTCTTGTATAAGCGTTGTATAAGTTGTACGTTCGATGTATAAGTGGTATATGCATTGTAAAAATTATATATGTGTTGAAATAGAAGTGAATTGCTATACATATATATATATATATATATGTATGTATATACGCCCCTCGTCCACAAACCATGGACGATATTTTTTGGTTGTGATTGGTGTGAAAATTGAATGATAGCGAATGGTTGATTGGAATTGTTTGTGGTTGATATTGATTGATTGTGGTTGAAAAATACCCGTTTGTGGTTGAGAAATATTTGGTTGAAACCACATAGGATTAGTTTGTGGAAATGAAATAAATATACATGCCGCCTGCGTGCGAACTAGATGCATGAATCCACATTGTCAAAAACCGCGAGGTTTTAAGGTAGAGCGAGGAGACGTACTAGGGACGGTCCCGGTTTTAACTACCCTGCCGTTATGCTGCCGAAATTTTAAATAATATTCATGTGTTAGAATTATTTTCCTGTGTTGAAATGATATTCGTCCGTTGAATAGAAAACCTTCATGTGTTGAATAGAAATTCATTCGTTGAATCATATTCATGTGTTGAATGGTATTCGTGTTTTGAATAAATTGTTTTAAATATAAAAATCACCTTTTTATCGATATATACAAACTATAGAAAACCTTCATGTGTTGAATAGAAATTCATTCGTTGAATCGTATTCATGTGTTGAATGGTATTCGTGTATTGAATAAATTGTTTTAAATATAAAAATCACCTTTTTATCGATATATACAAACTATAGAAAACCTTCATGTGTTGAATCGAAATTCATTCGTTGAATTGAAATTCATGTGTTGAATGGTATTCATATTTTGAAAGAAATGTTTTATAATAAAAATCCTATTTTTAACATCAATATGAAATGTATAAAATAATCTTGTTTTGAAATAAATTGTTTTATAATAAAAACCCTATTTTTACCACCTATATTAACTATATAAAATAGTCGAGTTTTGAAATAAATTGTTTTACATTAAAAATCACATTTTTATTATATACATGAATTGATAAAAATAGCGAAGTGTTGATATAAAAGACAGTTAGATGAAAATATAATTTTTATCAAATGTATGAAAAGAATATAGCTTTGAAATCGAAAAATCGATATATATATATATATAATAGAATTGAAATATATCGAATAACGACGCTGCAGTTCGTATTTTGAAACCGTGATTTCAAACGATTATACCAGGAGATCCGACCATCGGATTTTCCTGAAATCGCAACCGTTGGGTTCGCTTTGGAAATATCTTTCCAACGGCACCAACTTTGTAAAAATCCAACGGTTGGATTGTCTGGAATGTTTAATTCAAATCTGAAGAAAAACAGCGCTAGAATCGATTATATTTATATATATAAATATAATTATATTTAATCGAATAACGACGCTGCAGTTCGTATTTTGAAATCGAAACTTCAAACGATTATACCGGGAGATCCGACCGTCGGATTTTCCCGAAACTGGAACCGTTGGATTCATTTTGAAAAGATCTTTCTAATGATTTAAATTTTGTGAAGATCCAACGGTTTGAAAAGATTTTCAGATATGTGTAAATCAAATCTGAAGAAAAACAGCGCCACGGCCGCGTTATGGCCCGGAGCGTCGTTTTGAATAAATTGGCTATTTTAAAATAAATAAAAAAAGCGATAAATCATTATAAAATATTATAAACGTTGTGGATGTGAAATTCAGAAGTTAACTGAAGGTCGGCTAAGTCGAATGGTTTCCTGGGTGTTGATCTGATGTTGGTTTCGGCCTTCGGGGTTAATATTTGGGAAATCGTTCTCTTACTGATTGACGGTTAGTGACTAATGAATTGAAATGATCCTTATGTATGTTAGTGTTGCACTTGTTTATTATAAATGCGAGTTGCTCAGAAAGACCGGGTTTATCCCATTTTGAATAACTGAATCGACAATAAGAATTCGAAGATGAAGACGGGGGTTGAAGACCGATCTTCACCTCATTTGGATGGTCACTGAGGTCCTGATTGGGAGGCATCCCGAAATATGGATAATTAGTGGTGATCATGCAGACGTACGTGGGAATCGACGGATATGCGAGGTATTTAGTGCCTCCGGTTTCATTCAGACCCAGAACGGACTTGCAAATGGACTGTGTGTCTGACATTGGAATTCATTCTGTTTGATTGATAACCATCAGTTGCATGGTGTGAATTGCCGGTGTGGCATGCTAAGATGAAGTAAATAGGGCTTCTGTTGAAAAGAAAAGCCTTGTGATTGATGATCGAAGCACCGCCTGTGTGGCGTAGCTTTGTATATAACGCGAATTCGCGAGCCTCACACCCCGATATGAACCAGAAACGGGAGAGGACATCAGGGAGGGCCTGCGTTTCTTTCTAGCTAGGAGTTGTGTCAGTGTTTTTACATGGCCTGACATTTTACTTATGTGGTTGTTGCTGTTGCGAGGCGCCTCGGATATACTGGTGACTATGTGAAACCGAAGGAGCCATTCGTTGACTCGTTTACGCCCCATAGGGCGGGGAAATGCAGTGTTCAAGCATAATAATCCACATCGGTGGACCGACCCTGACGATCCAAGGGGCGGTTGCGGCTATTCCTGAGGGGCGGGCTAGAGCGTCTCGAATTCGGTGAGGACGATCCCTTGCCTCGGTTCATGATGGAAATCCAATTTCCAAATACGTGACATTGCAGTTTTGATTGTATACCTATATTTGGCGACATAGTGGCATGGGATGCTCATGTCGTCTATGATTGATAGTTATGATTCGAAATTGTTTTTGAAACATATAAACACTAGTAGTAATGTCAAATGCTTTTGTTTTATTCGTATCAAGCATATTTTGGCCATTATAAGGTAAAACTCTATCCTCCGGTTTGCGTTGCATTGTGTGATGGGAACTGAGTCTTATAATGGCTTCATTTTTATAAAAAGCATTACGATGTTTAAAAGAAAGATTTGTTTTTAAAGCATTGGCAATCCAATGGAGTAAACCCATTCCACGAAAGTGGCGTGGTCCTGTGATTAGCCATATTATTAATATGTTGAGTAGATTTCTCATACCAGTCCAATGATTGACTCGTATTTTGTTTCACTTTCAAACTCGGGTGCCCCTTTTTCTACACGGGCAGCCTTGTATTCAGGTTTAGCTGGCTCTTTCTGGATAGCTGGAGCTGAAGATGGATTCTATCATTTATCTCTTTTTATGCTGTTCAGCTCCTATTGTACATATTTTGTTTGTTTCCGCTGTAGACATTTATGTATAGCTGAACTGTATTTGTACTAAGTATAATCTTGTATACTGTGTAACTCTGATGATTACGTTTATCCAGTATATTCTATTGTGCGTTATCTGGTGTATTTATTTATTTCTGTTCTGCTATTATCTGTTTCTGTTTTATATTCCAATGATTACCCTTGTCACCGTCAGAACGGGATTTGGGGTCGTCACAACGTGGTATCAGAGCTTTGGTTAAGCTTAGTTCTGGAATATAACATATTAACGAACTCATCGGAAATAGAACCAGTAGTGTTCTAAGACGAGTAACTCATTACAGATAGGATCAGTAATATCCTAGTATGAGTAGCAGAATGAAATAACACCTAGATAGACGCATTTACATTCAAGTATTTGTCTCTATATTTTGAAATATCTTTTCTGTTGACCTGACACATGATCTGCTATTTGCAGAAGAACTAGAAAATGAGTACCAGAAACAGAAGAAGTAATATTGAACCGGATATAGAAGCTCTATTTATGAAATATAGAAATCTGGGTGGAAAACCCTTCTCGGGTGAAGAATCTATTATGAGAACACAAGCTTGGATTCGTTCGGCTGAGAAAATCTTTGAAGGATTAAAGCTGAGGGATGACCAGAAAAGATTACTGGCCTCCTGGGCACTCAAAGACGAATCTTTGTTCTGGTGGGATTCAGTTATTAAGGATAATCCAGAAGGTGATATCACCTGGGATATATTCAAAGTGATTTTCCTGGAAAGATTTACTCCTCCTGAAGCGATTGAGCGACTATGTGATGAATTTTCTTATTTGATACAAGGAGATATGACCATTCCCGAATATCATAATAAATTCAATGAACTTTCTCACTTTGCCCCTCATCTAATTCAAAATCCGAAGAGGAAGAATTTAATATTTATCAACGGGCTTCAAAGAAAATATCAGAACAGTGTAATGAGGAATGTGAAGCTTCCTTTCTCTGAAATGATATACATGGCTTACCAGTACGAAGATCTAGACAAGAAAGGTATGTTATAGTATGAAGAAGAAGTCAGCTCTAGTAATAAAATTGAGTCTGAAACTGATCGTCCTGAGGTCAGTACAATGTCTGAGGTCAGCAAAGAGCCCAAAGTCAATTGAAAAAGGGCCAGATCCGAAAAAGAACCAGCAACGACTGCCATAAGAAAGGGCATTTGCAAGGAAATTGTAAATCCTCGAAGAAACGAAAGAATGATGGATTTAAATCCAGCGGAAAGCTTCAGGAAAGTAGAGAATGCAATCTCTACCAACAGGCTGGTCATGTAAAGCAAGATTGCTGGCTATTGAAAAAGACCAAAAAGGCTCGGGTAAATGAAGTAGCAGAAACTTCAGCACCCTCAGCTAGTCAGGGAAGATCTGATGTTTTAGAAGGAACGCTTACTGTCAAAAACATTCCGGTTAAAGTGTTGTTTGATACAGGCACATCACGAAGCTTCATTGCCAAGAATGCAGTTAAGAAGTTGAATTTGAATGTGAAGAATCTCAAAGAACCAATGACTGTCCAAAATCCGGTTGGGGGTTCCATCGATCTCAGTTGGGTTTGTGTAGTACCTGTCTCCTTTTCCTGCTATAAACTCCCTACTATCTCCATCGTCATGAATTTTAATGAATTCGATCTTATTCTGGGATTGGATTGCCTAACCAAATATGAAGCAGAGGTTAGATGCGCCGAGAGAGTTGTTAGGGCTAAGATTAAATCAAGGAATTATATAACCATACTGTGTGAAGGTCAGAAATCTAATAGAAAAGACTTTTGGGCAGCTCTCGATGTCTCCCTAGCCCAAATAGAAAATATCCCTGAAGTCACAGAGAATATTCCTGACCTCATCAAAGACATTCCTGTCATCAAAAATTATGCGGATGTGTTTGAAGAAGTTGTTCGCTTACCTCCGCAGAGAGAAATAGATTTCAAGATTGCATTGATTCTGAATGTAAGGCCGGTAATTCACGCTATTCGAAGAATGTCCTTGAAAGAGAAAGATGAATTAGACAATCAAACACGACAGCTAGTATGGAAGGGTATGATCAGGCCTAGTTTCTCTGATTGGGGTGCAGCAGTGGTGTTTGTCCCAAAATCTGATGGTACTCTACGGCTATGTGTGGATTATCGTGATTTGAACAAGCAGACAATAAAGAACAAATATCCATTGCCGCGAATCGATGATTTATTGGATCCTCTAAATGGAGCACAGGTATTTTCAAGGATGGACCTAGCTACAGGCTTCCATCAGCTTCGTATTGCCGAAGACTGTGTTCCTATGACAGCATTCAGAGGTCCCGACTTATTCTACGAGTGGTTAGTAATGCCGTTCGGCTTATGTAACGCTCCAGCTTACTTCGTCAATCTAATGAATAGAGTGTTCAGAGGGGTTTTGAATAAATTTGTTCTAGTTTTCATTGACGATATTCTAATCTTCTCTAAATCGAAGGCCGAACATGAAAAGCATTTGGAACAGGTTCTGGAAATCCTCAGAAGGAATGTATTAAAAGCCAAACTATCCAAATGTATATTCTGGCAAGATGAAGTAAAATTTATGGGCCATGTCGTATCAAAAGAAGGAATTGCTGTGGATCCAAGTAAAATCACGGCTATTCAAAATTGGAAATAGCCCAGTACTCCTACATAAGTCCGCAGTTTTCTTGGATTGGCTAGTTATTACCGGAAGTTCGTTAAAAACTTTTCGAAGATATCTAGTCACTTAACGAAGCTTACAAAGAAGCATTCAAAATTCAAATGGACTCCAGAAAGTGAGGAGGATTTTGAAGAGCTAAAGTTAAGACTAACGACTGCTCCAGTGTTAACCATTATCGATGGCAATCAGGATTTGAAAGTCTGGACTGATGCTTCTAGAGAAGGCCTTGGCGCAGTGTTAATGCAAAGGGGTCAAGTGATTGCTTATGCTAGCCGTCAGCTGAAGCCACACGAGAAAAAATACGTCACTCATGATCTTGAGTTGTTGGCTATCGTATTCTCTTTGAAAATCTGGAGACACTATCTTCTGGGTGAGAGATTTGAACTGTTTACAGATCACCAGTCGTTAAAGTATCTGTTCACCCAGAAAGACTTGAATCTGAGGCAGAAACGTTGGCTGGATTTTCTTGCAACATATGACTTTGAAATTATATACACTCCAGGGAAAGCCAATGTCGTGGTCGATGCGTTAAGCCGAAAGAATGAAATGATCGCCAGTTTTATTATCACGACTTCATTGATAGATAAAATATCTGCTCTTCAGAAGGATGATCACTTCGTTCAGAAGATCAGAGAGATAATTCAAAAAGGTGAACCCTCGAGTTTTCAGGTTGATAATGAGGGGATTTTAAGGCTGAAAGGTCGAATCTGTGTTCCTAACATTGCTGAGCTCCGAAAGGAAGTTCTGGATGAATGCCACAAGTCAAAACTTAGTATCCACCCGGGAGTAAGAAAAATGTATAATGACATCAAATGCACTTTCTGGTGGAAGTCGATGAAGAGGGACATTTCTTTATATGTTAGCCGATGCCCTACTTGCCAGCTAGTCAAAAGCGACCAACAGAAACTAGCTGGATTATTACATTCGCTAGACGTTCCTGGATGGAAGTGGGAACATATTTCCATGGACTTCATAGATGATTTGCCCAGAACCAGAAAAGGGAATGACAGTATTTGGGTGATCGTAGATCGTTTCACGAAGACCGCCCATTTCATACCTGTCAGATCAAACAGAACTGCTCAGAGTCTGGCGCAGATTTATTTCAAGGAAATAGTTAGACTACATGGAGTGCCGCTCAGTATAGTCAGTGATAGAGATACAATATTTACTAGTAAATTCTGGGAGGCATTTCAAGTAGAGCTGGGAACAAAGCTGAATCTAAGCACCGCTTATCATCCTCAGACAGATGGTCAGACTGAGAGGGTGAATCGTATTTTAGAAGATCTATTGCGGGCTTGTGTTCTAGATTTCGGTGGATCATGGGAAGACCATCTACATTTGGCTGAATTCTCATATAACAACAGCTACCAGGCGAGCCTGACAATGTCACCATTCGAAGCGTTGTATGGTAGACCGTGCCGATCTCTTGCCTGTTGGGTCGAACCCGGTAATAGACTTGTATTGGGGCCAGATATGATCAGAGAAGCTGCCGACAAAGTCGATTTCATTAAGAAGCGATTACTCGCCGCTCAAAGCCGACAGAAGAGCTATGCCGATAGGAGAAGAAGAGATATATCATTTGTTGTTGGCGACTATGTATATTTAAAAGTATCGCCGATGAGAGGAGTTATCCGGTTCGGTAAAACTGGAAAGTTAGCGCCAAAATTCACTGGTCCGTTTCCTATTATGGGACGGATCGGAACTCTCACTTATAGGGTTAAACTGCCGGATTGGCTGCCTGGAGTTCATGATGTATTTCACATATCTCAACTTCGAAAGCACGTTCATGATCCAGACTTGATCGTGGAAGAAGCAGCTCAACAGGATATTGAAATTACTCCCGAATTGTGAGAAGAGAGCCGCTCAAGATCATCAACAAAGAAACTAAAGAGCTGAGGAACAAGAAAGTTCACTTAGTCAAAGTACAATGGAGTGGGGATCCACGAGATTGTACTTGGGAAACTGAGGAGAGCATTCAGAAAGCCTATCTTATATGCCGAGTGGATATCTCTGATTGACTCCGGTGCAAGGTACATTTACCATACTTTGCATTACCAATTAGTTCTCTACTCTATTGTTATTTTCTTTCCATGGATGTGTACTTTTAATTCTATAGTCTGAATGATTTTAAAAGAGTATAGAAATTGATTAGTATGTTTTTGAAAAGTTAAAAACAATTTGATTGTTGTTTGTGTTGTGTGATAGTAGATTTGATTAATTAAAATTATTAAAATGATAGTTAATTTAATCAATAATAGAATGAATGGTAGAATTTATTCGATTATATCACACATTGAACTGATTAGAAAATAGATAGAAATATATACATGTGCATTATATATGTTTGAATAGGTAAATGGATAGCTGTTGAGTAAAGATTTTATCTGTGTGCCCGACAAATAGGTAAACCTTAATGAGTTGGATGCGAAATATTATTATATCAACTCCTGTGAATGCCATTGGATGCGTAGTGCTGGTTGCTCTGTGTGAAATAATAAATATCGCCATAGGATAGTAACAATTAATTTTGGACTACACTGCATGGCATACTTCTGAAGATAGGCATACTTCATCCTATACCACATAAGCATTTGGAGCTTGTGTGACGAGGTGGAAGATTTACCAAATGAGCGAGAGGCTTATATGGCGATGACTATATTTTACAGGTTGAACTGATGACTGATATGGACTATTTAAATTGTAACGGTTAAATTGCCAAATTAATAAAAACTCCACATGGGTCTGGAGTTGACAATAATCACGTCTCTCTAGTTATTAGATAACGCACATGGATTATTTATTTCCCACACGGGACGAGGTGACGAGGATTTATCCTCTGGAGTATTTAAAATACACACTCCCTCGGGCTTTGACAAGGTGACGAGAATTTATTCTCTGGAGTTATTATTTATACACGCTCCCCTGTAAACACCAGAATATATCACTATAAATATGTGTATGCTTATTAGGATTTATTGGGTACCTAATACGGCCCAATAAATTTCCAAACCTCTCCCCGTACAAAGGAGGTTATGGCGAAATTTTTCGAAAATTCCGGGAGTTAGCCAAATTTTTGAAGAATTTGAAAATTCTCAGAAGCTAAAAAGTTGGAGAATTGAAGCCAGATTGAACGTAGAGTTGATTAATCAAACCACTTTCGACTTTGTTCCTTTTCGGGGACGAAAAGTTTTAAGTGGGGTAGATTGTAATGACCCGGAAAATCTGAACCAATTTAAAAAAATTTAATTGGCTAAAATAATGGATCTTAAATATTTTAAATAATAGCAATGAAAAGTGAGTTTGAATCGACGTTTGAAAACGAATATAATTAATTCTAATTATAAACAAGGCTAGAAATGGCGCTGCAGTTTCAAATTTGAATTCAAACTTCGCTTGACTGTACCGGGTGCAAAACAGAACGGATTTTAGTGAAACCAAAAATATTTAAATCTGTTAGGAATATCTTTCTAAGGAATCTGAAAAATTTAAGTTTCATAGCGGGAATCAAAAGTTATGGCCAAATGAATTTTCAGAAAGGTCGCTATAGAATTTATGTCGCCCTTGAAAATAGCCATTTTGCATACGACCTCGGAATTCGACGAAACCACTTTTGTTGGATCCGAGATGTAAAACTATTGTTATGTTTCAAATTTCATAATTTTTGAAGCTAGTATGAGAGCGTGGCAAAGGAAAATGTGTTTTGGTCAATTATAGTTAAATTGGATCGACCAGAAAAGGGCCATTTTTCAAACGGTCTCAGAATTCTAAGAAACTAGTTTTGTTAGGACCGTATCATCAAAACATAGTTAGATTAATTTTTTGGAATTTTTCGAATCAGTTTGTGGCCCTGGCAAATAGAAATGTACGTTCAAATTAAATATTGAATGTTATATATTTTAAATTGAAGGAAAACTGATTGAAACAGTCGAATGGGCCTATGAAACATATCCCATTGTGTTCGGAATGGGGGTAAAACGCTAAGGACGACAGTCATTGGGTTTGGATTGGAGTTCGTGTATGAAAGGGGGTATTTTCGAAATTTAAAAATTTATAAATATAAAAAAAATCTCTCATTGGTCAGAAATTTCTTTTTCTCTCTCCCCGTAGCCGATAACAGGCGAAACCCTCTTCAAAACTTCTCTCCTCGATTTCTTCTAATCCGCTCAATAAAAACCCATGCCCCTTTGGAGAATTCTGTAGTGCTCCTCACGGTCTTCACATCCATATAAAGATTGGATTTTTCGTGACCTGCGGAGTTCGAATCGAGCTCGGGAAAGTGGGACCTTTCCACCGCCGCCGCGACGTACAGGCGCCGTCGAACCCCCGCCACCACCACCGATCGGCGCGGCCTTCCTCGCTCCTCGATGTGGTGCAACTGGATTTTGTCCTCGTGCCTTGTATTTCGCGAAAAACGAAACCCTAGTTTCGAACCCCATCAGAAAGGTAACGACTGACTTTAAAATAAACTATATTATAGCACTTTAAAGCGCTACGGTTTTTAATTTCACTGTAAAAATCATATCTTTTTCGTTTCTTGACGAAATTCAGTGAAACAAGAGACAGTGGACTCGTGTGGACGTCTTCTACATTCTAGAAGAGACCGCATATTTTTCTGAGCCTTCTGCAATTTTTGGTGGAGTGGAATCCAATGTGAGATTTCTAATTTATAAATGATATGAAAAATGACGATGTATAAATTATATAGTCGATGTATGAGTTATATAAGCGTTGTACACCTCTTGTATAAGCGTTGTATAAGTTGTACGTTCGATGTATAAGTTGTATATGCATTATAAAAATTATATATGTGTTGAAATAGAAGTGAATTGCTATATATAAATATATATATATATACGCCCCTCGTCCACAAACCATGGAAGATATTTTTTGGTTGTGATTGGTGTGAAAATTGAATGATAGCGAATGGTTGATTGGAATTGTTTGTGGTTGATATTGATTGATTGTGGTTGAAAAATACCTGTTTGTGGTTGAGAAATATTTGGTTGAAACCACATAGGATTAGTTTGTGGAAATGAAATAAATATACATGCCGCCTGCATGCGAACTAGATGCATGAATCCACATTGTCAAAAACCGCGAGGTTTTAAGGTAGAGCGAGGAGCCGTACTAGGGACAGTCCCGGTTTTAACTACCCTGCCGTTATGCTGCCGAAATTTTGAATAATATTCATGTGTTAGAATTATTTTCCTGTGTTGAAATGATATTCATCTGTTGAATAGAAAACCTTCATGTGTTGAATAGAAAGTCATTCGTTGAATCATATTCATGTGTTGAATGGTATTCGTGTTTTGAATAAATTGTTTTAAATATAAAAGTCACCTTTTTATCGATATATACAAACTATAGAAAACCTTCATGTGTTGAATAGAAATTTATTCGCTGAATCATATTCATGTGTTGAATGGTATTCGTGTTTTGAATAAATTGTTTTAAATATAAAAATCACCTTTTTATCGATATATACAAACTATAGAAAACCTTCATGTGTTGAATTGAAATTCATTCGTTGAATTAAAATTCATGTGTTGAATGGTATTCATATTTTGAAAGAAATGTTTTATAATAAAAATCCCATTTTTAACATCAATATGAAATGTATAAAATAATCTTGTTTTGAAATAAATTGTTTTATAATAAAAACCCTATTTTTACCACCTATATTAACTATATAAAATAGTCGAGTTTTGAAATAAATTGTTTTACATTAAAAATCACATTTTTATTATATACATGAATTGATAAAAATAGCGAAGTGTTGAAATAGAAGACAGTTAGATGAAAATATAATTTTTATCAAATGTATGAAAAGAATATAGCTTTGAAATCGAAAAATCGATATATATATATATAAATAGAATTGAAATACATCGAATAATGATGCTGCAGTTCGTATTTTTAAACCATGATTTCAAACGATTATACCGGGAGATCCGACCATCGGATTTTCCTGAAATCGCAACCGTTGGGTTCACTTTGGAAATATCTTTCCAACGGCACCAACTTTTTAAAAATCCAACGGTTGGATTGTCTGGAATGTTTAATTCAAATCTGAAGAAAAACAGCACCAGAATCGATTATATTTATATATATATAAATATAATTATATTTAATCGAATAATGATACTGTAGTTCGTATTTTGAAATCGAAACTTCAAACGATTATACCGGGAGATCCGACCGTCGGATTTTCCCGAAACTGGAACCGTTGGATTCATTTTGAAAAGATCTTTCTAATGATGTAAATTTTGTGATGATCCGACGAATAGATTTTCAGATATGTGTAAATCAAATCTGAAGAAAAACAGCGCCACGGCCGCGTTATGGCCCGAAGCGTCGTTTTGAATAAATTGGCTATTTCAAAATAAATAAAAATAACGATAAATCGTTATAAAATATTATAAACGATATGGATGTGAAATTCAGAAATTTACTGAAGGTTGGCTAAGTCGAATGGTTTCCTGGGTGTTGATCTGATGTTGGTTTCGGCCTTCGGGGTTAATATTTGGGAAATCGTTCTCTTACTGATTGACGGTTAGTGACTAATGAATTGAAATGATGCGTATGTATGTTAGTGTTGCACTTGTTTATTATATACGCGAGTTTCTCAGAAAGACCGGGTTTATCCCATTCTGAATAACTGAATCGACGATGAGAATTCGAAGATGAAGACGGGGGTTGAAGACCGGTCTTCACCTCGTTTGGATGGTCACTGAGGTCCTGATTGGGAGGCATCCCGAAATATGGATAATTAGTGGTGATCATGCAGACGTACATGGGAATCGATGGATATGCGAGGTATTTAGTGCATCCGGTTTCGTTCAGACCCAGAACGGACTTGCAAATGGATTGTGTGTCTGACATTGGAATTCATTCTGTTCGATTGATAACCATCAGTTGCATGGTGTGAATTGCCGGTGTGGCATGCTAAGATGCAGTGAACAAGGCTTCTGTTGAAAAGCAAATTCTTGTGATCGATGATCAAAGCACCGCCTGTGTGGCGTAGCTTTGTATATAACATGAATTCACGCGCCTCACACCCCGGTATGAACCAAAAACGAGAGAGGGCATCAGGGAGGGCTTGCGTTTCTTTCTAGCTAGGAGTTGTGTCGGTGTTTTTACACGGCCTGACATTTTACTTATGCGGTTGTTGCTGTTGCGAGGCGCCTCGGATATACCGGTGACTATGTGAAGCCGAAGGAGCCATTCGTTGGCTCGTTTACGCCTCATAGGGCGGGGAAACGCAGTGTTCAGGCATAATAATCCACATCGGTGGACCGGCCCTGACGATCCAAGGGGCGGTTGCGGCTGTTCCTGAGGGGCGGGCTAGAGCATCTCGAATTCGGTGAGGACGATCCCTTGCCTCGGTTCATGACGGAAATCCAATTTCCAAATACGTGACTGTGCGGTTTTGATTGTATACCTATATTTGGCGACATAGTGACATGGGACGCTCATGTCGTCTATAATTGATATTTATGATTCGAAATTATTTTTGAAACATATAAACACTAGTAGTAATGTCAAATGCTTTTGTTTTATTCGTATCAAGCATATTTTGGCCATTATAAGGTAAAACTCTATCCTCCGGTTTGCGTTGCATTGTGTGATGGGAACTGAGTCTTATAATGGCTTCATTTTTATTAAAAGCATTGCGATGTTCAAGAGAAAGATTCGTTTTTAAAGCACTGGCAATCCAATGGAGTAAACCTGTTCCACGAAAGTGGCGTGGTCCTGTGATTAGCCATATTATTAATATGTTGAATAAATTTCTCATACCAGTCCCATGATTGACTCGTAGTTTGTTTCACTTTCAAACTCGGGTGCCCCTTTTTCTACACGGGCAGCCTTGTATTCAGGTTTAGCTGGCTCTTTCTGGATAGCTGGAGCTGAAGATGGATTCTATCATTTATCTCTTTTTATGTTGTTCAGCTCCTATTGTACATATTTTGTTTGTTTCCGCTGTAGACATTTATATATAGCTGAACTGTATTTGTACTAAGTATGATCCTGTATACTGTGTAACTCTGATGATTGCGTTTATCCAGTATATTCTATTGTGCGTTATCTGGTGTATTTATTTATTTCTGTTCTACTATTATCTATTTCTGTGTTATATTCCAAAGATTACCCATGTCACCGTCAGAACGGGATTTGCGGTCGTCACATATTTACTCTAATAAAACATTTCTATCTAAATGACAATTTTTATCTAACATACCATTTTATAGAAAAATGGTATTCTTATTCTAATGCAACATTCTATAATAAAATGTTATTTTTATTCTCATATAACATTTTATTTATTCTCATATATATAATAAAAATAATGGTTTTTATTGTATGCACCAGTTTTGACGAACATGAATTCTCTATTTATATTTATATATATACAATAAAAAATATGGTTTTTCTTGTATACACAAATTTTGACAAATAAGAATATACATAATTCAATTCAAATGTTAATCGTAATCACAAACAACCAATTACAATTTTATACAACACCAACATGAATTTTATATAGTATAAATATAAATTTCACATTACGATTAATAATTAAATTTATTTAAGATAGAGATTTCACATTGATTTTTGTCTGAAGTTTCAACGTGCTCTATTTCATCTCTAGTTAGCCTCATCGCGTAGATCTCCTCTTCACAATTTCAACGCTTCGAAAATCATTCGATTTCATTATTGTTTGAAGAAGTTATGCCCTTTTAAAACTTTTAAACAATTTATAATTAAATAAAAAAACACTTAACCCTTAGCAAAAAGAAGGCCGTCTCCTTCAGGTATTCACGTCAGAAGATAAACCCATCATCGAAGAAGAAGTCCCGCCGCCGCACCCTGCTACAGTCCACTTGTCGATGATCGACATATATCGCCCGAAGTGCCACATCGCCAGCTCCCCACGCCCGGATCCACGGTCAACTCGGCCTCCCCCATAGCCTCGAAATACGTTCCCAAGCTGTTCCTTTCTCGGTCAAAATCCGACCTCCTCAGGTGATGATTTCCGATCATCACCGTACGAAATCAAAGCTCTTGCTTAGTTCTTGAATTCTCGCATTGATGCCATGACTTAATTTAGTGTATTCGGTGTGTGATTTGAGGAAGGAATTGGGATGATGTCGTCCATTAGTTTGAGAGGCCGGCGGCTGTAACAACCTGTATTTTTAATAACCTATTAAGATATAAATTGAGGCAGAATTTAATTTAAAAATCTGAATCAAGGGGAAACGGGCTGGGCCATTGCGTTCGTCTCGGAAAAATACGCGAAATAGAGTCCGAGTTTTCGAAAATCGGAGTCCGTATGACCCAGTTAAGGCCCATTGAAGTTTACAGAAATTTCCATATTAAAAACAGATTTAAATTTTAAGTTAAAAACAAGGGTTAGGGCACAACTGGCGTCAGGCGGGGAAAACTCCCGCCAAGACCCCCCAAGTCGACAGGCATGTCGACAGGGGTCTAAGGGTGTCGACTGCCCTGTCGACAGCCCTGTCGACACGGGGTGGCCGGGCAGTTCTGCCTGGCGCACCATTTTTGATCTAGGCTTGGTTGTGTGGCTTAGTTCTGGAGACTTCCGAAATCTGATGGACCTAAACTAACCTAGGGTTAATCCTAGGGCTAAAAACACTTTAATCTTCTATAAATAAGACCCTAATCCTACCCTAAAACCCTATTATTCATTCTAGCAACCAAACTATGTCAAATTGATTTCTCAAATGGCCTCCACTTAAAAACCCTAGCCTCCACCCTCTTCATAAATCATTCCTATGAAGATTATGATGTTCATACAAGCATTTCTAAGTTGTATGAATGATCATTAGCTTGCATACATCATCAAGTTGCAAGTTTTATTTGCTAAGCTAGAGTTTTTGGGATTTTTGTTAAGGTTGTTTCTTATTGGAGCTTTGTTTTGGGTTTTTATGCTTGCATAAAGGGCTTCTCAATCTTTACTTGTAGATTTGTGTCTTCATAATATTTGTAAGCCCTCTTACCTTCATTTTAGAAACTCTAAAGTTAATATGTGATGAAAGTTGGGATTTATGCATGTTTAATAAGTTATGCATGCTTGTGCGAGTTCACTATGCCATGTTATGCATGTTTAATAAGTTATGCATGCTTATGCGAGTTCACTATGCCATGTTACACATGTTTGATAAGTTATGCATGTTTATGCAAGTTCACTATGCCATGATTTGCAAGTTTAACAAGTTATGCATGTTTATGCAAGTTCACTATGCCATGATTTGCAAGTTTAACAAGTTATGCATGTTTATGCAAGTTCACTATGCTAAGTTATGCAAGTCCAGCATGTTATGCATGTTTATTATGATATGTAAGATTCATCATGTATGTTGTGTCAAGTTCCCTCTTTCTATCCTTTATGCGTTATGACGAATATGTAAGCGATAGAATGACGTTGGGGGGGGGGTTTGGGTAAAACTTAAAATACATGAAAATATAAGATTGGGAATTTACCTATTAAGTTAGGTCTACCCCTTGGGAATTTACTTATTAAGTTAGGTCTACCCAAGTATTTGTTAAACTTGTAATTATGTTTTGAAAATAAAGTGGACATGACACTTAGAAAACATAAGTTTGGCCAACTCGAGGTTGGGTTGAGTTTGTAGCGTAATTCTACCCGGAACCTACCGGCTTAACTAGTGGCTACAAACAATAGGATCCAATGTGAGAAGTTGGTCATGTGGTGCCAAGACCCGAGGTTAGACCAAGTTGTGGTGTAAATCTACCCGGAACCCACCGGCTTAACTAGGTAACTGCAACAAAGTCTAATGTGAGAGGTTAAGGCACAATTAAATTAATTAATGCCTCATGATTAGGGTTAAGTCATGGCCCACTAATACTTAACCAATTTTGGGGATACGAGGGATTAAATGGGGTTAAGTGGTGAACTGTTGGTTACACTTAACTAATTTAATCCATGATTAGTGAGGGGTTAAACCACACTTAACCCTCTTAGAAAACCCTAGCAACGTGGTCTGTTCCAGCAGTAATCCCAGTTTGGTATCATTCACAACCCTAGAGGCTAGGATAGGGTGGGGCACGATTACTGGACTGATGTAAGCGACCAAAGCGACGGTTGAGTGGTACAGCGGTGCGGGTCCAGGCGGGCTACGGACGTGCACGTAGTCCGGTGTTGGACAAACTCGAGGCACGGGTACCAGTAGGTTTAGACTGTGCATTATTGCTTAGGTGTCTGGGGTTGACACCCGAGGGCTTGATACACCCGAAGGTGGACCCAGCATAGTCTGACTACAACCATATGTGGGCCGTATGGACCCCAACACTTGACGTGTTAGGTTTATAGGGAGCCGATCGACTAGACCGTTGGGCTGGACCTTGTATTAAGGTCACCTCATGTTATTGGGCCAAAGCTTGGGCTGAGGGATCAATACCTGTTATGTTAGTTTGCTAGTACACTGTGGTGCAAAGCTTAATCTTCTTTATGTGATGACACCTTTATCTATTGCCAGTATGTTCATCTCAGTTTCCATCATGATGCTAACTTTATTAGTTTATAGACTGATCGTAGTAGGGCTTACCAGTCTTTTTGACTGACCTGTTTTCTTTCGCTTCTTTTCTTCCGTTTCCCCCCCCCCCAGGTTCTCAGGGAGGGAATAGTGGTGCTTAGCTTGGATCGCTTGCTTGTTTGCTGGATAGCTCATGTATGTCTGGACATTGAGCTCGCTATGGTTTATCATCTTTATTTTGGGGATAGCACTATGTATTTCAGTATTTCTGTTTATGATGTACTAGACATGTTTATTTTGGCAGTTGACTTTATGATGTACTAGACTTGTTTTGAGATGGTTTGAGATATTCCGCTGCTTTATTCTCACTTACTCTGTTTTACATATATATTTATGTTCTTGTTCTGCCTTGATATATCATTATGCATGCTTACCCAGTTCTAACGCCCCCCAGAAGCTAGTGCCCCCGAAAGAGTGACCCTAGCGGAGGTGGGGTGTTACAAATTTGGTATCAGAGCATATGGTTTACGAGAAAGAACAAAAAGTTTTTAAAAAGACTTTTGGAAAACTATTTTCAAAACAAGTATAAAGTATTTTCCAAAGAAAAGTCTAGTATTTTAAAAGGCTATTCCCCAAAAAGCCATTAGCGTTATCCTTCGTTCCCTTGACCTAATCTTATCTTATCTTTCGTTTCAGTATGGCTGAGAATCTTGCCATCCCGGATGGAGTAAACGTACCACTCTGGTATAGGAGACTTCTAGAAGCTAGGGCGGCAGCTGGCCCCGTAAACCCTACTCCCACTCCTCCTCCTGTAGTTGAGAATCCTCCCCCTAATGTCCCTCCTCCGGTGGTTCCTGTTCCTCCTCCTCCAGTTGCTGAGGCTCCTCTTCCTCCTCCTCCCCCTCAGCATCCTCAGGTTGAGTTCACAAAGGTTTGTAAAGACTTCAAGGCGATGGGAGGCAAGAATTTCCTAGGCACGGAATCTTTTGTTGAACTAGGAATTGGCTGAAAGACACTGAGGACTTGTTTGCTATCTTTAGGATTGATGACGAGAGGAAGATCTTATTGACAGTGTGGCTTTTGAAGGACGAAGCAGCCTATTGGTGGGAGGTCACCAATGGGACGAGGCCTGTCGAGACTTGGGCCGATTTGAGGGCTAGATTTGTGGCCAAGTTTCTATCTTCTGCTGAGGCGAATTTACAGATGGAGAAGTTCATTGCATTAAAGCAAGGTGATATGTCTGTCAAGGAGTATGTGAACAAGTTTAATCAGCTGGCCCGTTTTGGTTTGGATATGGTGAACACTCCTGAGAAGAAGGCTCTTCGATTTGCTAGAGGGTTGAATGAGCCGCTGCAGGGTTTGGCGATGTCACATATTCCGCATGGGGCTACTTTTGAGAGTTTGGTCGATATGGCTCTACTTCAGTGAGATGGAAAGAAAGAGGTCAAGTCGAGTGATACTCAAGCAAAGAAGACTGATTCTTAGGGTAAAGGCAATCAAGGTGGTCAAAGCAGTCAGGGGAATCAGAGCAAGAACAAGAAGGGGAACAACAACAAAGGCAAGGGAAAGTGCAATTACTGTGGTGCGCCTGGACACTTTGCTAAGGATTGTAGGAAGAAGAAAAGGAAGCTTAGGGGTGGATGTTTTTCCTGTGGTGAGACTGGACACTTCAGCAAGGAATGCCCGAAGAAGAAAGGGCAGGATCAGACTCAGCGTGCCGGACCTTCAGGAGGGCAAGTTCATGCTCTCAATACCGCTCCAGTTCCCGATCGAGGTAGTGTTTCTGTTGAGAACCTTGTTTATGTTTCCGATCTTCCAGTTCGTACCTTGTTTGATTCTGGTGCATCACATAGCTTTATTTCATCTGATCTTGTTGATAGTTTGCACCTTAGTACTAGCTTAGTGGATGATCCCGTTTGTGTTTCGAATCCCATTGGGGGTTCTGCTCATCTATCTATGATATGTGAGGATCTGAGGATCTCTATACTCAGTGTAGAGTTCTTGTGTAGTGCGTATGTTCTTGGTTTCAGGGGATACGGATTGATTTTGGGCATGGATTGGCTGTCTAGACATGGAGCCATTCTTGATTGTGAGCATAGGGTTGTGAGGCTTGTGACTCGCCTTTGCAACACCTTAGAGATTTCATGCAATCTGAAGGATCCCGTCATGTTGTGCTATCTTGAATCTCTCGACTCGTCAGAGGAAACCCTTCAGTCTGTAAGGGTGGTCCGAGATTATCCAGATGTTTTTGAAGAAGTTAAGGGGTTGCCCCCTAAACGAGAGATTGATTTTCGCATTTATCTGGTGGATAATGCTAAGCCTGTTTCTTTGCCCGTTCGGCACATGGCTCCGCGTGAGAGACGGGAGCTCAGCAAGCAAGTAAAGGAGTTGCTTGAGAAGAACTTCATCAGACGAAGTATATCCGAATGGGGAGCACCTGTGGTGTTTGCTACTAAGGAAGATGGTTCTCTTCGACTTTGTGTGGACTATAGAGAGTTGAATAAGCTGACTAAGAAGAACAGACACCCATTACCGAGGATTGATGATCTTTTTGACCAGCTTGTTGGTGCTTCTGTTTTCTCTCAGCTTGATCTTGCTACTGGATTTCATCAGCTCAGAGTGGCTGAAGATAGTATAGACAAGACTACATTCAGAACTCCAGATGGATTCTTTGAATGGCTTGTTATGCCGTTCGGTTTGACGAATGCACCCGCGTATTTCATGGACTTGATGAGTAGGGTGTTTCGAGAGTTCTTGAACAAGTTTGTCATGGTCTTTGTGGATGATATTCTGATCTTCTCTAAGGACGAAGAAGAGCACGCGAAGCATCTTGTAGAGGTGATGGATACGCTTAGAGCGCATCAGTTAAAGGCCAAGTTCTCCAAGTGTCACTTTTGGAGAAGGGAAGTTCGGTTCCTTGGGCATATAGTATCTAAGCAAGGCTTGGCGGTGGATCCCGCTAAAGTAGTTGCTGTGCAGGATTGGAAGACTCCAAGGAATGCAACCGAAGTGAGAAGTTTCCTAGGTCTTGCAGGTTTTTACCGGAAGTTCATCAAGGACTTCGCGAAGATATCCGCTCCTCTTACTAAGTTAACGAAGAAGAACTTAGTTTTTGCTTGGGATATGGACTGTGAGCTTGCTTTTCAGAGACTCAAGAGAGCCCTTACCTCAGCACCAGTCCTAGCTTTACCCGATGGTGGTAAGATGTTTACCGTGTACACTGATGCTTGTGGCACGGGATTGGGCACCGTTCTGATGCAAGAAGGCAGAGTTATATGTTTTGGTGGTAGGCAACTTAAGGTGCATGAGAAGAATTATCCCACTCATGATCTAGAGCTGGCAGCGATAGTATATGCACTCAAGGCTTGGCATCATTATCTTCTGGGAGAGAGATTTGAACTGTATACTGATCATAAGTCTTTGAAGTATCTCTTTTCGCAGAAGGATCTGAACTTGAGGCAGCAAAGGTGGATGGAATTCTTGGCGTCCTACGATTTTGATATAGCCTATACCCCTGGCAAGGGGAATGTTGTAGCGGATGCGTTGAGTAGAAAAAGGTTGACACTAAGTCCTCTATTTGTTGAGATGAAGAATTTAGAGTTCTTGGCAACCTTTGATTTCTCTTTGGCAGTTGAGTCGATGACCGGTTCTTTAGCATCTCTTGAGCTCAGGCCTACCCTTCTGGATCAAGTTGGGGCTTCGCAGAAGGAAGACCCTCAGATAATTGAGATTGTGGATAAGCTGATTCGAGGGGAGACATCTAGTCACCTTGCTCGATATTTTATAGATGATAAGGGTTGGCTGAGGAGAGACGGAAGGCTTTGTGTTCCGATGGTGGAAGACTTGGTGAGGAAAGTTCTTGAGGAAGCACATCGCTCCAAGCTGACTATACATCCGGGTGGAGATAAGATGTATAAGGATATGAAGCGCATTTTCTTCTGGCCTGGAATGAAGAAGGATGTGGCAGAGTTTGTCTCTAGATGTGTTGTTTGTCAGAGAGTAAAAGCCGAGTCGAAGAAGCCCGATGGGCTATTGCATCCTCTAGAGGTCCCGCTATGGAAGTGGGAGAGTATTTCTATGGACTTTGTTGACGGATTGCCAAGATCAAGAAAAGGGAATACAAGCATATGGGTCATTGTGGATAGGCTTACGAAGAGTGCTCATTTCATTCCGGTGAAGAGCAAAAGGACCGCATCTGGACTAGCATCAGTATATCTTCGTGAGATAGTACGACTACATGGAGTCCCTTCTAGCATAGTCAGTGACCGAGACCCCATCTTTACTAGTCAGTTCTGGAACAGTTTGCAGGAAGCTATGGGCACGAGGTTGAACCTGAGTACGTCTTATCACCCACAAACGGACGGTCAGACAGAAAGGGTGAATAGGGTACTTGAGGACTTGTTGAGGCTTTGCATTCTGGATTTTGGTGGTACTTGGGAAGACCATCTTCCTCTTGTGGAATTAGCTTATAATAACAGTTATCAGGCGAGCATTGGGATGGCACCATTTGAGGCTTTATATGGGAGACCGTGCAAGTCACCTACATGTTGGTGGGAGACTACAGATAAGCTTATACTTGGACCTGACATGATTAGAGATACATCCGAGAAGGTCGAGTTGATTAGAAGACGGATGAAGGCGGCCCAAGACAGACAGAAATCTTATGCTGATAGGCGAAGCACTGATTTGGAGTTTGATGTTGGGGATATGGTTTTCGTGAAGGTTTCTCCTTTGCGGAATGTGGTTCGGTTTGGAGCAGTAGGAAAGTTAGCACCAAGGTTTGTTGGACCGTTTCCAGTTGTAGAGAGGATCGGGCAGATGGCCTATAGAGTGGAATTGCCCGAGAAGCTAGCTGGAGTGCATAATGTTTTTCATGTTTCGCATCTCCGGAAGTGTTTGCATAAGTCAGCAGAGGTGGTTGAGCCAAGTGTTTTAGAAGATGTGGAAGTAGAGAAAGAAGCTACCTTGAGGAGAGCTCCGATTCGTATCTTGGGGACAGAGATCAAGAAGCTAAGGAATCGTGAGGTCAAGTTGGTGAAGGTTCAATGGGGTGAAGCCGAGGAAGACGCTACTTGGGAAACTGAAGAGAAGATGCGTAGGCTTTATCCATTCCTTTTTGAGGGTACACTCTCAATCTCTTTATCTTTCCATGTCTATCTAGTTTATCTAGTTCATCGTGTCTATCTTATCATGAGAACCTTAGGTAGAATCCTTTGGATGAAACATGTGTTTGAGACATGTTATGTTTGATGGTTGCAAGTGGTTGCAAGTGTTTGCAAGTGGTTACTCGTGGATGCATGATACACATTAGGCACTAGATCGGCTCACACACTCCTCATATTGCATGTGCATGAGTGTTTATGCTTATTCTTGGATGAAATTTGTATGCTATCACATGGATGTTGCATATGGATGTATGATTGAGCACGCATGTAGATATTATACATTATGTTAGGGATTTGCATACATATGGATACATTTCACTAACATATTTTGCATTGATCTTTGCATTAGATAAGTACATATACACACACTTTTGCATATGTTCATACAGCATTTAGAATCTTTTAAGAACAATGGTTGCTCGTGGATGATGTTTTGAGTAGATGGATGTTGGATGGTAGGATATGTTCTTCCTAACTTGAAGATTTCGGGGACGAAATCCTTTAAGGATGGGAGAATGTAACAACCTGTATTTTTAATAACCTATTAAGATATAAATTGAGGCAGAATTTAATTTAAAAATCTGAATCAAGGGGAAACGGGTTGTGCCATTGCGTTCGTCTCGGAAAAATACGCGAAATAGAGTCCGAGTTTTCGAAAATCGGAGTCTGTATGACCCAGTTAAGGCCCATTGAAGTTTACAGAAATTTCCATATTAAAAACAGATTTAAATTTTAAGTTAAAAACAAGGGTTAGGGCACAACTGGCGTCAGGCGGGGAAAACTCCCGCCAAGACCCCCAAGTCGACAGGCATGTCGACAGGGGTCTAAGGGTGTCGACTGCCCTGTCGACAGCCCTGTCGACACGAGGTGGCCGGGCAGTTCTGCCTGGCGCACCATTTTTGATCTAGGCTTGGTTGTGTGGCTTAGTTCTGGAGACTTCCGAAATCTGATGGACCTAAACTAACCTAGGGTTAATCCTAGGGCTAAAAACACTTTAATCTTCTATAAATAAGACCCTAATCCTACCCTAAAACCCCATTATTCATTCTAGCAACCAAACTATGTCAAATTGATTTCTCAAATGGCCTCCACTTAAAAACCCTAGCCTCCACCCTCTTCATAAATCATTCCTATGAAGATTATGATGTTCATACAAGCATTTCTAAGTTGTATGAATGATCATTAGCTTGCATACATCATCAAGTTGCAAGTTTTATTTGCTAAGCTAGAGTTTTTGGGATTTTTGTTAAGGGTGTTTCTTATTGGAGCTTTGTTTTGGGTTTTTATGCTTGCATAAAGGGCTTCTCAATCTTTACTTGTAGATTTGTGTCTTCATAATATTTGTAAGCCCTCTTACCTTCATTTTAGAAACTCTAAAGTTAATATGTGATGAAAGTTGGGATTTATGCATGTTTAATAAGTTATGCATGCTTATGCGAGTTCACTATGCCATGTTATGCATGTTTAATAAGTTATGCATGCTTATGCGAGTTCACTATGCCATGTTACACATGTTTGATAAGTTATGCATGTTTATGCAAGTTCACTATGCCATGATTTGCAAGTTTAACAAGTTATGCATGTTTATGCAAGTTCACTATGCCATGATTTGCAAGTTTAACAAGTTATGCATGTTTATGCAAGTTCACTATGCTAAGTTATGCAAGTCCAACATGTTATGCATGTTTATTATGATATGTAAGATTCATCATGTATGTTGTGCCAAGTTCCCTCTTTCTATCCTTTATGCGTTATGACGAATATGTAAGCGATAGAATGACGTTGGGGGGGGGGGGTTTGGGTAAAACTTAAAATACATGAAAATATAAGATTGGGAATTTACCTATTAAGTTAGGTCTACCCCTTGGGAATTTACCTATTAAGTTAGGTCTACCCAAGTATTTGTTAAACTTGTAATTATGTTTTGAAAATAAAGTGGACATGACACTTAGAAAACATAAGTTTGGCCAACTCGAGGTTGGGTTGAGTTTGTAGCGTAATTCTACCCGGAACCTACCGGCTTAACTAGTGGCTACAAACAATAGGATCCAATGTGAGAAGTTGGTCATGTGGTGCCAAGACCCGAGGTTAGACCAAGTTGTGGTGTAAATCTACCCGGAACCCACCGGCTTAACTAGGTAACTGCAACAAAGTCTAATGTGAGAGGTTAAGGCACAATTAAATTAATTAATGCCTCATGATTAGGGTTAAGTCATGGCCTACTAATACTTAACCAATTTTGGGGATACGAGGGATTAAATGGGGTTAAGTGGTGAACTGTTGGTTACACTTAACTAATTTAATCCATGATTAGTGAGGGGTTAAACCACACTTAACCCTCTTAGAAAACCCTAGCAACGTGGTCTGTTCCAGCAGTAATCCCAGTTTGGTATCATTCACAACCCTAGAGGCTAGGCTAGGGCGGGGCACAATTACTGGACTGATGTAAGCGACCAAAGCGACGGTTGAGTGGTACAGCGGTGCGGGTCCAGGCGGGCTACGGACGTGCACGTAGTCCGGTGTTGGACAAACTCGAGGCACGGGTACCAGTAGGTTTAGACTGAGCATTATTGCTTAGGTGTCTGGGGTTGACACCCGAGGGCTTGATACACCCGAAGGTGGACCCAGCACAGTCTGACTACAACCATATGTGGGTCGTATGGACCCCAACACTTGACGTGTTAGGTTTATAGGGAGCCGATCGACTAGACCGTTGGGCTGGACCTTGTATTAAGGTCACCTCATGTTATTGGGCCAAAGCTTGGGCTGAGGGATCAATACCTGTTATGTTAGTTTGCTAGTACACTGTGGTGCAAAGCTTAATCTTCTTTATATGATGACACCTTTATCTATTGCCAGTATGTTCATCTCAGTTTCCATCATGATGCTAACTTTATTAGTTTATAGACTGATCGTAGTAGGGCTTACCAGTCTTTTTGACTGACCTGTTTTCTTTCGCTTCTTTTCTTCCGTTCCCCCCCCCCCCCCTCCCCAGGTTCTCAGGGAGGGAATAGTGGTGCTTAGCTTGGATCGCTTGCTTGTTTGCTGGATAGCTCATGTATGTCTGGACATTGAGCTCGCTATGGTTTATCATCTTTATTTTGGGGATAGCACTATGTATTTCAGTATTTCTGTTTATGATGTACTAGACATGTTTATTTTGGCAGTTGACTTTATGATGTACTAGACTTGTTTTGAGATGGTTTGAGATATTCCGCTGCTTTATTCTCACTTACTCTGTTTTACATATATATTTATGTTCTTGTTCTGCCTTGATATATCATTATGCATGCTTACCCAGTTCTAACGCCCCCCCCCCCAGAAGCTAGTGCCCCCGAAAGAGTGACCCTAGCGGAGGTGGGGTGTTACAGCGGCTATGCACAAATAGCATTTTAGGGTTTCTGATTATCTATTTTTATAATATTTTAAATTCTTTAATTAACAAAAAGGCCCGTTAAATCCCAATGTTTCCAAATTCAGCCCGACCAATGTTGCCCATAGCCAAATACCTCCCTTCCAGACATAATGGACCAGGTCCTGTCAGCCCGTTCGATCGTCTCAGCCCACTTTTCTTTATTTTAAAATATAAATCATTTAATTATTTAATTTAATCATACATTTTAATTTACTGGGGCCACATGCTGACTCTATATATTACAGAAAAATTATATGTAGCTATGTTTTGACGATACAATCCTAAAAAATTAATTTCATCGAATTTGGAAACCGATTGAAAAATGACCATTTTCTGCTTGATTGAAATTGACTGAAATTGACAAAACACACTTTCTTTTGCCACGCTCACATATTGATTCCAAAAATTATGAAAATTGGAATCTTGCAATAAATTGACATTCCGGATCCAACCAAAGTGGTTTCGTCTAAAACGGAGGTCGTTTGCAAAATGGTTATTTTAAGGGCTATATATTATATTAAAATATATATAAATTCAACAACGACTTTTTTGAATTTTAAACTGGGCGTAACTTTTGATTCCCGCTATGAAATTTCAATTTTGCAGATTCGTTGGAAAGATATTTTTAAATGGATTCTAATATTTCTGGTTTTACTGAAATCCGATTTATTTTGCATCTTGTATACTCAGTCAAACTTCAAATTCAAATATTCAAACTACCGCGCTATTTCCAACTCCTTTTATAATTAAATAAAAAATTTCGCTATAACTTTGATTTAAATAAATTTTTAATCATTATTATTTAAAATAACTTATTTAAAATATTTAAAATCCATTAAAATTGCTAAAATAAATTTTAAAATTGGTTCCAAAATTCCGGGTTGTTATAATCTCCCCCACTTAAAATCTTTTCGTCCTCGAAAAGGAACGGAGCTAAAAGTTGCTTTACTAACCAATTCAATTTTCATTCTTTTATTGGTTTCAATAATTTTATTAGTTGAATTAATTATCACACAACACAATTATCAGTTAATTAGTTGATTAGCTTTTCAAATGTATATAACTTTTATATATTTAAAAAAAATATTTTCTAATATCGGATTATATATATAATCACAAATACGTTAATTATGAACTTGTCACTCTCAAATCATTCTAGGGCATTACTAACCCCATCTCTAACGAGTTTTCTCATTCTAGGATACTACTGATCCTATCTCTAATGAGTATTCTTTTATAGGATATTTCTAATCCTACCTCTGATGAGTCTTTTGTTTAGTTCTAACGAGTTGTACCCCAAAGATTTGAGCTAACGAAAGCTCTGATACCAACTGTAATGATTCGGATTTCGGCCAGACCTAATCGATCGCTAAATCGACCAAGACCGTTCAAAACTCGAATACACTAACTTTGGGAATACAACACATAAGAACGAATAATAGAAGACTTTTATAAACATTATAATAATTTTACATCAGAGAACAAAAGATTAGAGTACATCGAATTATATTACAACGGAATATTAAATTACAATAGATTTAAAACAGTGCAGCGGAACAAATAAACTAATCACAGCGGAAGACTATAAATGCTTTGGACATAGCTTTAAGCTTTGATCCAGAATCCTGCTCATTATATCTGCAAAATAAGCTACTCGACTGTCCTTGTGGAAAAGAGATCACCCGAGTTTGCAAAATGAAACAAACTACAGATCAGTCATGGGATTGGTATGAGAAATCTTACTTAACCTATTTAATAAAAAGGCTATTCATAGGACCACGCCGCTAACGCGGAATAGGTTTACTCCATTGGATTGCCAGTGCATAAAATAAAATAAAATAAATCGTTAAACAACGCAGTGCTTTTTAGAAAAATGAAACCATTGTAGGACTCAAGTCCCATCACACAATGCAACGCAAATCGGAGGATAGAGTTTTACCTTATAATGGTCAAAAGATGCTTGATACGGTAAAACGGATTTGATATTATTATTACTGTGTATATGTTTCAAAAACATCTCAATCATAATGTATCAATCATAGATGACATAGCTACCATATACTATGTCGCCATACGAGTTCTACAATCAAAACCGCCTGATGTCGTATTCGAAGGTTGATTTCCATCATGAGTCAAGGCTAGGGACGATCTCCTTACCGATTCGAGACACTCTAGCAAATGCCTCATGATCACACCTACGGAAAACCTTTGGATCCTACGGGGTCGGTCCACAAATAATCTAGTGGATTAGCAATTCCTGAACACACGCTTTCCGGTCCTATTAAACCTATAGATTGGTCATTATCGACCAATATAACCAATGCCTCGTAATCATCATCCACATAAGTAAAATGTCAGAGCTTGCAAAACCCTGGTGCCACTTCTAGCTAGAAAGAAACATGTGCACTCCCTGCGTTCCCTTATCCCGTTTCTGGCTCTTATCGGGGTGTGAGACCCGCGAAGTTACGCTACACAAAGCTATGCTAAATAAAGTTGTGCTTTGATCATCAACCACAAGGCCCTGCTTTTCAACAATAAGTCTTGATCATTTGCATGTTAGCATGCCACATTGTCAATCCATACCGTACCATTGATTTCTTCCAATATATAACCTTTGAGCTCGTACGTCTCAGAGAAGGGTGTTAAGCAAGAGAATAAATTCTCCACCACCAAATAAATATATACTATGACGACCCAAACCTCCCAGTAAAGGAAAGGTTGGATTGCTTTGAGAACAACACACATCAGAACACAAACTAAAGAACATTTTATTATTGATTACAACAATTACATCAGAGTACAAGATTATAACAGAGTATGAATACTTATTACACAATAGAAATACAATAATATCAGAGATTTGAATTACATTTAAATAGCAGCGGAAAAATAATACAAATATACAACCGAAAGGAATACACGGATACAGAGCTTTCCGAATATCGCCTCAGCTGTAAACCAGGATCCTATAAATATATATATGCAAAAGCTACTCGACTGCTCGAATTAAAAATATGGGCACCCGAGTTGCCAGTGAACAAACTACAGGTCAGTCATGGGACTGGTATGGGAAATCTTAACTTAACTATCAAATAATAAGGCTAATCAGAGGACCACGCCGCTAACGCGGAACGGGTTTACTCCATTGGATTGCCAGTGCATAAAATAAAGTAAAACGTTAAACAACGCAATGCTTTTTAGAAAAATGAAACCAATATAAGACCCAAGTCCCATCACACAATGCAACGCAAACCGGAGGATAGGGTTTACCTTATAATGGTCAAAAGATGCTTGATACGATAAAGCGGATTTAATATTAGTGTGTATATCTATGGGTATATATATATTTCAAAAACATTTCAATCATAATGTATCAATCATAGACAGCATAGTACCCTATCCTACTATGTCGCCATACTAGTTCTACAATCAAAACTGCAAGGTCATATTGGAAATTGGATTTCCATCATGAGTCGAGGCTAGGGGCAAGCTCCTCTCCGATTCGAGACACTCTAGCAAACGCCTCATGATCCCCCGCAGTGAAACCTTGGATCTTCAGGGTCGGTCCCCGCCTATCGGAAGTGGATTGGTTATGCCTGAACACATGCTTCTCGGTTCCTTTGAACCTATAGTATGACCACTAACGACCTATAAAAATCCTAGGTGCCTCAAAATCCATCATCCACATAAGTAAAATGTCATCCAGTTTAAGCACTGACACCACTCCTAGCTAGAAAGAAACGTGTGCACTCCCTGCAGTCCATATCCCGTTTTTGACTCATACCGGGGTGTGAGGCTCGCGAATTCACAATATACACAAAGCTAACCCGTAATAGACTATAATTTGATCATCCCACAAGGCCCTGCTTTTCAACAAAAGCCTTGATCATTTGCATCTTGGCGTGCCACATTGACAATCCATGTCATGCGATCGATCACTATTAATATATACCAGGGTGTTAAGTAGAGAATAAGTCCTCCACCACCAAACAGACATACATTAACAGAAATCGATTTAATTCACATGGAGCGAAGTCCAATGTCAGACACGCATCCATTTACTAGCTTATGCTCTGGGTCTGAGTGAAAACCAAATCCGAACAATCAACAATAGTCCGGACAGTCACCACTGAGGCCCCTTCAAGGTAGCTACTCCCATCAAGGGTCTCTATTGCAACACATCCATTCGATGTGAAGATCGTCGGTCTTCAACCGCCGTCTTCATCTTCGACTCTTCATCGTTGTAGTAATTATTCGGAATGGGTTAAACCCAGTCTTCCCGAATAACTCACGTATTTTATAATTAAAAATCATGTACTATAAAACACATCCAACGCCACGCTTCAATCCAGAATATTATTCTAATAAAATATTCGTATTATTCCATTAAAGATAAATCCTTTAAGTTCATTCTTAAATCTTTCTTTTAAAGTTTTATTAGAAACCCAATTTGGTTTTAAAATATCAGAAATCATTATTCAATGATTAATTAAGTTTAAGAAATTAATCTTATCTCTAACTGGGTTAAAGAACTAATGTCATTTTAAAACACCGTTCACGATAAACCCAAAATCGACTTCCATAAAATAGGGAATCTTCACGGAAATCAAATCAATATATAACCGCTATAAATTTTCTGTATCCGACCAATAATATAATTCGAATAATGGCAAAGCCTTTTAAATTCCATATGTAGTATCGGTCTTCTTTTACAGAAGCTTATCTCGGTTATTATTAATTCAAATTCCATTCAATTCCAATTTAATATATTAAATTGGAAAACTTGGCTTTTGGAAAATTCCCATTTAAATCTTAATAAAGGATATATAAATTCCAAATCGTACTTTCACTGTCAGTTGGGTTAAAGAACACATGTCACTTAAAAACATGGTTCACAATAAACACAACTCACGTTTCATCTTATTTCAATTACTAGATATAATTGAAAACTTATAATAATCTTAAATTAAAAGATTATTCTTTTCATACGGGGTTTAAGAACATTGTTATTTAAGACACTATTCACGACAAACCCAAAATCCAATATATTTAATTTAACTACAATTAAATATTAACAAATTGGAAAACTTCATTAAATCTAAATTTAATGATTTATTCTAGTTTATAACTAGTTCATTTCAATAAAAATATATTTTTCTAAAATATTTTCTTTTCTAGAATACTCTTTATTGGAATGTGACTCAATCAACATCCATATATTGCATGTAATCGATGAGAAATAACTATCAAGCATCCAAATAACAACCAGAGTGGATTCTACACTAAATATTGGGACTAGTGTAGGTCAAATATCATCCCAACACCCGTGTGGGGTTTCATCCAACAGTCAAATAATAAATCATTTGTGCACTTGCGCGATGTGTAAAAATTATCGACCCAATCACATAGACAAGTCGGACGACTTGTAAATGGAAGTGTAATATTCAGTTTGAATATACTCAACATTATAATTAACACATCAAACATTTCAACATCACAGACATATGTTTCAATTCTTTTTATTTTAAATAAGTGACAATAAGAATCTTAACTCTTATTTATTTACCAAAATGCATATTTTTGGTCTCATTTATTTTTAATGACAACATGAATATTTTACTTCATCCTTTTTACAATGACAAAAATGTCTCTTTTATTCTAATTCTTTTAAAGTGGCAAAATTTGATACTTTTGTCTAATCCTTTCCAATATAACAAAATATGCAAATTTTGTCTAATCTTTTCCAATGTAACAAAACATGTTAATTTTGTCTAATCTTACCAATGTAACAAAACATGTTAATTTTGTCTAATCTTTTAAATGATCAAAATGTAATCTTTCTTCTAATTGAACAAAAATGTATATTTTTGTTTTAATCCTTATTAATGACAGAAATGTGATTTCTCTTCGTTCTTTTTAATATGACAAAAATGTCCATTTCTAATTCATTCACTTTTAATGTATAAAAAATATACATTTCATATCCATTCCTTTTTAATGTATAAAAATATACATTTCATATTCATTAATTTTTAATGTATAAAAAAAATTATACATTTTTATATTCATTCCTTTTTAATGTATAAAAATATACATTTTCATTTGATAATCAAGTTTTGACCAGAAGTGAATACTTTGGTGAAATTCTTTTAAGTGACAAAAAATGAATATTTTGGTGAAATTCTTTCTAAAGGACAAAATGAATATTTTTAATATCACATAGAAATGAAATCTTTTATTTCTTTTATTACATGAAAATGTAACCTTTTCTTTTCATTCTTTGATTACATACAAAAATTGTAATCTGTTATTCTTTTCTTTGAATACATATAAAAATGTACTTTCCTATTTCTTTCTTGAATATAAGATTTTAATGTTAACATATTTTGCTTTGTCAGAATATGAACATTTCTCTAATAGTTTATTTTACATTAAAAGGTAAATTTTTAATGTCAACATATTCTGCTTGTAAAATTATGATCATTTTTCTAATTCATTCTTAATATACAAAAATGTCCTTTTAAATTTCCTTTACATAAAATGTTAACAAAATGTTAATTTTGTTATAATCTTTTAATATTAACAAAATGTGAATTTTGTTATAATCCCTTTTAATATTAACCAAAATGTATATCTTAACTTACATAACATGTTTTACACCAAAAATGTAATTTTTCTTCACTAACATATTTTAACACAAAAATGTATATTCTTATTACATCCTTTGTAAGTGAATAAAATGTACATTTTTGTTTAATTCTTATTGACGAACACTAACTACATAGAAATGTAATTTTACATGTTAATACATTCTAGTCAAGGTTTTATTCTTTTTAATAATTCATTTTCATAAAAATGTAAATTACATATTCACAAGTTTCCAAACAAAGATTCATTCTTTTTAATGAATTATAATTATCATTAAAAATGTAAATTACATTTTAACATCTTTTCAAACAAAGATTCCTTCTTTTTAATGAATTCTAATTATCATTAAAAATATAAATTATATGTTAACATCTTTCCAAATGAAGATTTCTTCTTTTTAGTTTTAAATGTTATTCTTTTCACCAACATGTTCTAATTACCCAAAATGTTACTTTTGTCTAACAGAATCTAATTAACAAAAATATCAAATTTGTCTAATTTAATATAATTAACAAAAGTGTTAATTTTGTCTAACTTAATCTAATTAACAAAAAGTGTTAATTTTGTTCAATATAATCTTTCTTTTGACCAAAAATGTTAATTTCTTCGCTAATATTTCTTTTGACAAAAATTGTTCTTTTTATCATATTTAACATTTCTGCACAAAAATGTCCTTTTTAATCCTATCCAACATTTTATAAACAAAAGGTTATTTTAATCCTATTCAACATTTCATAAAATAAATGCTATTTTAATCCTATTAACTTTTTATAACTAAAATGATATTATAGTTCTCTGCGACATTTCATATCAAAGTGATATTATAATCCTTTAAGTGAAAATAAAAAGCAAATCTTTTTATTAAAACCTTTTATTTATAATCTTTTTTATTCTGAATATTCTAACACAAATGTTCGATTGGTTTTAATAACATGTTTTTGACAAAAATGTGATTTTTATTTCAATACCTATGTTTTTAACCAAAATGTAATCTTTTATTTCAATAACAAACAAATTTGACAAAAACCATGTTTTAATGAAAACAATAAAATGGATATTTTATTGTTATTCTATTTTTAAACAAAAATTGACCATTTTATTTTGTCAATTCAAATAAAATGAAAATGATTGTCTTATTTTGGACAATCCTAATATAACAAACTTGACGTTCTATTTTGTTGTTCTGATTCAACCAAAAATAACATTACGATTTTGCAACAAACATGATTCCCATAATACCATTCACTGATTCAGCGCAATACAATACAATCAGTATTTCAATAATTATACACATAACACCACATGAATTTTATATAAAATTTCACAATAAAATAAATTATTAATTTTAATTTAAAAATAGAAATCTCACATTCCATTTTATCTGAATTTTCAACGTCCTTCTTTTCAGATCTGGTCTGCCCCTCCTCGTAGATCTCGAAAATACGATCCCAACGCTTCTTGAATTTCTGAATTTCGATAATGCAGTCAAAAGTTATACGGTTTTAAACCTTGAGTAATTTAATTACCAAATTAATTAAATAATTAGTTTAATTACCCTTAAACCAAACCAAGCCGCACCCCTTTCTTCTTCCTTCTCGTGATAGCCGAACCCATAGCCGACTATCCCAAGTCCAAATCGCACCCCACCCCCCTCACTCGTTTTTCTGATGATCTGAAGCTTTCACGACGTCACCCTCCTCGAGTTCTCCCCGGCGCCCACCCTCTTGGCCAACTCGCACCTTCCATGGGTCCCCAAATCGGCCACTAACCCCCTGACTTTAAACACAAATTCCGACCATATTGAGACTTAAAAAACGATCATAGTCGTACCAATTTGTAGAGGATAAAGAGTGCTTTGATTTCATATATTAAGTTTGAGATTCCATTGTCCAGATTTAAAGAAATTGAGGAGAAAAGTTCATGCAATTTTGGCCATGGAAAGCATTAGGTGGTGGCTGAATGTATTAGGGCTAGGGTTTAGTATTCCTAGGTGTATTTATACCGTGTATTTTTATTATTTAATAATTCTTTTAATTCGAAAAATTCTTGTTTAATGCCCCGATCTCTGAATCAAACCCAACGAATGTCGTCCCTAGCCAAATACCCCATTCCGGACATAATGGAATATGTTTCGTAACCCAATTCGGCTGTTATGATATGTATTTCTTTAATTTAAAATTTAAACCATTTATTTAATGGTGCGTTTTTTACAGGTCCCTATTAAGGTTTTAAATTAGGTTCACATCCGGTCATAAACTTATTGTAAATTAGGTCCCTATTTTCTGAAACTACACAAAAAAATATTAAAAAAATATAAAAAAATCACGTAAATTCATAATTAATTAAAACAAATAATCCTAAAAGAATCAGATCAAAAAAACATCAAAAACAACGTCAAAATCAAAAATTACATAAAAACAACGAAATGCAGTAAAATGCTTCAAAAGATGCATATAATTCAATTATATGCATACATGTATGCATTTATTTCAGTTTCGCTTCTAACCTGCAGTGTAAATGCATAAATGTATGCACATACTTTGAAAACATGCATCTTCTGATGCATTTATTTAAAAAATAAATACATACGTACAGTTTGTTTAGTTTTGCACATATTTTGACTTATATGCACACATATATGCTATTATACAGAAAAAATACATATATATATGCAATAATTAAACAGGCACGCGTAAATATGTGCATATGTATTCAAATAGTTGCATGTATGTATGCAACTGTAGGCAATTGTTGCATACATATATGCAACTATTTTTATTTTCTTTACGTGGCCTTCTGGAGACGTTTCCAGAATTTAGCAATTTTTTTTAATGCTATAGCGCAATTTTTTTTCCAAAACAGTAAAACGCAAAGGGTAGAAGCAAAACAGGCGGAACTTGGTAGAAAAGTGGTGCGGCATCTCATTTTTAGGGACCGGAAACGTATGTGATACTTTGATCGGATGTGAGGTGAATTAAGTTTGGAAATAGGGATGTGAGCCTAATTTGGTTGTACATTTAAATTCACCAGGGCCACATACGGACTCTAAAAATTATAGAAATATTATTTCTAGTTATGGTTTGACGATACGGTTCTAACAAGACTAATTTTGTCGAATTCTGAGACCATTTGAAAAATGGCCATTTTCTAGTCAATTAAATTTGACTGAAACAGTCAAAACACATTTTCTTTTACCACGCTCACATAGTAGTTCAAAAAATTATGAAAATTGAAACATAGCAATAATTCGACATTCCGTGTAATAACCCAGAAAATCTGAGCCAGTTTAAAATTTTTATTTTGGCAATTTTAGCGAATTTTGAATATTTAAAATAAATTATTTTAAATAATATCGACGAAAATTTATTTTGAATATATTTAGAACATATACATTTATACGCGTCGTCGTTAGAATATAAATATTTACATATAATTATAAATAGAATTGAAAATGGCGCGGTAGTTCGATAATTCGATTTCAAACTTCAATTGAACGTACCGGGTGCAAAACAATCCGGATTTTAGTGAAACCAAAAATAAAAGGATCTATTGGAGAATATCTTTCCAAGGAATCTGACAAATCAAGATTTCATAGCGGGAATCAAAAGATATGTCCAGTTGAAAATTCTGAATAGTCGCTATGGATTCAGGCCCTTAAAAATGGAAATTTTGCAAACGACCTTGGATTTCGACGAAACCACTTTTGTTGGGTCCGTGATGATAAATTATTGCTAGATTCCAAATTTCATAATTTTTCGAATCAATATGTGAGCGTGGCAAAGGAAAACGCGTTTGACCAGTTTCAGTTGATTTTAATCGACTGGAAATTGGCCATTTTTCCAACGGCCTCAAAATTCGACGAAATTAGTTTTGTTAGGACCATATTGTTAATACGAAGCTAGAAAAAAAATTTCTGAAATTTTTCTAGTTGGTATGTGACCCCAGTAAATTGAAATGCGCGTTCAAATTCAATATATAGAGTTATATGTTGATTTTGACGAAAACTGGTCGAAATGATCAAATCAGCTTGCGATACATATCCCATTGTGTTCGGAATGGGGGTAAAACACTATGGATGATTGGCGGTGGGCCTCGTTTTGAGGTCGAAAATAAAAGTTGCTTTTTGGTGGAAAATTAAATAATTAAATTAAAAAAAAACTTCCTCTCCCTTAACCCGCTGCCCCCCCCCCCTCTATTCTTCAAATTCGATCGAAAAAAAAAAAGAGCGACGGAAAGGGGTGAAACCCCTGTCGCCCACCACCGCCGCCGCCAGAGGTGGCGCAGCCGCCCTTGCGCCGTCCTCCTCCCTTCTTCTTCCTCCTCCTCCCCTTCTCTTCCTCGACTGCGACGCCCGAACCCCCCTAAAACCAAATCGAGCACCGCAGCCACCACCCCTGTGCGCGCAACCGATTCCCTCCGCCCCTTCCTCCTCCGCCGACCACCACCCTGCGCCTCCCCCCACCATCCTCCGGCGCAGCAGCGAAGACCCCCCCCCTTTTCTCAAGACAAATACAGTAAGTTTTATTTTCTTTTATTTTCTTTTATTTTATGATTTTTAGATTATATAAAAACTGATTTTATCAGGAATTAAAACTGATTTTTCCTTTTTATATATAGGATTATGAGATAAAAATTCAATTTTTATGTATATGATTTTGAATTAAAAATTTGATTTTTATGAACAAGACTATGCATAGATTTTTAAAATAGAAAAGACGAGATTTTTAAAATAGAAAAGACGAGATTTTTAAAATAGAAAAGACGAGATTTTTAAATGGAGAAAGGTGTGATTTTTACATATATAGTGGGTTACAAAAATGATTTTTACATAGTAGGAACTATAAAAATGTAATCTTTATGAGATAGAGAATATAAAAATATCATCTTTGTATATGTAGCAAAATAAAAAATCTGATTTTTATTTTATGTACGTTGAAATAAAGTGGTGATTTTTATAATGATGAAATCTATATTTTTGAAAAGGCGAAATCTTTATATGAAGAATAGCGAGGTAAAAATATAATTTTTATCTATATAGTAGCAAGATAAAAATGGAATTTTTATCTATATAATAGCGAAGTAAAAATTCGATTTTTATCTATATAATAGCGAAGAAAAATTCGATTTTTATATATTGATTAGCGAAGTAAAAATTCGATTTTTATATATTGAATAGCAAAGTAAAAATTCGATTTTGACATATGTAGAGAATACGGGCAACGAAGGTGATAAAAAGGCGAGAACGATGAAGATTTCTATCAATGAAGAGTCGTGGTATTGGATAGCTATCGGTGAGAATTTCTCACTCTTCAATTTCTTTTCTAGCTATATATATATACACTAGGATGCAGACGGTGCTTAGTAGCACCCGACACAATCGTCCACAGACCATGGACTTGTTTGTTTGATTGCAAAAATTAGTTAGATTATTTGATTGAAATTTGAATTGCTTGGTGAAATGAAATTGATTTGATTGATGTGTGAATGGCGTGGGCCTTCACTAGACCGGGGATAAGGCTCGGCCTCGTCCCGTTTCTAGTATCGTGCCGTTATGCCGCCGAAATTTTCTAAAATAAGTAATAAAAATAAAAATATCATTTTATTTAAAGAATGAACTGAATAGAAATTCATATGTTAAAATAAAATGTTTTATCGTTAAAAAAATAATTTTTAACGTGAATATGAATATAGTGAGTGTGAATAAATAAATATTCATTTACAAACCGGACGGTTTGTTTATGTACACTAATTTGACTGACATTGATTGGGACGATAAATTTTACACATCGCCCAACTGCACAAATAAAATCTGTGTTTGATTGTTTGAAACCCCACACGGGTGTTGGGATGAAATCTGAAGTTCACTCATCCTGATTGATTAAATATGTCGATCGATTGATTGACAGGCTGTTGTAAGCGTTAGATATCTATATTTGATGCTTATACAGTGTAGTGCACTTTGGTTGATGGTTGATTATTTTTCAATGCTATCATATACGTGTGATGTATGAAAATCCATATAATTAATATTATATGGTGATTGATTGGGCCTCATTCCAATTTAGAAAATAAAGAATACTATAAAATAAAGGTTCATGTGTTAAATGTACTCATCCGTTGAGATTAGTCATGTGTTGAACGAAATATTTTAACAATAAAATTTATATCTTTATCTCTATAAAATAAAGGTTCATGTGTTGACTGTACTCATCCGTTGAGATTAGTCATGTGTTGAACGAAATATTTTAACAATAAAATTTATATCTTTAATATTATAAAGTAAAGGTTCATGTGTTGACTGTACTCATTCGTTGAGATTAGTCATGAGTTGAACGAAATATTTTAACTATAAAATTTACATCTTTATCTCATATAGAATTAGAAATCAACTGGAAAATAGATGAGATGAGTTGTCTCCTGGATATTAATCTGATGTTGGTTTCGGCCTTCGGGGTTAATATTGAGGAAATCGTTCTCTTACTAATTTACGGTTGGAGTCTGATTCAATATCAAACGATAGATACCTTAATTTTTATAAAATATATTAAATAACAAAATAGTCACACGTGGACAGTACTCATTCGTTAAGATTAGTCGTGTGTTGACAAAAATAAATATTCATTTGTTGAATAGAATGAAGGAATATATGAAGCCGTGTTGACTAGATTGACGCCATTTTGACGTGAACGATATTTATATCGATTTCATTCATTTAGAATTGAATATAAAACGATTTCGAAATGAATTGAATATAAAACGATTTAGAAATGAATTTGAATCGAATAGAAAACCAATTTGAATTGAATCGAATAGAAAACCAATTTGAATTGAATCGAATAGAAAACCAATTTGAATTGAATCGAGTAGAAAACCAATTTGAATTGAATCGAATAGAAAACCAATTTGAATTGAATCGAATAGAAAACCAATTTGAATTGAATCGAATAGAAAACCAATTTGAATTGAATCGAATTAAAAACGAATTCGAATTGAATTTAAAACGAATTGAAATGAATTCAAATTGAATTGAAACTTGAATTGAATAGAAATGAATTTTAAAACGAATTTATAAGGGAAGACTCAATTTTGATTTGAATTGAGATGGAAGTTGAAATTATTTTTGAAACGAATTCAAAACTATTTATGTAATTCGTTTTAAATAGTAATCGACAAAATATATATTATATATATTATATATATAATATAATGGCCTGAATAGAACGCGCCGCGCCGCGGCAGTTCGCGAATTTCGACCATTTATTTCAAACGGACATTACGGGAGATACGACCGTCGGATTCTTCTAAAACCAGAACCGTTGGGTTCGTATCGAAAAGTGCTTTCTAACGAATATTAGAAATTCAAAATCTAACGGTTGGATTTGGAGATACATCCAAATCTAATTCAGAAAAGGTCGCTGTAAGTGCAGTTCGATGGCCGTTGATGGGAATCGACTGTACGGGCCTTGATAAAATAATTAAAAAATAGTAATAATTTGTTTAAAATCACAAGAAATGATTTGGGAAAAATTGGGGTGAAAAACTCCATATTTGAAAAGATAAAAATGGATTTTTATCGAAATGAACTAGTTTTGAACTAAATTTAAAACCCAATTATTTTTAAATAAATAAATTAGATTTAAAAAGGGGTTTTAAATAATCGGAATTTTTAATATATTTGATTGGATTTGAAATGGGTTTGTCGTGAATTGTGTTTTAAATAACACTAGTTCTTTAACCCGATAATAAATAGAATGTGATTTGGGTTTGTCGTGAACTGTGTTTTAAATAACACCTAGTTCTTTAACCCAGTAAAAGGAGTTTTAATGAATCTGCAATTAGGTTGAAATGTGAATCTATAATCTAATTTATCAAATTTAGAAATGTGCGAGAATGGAGTATCGCCAGTTTTGCTCCAAAGCGATAGTTAAATCTTTAATTAGATTTGAACGTGAAAGGGTAATTAATTTTACCGATAACACCGTGGTGTTAGATATGGAGTATTACCAGTTTTGCTTCATGGGATGAATAGGTTGGGATTGGGAAATAAAATAAATAATTACTTCGGTGTGGTTCGCTAATCTCGACTAGTTTAGAAAACCATAATTTGGTTTGAAACGACATCTAAAGGAAGATTAAAGGATAAATTTTAAAGAATTTATCTTGGATAAAATTAATGGGAACCTTTCCCTAAAAATGTGATTTTGTGAATAAAAGAATATTCTGAATTGGAATAAGGCGTATGTTGTGTTTGTGTAACATTTGTTTTTAATATACGCGGGTTGTTCGGAAAGGCCGGGTTTATACCCATTCTGAATAACCGATTCAACGATAAGTCGAAGATGAAGACGGTAGTCGAAGACCGGAAGTCTTCAGATCATTTGGATAATTACTGACGATCCCGATTGGGCTGTACACCCAAGAGGATGTAAATAGTTGGTGGTCGTCCAGACGTACTTGGAGATGGATGGATATGCGAGGAAAGTGCCTCCGGTTTCGTTCAGACCCAGAACGAACTTGTAAACGGATTGTGTGTCTGACATTGGATTTTATTCTGTGTTGATTGATTTCTGTTAAATATATATCTGTTTGGCGGCAGAGAATTTATTCTTTTGCTTAACGCCCTTCTCTGAGACGTACGAGCTTAGAGGTTATATATCGATAGATATCAATCGCATGGCATGAATTGCCACTGTGGCACGCTGAGTTGCATGGATCAAGGCTTCTGTTGAAAAGCAAAGTCTTGTGGTTGATGATCAAAGCACGGCCTTTGTGGCGTAGCTTTGTGTATAGCGTGGATTCGTGAGCCTCACACCTCGGTATGAGTCAAAAACGGGATAAGGACCCAAGGAGTGCATGACGTTTCTTTCTAGCTATGGTGGTGTCAGTGACTTACCAGCCCTGACATTTATATACTTTTCACCTATGTGGTTGTTGGAATGTGAGGCGCCTCGATTATAGGTCTGTAAGGACCGGGAAACGTGTGTTCAGGAATAACTAATCCTCTAACGTAAGTGAGGACCGGCCTTGGAGGATCCAGGATTGCCCAGAGTGTGTAGTCCCGAGGCATTTGCTAGAGTGTCTCGAACGCGGAGAGGAGCTTTCCCCTTGCCTCAACTAATGACAGAAATCCAATTTCCAATACGTGTATTGCAGTTTTAATTGTAGAACTAGTATGGCGACATAGTAGCATGGGATGCTATGCCATCTATGATTTATATTTATGATTGAAATTGTTTTGACACTATACACTTATTATAGTATCAAATGATTTGTTTTAAACGTACCAAGCATGTTTGGCTATTATAAGGGAAAACCCTATCCTCCGGCTTGCGTTGCATTGTGTGATGGGACCTGGGTCTTATAATAGCTTCATTTTTCGAAAAAGCATATCGCTGTTTATTCTATGCACTGGTATTCTTGGGAGGAAACCCGTTCCATGTTATACGGCGTGGTCCCTTGAATTACTCTCTTTTTAAAGTAAAGTTTTAAATAACTGTTTTAGTTTTCACACCAGTCACATAACTGACCTGGAGTTTATTGTTTTAACCTAAACTCTGGGTGCCCCTATTTTCCGCACGGGCAGCTAGTAGTTTTGGTTTTGCAGATTTATATTCACAGGATCCTGGTTTACAGCTGGAATGATATCCGGAAAGCTCTATATCCGTATATCACCTTCAGTTGTGCTTTGTATTATTTTCCGCTGCTATGTAATTTATTGTAATCTCTGATATTTATCGAATGTAATTTATTCAATTAGACTCTGTATATTCTTGTATCTGATGGAATTGTTGTAATAGCAATTAAATGTTCTTCCGTCTGCGTTCTATTGTGTGTTGTTCTCAAAGTATCCGCCCGTTCCTTAACGGGGAAGAAACGGGTCCTCACATTTGGTATCAGAGCTTTGGTTTACAGAGCTCGAGAACAAGACACATTAGAACCATACAAAAGAATTCATCAGATATTGGATTAGTAATATCCAATTAGAATGACTCGTTAGAGATAGGATCAGTAGTATCCTAGAACAAGTGTGAAGAATATATTTTTCAAATGAAAACAATTTTGTTTTGAAAGTTAAATTCAAGTATACGTATTTGAATAATTTATTTATATTGATATGGACAATCTAGTATATAAAGATTTTGCATATACGCGTCATGAACGTATATTCGAAGTTTTAATATATTAGATAGATATAGAATCACATTCTAGACGCCCGGAGATGATTCTGATGATTGTAGCTACATCATCAGAATTTATGTTCGTGTTTCGAAGGTGTGATATCTATATATTTCCATTATACTGGTGTGAGAACCAAAACTAATATAGCTAGAACACATTGTTGTGAATTGGCATCAAAAACAAGATTTTCAGTATATATATCAAAATTATGAATTTGAAACGTTAATCCACTAATTGATTGATGTTTGTGTTGTTTGTTTATTTGTTGGATAATTTTTGAACCATTATGCCTAATTGTACCAAATATTAGATTATATTTGAATTGGTCGCATTTGCTTGCATATACATGTACTTACATTGAACAGGTCATAGCAAGGAGGCTAGAGCCAGAGAATAAAATTTGTTTGCCCGACAAATAGGTACATGTTTACTATAACTTACTATTTTGTTTGGGTGATGATGATTTTATGAGCCTATTGGCTAGCCGCTTGGCTTTTTCTTTTTCTTTTTGAGATCAGAAGGCCTATATGGCAATTTCGGGATTTTCCCGTGGCTCCCGGTGCAGAGGAGGTTATGGCGAAATTTTTCAAAAATTTAGGGTGTTAGCCAAATTTTTGAAAATTTGAAAATTCTCAGAAACTGAAAAGTTGGAGAATGGAAGCCAGATCGAACGTAGAGTTGATTAATCAAACCACTTTCGACTTTGTTCCTTTTCGGGGACGAAAAGTTTTAAGTGGGGGAGATTGGTCTATGTGAGGACCCGTTTCTTCCCCGTTAAGGAAAGGGCGGATACTTTGAGAACAACACACAATAGAACGCAGACGGAAGAACATTTCATTGCTATTACAACAATTCCATCAGATACAAGAACATACAGAGTCTAATTGAATAAATTACATTCGATAAATATCAGAGATTACAATAAATTACATAGCAGCGGAAAATAATACAAAGCACAACTGAAGGTGATATATGGATACAGAGCTTTCCGGATATCATTCCAGCTGTAAACCAGGATCCTGTGAATATAAATCTGCAAAACCAAAACTACTAGCTGCCCGTGCGGAAAATAGGGGCACCCAGAATTTAGGTTAAAACAATAAACTCTAGGTCAGTCATGTGACTGGTGTGAGAACTAAAACAGTTATTTAAAACTTTAATTTAAAAAGAGAGTAATTCAAGGGACCACGCCTATAACACGGAACGGGTTTCCTCCTAAGAATACCAGTGCATAGAATAAACAGCGATATGCTTTTTCGAAAAATGAAGCTATTATAAGACCCAGGTCCCATCACACAATGCAACGCAAGCCGGAGGATAGGGTTTTCCCTTATAATAGCCAAACATGCTTGGTACGTTTAAAACAAATCATTTGATACTATAATAAGTGTATAGTGTCAAAACAATTTCAATCATAAATAGAAATCATAGACGGCATAGCATCCCATGCTACTATGTCGCCATACTAGTTCTACAATTAAAACCGCAATACACGTATTGGAAATTAGATTTCCGTCATGAGTCGAGGCAAGGGGCAAGCTCCTCTCCGCGTTCGAGACACTCTAGCAAATGCCTCAGGACTTCACACTCTGGGCTATCCTGGATCCTCCAAGGCCGGTCCTCACTTACGTTAGAGGATTAGTTATTCCTAAACACACGTTTCCCGGTCCTTACAGACTATAATCGAGGCGCCTCGCATTCCAACAACCACATAGGTGAAAAGTATATAAATGTCAGGACTGGTAAGTCACTGACACCACCATAGCTAGAAAGAAACGTCATGCACTCCTTGGGTCCTTATCCCGTTTTTGACTCATACCGAGGTGTGAGGCTCGCGAATCCACGCTATACACAAAGCTACGCCACAAAGGCCGTGCTTTGATCGTCAACCACAAGACTTTGCTTTTCAACAGAAGCCTTGATCCATGCAACTCAGCGTGCCACAGTGGAAATTCATGCCATGCGATTGATATCTATCGATATATAACCTCTAAGCTCGTACGTCTCAGAGAAGGGCGTTAAGCAAAAGAATAAATTCTCCGCCGCCAAACAGATATATATTTAACAGAAATCAATCAACACAGAATAAAATCCAATGTTAGACAAACAATCCATTTACAAGTTCATTCCGGGTCTGAACGGAACCGGAGGCACTTTCCTCGCATATCCATCCATCTCCAAGTACGTCTGGACGACGACCAACTATTTCCATCCTCTTGGGTGTACAGCCCAATCGGGATCGTCAGTAATTATCCAAACGATCTGAAGACTTCTGGTCTTCGACCACCGTCTTCATCTTCGACTTATCGTCGAATCGGTTATTCAGAATGGGTATAAACCTGGCCTTTCCGAACAACCCGCGTATATTAAAAACAAATGTTACACAAACACAACATACGCCTCATTCCAATTCAGAATATTCTTTTATTCACAAAATCACATTTTTAGGGAAAGATTCCCATTAATTTTATCCAAGATAAATTCTTTAAAATTTATCCTTTAATCTTCCTTTGGATGTCATTTCAAACCAAATTATGGTTTTCTAAACTAGTCGAGATCAGCGAACCACACCGAAGTAATTATTTATTTTATTTCCCAATCCCAACCTATTCATCCCATGAAGCAAAACTGGTAATACTCCATATCTAACACCACGGTGTTATCGGTAAAATTAATTACCCTTTCAAATCTAATTAAAGATTTAACTATCGCTTTGAAGCAAAATTGGCGATACTCCATTCTCGCTCATTTCTAAATTTGATAAATTAGATTATAGATTCACATTTCAACCTAATTGCAGATTCGTTAAAACTCCTTTTACTGGGTTAAAGAACTAGGTGTTATTTAAAACACAGTTCACGACAAACCCAAATCACATTCTATTTATTATCGGGTTAAAGAACTAGTGTTATTTCACGGCAAACCCATTTCAAATCCAATCAAATATATTAGAAATTCCGATTATTTAAAACCCCTTTTTAAATCTAATTTATTTATTTAAAAATAATTGGGTTTTAAATTTAGTTCAAAACTAGTTCATTTCGATAAAAATCCATTTTTATCTTTTTAAATATGGAGTTTTTCACCCCAATTTTTCCCAAATCATTTCTTGTGATTCTACACAAATTATTACTATTTTTAATTATTTTATCAAGGCCCGTACAGTCGATTCCCATCAACGGCCATCGAACTGCACTTACAACGACCTTTTCTGAATTTGATTTGGATGTATCTCCAAATACAACCGTTAGATTTTGAATTTCTAATATTCGTTAGAAATCTCTTTTCGATACGAACCCAACGGTTCCGGTTTTAGGAGAATCCGACGGTCGGATCTCCCGTAATGTCCGTTTGAAATAAATGGTCGAAATTCGTGAATTGCCGCGGCGCGGCGCGTTCTATTCAGGCCATTATATTATATATATATATATATATATATATATATATATAATATATATTTCGTCGATTACTATTTAAAACGAATTATATAAATAGTTTTGAATTCGTTTCAAAAATAATTTCAACTTCCATCTTAATTCAAATCAAAATTGAATCTTTCCTTATAAATTCGTTTTAAAATTCATTTCTATTCAATTCAAGTTTCAAATCAATTCATTTCTATTCAAATCAAAATCGATATAAATATCGTTCACGTCAAAATGGCGTCAATCTAATCAACACGGCTTCATATATTCCTTCATTCTATTCAACAAATGAATATTTATTTTTGTCAACACATGACTAATCTCAACGAATGAGTACTGTCCACGTGTTACTATTTTGTTATTTAATATATTTTATAAAAATTAAGGTATCTATCGTTTGATATTGAATCAGACTCCAACCGTAAATTAGTAAGAGAACGATTTCCTCAATATTAACCCCGAAGGCCGAAACCAACATCAGATTAATATCCAGGAGACCACTCATCTCATCTATTTTCCAGTTGATTTCTAATTCTATATGAGATAAAGATGTAAATTTTATAGTTAAAATATTTCGTTCAACTCATGACTAATCTCAACGAATGAGTACAGTCAACACATGAACCTTTACTTTATAATATTAAAGATATAAATTTTATTGTTAAAATATTTCGTTCAACACATGACTAATCTCAACGGATGAGTACATTTAACACATGAACCTTTATTTTATACAGATAAAGATATAAATTTTATTGTTAAAATATTTCGTTCAACACATGACTAATCTCAACGGATGAGTACATTCAACACATGAACCTTTATTTTATAGTATTCTTTATTTTCTAAATTGGAATGAGGCCCAATCAATCACCATATAATATTAATTATATGGAATACATCACACGTATATGATAGCATTGAAAAATAATCAACCATCAACCAAAGTGCACTATACTGTATAAGCATCAAATATAGATATCTAACGCTTACAACAGCCTGTCAATCAATCGATCGACATATTTAATCAATCAGAATGAGTGAACTTCAGATTTCATCCCAACACCCGTGTGGGGTTTCAAACAATCAAACACAGATTTTATTTGTGCAATTGGGCGGTGTGTAAAATTTATCGTCCCAATCAATGTCAGTCAAATCAGTGTACATAAACAAACCGTCCGGTTTGTAAATGAATATTTATTTATTCACACTCACTATATTCATATTCACGTTAAAAATTATTTTTTTAACGATAAAACATTTTATTTTAACATATGAATTTTTATTCAGTTCATTCTTTAAATAAAATGATATTTTTATTTTTCTAACTTATTTTAGAAAATTTCGGCGGCATAACGGCACGATACTAGAAACGGGACGAGGCCTAGCCCTATCCCCGGTCTAGTGAAGGCCCACGCCATTCACACATCAATCAAATCAATTTCATTTCACCAAGCAATTCAAATTTCAATCAAATAATCTAACTAATTTTTGCAATCAAACAAACAAGTCCATGGTCTGTGGACGATTGTATCGGGTGCTACTAAGCACCGTCTGCATCCTCTTATATATATATAGCTAGAAAAGAAATTAAAGAGTGAGAAATTCTCACCGATAGCTATCCAATACCACGACTCTTCATTGATAGAAATCTTCATCGTTCTCGCCTTTTTATCACCTTCGTTGCCCGTATTCTCTACATATGTCAAAATCGAATTTTTACTTTGCTATTCAATATATAAAAATCGAATTTTTACTTCGCTATTCAATATATAAAAATCGAATTTTTCTTCGCTATTATATAGATAAAAATCGAATTTTTACTTCACTATTATATAGATAAAAATTCCATTTTTATCTTGCTACTATATAGATAAAAATTATATTTTTACCTCGCTATTCTTCATATAAAGATTTCGCCTTTTCAAAAATATAGATTTCATCATTATAAAAATCACCACTTTATTTCAATGTATATAAAATAAAAATTAGATTTTTTATTTTGCTACATATACAAAGATGATATTTTTATATTCTCTATCTCATAAAGATTACATTTTTATAGTTCCTACTATGTAAAAATCATATTTTTAACCCACTATATATGTAAAAATCACACCTTTCTCCATTTAAAAATCTCGTCTTTTCTATTTTAAAAATCTCGTCTTTTCTATTTTAAAAATCTCGTCTTTTCTATTTTAAAAATCTCGTCTTTTCTACTTTAAAAATCTATGCATAGTCTTATTCATAAAAATCAAATTTTTAACTCAAAATCATATACATAAAAATTGAATTTTTATCTCATAATCCTATATATAAAAAGGAAAAATCAGTTTTAATTCCTAATAAAATCAGTTTTTATATAATCTAAAAATCATAAAATAAAAGAAAAGAAAACTTACTGTATTTGTCTTGAGAAAAGGGGGGGTCTTCGCTGCTGTGCCGGAGGATGGTGGGGGGAGGCGCAGGGTGGTGGTCGGTGGAGGAGGAAGGGGCGGAGGGAATCGGTTGCGCGCAGAGGGGGGGTGGCTGCGGTGCTCAATTTGGTTGTGGGGGGGTTCGGGCATCGCAGTCGAGGAAGAGAAGGGAAGGAGGAGGAAGAAGGGAGGAGGACGGCGCAGGGGGGGCTGCGCCACCTCTAGCGGCGGTGGTGGTGGGCGACAGGGGTTTCACCCCTTTCCGTCGCTCTTTTTTTTTCGATCGAATTTGAAGAATAGAGGGGGGCAGCGGGTTAAGGGAGAGGAAGGTTTTTTTTATTTAATTATTTAATTTTCCACCAAAAAGCAACTTTTATTTTCGACCTCAAAACGAGGCCCACCGCCCATCGTCCATTGCGTTTTACCCCCATTCTGAACACAATGGGATATGTATCGCAAGCTGATTTGATCATTTCGATCAGTTTTCGTCAAAATCAACATATAACTCTATATATTGAATTTGAACGCGCATTTCAATTTACTGGGGTCACATACCAACTAGAAAAATTCCAGAAAAATATTTTCTAGCTTCGTATTGACAATACGGTCCTAAAAAAACTATTTTCGTCGAATTCTGAGGCCGTTGGAAAAATAGCCAATTTCCAGTCGATTAAAATCAACTAAAACTGGTCAAACGCGTTTTCCTTTGCCACGCTCACATATTGATTCGAAAAATTATGAAATTTGGAATCTAGCAATAATTTAACATCACGGACCTAACAAAAGTGGTTTCGTCGAAATCCGAGGTCGTTTGCAAAATTTCCATTTTTAAGGGCCTGAATTCCATAGCGACTATTCAGAATTTTCAACTGGACATATCTTTTGATTCCCGCTATGAAATCTTGATTTGTCAGATTCGTTGGAAAGATATTCTCCAATAGATCCTATTATTTTTGGTTTCACTAAAATCCGGATTGTTTTTCACCCGGTACGTTCAATTGAAGTTTGAAATCGAATTATCGAACTACCGCGCCATTTTCAATTCTATTTATAATTATATGTAAATATTTATATTCTAACGATGACGCGTATAAATGTATACGTTCTAAATATATTCAAAATAAATTTTTGTCGATATTATTTAAAATAATTCATTTTAAATATTCAAAATTCGCTAAAATTGCCAAAATAAAAATTTTAAACTGGCTCAGATTTTCCGGGTTATTACATTCCGGTTCCAACAAAAGTGGTTTCGTCGAAAACCGAGGTCATCTGAAAAATGGCTATTTTTAAGGGCTATATATTATATTAAAATATATATAAATTCTACAGCGACTTTTCTAAATTTTGAACTGGCCATAACTTTCAAAATATAAAGTGAAATTTCAGTTTCTTACATCCGTCAGAAAGATATGATTAAACAGATTTAAATATTTCTTGTTTCGCTCAATTCTGATTTAAAATGAATTCTCTATAGTCGGTCAAAGTTCAAATTCAAATTTTCAAACTGCAGCGCTGTTTCTAACTCCTTTAATAATTAAAGTAAATTTATTCATTTTAAAATAAATTTTTAGTCGTTCTTATTTAAAATAAATTATTTTAAATGTTAAAATCCATTAAAATTTTAAATTAGCCCCAAAATTCCGAGTCGTTACATATACTTAGCAGAGATCAACGAATACAGCATAAAGGAATACAACGTCAGACATACCATCCATTTACAAATTCATTTTGGGTTTGACCAAAACCGGAGACACCTTATTCCTCGTCCCATATGTCCAATACAGGAGAGAGGTTATCGCATATCCGTCGATCTCCAAGTACATCAGGAAGATAACCACTTATTACCTTGTCTGGGATTACCTCTTAATCAAGACCTCAGTAATCATCCAAACGATGTGAAGACCTCCGGTCTTCAATCACTGTCTTCATCTTCGACTTTTAATCGTCGTAGTAATTATTCAGAACGGGTTGAACCCGGTCATTCCGAATAACTTGCATATTTTATAATCAATAAACAAGTGCTCTAAGACACATCATACGCCTCATTCCAATTCAAAATATTCTTATAAAATATTCACATTATTAAGGAAAGTTTTCCATTAATTTTATCAAAGATAAATTCTTTTAAATTTATTCTTTAATCCTCTTTTTAGAGATTTATTAAAACTCTAATTAGGTTTTAATATCAAAATTAATTACTTTATGATTATCCAACTTTAAGAAATTAATCTTATCATTAACTGGGTTAAAGAACCAATGTCATTTAAAACACAGTTCACGATAAACCCAAAATCATCTTCTATTAAATATGGAATTTTCACAAAAAAATCAGTATATAATCAATATAAATTTTTGTATCAGACTAATAATATAAATGGAATAATGGCAAAGCCTTTTAAATTCCATATATAATAACGATCTTCTTTTATAGAAGCTCATCTCGATAATTATTAAATCGAATCCCATTAAATTCCAATTTAATATATTAAATTGGAAAAAATTTCTTTGGAGAATTTCCATTAAATCTAAATAAAAGATTTATAAATTCCAAATTATATTTTTACTGTTAATTGGGTTAAAACAAATGTCGTTTAAAAACACAGTTCACAATAAACCCAATTCACATTTTATTTTATTCTAATTTCTAAATATAATTGGAAAACTCTAATAACCTTAATTAAAAGATTTATTCTTTTCTCAATTGGGTTTAAGAATAGTGTTATTGAAGACACCATTCACGACGAACCCAATAATCCAATTTATTTATTTAATTCAAAGTAAATGTTAATTTATTGGAAAACTTCGTAAAATCATAATTTAAAGACTTATTCTAGTTAATGACTAGTTCATTTCGATAAAAATATATTTTTATCTTTTCAAACATGGATTTTTTCATCCAAAATTTTTTCCAAACCATTTATTATGATTTTACATAATTTTTCCATATTTTTAATAATTTTATTAAGTCATGTACAATCGGTTTCCAATAACGGCCACCGAAATGCACTTATAGCGACCTTTTCTGAAATTTATTTGGACATAATTCCAAATCCAGCTGTCAGATTTCAAACCAGTTATATTCATTGGAAAACTCTTTTCTATACGAACCAAATGGTTCTAGTTTTAGGAGAATTCGATGGTCGGATCTCCCATTACATCAATTTGAAGTTAATGGTCGAAATTCGCGAATGGTCGCTGTGCGAAGCGTTCTATTCAGGCCATTATATAAATATATAATATATTATGTATATTGTCGGTTTCTTTTTTAAAACTTATTTTATAAAATATTTATAAATTCATTTTAAAATGATTTTAACTTCATTTTTCAAATTTAAATAAAATTTGAATACTCTATGTTTTATCATATTAAATATTTATATTTTCAAAATATTAACTTTTGAAATCACTACTACTCGATATTCATTTTAAAATGAAATAAATTAATCGCTAAACCCGCTCGGGTTAAGAATGACATTTTTACATGGTACGCATAATTTTATATTTTTATGTCCATCCAAAAGTGGATATCAAAATCATACTTTTATTCTATATTGAATATTATTTTAAAATATTCGTTATTTAAAAATATATTTTATTTTAAAATATTCTTTATATAAAAGATATTCTAAATCGGAATGCGACTCAATCAACTACCATATAATTTCAGTTATATGGATTTCGTACATCGCATGTATATAATAACAATGAGAAATAATCAATAAACAATTCATTCACATCCAGAGTGAAATTTATAACTGTATGAACATTAAAATAAATAAATAAATAATGCTCATCACTGACTGTCAATCCATCGATTGACATATAACTAAACATTGGGACTAGTGTATAACAAATATCATCCCAATACTCGTGTGGGGTTTCTAGCCAACAATGATTCATATAAATAAATCATTGGTTAATAGATTTAACCAATTATAATTCAGTTTGAATTATTTCTTATATCGTTAACATAATAACGATAATGTCAAATAAATATACATCTTTCTACTTCTCTAACATGTTAATGTTAATATTAAAAATGCATATTCAATGATTCCAACTTACATTAAAAATGTAAATTTTTTTATGTAAAAACATTTTTTATTTTAACTAATTATGATTCTAATGTAATGACATTTTTAATCTAACATGACATTTTAACTAAAATGATATTTTCAATCTATCATGACATCTTAACTAAAATGATGTTATTAATCTATCAAGACATCTTAACTAAAATGATGTTTTCAATCTAACATGACATTTTCATAATTCAATCTTTAAGAAACTAAGCTACATTAAAATTTTAATTTTTAATGTGCAAACTTTTTATTGAAAAACTAAACTACATTAAAAATGTAATTTTTAATGTGAAATCTTTTTATTGAAAACAATGAAAATGATATTTTCCTATTCTAGTCTTTTTAATGAAACAAAGTGATGATAAAAATATGATCTTTAATCTAATCTTGTATTGCGACAAAATGGCTATAAAAATATGTCCTTTAATTTAACTCATTTTATTGTAACAAATTGACAATAAAAATATAATCTTTTATTTTCATATGATTCATTTACATTAAAAATGTAAATTTTAATGTAGAAACATTTTTCAAGCAATGAAGCTTTTTCTAATGATTCATTTTTACATTAGCAATGTAAATTTTAATGTGAAAACTAAATTTCAAACAATGAATCTTTTAATACGACTCATACATACATTATGAAACACCCCACCTCCATTAGGGTCACTCTCAAAGGGAATGCCCTAATTTTGGTGGAGGTTTTTAAGTATAAGTACAGATACACAAGACAGATATAAATACACATATTTTTGAACAACGGAAACAACAACAACTTTCATTTCTTCAAAATACGTGTTACACAAACCATGCCATAATTGTCTTACAATACTCGCAAAAACATTACATTTTCATAACTGTCTTGATTTCATTATTTAAAGAAGCATAAAAACATAAGTAAACTGCATAAGTCCCATAATTGTTGTCTAAAGCCATAGTCCAAAACGAAAGAGATCCAAGCAATACATTCTTTCTCTTCAAGCTGGATGTAAAAACTGGTCAAGCTGCGGTATTCCCTCCCTGTGGACCTGGGGGGGAACGAAAGAAAAGAAGACGAAAGAAAAGTAGAGTCAGACATAAAGCATGAGTAAGTCTAGGACTATTCAGTCTATGAATAAAGAAATGAGCATGATAAGTACAAACTGGAAATGGGAAAGCACTATAAGCTAAGTTAAGTTGTCTAGAGTCGAATGTACTATCGTACCCCATATTAATCTTTGCACCCCTATAAACTAGTTCCCAACAGGCACCCCATAATCAGGGTGAAGTGATCCATTTCTAATGATCGGCTCCTACTCGCATGGTTACATGTGTTTTACGGCCCCCGATGTTGTAGCTGCCTATGCTGGTCCCACCATAGGGTGTATCAAGTCCCATGGTGGCGGCTCGACACAATTCTAGAATACACAGGTATATTACTGGTGCCCAGTGCCTAATTTTTCTGCGCCGGAGTTTGTGCACGCCCGCACCCCGTTAGAACCAACACTGCTGCACCACCGCCGTCGATTTGACCTCTTACATTCAGCCCAGTAATCGTGCCCCACCCTGCCTAGTTCAGGGTATCCTGATACACCTTGTAGGGTTACTGCTGAAAAGGGTCCCCCGCTACTAGGTTTTCTACTTCTAGCCAACATGCTAAGTTGGTTAAGTGTTTTGTAAACCTAACCCCCAATCAGTCTGTATAGTTTAGCATGTTCAATTTGATTAAGTATTAATTCAATTTACTTAATCCTATCAATCCTGACTCAGCCTTAATTGTCTTATTAAAGCCTCGACCTCTCACATTGGACAGGTATTGTTGTGACTGCCTGTTGCCGGTTGGTTTCGGGTAGTCTTACGTCACAACTCAGTCTAACCTCGGGTCTTTATTGGGCTCAATGTTTAACCACCCACATTGGATAGGTATTGTTGTGACTACTGGACAGCCGGGCGGTTCCGGGCAGGTTTACATCACAACTCAATCCAACCTCGCGTTAAACACATCGTATTTTCTAAGTTTACATATTTTGTCTCTTTTCTTTTTATATGTAAATATTTGCAGCCCATTATTCAAATTCATCTTTATTGGGTAAAATTAATTTATACCCGTTAAATGTTCTCAAGGTCATTGGCATGCGTCAGACATGCCAACACATATGTTTTATATTTTTAACCCAACGTCATTACCCCCGTTTTATACGTTCGCTATATTATACCATATGTTGGGTTTTAACATTTAAACCCAACTTAGCCACATGAAAAAGGGGAGGCTTAGAACATGGTGTATATACATTCTAAGTAACATAAAAAGGGGTGTGTGAACGCATGAACTTGCATCATAGCGAACTAACTAACATAAATTAGGCACTTGTGAACTTGCATTGTAATAGCATATAATCATGACATAAAACATACCTAAACATGAATCATGGTTTTTAATCTATTCATGTAAACTTGCATTCGAAATGTAAATCTAACTTAATTATGTGTCGCATATATTATCATAAGATTTTGATAACAACATAGGCCTAAAAAATATTTTGTTTGGGCATAAAGTCAAACATAAACTAGCCATGTTCATAAAGTCAACACAAGTTCACAAAGGTGCTTACTTTTGTTACTAACACAAAAGTATGGTTTTACACTTGAGTCATGATGCCAATTCCAACATAAATTCATATGAATCATACTACTCAAATGGATCCAACTACACTAAAGGTAACCATAAAAATATACATCATGTTGGCATAATAGTGAATCATATACTTGCATGAATCTCAACTTTGTTGTAATAAACTATCACAAACATATAGTCGTTACTTTCAACATGAAACATATACTTGAAATTATCCAATAGGTGTTGTAATAAACTACCACAAACATATAGTCGTTAACTTTCAGCATGAGTCATATACTTGCAAATATCCAATAGGTCTAACATCATTATACCACAACATCACAAATCTATTCATAATTAGAATCATATCAACATACAATTATGAATTATCATCACCACAAATTAAGTACAATTCCATTTCTCATTTTACACAAACCAAAACACAATTATTCATTCACATCGGAATAGCACTCTACTTACAACGTATGATGAATCTTCAATTCAAGTTTCTGAATTCTGAATTTGGAGATGTTATCCTTTGTTGTAGGCGTTGTTTTGATTTAATTGTCGTTGCTTTAAGATTTCGAATCGTCTCCTAATTGTCTCTCAATTTTGACGGCTACTCCTAGTCTTTCTTCAACAGCATGACGGTCTCATTCTCATTTTTATTTGTGTGAATTAGGTGGAGTCTTAGGTCCTTTTTATAGAGTTTGTGAATTGATTAGGACCGTCGATGGAGCTTGGATGAATATTAGCCGTTCGTTTGAAGGAGAGACCAATCAGGAGCTGACACCTAGCCCTAGTGACAAGGCAAGACTCAGAAATTCGGGCAAGTACAGACCAGGCCAGCCAAGAGGGGCTGGGTTCGACCTTGCTCAGAGGCCAGGTCGACTACCCAGTCGACCCCCAGGTCGACTATGTAGTCGACCTGAGTGCCCCTGGTCGACTACCCAGTCGACCTGGGTGGCCCAGGTCGAGTACCCAGTCGACCTGGGTGCCTTGGGCGGGAAAATTCCCGCCCAGCCCAATCTGGTCCGATTTTTGAATTTCGAATTTGTTTTCTGAGCTGTTTCTGTCTGTTTGAATTTTAAACTGAATTCTGAAACTTCCGGAGGCCATATCTCCCTCATACGGAGTCCGTTTTACGCAAACTCGGACTCTATCTCAAGCAGAATTCCAAGACGAACGCAATGGCGTATCCCGTTTTCCTTAATTCTTCGTTTTGAAATTAATTATACTTTAATTTGTGAATTTCACTGTTTTAGAATACACGGGGTGTTACATTCTCCCCCACTTAAAATGATTTCGTCCCCGAAATCTTCAAGTTTAGGAAGAATGTATATCCTAACATCCAAATGTCCATCTACTCATCCATCAAACACGAGCATCCATTGTCCATAAAAGACTTCTAATGCTTCATGTTCATATGCAAAGTGTGTGTCCATGTACTTATCTAATGCAAAATCAGGCAGTCTACTGATTCAGTTGACCTCCTTAATGCAAATTATGTAAGTGACATGAATCCATTATATATGCAAATTTTCCTATTCATGATTCTACATGAGTGCACAAGCATTCATATATAAATGCAACATGCATATGACAACACACTAAACTTCAACCATATAAGAATGCAAACACATATATGCATATGCAATATGAGGTGACTGAGCCGATCTAATACCTAGATTGTGTGTGTATATGCAACCACGAGCAACCACTAGCAATCACTAGAAACCACTTGCAACCATCATCCATAACATGTTTCAATTACATGTTTTCATCCAAAGGGTTTCTACCTAAAAGACAAGGTCGAGGAGATATACCTAAAAAGATAGATAAAAGCGCAACTTAAGGAAAAAGAAAGATCAAAGATGTACCCTCGAAAAGAAAAGGGTAGGCTGCGCGTATTCTAGCTTCAGTTTCCCAAGTTGCGTCTCCCTCGGCGTCGCTCCACTGAACTTTGACGAGCTTGACTTCGCGGGTGCGTAACTTTTTCACTTCCGTTCCTAATATGCGGGTTGGAACTTTCCTCACGGTTGCTTCGCGTTCCACTTCAGCTTCTTCAAGAATGTTTGGCTCTACCACTTCAGCAGATTCATGTAGACATTTTCGGAGGTGCGAAACATGAAAAACGTTGTGAACTCCGGCTAGTTTTTCAGGTAGCTCTAATATATAGGCCATTTTCCCAATTTTCTCGTTGATAGGAAATGGTCCTACAAATCTCGGTGCCAGCTTTCCAGTGGTTCCAAAACGAACAACGTTCCTTAGAGGGGATACCTTAAGAAAAACTCTGTCCCCAACCTCAAATTCAAGGTCGGTCCTCCTCTTGTCTGCATAGGATTTTTGTCTGTCCTGAGCTATCTTCATTCTTCTCCGTATTAGGTCTACTTTCTCTGAAGTCTCTCAGACCATATCTGGTCCAAGTATGAGCTTATCAGTAGACTCCCACCAACAAGTGGGCGATCGGCACGGTCTTCCATATAAAGCTTCGAAGGCCGCCATTCCGATGGTGGCTTGGTAGCTGTTGTTGTACGAAAATTCCACCAAAGGAAGATGGTCTTCCCATGTCCATCTGAAGTCAAGGACGCACAGTCTTAAAAGGTCCTCCAAAACTCTGTTCACTCTTTCTGTCTGGCATCGGTTTGGGGGTGATAGGTTGTACTTAAGCATAACTGTGTGCCTACCGCTTCTTGCAGACTCCGCCAAAACTCACTTGTGAAGATAGGGTCTCGGTCACTAACAATGCTGGAGGGTATTCCATGTAGTCGAACAATTTCTTTGAGATAAAGAGATGCTAGGGATGAGCCAGTTCTTTTACTCTTGACAGGTAAAAAGTGGGCGCTTTTAGTAAGCCTATCCACTATTACCCAAATGCTAGTGTTGCCTCTTCTAGACCTAGGCAGCACATCAATGAAGTCCATTGAAATGCTATCCCACTTCCACTGCAGGACCTCTAGAGGATGGAGCAGATCGCTAGGTTTCTTTTGCTCCGCCTTAAACTGTTGGCAGGTCATACACTTAGAAATGAAATCTGCCACATCCTTCTTCATGCCGTTCCAAAAGAAAGTTCTCTTTATGTCCTTGTACATTTTATCTCCGCCTGGATGTATCGTCATCTTGGAGTGATGTGCTTCCTCTAGAACCATCTTTACTAAATCCCTTGTCTGTGGGACGCATAGTCTTCCGTCTCGCCTTTGCCAACCCTTATCGTCGATGGAGTATCTGTTGAGGTGACTTGAAATCTCACCCCTAATTAGCCTATTAATCGTCTCCACAAGCTGAGGGTCTACGCGTTGTGTTGTCCCTATTGAATCCACTAAAGTCGGGCATACTTCGAGAGATGCTAGCAAGCCCGGTACAAAATCGGAGGAGGGCCTAAAGTCAAAGCTGGCTATAAACTCTAGGCTTTTCCTTTCAACAAACAGCGGTCTTAGGGTCAGTTTCTTTTGGCTCAACGCGTCTGCCACTACGTTGCCTTTGCTTGGAGTGTAGGAGATCTCAAAATCGTACAAGGCAAGAAACTCCATCCATCTCTGTTGCCTCAAGTTAAGATCTTTCTGCGAGAAAAGATATTTCAACGATTTATGGTCAGTGTAAAGTTCGAACTTCTCACCTAGGAGATAGTGTCGCCAAGACTTAAGCGCAAAGACGATGGCGGCCAACTCGAGATCATGGGTTGGGTAGTTCTTTTCGTGAACCTTCAATTGCCTTCCACCATAAGCTACTACCCTCCCTTCTTGCATCAAGACAACGCCTAGCCCTGTCCTACATGCATCTGTATAAACTGTGAACATTTTGCTTCCATCCGGCAAGGTCAGAACTGGGGCTGTTGTAAGAGCCATTTTTAGTCGTTGGAAAGAAACTCGCAATCCAAGTCCCAATTGAACACTAGATTTTTCTTTGTCAGCCTTGTGAGTGGAGCTGAGATTTTCGCAAAATCCCTTATGAATTTTTGGTAGAAACCTGCTAGTCCTAGAAAACTTCGGACTTCTGTTGCATTCCTTGGTGTCTTCCAATCCTGTACTGCTACTACCTTAGTAGGGTCCACAGCTAACCCTTCTTTGGATACTATGTGCCCAAGGAACCTTACCTCCTCTCTCCAAAAGTGGCTCTTGGAGAATTTGGCTTTTAGCTGATGGGCTCGCAGAGTTTCCATGATTGCCCTTAGGTGCTGAGCATGTTCTTCTTCACTCTTTGAGAAGATCAAGATATCGTCTACGAAGACCACTACGAACTTGTTGAGGAATTCTCTGAACACCCTACTCATCAGGTCCACGAAGTAAGCGGGTGTGTTTGTCAAGCCGAAAGGCATGACAAGCCATTCAAAGAAGCCGTCTGGGGTTCTGAATGTTGTCTTATCGATGCTATCTTCCGCCACCCTTAGCTGATGAAATCCGGTCGCTAAATCCAGTTGCGAGAAAACAGATGCTCCTACAAGTTGATCAAACAGATCGTCAATTCTGGGGAGAGGGTGACTATTCTTTTTCGTTAGCTTGTTGAGCTCCCTATAGTCAACACATAGACGGAGTGAACCATCCGCCTTTGTGGCGAACACCACTGGAGCGCCCCATTCTGAAATGCTCCTTCTAATGAACCCCTTCTCTAAAAGTTTTTTAACCTGTTTACTAAGCTCCTTCCTTTCCCGTGGAGCCATGTGTCTAACGGGAAACGCAACGGGCTTTGCATCATCTACAAGATATATGCGGAAGTCTATCTCCCGCTTCGGAGGTAAGCCCTTCACCTCTTCAAAGACATCCGGATATTCACGGACCACTTTAACCGATTGCAAACTCTCAATAGAAGCATCTAGCGATTCGAGATAACTAAGCATAACCGCATACGAGGGAATACAAGTAATTTCCAGAGTGTTACCGAGTTGGGTCAGAAGTGTAATGACCCAGATTTTTAGCGGCTTTGGTTATCGACATAAGCTCGATGTCGATAACCAAAACATCGAAAAATCCTGGTAATTAGTGAAAGAAATTAGAGGGTGAGAATAGATAAGATAGAAACTTAGAATAGAAGAAGAAGAAGAACACAACATCAGAGTAACACGAATCTCACAGCGGAACGAACAAATATATTTCATAACATAACTTTGAAATACAAATCTGTACTTGAATATACATATCATTATTAAGTACAACACTTACAACACAGCGGAAATAACTATAGCTATATGATCCTGAAGCCTCCTGCTCCTAGCTCTTCCAGTATATCTGTAAATCTTGACTACTTGACTGCCCATGCAAATTTAGGCACCTAAGAGTTTAGGGAAAACAACACAAAATAAACTCCGGTTCAGTCATGGGACTGTTATGAGTAAAACAGTTTAAAAACCAGTTCGAACAAGTAAACGATATCTCATAAGACCACGCCGCATAACGGAACGGGTTTTTTCCCTTATGAGAATCCAAAATATCTTTATATCAAAAACCTTTTGATATTATAATAATGTTTATCAACCACAGTATAGATAATCATCTAGCAGAAACGCTTTCATCTCACGTTCTACATATATAGTATACAACTCAAAACCGCAAGCACGTATTGGGTAATGGATTTCCAACTATGACAAGGTATGGAACCACCTTTCGCTTGTGTACCTCTAGAGAGGAATACACTGGGTTCAACAAGAACATCTTGCAACCCGTCCACACATGACCGACCACTCATTTCGCTTGAGCGTATCGAATGTATATCACCAACAGTTGGGATCAGCAACCGTTTCCCGAATGGGACAGCATCAACAATAGATTTTTAGAAGTAAATGAAACTCTAGATCAGGTGATTATACACCCTACTTCGGTGCGACCGACTTAGCCATGCTGCCTGCCCAATTTCTATCATTTACCGGATGATGAGGCTAGAAGCTACGCTTTAACATCATATCAGATTCACTTTGAATGCCACATTGTCAAATCCATCAAATCACCGATTGACGCCCTCAACTATACATTATGTGTTAGCTAAAAGAAGTTTCCTTCTCCGCTTCCACTCTTGGTACGGCTGGAGAAATCAATATACGTGATCGTCTGGACGTACTCTGTCAGACATCCATCCATACAAGTCATCCAGGAACAGGATGAACCGAAGGCACTATTCTGTAAATAGGATAGCCCTTGCATAACACCATCTTCAATTTACTTTGGCATATATGATTCGCAACACTTATGCCAATAAAGAGTGGTTCTTTGGATAATAATCCAACCGGTCTCTCCATATTAACAACGTTAAAATGGTCAAAACTTCGATAGTCTGTGATTTAACTATCGAAGAAAAACAGATGTGCAAACAACGATATTATTTCCAAATGGAAATTTATATCGATCAAACATCATTCAACATTATCTCTTTATTTCATAAATTTACTTATCTCCTGTTTACCTATATTCAATATTTCTTATTTTCTAAACTTGGAAAATATACGTTATTAACAATGGAAAACATTTCCATTTCTTGTTTTCTTTATTAGAAAACATTCTGGTTTCTTATTTGGAAAACATTTCCAAAGCTTCTTCATTGGACTTAGACAAATGTTTAAACAAACATCGCTATGCCAACACAAACCATTTCCTTTACTGCCGAACCTTAACTATTCCTTTGTTAAAACGAAGCCAATCAAGTTGGGGTAGAACTACCTCTCAGACCTTAACTGAATAACATTTCTAACTTTGAAATAGACAAAGTCCACCCTTATAATTCTTTAACTAACTTCCTTACTTAACTCTCGTTCGAATAAATCTCTATTCGATTTATTCTATTTGATTTACTCTATTTGATTTACTCTATTCACTTAACCCCTTTCGAATGAACTATATTCGATTTACTAACTTTATTCGAATAAACTATATTCGATTAACTCATTTGCTTTAACTCTAATCGATTAAACTAACATCGATTAACTCCTTTTCTTTCTATTCGAATACTATATTCGATTAACTCATTTTACTTTCTATTCGAATAAACTATATTCGATTAACTCATTTGCTTTAACTCTAATCGATTAAACTAACATCGCTTAACTCCTTTTCTTTCTATTCGAATACTATATTCGATTAACTGATTTTACTTTCTATTCGAATAAACTATATTCGATTAACTCATTTTACTTTCTCCTTTCGAATAAACTATATTCGATTAACTCCTTTTACTTTAACACTAATCGATTAAACTAACATCGATTAACTCCTTTTACTTTATTCTCTAATCGATTAACTAACATCGATTAACTTATTTTTACTTTATTCTCTAATCGATTAACTAACATCAATTAACTAACATCGATTAACTTCTTTTTACTTTAACTCTAATCGATTAAACTAAGATCGATTAACTCCTTTTACTTTAACTCTAATCGATTAACTAACATCGATTAACTCCTTTTCGAATAAACTATTCATTTATAAAGATTTACTTTTAGTAACGGTCCTTCACTTTACAAATGATTTCTTTTTTAATTCTAACTTATCCCTTGATTTTATAAATATTTCTTTTGTAAAAATCCTTTTCCTTTTCTATATAAAATCCATCGATTTTATATAAATAATTCATTTTAAAAATATACTTTGAAAATATTCCTTTATCAACATTCGGTATGTTATGGTATTCAACATATTAAATCACGATGATCAGTATCGCCCAAACACATATAATCGACAACAGATTATATATCACATCATATATCACAATATATGAAAAATAGTAAAATAAATGTTGAGGAACCCAGTTGGGTTCCTCCAACCTGTTTCCCTGCATCACAGATGTTAATCAATATAGATAACATCACTTTTCAGTTCCATATGATATATTCTATTAAACAGAATCAATATAGAAATTCAACTAACTGATTAGCAGTACAATCAAACAGTCAACACACAGTCAATCAGCCAATATCTAACAGTTCTAAAAATGCAACATGAAATTATAAACTGTTCAGAGTTAGTGAGATTTACTCACTTTGGCGCATTAACCGTTAAATAACGATTTACGTCGGTTGATTAACCAGGCGGTTTATTTCCTGAATTCTTAATGAGCTCCAAACCGCTTCAACCCAAACTCAAACCGCACGTCCCCTTCTAGTTTCTTCATGAAAACATTCTACTCTAGTTTTGCATCGTGCACATTCCTCTCTGGTTTTCGACATCCCCTTTACCGTGTTTACAAACCAGAAATCACGTTCCTCAATATAACTCCATCTCATACTTACGCAACACCACTTCTTTGCACACTCCTCTAAATTTCGACGCAAGCATTTAGTAACTTTGCCATGAACATTTGACGACTGTTTTTCTCCAACGCACTCCTGATTTTAACTACACTGCTCCTGTCAAACATCACGAAGCAATGCCGATGTTAACCTCCTCATTCCCTCTCGTTTGCCAAAACTGAACTTAGCATCCAACTCCACTATTTTTCAACTCCCGTATACTTCTTCAAATAAGAAATGTAGTACCTGCTGAAGCTTATCCCCGTGTTACTTCGTATATTCCTAACCAAACTCCACCGTTCGACTCACTGCCCTTGCCACTGGTCATCACCGGCCTACCAGAGCACACCGTAGTATCCACCTCCTCGAGCTCTCGGACACCGTCATCTCATTAGGAACTCGATCCAGATACCACCGTTCCAGAGGAGTCCATCAGCCCTCTCGCCTGTTGCTACTCCAACATACTTTGCAACTGCACTAATCACGTTTAACAGCCAAATCCTTCCTCTCCTTTTCGTCATTGTCTTCTACAGGAAATGCAAAAACATCGGCCAAACTGAATCGCCGAGCTTCCCTTCTCAACCTCTGCCCCGAGTGCCCTTCTACCAGCCTTGCCGTACACCTGTGGTAGCCACAAAAAAATCCGCGCCTCCACTGAGCTCCAACTTCGACTGCAGTGCCCTCTTCCCCTGTTCGTTTTGAGCCACCAACTCCCAGCGATTGAAACAAACGTCGATCCAACCGAGACCTATCTAAAAGTGTCGAGCACCCTTCCACATCACTGAGAAGCCACTTCCGTTATATAGGAATTTATGTTGATTTGTTGCGGATTTTCCTTTGATTTCTGTTTCGAGGAGAGAGTTCGGTTTCGTTTGAGATGAGAACCAACTGGCGGCTCATCTTTTAAATCCAAGGAAGAAAAGTAAATTAGGTTAAGGCTTTTTTATAGAAATTTTGTTTGGAATTCTCTTTTCCTCGTTTTCCATTCTAGAACACAAAAACTGGTGGGTAGAAAAGAAGGGTGTGGAGCATTTAGGAACCACATACTTTGTTTTAACTTCACGTGGAGCATTAAGGAACCACATACTTTGTTTTAACTTTTAGTAATTTAAGATATCATTCATGTCCGTCTGCTACAGACAGAAATAAGAGTACAGTCGTGCTCTGTGAGGTGTCACGATCCCAGAAATATAATAATATCGGTAGGTGGACTCATATTTTGAAACTTCAAAATGTTGATTTCAGGGTGCGAAATACTTCAAATAAAAAGTTGCTTATTTAATTAATTAAAAATTACCACAAAATTCTGAAAATTAAATTATCACACTTTCCCAAAAGAACATTGTCTAAATTCAAACCCGATATCTAGTTATATCGAATAAACCGTTACGGTCGATAAACGATTCTATAGCGACTTTTCTGAAATTTGATTTGGACATATCTCAAAATCTACATGACGAAATCCCGATTCTTCTCTTCCACCAGGAAGATATATCCCACCAGCTCCACATGTTTCTTGTTTCACAGAAATCCGGCTTAAAACGAATCTTGTACATTCAGTTGAAGTTCAAATCGCCAATTTATGAACCGCAACGCCATTTCGAGCTCGTTTATAATTATATTATAAACTATACGTTCAACTGTCGACGATTGAATATATTCGTCATTCAAATTCAATTCCAAGTTGAATTAAATATCACAGATTATCCGGTTCACACCATATCGCCATTTCAGCCAATTCTGATAATTTCAGAATTAAATATATTATTTAATTTATTATTTTAATTAAATATTCATCATTACTTAAATCCACGACCATTAAATTCACTATACCACCATTTATATAATTAAATAAATTAATCATAATACCTCTGCCAATGCGGGTCATTACAATCTTCCCTACTTAAAATAATTTCGTCCTCGAAATTGCTAAAAGGTAGAGGACGACCCTATCGACTGGTTAGAACATATTCGTTCACTTCTTAACTCCAGTTTCCAACTGAACCAATTCAATTTCAATTAAATTATTAATTAATTCTTATCAACGAAAATTTTCAAAAATCTTGAAAATTTTCTAACTCCTTATTCTTCGAAAAATTTCGCCAGCACCTCCTTTGTACTGGTCAATACGTCAAACCACCACTTGGCTCTGTGGGCCATCTCCAACCCAAAAGAAAATCAAACAGCCAAGTGGCTTGCCAATTCGGCTCATAAATCTTATATCTAATAGAAATAAAAACTTGTACCATTTGTCGGCATATCATTTATATCATTTCCACCTGTTATCACTCCAGCGGACACAAGGGTCATCCCAATCAAATCCCCATCTGCTTTTATCCACGACACCACCATTCGCTTATATCCTAAGTCAAATTTTATTTCAAATTCGAGTTCCATTCTCGATTTCAAACTCTTAACTTCCCAATCCAATTTTCATTTCAGATTGTTATCTCGACAATCCAATTTTATTCAAGAATGAATTTTTCCTGATATCGTTCTATTTCCATTCAGTTTTCACTTAACTGTTTCAATTCAATTTCATCTTACTTCCGCAAACTTCTATTTAAATTTGTTCTTAATTCAAACAGCCTCTTCCTGGGAATTTTAAACAGTTTATTTTTTCAAAAATCAATTTTTCCTTTTTGAAATTCAACTGAGCCCATAATCAATATTCCATTAGTTAAATCACTTCTCTATTTCTTTATCAATATTTGTTAACCAAATATTTTCAATAACCAGATTGGCCTTTTATGTTATTTAGAAAACATTTCTGAATATCGCCTTCCTTTATTTCCTAAATCAATAACCTTTATAATCCTATATATAATTCGAAAATACTCCAATTACTTATCTCTTTTCCGATCTCATTTATTTCTATACTTAGGAAATATTTATTATTCTATTTCCAAGTTCACACTTATTTGGGTTAAAATGGATGTTGTGTAAAACATCGTTACGACAACTCAAATACTATATTCAACTAACTCTTATTCAACATTGATCTTCGAGCCTAAAATCTTACTATTTATTTGTTAATAATGAAATCAATCAAGTTGGGGTATAACTACCTCTCAGACCTTGACTGAATAACATTTATAACATCAAAACAGATATGACTACTTACTCGAATAATCAATACCATACACTACTGATTCACTTTTAAACACGTATACGCTTCCTCTTTCTATTCTTACTAGATTTTATTCTTAGTCTTCCTTTTTGATTATACTATTCTATTTCTAAGTTCGTTTCCTTATCGACTTCTATATATATATCGATATGTTGATTTCTAACTATCAAATTATCTTAAAAGTATTCTAACTCCTTAAATTCCCGGAAAAATTCGCCATAACCTCCTTTGTACTAGGAGCATCGGGATATTTCAAATAGCCTCTCATGGCCCTTACCAATCCAAAAGAAAAAGAAAAAGCCAAGCGGCTAGCCGATTCGGCGCATAAAATCTCATATATGAATTAAATACATACCTTTTCGTCGAGCATTCTATTTATATACCTTCATATCTTATCCATACCTATCTCATGTATATTTATACATTTCTAATTCATTTCAACTTAATCCAATCATTTTAACTTAGTTCGTTAAGTGATTTTCAAATTACCGGTTTGCCCATTTCACCTTTTTATTTAAATATACATGTTCAAATATAGGTTTAACTTGTTTATCAACTAATTGAATTCCATTTCAATTTTATTTGAATTTCCAATATTCAAATTCCATTTCAATTCCCTTATTCAAATTCTATATTTGAATTTCATTTCAAATCTCTTATTCAAATTCTATATTTTAATTTCGTTTCAATTTTCTTATTCAAATTCCATATTTGAATTTCATTTCAATTTTCTTATTCAAATTCCATATTTGAATTTCATTTCAATTTTCTTCGAATCTTCTATATTCAAATTTCAATTTCAATTCTATTTGAATCCTCTACATTCAAATTTCATTTCACTTTCGATATTCAAATCCTATATTTGAAACCTTTTATATTTTCTATATCCAAACGCCATTTGAGTTTCTATATTCAAACTCTATATCAATTCCATTGAATTTCATATATTCAAACTCCCTTTGAATTTCTATATTCAAATTCCATTTCACTTTCGGTATTCAAATCCTATATTTTCAAACTCTATTGAATTATATATTCCAATTCCCATTTCAACTCTATTTGAAATCTATATTCGAATTCCTATTTCAAATTCTATTTTCAAATTCCATTTCAATCTATTTGAATTCTATATTCAATTTTCCATTATTTAAATCTTCTTTATTCAAATCTCATTTGAATTTCTATATTCAAATCCCCTTTGAATTTTCTTACTTACATTCTAGGTTTGAACTTCTTTTATTCAAATTCCTTTAAATAAGTCTCGATTTCAATTCCTTTTAAAATAGATATTTCTACCTTTGGAAAATAGATTTCCCTTTCAATTTCACACTTGTATTTTTTTTTATTTCTGAATTATCCAATGATAATTCTTTTCACTTCATTTATAAACTTCGTTTATAAAAGAACTACTTATAAACTTCGTTTATAAAGGAACTTCTCGTTTTTATTTCTTTTAAAACAAGTTAATATTTCAAATCTATTTAAAAGTTCAAATTCTATTATTCAAATCCCATTTGAAATTCAACACAACTTGTCTTTCCCAAAACAAATTCAAAACAGTATCTCTGGTAGTAATTCGTCACTTACAACTCGAAAATGAATACTGATGATGCAGCTGTCATCATCAGAATCTATTTTCCAGCGATCGAAGTGAGTTCAATACTATAAAACCATTTCTAAACATTTCCACCTTGAAATTTTGTTTCAAAATATAATTCACACTGCTTGTAAAACAATTTAAAATCTCCCAGGATCTTAAATTTTCCTTACTATTAATCCAAAACTATTTACAAACACTTATCCAATTTTCCAGAATTTTAATTCAATTTCTGGTTTAAAATTTCAGATTTAACTCATCTGATTTCACGTATTTCATTTATATGAATTCTGATTGGTTATTTACATAACCTGTTTAATTTATAATCTTACTCGATTACCATAACAACCAATATACCTAATATATATACTTCTTTATATCAAAGTATACTTTGGGTAAACTTATTTTAATTTACCCTCTTTTGAAAACATATCGTGCCGACCCATCGTATTCGAGTGTTTAGTAACTCCTACCGATAGAGTGGATCAAACTGATCGACCAGAACTCATAAACGACTCAACCAATAAATCTCCACAATATAAAACAAATTCTAATATCAATAACAAATACGTTCACTCGTATATATACACTCAATCTCTGTCTAGGGTATTACTAACCCTATCTCTACCGAGTCACGCCACAGAGCCAAGTAATTCTTAACTTAAGCTCTGATACCAACTATAATGACCCGGATTTTTAGCGGCTTTGGTTATCGACATAAGCTCGATGTCGATAACTAAAACATCGAAAAATCCTGGTAATTAGTGAAAGAAATTAGAGGGTGAGAATAGATAAGATAGAAACTTAGAATAGAAGAAGAAGAAGAACACAACATCAGAGTAACACGAATCTCACAGCGGAATGAATAAATATATTTCATAACATAACTTTGAAATACAAATCTGTACTTGAATATACATATCATTATCAAAGTACGGCACTTACAACACAGCGAAAATAACTATAGCTATATGATCCTGAAGCCTCCTGCTCCTAGCTCTTCCAGTATATCTGTAAATCCTGACTACTTGACTGCCCGTACAAATTTAGGCACCCAAGAGTTTAGGGAAAACAACACAAAATAAACTCTAGGTCAGTCATGGGACTGGTATGAGTAAAACAGTTTAAAAACCAGTTCGAACAAGTAAACGATATCTCATAAGACCACGCCGCATAATGGAACGGGTTTTTTCCCTTATGAGAATCCAAAATATCTTTATATCAAAAACCTTTTGATATTATAATAATGTCTATCAACCACAGTATAGATAATCATCTAGCAGAAACGCTTTCATCTCACGTTCTACATGTATAGTATACAACTCAAAACTGCAAGCACGTATTGGGTAATGGATTTCCAACTATGACAAGGTATGGAACCACCTTTCGCTTGTGTACCTCTAGAGAGGAATACACTGGGTTCAACAAGAACATCTTGCAACCCGGCCACACATGACCGACCACTCATTTCGCTTGAGCGTATCGAATGTATATCACCAACAGTTGGGATCAGCAACTGTTTCCCGAATGGGACAACATCAACAATAGATTTTTAGAAGTAAATGAAACTCTAGATCAGGTGATTATACACCCTACTTCGGTGCGGCCGACTTAGCCATGTTGCCTGCCCGATTTCTGTCATTTACCGGATGATGAGGCTAGAAGCTACGCTTTAACATCACATCAGATTCACTTTGAATGCCACATTGTCAAATCCATCAAATCACCGATTGACGCCCTCAACTATACATTATGTGTTAGCTAAAAGAAGTTTCCTTCTCCGCTTCCACTCTTGGTACGGTTGGAGAAATCAATATACGTGATCGTCTGGACGTACTCTGTCAGACATCCGTCCATACAAGTCATCCAGGAACAGGATGAACCGAAGGCACTATTCTGTAAATAGGATAGCCCTTGCATAACTCCATCTTCAATTTCCTTTGGCATATATGATTCGCAACGCTTATGCCAATACAGAGTGGTTCTTTGGATAATAATCCAACCGGTCTCTCCATATTAACAACGTTAAAATGGTCAAAACTTCGATAGTCTGTGATTTAACTATCGAAGAAAAACAGATGTGCAAACAACGATATTATTTCCAAATGGAAATTTATATCGATCAAACATCATTCAACATTATCTCTTTATTTCATAAATTTACTTATCTCCTGTTTACCTATATTCAATATTTCTTATTTTCTAAATTTGGAAAATATACGTTATTAACAATGGAAAACATTTCCGTTTCATGTTTTCTTTATTAGAAAACATTTCTGGTTTCTTATTTGGAAAACATTTCCAAAGCTTCTTCATTGGACTTAGACAGATGTTTAAACAAACATCGCTATGCCAACACAAACCATTTCCTTTACTGTCGAACCTTAACTATTCCTTAGTTAAAACGAAGCCAATCAAGTTGGGGTAGAACTACCTTTCAGACCTTAACTGAATAACATTTCTAACTTTGAAATAGACAAAGTCCACCCTTGTAACAACCCGTATTTTTAATAACATGTTATAATGTAAATCAAGGCAGAATTAAATTGTAAAATCTGAATCAAGGGAAACAGGCTGTGCCATTGCGTTCATCTCGGAAAAATACGCGAAATAGAGTCCGGGTTTTCGAAAAACGGAGTCCGTATGACCAAGTTATGGCCCAATGAAGTTTTCAGAAAATTCCAAGCCCGAAAACAGTTCAAATTCAAATCCAGGTTTGAATTTCAGCCAAAACAGAATAGGCGAGAATTCTCCCGCCCCAGGCAGGGTCGACACAAGGGTCGACACCAGTGTCGACCCCCCCCCAATGGGTCGACACCCATGTCGACCCATGGGTCGACACCCATGTCGACCGAGGGGTCGACCCCCCCGGTCGGACCAGTTTTTCTGGTGCACCATTTTGTCAGGTTGGGTCTTGCTCTGGAAGTTTCTGACGGGAGTGGATGGCTCAGATTCGATTTAGGGTTAATCCTATGGTCTAAACTAACCTAATCACCTATAAAAAGACCCCTAGACCTAGCCTAAACCCTCATTAATCATCCCTACAACTAAACTATGCCAAAATGTTTCTTAATCATGGCCTCCACTTTCTTCATGAGAACATGAGTGCCTCAAATCAATCTATGTCATAAAAGAGCCATCTTTCTTAAGTAAAAGAGCCTCCTTTCTTTGTCATTGGAGTTATTACTTCTTGTTTCAAGGCGTTTAAGTGGAGCTTATTATTTTCTTTGCGGATTTTGCTTGTGGCTTCGTCTCAATCTTTATATATATTGATCTAGATCGCATAACCGCTCATTGTAAGCCCTATACTACTCTTAGATTCTAACTATGAAGTTAAATGTGACATGTTACAAGTTGAGTTTGGGCCTAAGTATGATACATGCTTTGATCTTATCATGTTATGCATGAATATATTCTATGCATGTTTGTAAACCTATGATCTTATCATGTTATGCATGAATATATTCTATGCATGTTTGTAAACCTATCACCTTGACCTTGTGGGCTAAAAGCTATAAGCTTTATGTTGAAATGTTGCATTATATAACATGAAAACTCTTATAACCTTTATGATAACTTTCATATAATGTTATATGCGAACTTCTAGCCATCATCCTATGTCATTCATAATCATGTTTCACCTATTTGCTTTAGTTTATATTATGCATGCAAGCTTATGAACCTATTTATGCCTCATATGCCACCATGTTTAACTTGTGGCCAACCTTATTACCTTATGCCCCTTTTTGTCATGCTTTTGCCAAGTTCCCCCTTTTGATATATGTTATGTTATGCGAAACGTACATGCGATGGGAATGTGTTGGGTTTGGGTAATATTAATGACATGAAAAAAAGGTTTTAAAATATGACATGAACATTGACTTGTGATTATGTTTGTAAACATAATGGTGGACATGACACTTAGAAAATATGAGTGTGGCCAACTCGAGGTTGGGTTGAGTTTGTAGCATAAATCTACCCGGAACCGACCGGCTTAACTAGTGGCTACAAGCAATAGGACCTAATGTGAGTAGTTAGTCATGTTGCACTAGAAACCCGAGGTTAGACCAAGTTGTGGTGTAAAGCTACCCGGACCCGCCCGGCTTAACTAGTAACCACAACAAAGTCTAATGTGAGAGGTTGGGTGCATTAAAATAATTAATGCCACATGATAGGGTTAAGTCATGGACCACCTGAATACTTAACCAATTAAACATGATGGGTTGACGCGGTTAAGTCATGAACCTTGGGTACACTTAACCGACTTGATACTGGATTGGGTAGGGTTAACCACATTTAACCCGCTAGAAACCCTAGTTACGTGGTCCTTTTCACCAGTAACCCTCTTGATTGTATCATGATACCCTAGGGACTCGGCTAGGGTGGGGCACGATTACTGGGCTGACATGTAAGCGACCAAAACGACGGCTGAGTAGGTGCGCCGGTGTAGGTTCAGGCGGACTATGGTCGTGCACATGGTCCGGAGTTGAAAAAGAAGACACGGGCACCCGTAGGTTTAGACTATGCGTGCTTGATTTGTGTCCGTGGTTGGCACCCTAGGGCTTGATACACCCTAGGGTGGACCTAGCACAGTTTGACTACACTTCGTGATTGGGCCGTATGACACCGATACACGACGAGTTAGGCTTATAGAGAGCCGATCGACTAAACCGAATAGTTGGACCTCGATTTAGGTCATTTCATGATGTGGGCCAGCTTTGGGCCAAGGGATCATTTCTTGATTATACTTGACATGGATTGGAATACTAGTACACTCCCGGTGCAACTTAACCTTGTATATGCGATGCCACACTTGATCTATCTTGTTAACTTTTAACCATGCCAATTATCACCCTACATCTCATCTCTGTTTTACATGTTCAGTTAACTTTATTAGTTTTTATACTAATAGTAGATAGGACTTACCAGTCTTTTTGACTGACCCGTTTTCTTTCGCCTCTTTTCTTCCGTTCCCCCCCTAGGTTTGCAGGGTGGGAACACTGTTACCTAGCTAGATCTTTGGCTGCTTTTCTGGATAGCTCACGTATGGTTTGAGCATTCTATGGCCTTATGCTACTTTGGGGATAGCTACTTTATGTTTCTTTTTCAATTTTCAGTTTATGTTCTAGACTTTGTTTTATGGGAAAATAATGAACAAGTACTTTGATGTAACTTGACTATGGTTTTGAAATGTTAGTTTTATCCGCTGCTTTATTTACTCTGTTTTTTTTACTTACATGTTCTGTCTTGTGATATCTGCATGCATGTTACCTCGTTTAACGCCCCTCCAAAGCTAGTGTTGTAACAACCCTGAATTTTGGGGCCAAGTTAAAATTTATTTTAAGTGATTTTAAATGAGTTTTGATATTTAAAATAATCTATTTTAAATAATAAGGATCACAAATTTGGTTCAAATTGAAGTTAGAATGAATAAATTAATTTTAATTATAAAAAGAGCTAGAAATGGCGCGGTAGTTTGAAAAGTCAAACTTGAACTTTGACTGACCACACAGGATGCAAAATTTAACGGATTTTAGTAAAACCAAAAATATTAGAAACTATTTAAAAATATCTTTCCAATGAATCTGAAAAATCGAAATTTCATAGCGGAAATCAAAAGTTATGGCCAATTCAATTTTTAGAAAGGTCGCTGGGTAATTTGCATAGGACAAAAATGCTACTTTTTGCATATAAAGGAATTTCGACTCGAAACCACTTCCGTTGAGTTCGAAATGATATTTCTGCATTGAAAAACAGTAAACACTTATATATTTCGAGTTTCAGAAAATATTTGTTTAAAAATGTATTTTTAATATTAAATATATTCGCCTTGAAAATAGCCATTTTTCAAAAAATCTCAGAATCGAACGAAATAAATTTTGTTGGATTCGTATCATCAAAACAAAGCTAAAAATGATTTTTGGTAATTTTTAGAATTAAAATATAATTATAATTGATTTTTCAGTGTAAAAGGGCAAATTTTTTACTTTAAAAATTCATACGAGCTCAGAATTGAACGAAATTAATTTTCATAGGTCCACAGCATCAAAACATAGCTAAATATATTTTTCGAGAATTTTTGAAGTTAATTTGTGACCTCGGTGAATTTTCATGTACGGTATACATTAAAATATTAATAAAATAATATAATTATTCCAGAACTCATAATAAATTTCGAAATTGGGTCCTGTAACATAGCCCATTGTGTTCAGAAGGCCTCAAAACCTTAAGAACGACAGTAAGCAGGCTTGAATCGGGGTTCGGACCAAAACGGGCCTTAACGGGCTAATTACATAATTAGTTAACCCTAATATAATATTATAAAATTCGGAATTCACTGTTCATCCTCTTCCTACAGCCGACGTTCTTCTTCATTTCTGAACCCATTCATGGCCGATTCTTCAAACCCTCATAACTCTTTCATTTCTTAACGGAATTTGGCGTGTGAGTACTCGTTTCGAAGCTCTCGCCGAGCTCTTCGATTTGGTACCAACCTCAGCCATTCTCGTGCCTCGATCCGCCCGCCCCGTCCCTCCAAAGGTCCGCCGGTCGCAGCCTCCCCTGGGCCCCACGCCGCCGCCGCACCTCGCCACCTTCTGGCCGTGCGTAGCTCTCTCGTAGCCGGTCCTTCTCCAACAAACGGCTCGTCGTTTCGTCAACTACAACTCCAGAAAATCAAATTTGAAGTTTTGAACGTTCTAAGGTAGATTTTGTTTCAGATTTCCCCACGCTTTTAAGCGTTACACAGCCAGTTGTAGAAAGCTGATTTTTGATTTTGTGCATGAATTTGTATTCGAATCGTTCCAGATCTGAAATCGTCTTGAATTGGAACATCGAATCTGACCGAACCTGAATCACCTCTCTGACCAAACACTGTGAGAATTTTATTTTTTAAATTTAATTTAATTTATTTAATTATTATTTGCATGATTATTAACAGTAGAATTAATATGACACGATGTTTAAACATAGATCTAAACCGTTCATAACATATGATGTGGAATCTAAATTGCCTGTAGTGCTATGTGATTAGATCTGAAATTTTAGGCTTAAATCTGAATTCATAATTAATTAAAATTAATTATGTGTTATTTATTTAACCATGCCATGTTGATTTTACATATGCTGTGTGAAACCCCATCTTGCAATTTACCTCGATGTTAGTATCGAATCTGATCCTATTGTTGTATTTGGATGTTGTTATGCGATGTGATGAGAATTTACAGTTTATTTGATGTAAATAAGAACGCGACTTGTGATGAAATTTACATATTCTTTTTTTTTTTTTTTTTTTTGTAAAATTGAAATAGGGAAAAATTGACATTTATTTTGATGTTAATAATAAGTAATTTTCAATGCATGAAAAATTAACATTTTTAATGTTAATTAAATAGTAATTTTACTGCAAGTGTACATTAACATTTTTTTTTATGTTAATATAAAAAGAAATAAAACGTAGGATGAAATTAACATTTTTAATGTTAATATTATAAAAATTCAACCGTATGTACATTAACATTTTTAATGTTAATATTATAAAAATTCAACCGTATGTACATTAACATTTTTAACGTTAATATTATAAAAATTCAACCGTATGTACATTAACATTTTTAATGTTAATATTATAAAAATTCAACCGTATGTACATTAACATTTTTAATGTTAATATTATAAAAATTCAACCGTATGATGACATTAACATTTTTAATGTTAATATTATAAATTAAATATTGGGCGTGTAAAATTTCACATTTTTACTTATGTGAATAAAATAAATTATTAGACATGTAACACATTTTTATGAATGTGAATAAATTGTAATGTGAATAAAATGGTAATTTTAACTGTATGCACAATATACATTCTTATTAATGTAATATATACAAGAATTTACTCCGCAGGTGAAATTTAAATTTTTAGAAACGTAACTAAAGTTTACCTTTTATTTTATGTAAACAAATTGAGAATGTGAAATGTAACTAAATTTTACGTTGTATTTTATTAAGAATGTGATATGTAAATAAAGTTTACATTTTTATTAATGTAATATATTCAAGGACTTCACCGTAGGAAAAAGATTACATTTTTATCAATGTAATTAAAGTAGGAATTGGTGTTAACATTAAATTTACATTTAATTATGTAAAATTAAGGTATGAAATTTGGAATGAGATAAATTTACATTTAATTATGTAAAACCAAAGTAGGAATTTGTGTTAACATGAAATTTACATTGAATTATGTAAAATTAAAGTGATGAGAAAGGGAAAAAAAAATTAAGGACAAATTAGTGTAATATTTTATCCATAAGGACACCACTTTTATATTTTATCCTAAAGGACAACTTTTAGCCCAGCCCAAAACAAACCCAGTATTTCATTTCCTTTCGTTGTCGTCGTTTTACTTTTACAATCCGCCGTAATTGAGAAATGGAGAAAGAAATGCGCCCAACTCAATCGCCGCCTACCCAGTGCTCTAATTTAGACGTAAATCCTAACATCACTAGTCAAATCGATGAAATGGATATGATTGTCGAAAGAAATTTAGAAACCCTAGTTGAAGCTGCAGTATTGTCTCAAGCCGGAGTTGAAACCCTAGTTACCGATCCTCAAAATCAAACGGATAAAATCGCAGGGGATAGTGAAAATGATAACGTTGGTTCCCAATTTGATGATGAAAGTGGAAATAGTGGAAAAACTGATAATCTTGACACTGGAATGGTGGATCAATTGAAAGTTGGAGTAGGAAGTGATTTATTAGATGGAAGAAATGATGGAAAAAAACAAATTACAGAAAGCAGTACAGTTTTGAGAAGGGAGACTCGTTCGAAACGGAAAAATGACCCAAAATTTGTTGCAGCAAAGAAGAAGAAGAAAATTAGAGTCAATAAAGAGAAGGTAAATATTATTAGTAGCTAGAAATTTCAGTACTGTTTATTAAAATTTAGTAATAACAGTTAGAAATATTCATTAAAGTTATTCATATTAAGAATTTTAGAATAATATTTGTTTTAATCTTTGTGTTTGAATAAGTAGTTATATTTTCTAAGGCTTTGTAGGGTGCATTATGTGTTGTGATCATGTGTTGAATTTTTGTAGTTATCATTTTTTTAATTTTTTAAGGGTCATATTTTTTTTAATCTCAATTTCAGTGTCCATGGTTATCTCTTTTTGTTCAATGCAGTTATCATTATTGTTTAGCAATTTTAAATGCAGTTTATAGTTATCATTTTTCAATGTTTGTAGATATCATTTTTTTAAAATGAGTATCATTCCACAGATTCTGGGCATCAATGTATGAAGATTCTATGGTACATGTATTAAATTTTGTAACAATTAATGTTTATTTTGTGTAGGTTAAAGAAGGATCAAAACCAAAAATATTTGTAGATAAGGATGCTGACACCAATGAAGAAAATTCTGTAAGTAAAAAATGCTAAGTTAATTGATATATAAATGATAATTACAATTTTGTTAAAATGATAAATTGAGTACAGATATTTATTTAAAATGATACTGTATATGTGCAAAAAAAGATACCTTGAATAAGAAAGTAATTTTTAACTTGATATGAACTAAGTTCAATAAAAAATGATAATGTAGAATGTAAAAATGATAATGTAAATTGTTAATGTAACTGATAATTAGATTAATTATTTTTTTAAATGCATTATTGTCTATTGTGTCACTGATTTATATTAACATTTTCTATAAAAAAAAATTATTAAAACTAGGATGATGATTTTCAGAATCCAAGGCCTCGAGAAATTAAGTCTGGTATTTCAGTGCGAAGTAAAGAAGATTTAGTTGTAGGTGAAAAAACAAGTTGTGCTTCAGCTTACAGAAGTGGGTTTCAATCGTCGTACAAAACGATATGTATGTTGAGAGATAAAAAAGCTTTGACTAGCAAGTAAATTGAGTATTTGAAAAGAAATCCGTTTTATGATTTCTTTTCTGTTTTTTATGAGAAACAAATTTCACTAACAGAGTGCAAGAAAAAAGCAGAAAATTTGGATGTAGTTTATTCATGCTACTCAGTGGAGAAAGAATGCTTTGTTTTTGGTGAAAGTGAAATGGAAATTTGCCCAAAAGATATAAGTTTACTCTTTTACATGCCTTTAGAAGGTATTGATATAGATGACACTCCAAAAATGACTAGTAAAACGATACCGACAGATTGCAAGGAATTTGTGGAAAGAAACTTTGGAAAAGCGAAAATCATTGTAAGGGGATTAATTGAAAAAGGAATTAAAGATATAGTTGAGAAGAAAAAAAAGGGGTTTGAGGAGGACTTGCCACGTCTTTTGATTATGTTAATATTGCTCACATTTTTCTTTCCCAACAACCAACAAAAGTTTAGGTGGGGTTTTGTTCCATACGTTGTAGATGTGAAGAATTTTAGTTCAGTGTCATGGCCGAAAACAATTCATTCGAGTTTTAAAAAGTTTGTAAAAAGCTCTGTTAAAAATCCACGGGATATGGCTGGCTGTTCAATGCTTCCTTTGGTAAATATTTGCATATAGTATTTTTTCTGTATATGCTATCTAGTAATAATGAAGTCAGGTTTAACATTAGTTTATATGTTATGCAGTATGAATTGTGCGAGAAGGTAATTCTAATTGCGCAAAGGAAGAAGTTTGAGAACAAAATCCCTCGATTTGCTAGGTGAGATTTGAGGAAATTGAATAAAATATTGAACAAGGAATTTTTGGACAATTTTAAAGCCGGACAGGTAAAAATATCATTACTTCAATGTAAATGTTGCACACATGGATATTATTTTTTTGCTATCAATTTAATAATTTTTTAGGATTTTTTTTTTCCTTTTTTGTTAGAAAAAAAGGACATGGGTATCTTTTTTTCTTCACTGCAGTTATCGTTTTTTTTTTTAATTCTAAATGCAGACTTAGGTTATCGTTTTTTATATATTTTAGTTATCATTTTTATAATTCTTATCACTAAACAGATTCTGGATGTCTTTTTTTTTAATATGTAGTTATCATTATTCTCACTTTTGTTGATTACACATAATTTCTGCGCAAAAAAAAAAATAGTAGCCAAAAATAATGTTGTCAGTTTAGTTTTTCATCATTCAATTTAATGAAGACACTAGTTGATGTAATGACACAATGGGTTATTCTTTCCAATTTAATATGTTGAGTATTTAACATATAATAGTCCATAGTTATCAATTGTTTAACTTTTCAGTTATTATTTAATTTATAGCAATGTTTGATCAGCTTTTGATTATCATTTTTTATCTATTGTTGGTATCATTTTTTCCTTTCGTAACCACTATACAGTTTTTGTATATTATTTTCTGGTTGCTTTAATTATCATTTTTAACATGAAGAAAGATATCATCAATTGTGCACACGTACAAAATACTGCGAATTTAAAAAAAAATTGTTATAAATTCAGTCATTTCCATTCCAATTCAGGAATGTGGCAACTATGCTGATTGATTCGTATAATGTTTATTCATGTATAGGTTATGGAGTTTAGAAGAATTGAATTGCATGAGGTATTGCTGTTAGAGTGTAAGGAAAGTTTGGCAAGTAGAGCTGCAATAAAAGGGAAAGCTGCGCAATCCAAAAAAAGAAAGCGTGGGCAGCAAGTCCAAGAAGTAGAAAAGTTGATATGGACATGGAAAATAGAGTTCTGAATTATCGCATCATAGAATTGGAGAAAGAAAACAAGGAAATTAAAAGGAAGTGGATGGAAGAAAGAAATTTGAGAAGAAAAGTCGAAAAGGATTTATGCAGACTTAAAGACCTGTTGAAAAATCAGAAAGATAAAATGCAAAATGAGAAAACGGTTGATAAAGTTGATTTAGAAACGACACTTGACGATGCGCATACAGATGAAAACATGACAAGTAATGAAATAAGTAAAAATGAGGTGAATAATGAGAGTCAGGACCAAAATAAAATGAACGATAGCATGCCGATTGATGATGAAAGAATTTGTGGAGAAGAAAACATGGCTGATGGAGTAGAGAATGAAACAACGCCAATAGCAGTTCAAGATTCTATTGATAACAGTGGGACAGGGAAAAAGAGTGTACAATCAATTGACGACATTGATCCTCCAAACTTTAGTTTTAATTTGACTGTAGAGATTGCGAAGATCAGAGTCAAAAAAGGGAATCAGCAAAAAACAGTTAAAAAAATGTTTAAAAAATCATCTTCCAGATCAAATAGCGCAAAACCACCTTCATACATACTCAGAATGAGAGCAAGAAGAAGAAAACTAAATAGAAAAGAGGAGTACGAATATTATGTAAAAGCAACGAAGAAAACACGGGTAACAGAAAAGAAGGAGACTAAAGGTTCATGCGAACGGAAAAATGATGAGTTTCAACTTGCATTGATTCCATTTGATAATGAAAAATGCAGGGGAAAAAAGGTAATTGAAGATAACGTAGAGCAGGAACAAAATGTTAATCTTGTAGAGCCAATAAATGTTGAAGAACCTTCATGGAAAGACTTGAAGTTAGAAAAATGCAAAAAAGTGATAAAACATTTCAATGATGACGTAGCCAGAGTTGTAAGGAAGTTTTATTCCATGTCAATAGCTGAAGATAAGTGAGTATAATATTTTCAGCTGTACTAAGACAATATTGAAAAAAAATTATTAACTGGTTTACATGTAAATAATTGACAGTCCAATAGCTTGGGAAGATGATGATCTGGCAAGGGGAGGATGTATTGTTACGAAGGATATGCTGACAGAAGTGATGAGAGGTTCATTAACAGATGGGCAGGTAAACATATGTACAAAAAATTGTTAATGATTTTCATTGTTTTTAAAAAAATGATAACTATATTTTTTATTTTTAATATGGACAGCATAATCACTAAGGTAATGATTCATAAATAAAAATTAAAATGATAATTAGATATCTTTTTTTAACAATTCAATAATCTTTTAATTTCTTGTAATGGTTATTTAGCTTTTGATTATCATTTTATATATATTGTAGGTATCATTTTAGGATATGTTATCTACGTTACACTTTTTAGATATCATTTTCTAGCTGTAATAGTTATCATTTTTTATATTAGGAGAGCTACCGTAGACTGTGCAAACATGATTAGGATATATGATGGTGTATCATGTTTAGTTACTTTATGTAATATATTGCTGTCATTGTATTTTCAAATAATCGACTGGTGCACTCTTAAATGTGATTTAGTCGATTACAATTACGCAATGTCTACACTCATGACAGTAAGTTGATTCATAGTTTTTTTTTAATAATATTGTTATAGTATTCATGTTTTCATTAGTAATTAAAATAAATTTTACATTGTACAGAAAGGAATTATGGAAGGCAGAAGTTCAATTATTAATTGTTTGGTTACTCCTTTCTTAAAAGAAGCAGCTTTGAAGAATTATACGGAAAAGATTTACTTCCCATTACATTTTGACAACCATTGGACGCTGCTGACATTAGCATATGCAAACATGCAATGGGTTCACTTTGATTCGATGAGACCAAGAAGATCAAACAAGTCGAATAATCTTCATTTAAATGAAGCATATGAAGTGGTAAGAAAATTCAAATGTCCTTATTGTTGGTAAATTAGTACTAATAATTGTTAAATACAGAGAAAGAAAGTTGAAGAAATTCTGCAAAAAATATGGGTTGAAAATAAAATTGAAGATAAGAAGATTAGTGAAGGAGAGATTTTTCAGGAACCATGTGCACAACAACACTCTGACAGGAAAATATTTTAATATTTTTTAAATTTTTTTTTTGGATAATTTGGTAAATACAAAAGATGAAATAATTTATAATGATAATTGATTGTAATCGACATAATTGAGTATCAAATGCAAACAAAAAATAACTGAAAAATTTTCTTTATATTTTCTAAAAATAATTGATTTTGATTTATGCAGAACGGACAGCGGGATATTCGTCATCGTAAATATAATTTCAGACAACAGGGCTGAAATTCCTCTAAAGGTATCAAAAGAGAAAATGGATAAAATAAGAGCAATGATCGTACATGAAGTTATATCGAATCATGCATGCTGCTGGAATTTGGTTCGTTTCGTCACTGGACTGACCAAGAAAATTAAAAAAAATGAAAGAAAAAATGAGTGAAACAGTGCAGTATGATGTAGTTGGTTAGAAAACACTGTATTTCCTTTTAGTTTGAAAAGTATGCAAATGTTAATGTTTTTAATTTCAGTAAAGGATGGGTGTATGAATGAACTACTAATCTTGCATGAATACATTATGATTAATCTGAAAAGTTGAAATATTGCAGAATTTGATTGGAAAGGATTGAATGTATGTTATTGTTTTCTGTATTCTCAGTATTGTGTATGTGTGCAATAGTGATGTAACAAGAAAAAGTTTAAAAATGATAACTACAAGAGTAAGAAAATGATAACTAGAAACTGTATGTTGAAAAAAACCCAAAAATGATACCTGCATTAAAATAAAAATGATAACCAGAAACTAAGTAATTATTTGTTGAACAAAAATGATAGCTACACTAAATTTAAAAAGACAACCCGAAACTTTGTATTTGTTTGAAAATCCAAAATGATAATTGCATTCTTAAAAAAATGATAATCAGAAACTGAGTATTTATTTGTAATACAAAAATGATAACTGCATGCTTAAAAAAATGATAATCAGAAACTGAGTATTTATTTGTAATACAAAAATGATAACTGGGTTCCAAAAAAAAATGATAATCAGAAACTGGGTATTTATTTGTAATACAAAAATGATAACTGCATGGTTTAAAAAATGATAATCAGAAACTGAGTATTTATTTGTAATACAAAAATGATAACTAGGTTCTAAAAAAAATGATAATCAGAAACTGGGTATTTATTTGTATTACAAAAATGATAACTGCATGCTTAAAAAAATGATAATCAGAAACTGAGTATTTATTTGTAAAACAAAAATGATAACTGTGTTCTAAAAAAAAATGATAATCAGAAACTGGGTATTTATTTGTAATACAAAAATGCTAACTGCGTTCTAAAAAAAATGATAATCATGGACTTTAAAGATGATAACTACATAACACACTAAATCGTACTGACTAATTCATTGAATCAATAAATGCATTAGTTTAATAAACAAATTTTTTGATTAAACAATGAAATGACAAAAAATATCGGACCATAATTTTGAATTTGTAGCAAAAAGGTAATAGTAACATGCTAAAGGATAAAACTAATTTTAGCACATTGAATTTAATTGAACAGAACAACAGCAAATCACGTCATATCAACATCACAGCAGTATAAAAATTAAACAAAAACAAAATAATTGAAGAAGTGGTTTTATTACAAATGTAGAATATTCGGTACATGTGAAGAGTATCAAACACTAATTTGCGAACGTATACAAATATACTGGAGAAGTATGCATGGAAATACATTTGATCCCAAAAGAAAAATAAAATAAAAATCAGTTTTTTATTTTTTGCCACCTTGACAATTGCGCTTATTATGGCCATATTCATTACACACTCTACATCTATTTTGCTTGTTATGGAAATATGCAAATCCACCTTTCCTTTTTGATGAAGGTCTACCGGCACCACGTTTATCCTTTGGTGGCTTAATTATTGCTTCATTACTTGATTCAACATCCGGTTTGTCATATGTTGGTATCGGATTAATTGTATGGCTATAAGAAGATCGGTAAGCTTCGGCAGTGAAATAGTGCTCAATGAAATCACACACATTTAATTTCATTTTAGTAATACATTTTATCGCATGAGCACATGGAAATCCCATAACTTTCCACTGGTTACAACTACACGTCCAATCTTTTAGATCAACACGATGAGAAATTGGTGATCTAACTTCAAAAAGGTGTTGAGAAGCGCGTAATACATCCCAACCAAAACCTTCCTCAACTAATACTTTTAATCGGTTTTCCATGGTTGGACACAAAAAGGTAGTCCATAAACGGGATTCTTCACGACGTTTAGCCATTTGTTCCATAATTTTGATTCTTATCCCGTCCAAACAAGATGTAATTGGTAAGGCCTGTTCTTCTAAAATCCAGCTGTTGAAACTTTCAGCCACATTTGAGCTGTACTCCCCATACCTTTTACCACGGAAAAAAAAATCAGCCCATTTGTCAAAGGGTTTGTCTTTCAAAAAAGTAACCGCTGCAGCACCACCAACTTGTAAAAATTTAGAATGAGCAACTTGAAACTCATGAACATTAGATGCTCTAGAACATCTGTGGAACAATTCTACAATCGAAATGTGCGCATTTTTGGACTTAACAGCAGACAGCAAATTTTGTTCCATGTGTAGATAGCAATAACTATGGTATGCAGATGGAAAAACATCTTGAACTCCCGAAATCAAACCTTGATGTCGATCGGACATAAAAACCAAATTGCGATCTTCGTTAATCATTTTCTTCAAATGATATAAAAACCAACTCCAATTTTCCACATTTTCAACTGAAACTACGGCCATAGCTAGAGGGAAGAAACCTGCAGAAAATTTTGAATGTTTGATAAAAAATGATCCCTATATATGTATTAAAATGATACCTACATACAGTAAACTGGAAACAGAGAAGAAAATGATACCTTAGTGCCAATAAAAATGATAACTTAAATCTGCTTAAAGAATGTTTGATTAAAAATGATCCCTAGATACGTAGTAAAATGATACCTACATACAGCACACTGGAAACAGAGAAGAAAATGATACCACAACCAAAAAAAAATGATAACTTAAATCTGCTTAAAGACTGGTTGATAAAAACTGATACCTAAATACGTAGTAAAATGATATCTACATGCAGTACACTGCTAACAGAGAAGAAAATGATACTGTAATCCCAATAAAAATGATAACTTAAATCTGTTTGAACTGATAAATCAGAAAATGTACTAAAGAAAACTGATCCCATAGAGACCAAATGGTACTTTATGTATATGTAAATCATATAAAATTAGTATAAAATAATACCTTGGTTGCCATTCTTAGCTATAGCACCCATCAAGACTCCTGGCCTCCCCTTCAAATGGGTACCATCTAAAAATATCATAGGCCGACAATACTTGAAGCCAAGAATACAAGCACCAAAACCAACAAACACTCTCTCAAACTGATTAGTAGAAGAGTCAACATCCATTGCGACATAAGAACCCGGGTTGTGAGTCTGTAGTGCACCTAAATACCAAGACAAATCATTGTACGACATTGCATCATCGCCATACAATTCCGTTAAAGCTAGTTGCTTTCCTTTATAAGCATAACGGTAAGACAAAGTCAGGTTAATCTCTCTTCGAAAATCAGCCATTATGTCTTTCAGTTTCTTATTCGGACGATCTCTAATTTCATCAATTATCAATGACTTAACAAACTCGCTAGATAGAGCAGGTTTATTCGAATTTGTTAGACCACCTCCGCAAGAATGGTCAGCAATCAAATTTCTAATGAAAAACCTACTAAGTTGCCCAACATCAGAAGAGGCATGCACTTTAAACAAACAACCAGAAGACGACGATGAACAAATAGCTGTGATCCTGGTAGCACTGTTCTTAAGAAATTGTAAATCATGACCTGATTTAATTTGGTAGGCCATTAAGAATTATCTGAACTCAGTAGCGCCTTCAAAACAAAAACCGGTAAAATCAGAAATTTTCAATGTTGATCCGTTTTTCATAAAATCTTTTAAGTAACTCTTCCTATGTACAACAATGTTCGCATCCAAACACTGAACAGAAGAAGAAGGAATTGAAACATTGGTAGAAAGTGCCGAGGAACCATCAATCACATTTTCTAACAGAAAGTCTTTCAACTTCACATCAAAGCAGAAAAAAGCAGTCCTCTTATGTAATTGAAATAAAACGATACTTTGAAGATCAGAGTCAGTCTCAACGATTTTAGTTCTGCCCTCAAGCACATAGCTTAGTTCAAAAGACTTAGGAGTAAGTTGAGACCAGTATGTACAAATTTCGTTTTGCAAAGCGTACAGTGAACAATTATCAGACAACCGAGTACTAAAAGAGGTATCGTTGAAGACAAGTACGATAAGGAGAGTATCTTCACCACTGGAACAAATAATTCTGGTGAACAATTCAGTTAGTCAAGTAAAAATATGTAAGCATATAAAACAAAACAATAAAACGTGCATAACACATTAGAAATGATACCTAAAAAACATTTAAAATGATACCTACAGAATGCTACACATTCAAAGGAAAGGGAAGAAAATGATAACTATAAAAATACTAAAATGATAACTAAAACCTGCTGTGGTGTATTAATCATGAAATCAGAAGTAAAGAAAATTGTAAGTCAAAACTAACATGTATACTTTCTGAATCAAAAATTGTTTTCATACAAAACAATATTAATTCAGCATTGCATTTACAAACCGTTTACAGAATTTAAAAACAGGAAAATCGAGATTAAAAATAATAAAAACAGAGATTTGAAAAAAAGAAAAACCAATACCTGCTAGTATCACAACGAGAATCCATTACTGATCTGTATTAAAAACGCACAAGAAATCGTTGAAATAAGCAATTGAGTTTTTTCTGTATGATTGGCGAAAGATCAAATCTCAGTTGAAGAATTGTGCACTGATCTAGGGTTTCAGATCTCGTTGCGATCAATGACGGCGATCTAGATTCGAAAATATGGAAGAATGAAACGAGATCAATGGCGGCGAGATTCTGAAAATGATTCAACGACGAGAAAGATTTTATTAATCAGGAAATTGCGCGCGTGATATGCGGAATAAAATTCCGACGGATAACAGAAACTCAGCGCACGTGAGACAATGAAAGGAGGGTGTTGTCCTTATGAGTAAAATTTAATTGGGCTGTCCTTATGGAGAAAAAAGCCTTTAATCTTGTCCTCCTAAAAAATTTCCTGGATGAGAAATTAACATTTTGTTTAATGTTAAATATAAGGAATTTACATGGTATGAGAAAGTAACATTATTTTTAAATGTTAATAATAAGAAACTACACCGCATGAGCAACTAACATTATTTTTAATGTTAATTAAATAGTAATTTCACCGCATGTGTAAATTAACATTTTTAATGTTAAAGATAACACCGTATGATGTAATTAACATTTTTAATGTTAATATAATAAAACTTTAACCGTAGGATGTCATTAACATTTTTAATGTTAATATAAAAGTATTTACAACGTATGATAAATTAACATTTTTGTGTCAATGTTAAAAATAAGTATTCACATCGAATGAAAATTAACAATTTTGTTGATGATACAAATAAGAATTTACATCGTAGGATGATTAACACTATTTTCAATGTTAATAAAAAGAATTTACACCGTAGGGTGATTAACATTATTTTTAATGTTAAATAAAAAGAATTTACATCGTAGGATGATTAACACTATTTTTAATGTTAATAAAAAGAATTTACACCGTAGGATGATTAACATTATTTTTAATGTTAAATAAAAAGAATTTACATCATAGGATGATTAACACTATTTTTAATGTTAATAATAAGAATTTACACCGTAGGATGATTAACATTATTTTTAATGTTAATAAAAAGAATTTACATCGTAGGATGATTAACATTATTTTTAATGTTAAAGTAAAAGAATTTCACCGTAGAAGGATTTAACATTATTTTTAATGTTTAAATAAAAGAATTTCACCATAGGGTAATTAACATTATTTATAATGTTAGTATATAAGGAATTTGACCATAAGATAAATTAACATTGTTTTTAATGTTAATATATAGTGAATTCCACCGTAGTATGAATTAACATTATATTTTGTTTATGTTAAAATAAAGGAAATTCAACCGTAGGTTGAATTAACATAATTTTAATGTTAAATTAAAGAGTAACTTAACCGTAGGATTGACCTACATTATTTTTAATGTAAAGTAATAAAATAACTTAACATAGGATGAGATTACATTATTTTTAATGTTAATAAAGGATAATTTAACCAAAGGGTTAATATACATTTATTTTTAATGTTAATATTAAGAGAATTACTTCGTAGGATAAAATTTACATTATTTTATAATGTTAACATAAAAGAGAATTGATTGTAGGAATGTTACATTTTTTTTTATGAAATTAAGAAGGAATAACACCATAGGGTGAGTTAACATTATTTTTAATGTTAATAAAGGGTAATTTAACCATAGGATAAGTCAACATTATCTTTAATGTTAAAATTAAGAAAATATGCATCGTAGGATGAGTTAACATTATTCTAAATGTTAATATAAAAAGTGTATATACCATAGGGAAAAATTTACATTATTTTAATGTTAAAATAAAGGAATTCCACCGTAGGAAAGTTTACATTTTATTCAATGTAAATAAGTAAGAATGTGACATGTAATTTCAAGTTTGCATTTTATTAAATGTAAAGAAAACAAGAATGCGATATGTAATGAAAGTTTACATTTTATTCAATGTAAATAGGTAAGAATGCGACATGTAAATGCAAGTTTACATTTTATTCATTGTAAATAGGTAAGAATGTGACATGTAATTTCAAGTTTGCATTTTATTAAATGTAAAGAAAACAAGAATGCGATATGTAATGAAAGTTTACATTTTAATTAATGTAAACAAAAATATGATTTTGAGAATGCGTCGTTAAATAAGAAGTTTGACTATTTTAAATAATTAAAATAGAATGAATTGTTAATAAAAATAATTATTAACAAATAAGAAGGATTTTCAAAATATATATATATATATATGTATGTATATATATACGAGGATTGTTTGGGAAGTCCGAGATATTCTCATCCCAAATTAATCCAGCGGCGTTAAAGATCGAAGTAAGAAGACGACGTATGAAGACCGTAAATCTTCCCTCGAATGGATAGCGATCGAGATCCTGAATTGACTTGCTACCGATTCATGGGTCAAGGTCATTGCCCAGACGTACGTGTTGGTTTCACGGATTTGACTTTCGTTCAGATCCAGAGCATAGGTTTAAATGGATAGTGTGTCTGACATCGTACCCCGTTAAATATCATGTCGTTGATTTTCTGTTAATATATAAATGTTTGGTGGTGGGAATTTATTCTCTACTTAACACCCGTTTATACATTGACGGACGATCAATGGTACGGTATGGAGTGACAGTGTGGCACACTAAGATGCAATGATCAAGGTTTATTGTTGAAAAGCAGAACCTTGTGGAGACGATCAAAGCATGGCCTGTTTAGGCATAGCTTTGTGTAACGGGACTTCGCGAGCCTCACACCCCGGTTGAGTCAAAAACGGGCAAAGGGAACGCAGGGAAAGCAACACGTTTCTTTCTAGCTAGAAGTAGTGTCAGGGACCTCCCAGCGCTGATACTTTACTTATGTGGATGATGGAATGTGGCGCGCCTCGGATAGGTCCTATAGGACCGGGAAACGTGTGCTTAGGAATTGCCAATCCGCTAAGCTGTATTTGCGGACCGGCCCTGCCATTTCCAAGGGTTCTCCGCGGGGAATCCTAAGGCACTAGCTAGAGTGTCTCGAATCGGTAAGGAGCTCCGCTCTAGCCTTGACTCATGATGGAAACCAAAATCCAAATACGAACCGACGAATTTGATTGTATTACTAGTACGGAGGCATAGTATATGGTACCTATGCTTCCTAGGATTAATACATTTACTTTGAAATGCTTTCATATACACTAATAATAATATTAGATGCGTATTTGCCGTATTTAGCATGTTTAATCACCATAAGGTAAAACCCTATCCTCTGGTGTGCGTTGCATTGTGTGATGGGACTTGGGTCTTATGGTGATTCCATTTTTTCCAAAAAGCATTGCGTTGTTTACGATGTACTTATTTATTTGTTATGACACTTTAAATTATGCACGGCAATCCATTAGAGTAAACCCGTTCCGCGTTAGCGGCGTGGTCTTTGGATTTGCCTTATATCTACTAGTTATTTTACTTAAGAATTCTCACACCAGTCCCACGACTGACCCATAGTTTGTTTCACCTTTTTGCAAACTTGGGTGCCCTCTCTTATACACGGGCAGCCAAGTAGACAGGTTCATTCTTTGCTTGTAGTCTTTTCTTTGGAGCTGCTTATTTTCTGTCTCTTGGATTTGCTGAACTAGAGAGGTGATGACTTGGAGCTTGAAGACATTTATCTTTTGTTTCTATGGCATCTTTTCTTTTCTTTTTAGACATCAAATTTATTTCTTCTCTGCAACTTGTTGTAATAGCTTAGATTCTGTGACTGTGGATTTTCTGTGATTGATGACATTATAATTTTCCGCTGCTATAATGTTATTACTCTATGAATTTCCTTTGCTATATTGTATCTGTGTTCTGTTTTATTGTATTTATGTTGTATTCCAAAAATGATTACTCCTACTTTCATTCCGTGGATGTTTGTTTTGACTCTCCCCTTGATCGTGCATTCGAAGAAGACTAAGTGAAGTGGCGATGCTCAATTGGCACATGTTTACGAAGGAACGAAAGGACCAACTTCTTCGGTGAAAAGCCTGATGTTATAAACGGTACCATCTCTGTTAAAAACATTCTCTGTGTTTATTCTTCCTCTTCTATTTTTCTTTTTCCTTTTCGGGGACGAAAAGTTTTTAAGTGGGGAAGACTGTAACAACCCTGAATTTTGGGGCCAAGTTAAAATTTATTTTAAGTGATTTTAAATGAGTTTTGATATTTAAAATAATCTATTTTAAATAATAAGGATCACAAATTTGGTTCAAATCGAAGTTAGAATGAATAAATTAATTTTAATTATAAAAAGAGCTAGAAATGGCGCGGTAGTTTGAAAAGTCAAACTTGAACTTTGACTGACCATACAGGATGCAAAATTTAACGGATTTTAGTAAAACCAAAAATATTAGAAACTATTTAAAAATATCTTTCCAATGAATCCGAAAAATCGAAATTTCATAGCGGAAATCAAAAGTTATGGCCAATTCAATTTTTAGAAAGGTCGCTGGGTAATTTGCATAGGACAAAAATGCTACTTTTTGCATATAAAGGAATTTCGACTCGAAACCACTTCCATTGAGTTCGAAATGATGTTTCTGCATTGAAAAACAGTAAACACTTATATATTTCGAGTTTCAGAAAATATTTGTTTAAAAATGTATTTTTAATATTAAATATATTCGCCTTGAAAATAGCCATTTTTCAAAAAATCTCAGAATCGAACGAAATAAATTTTGTTGGATTCGTATCATCAAAACAAAGCTAAAAATGATTTTTTGGTCATTTTTAGAATTAAAATATAATTATAATTGATTTTTCAGTGTAAAAGGGCAAATTTTTGGCTTTAAAAATTCATTAAAAATTCATACGAGCTCAGAATTGAACGAAATTAATTTTCATAGGTCCACAGCATCAAAACATAGCTAAATATATTTTTCGAGAATTTTTGAAGTTAATTTGTGACCTCGGTGAATTTTCATGTACGGTATACATTAAAATATTAATAAAATAATATAGTTATTCCAGAACTCATAATAAATTTCGGAATTGGGTCCTGTAACATAGCCCATTGCGTTCAGAAGGCCTCAAAACCTTAAGAACGACAGTAAGCAGGCATGAATCGGGGTTCGGACCAAAACGGGCCTTAACGGGCTAATTACATAATTAGTTAACCCTAATATAATATTATAAAATTCGGAATTCACTGTTCATCCTCTTCCTACAGCCGACATTCTTCTTCATTTCTGAACCCATTCATGGCCGATTCTTCAAACCCTCATAACTCTTTCATTTCTTAACGGAATTTGGCGTGTGAGTACTCGTTTCGAAGCTCTCGCCGAGCTCTTCGATTTGGTACCAACCTCAGCCATTCTTGTGCCTCGATCCGCCCGCCCCGTCCCTCCAAAGGTCCGCCGGTCGCAGCCTCCCCTGGGCCCCACGCCGCCGCCGCACCTTGCCACCTTCTGGCCGTGCGTAGCTCTCTCGTAGCCGGTCCTTCTCCAACAAACGTCTCGTCGTTTCGTCAACTACCACTCCAGAAAATCGAATTTGAAGTTTTGAACGTTCTAAGGTAGATTTTGTTTCAGATTTCCCCACGCTTTTAAGCGTTACACAGCCACTTGTAAAAAGCCGATTTTTGATTTTGTGTATGAATTTGTATTCGAATCGTTCCAGATCTGAAATCGTCTTGAATTGGAACATCGAATCTGACCGAACCTGAATCACCTCTCTGACCAAACACTGTGAGAATTTTATTTTTTAAATTTAATTTAATTTATTTAATTATTATTTGCATGATTATTAACAGTAGAATTAATATGACACGATGTTTAAACATAGATCTAAACCGTTCATAACATATGATGTGGAATCTAAATTGCCTATAGTGCTATGTGATTAGATCTGAAATTTTAGGCTTAAATCTGAATTCATAATTAATTAAAATTAATTATGTGTTATTTATTTAACCATGCCATGTTGATTTTACATATGCTATGTGAAACCCCATCTTGCAATTTACCTCGATGTTAGTATCGAATCTGATCCTATTGTTGTATTTGGATGTTGTTATGCGATGTGATGAGAATTTACAGTTTATTTGATGTAAATAAGAACGCGACTTGTGATGAAATTTACATATTCTTTTTTTTTTTTTTTTGTAAAATTGAAATATGGAAAAATTGACATTTATTTTGATGTTAATAATAAGTAATTTTCAATGCATGAAAAAATAACATTTTTAATGTTAATTAAATAGTAATTTTACCGCAAGTGTACATTAACATTTTTTTATGTTAATATAAAAAGAAATAAAACGTAGGATGAAATTAACATATTTAATGTTAATATTATAAAAATTCAACCGTATGTACATTAACATTTTTAATGTTAATACTATAAAAATTCAACCGTATGTACATTAACATTTTTAATGTTTATATTATAAAAATTCAACCGTATGTACATTAACATTTTTAATGTTAATATTATAAAAATTCAACCGTATGTACATTAACATTTTTAATGTTAATATTATAAAAATTCAACCGTATGATGACATTAACATTTTTAATGTTAATATTATAAATTAAATATTGGGCGTGTAAAATTTCACATTTTTACTTATGTGAATAAAATAAATTATTAGACATGTAACACATTTTTATGAATGTGAATAAATTGTAATGTGAATAAAATGGTAATTTTAACTGTATGCACAATATACATTCTTATTAATGTAATATATATAAGAATTTACTCCGCAGGTGAAATTTAAATTTTTAGAAACGTAACTAAAGTTTACCTTTTATTTTATGTAAACAAATTGAGAATGTGAAATGTAACTAAAGTTTACGTTGTATTTTATTAAGAATGTGATATGTAAATAAAGTTTACATTTTTATTAATGTAATATATTCAAGGACTTCACCGTAGGAAAAAGATTACATTTTTATCAATGTAATTAAAGTAGGAATTGGTGTTAACATTAAATTTACATTTAATTATGTAAAATTAAGGTATGAAATTTGGAATGACATAAATTTACATTTAATTATGTAAAACCAAAGTAGGAATTTGTGTTAACATGAAATTTACATTGAATTATGTAAAATTAAAGTGATGAGAAATTAACATTTTGTTTAATGTTAAATATAAGGAATTTACATGGTATGAGAAAGTAACATTATTTTTAAATGTTAATAATAAGAAACTACACCGCATGAGCAATTAACATTATTTTTAATGTTAATTAAATAGTAATTTCACCGCATGTGTAAATTAACATTTTTAATGTTAAAGATAACACCGTATGATGTAATTAACATTTTTAATGTTAATATAATAAAACTTTAACCGTAGGATGTCATTAACATTTTTAACGTTAATATAAAAGTATTTACAATGTATGATAAATTAACATTTTTGTGTCAATGTTAAAATTAAGTATTCACATCGAATGAAAATTAACAATTTTGTTAATGATACAAATAAGAATTTACATCGTAGGATGATTAACACTATTTTTAATGTTAATAAAAAGAATTTACACCGTAGGGTGATTAACATTATTTTTAATGTTAAATAAAAAGAATTTACATCGTAGGATGATTAACACTATTTTTAATGTTAATAAAAAGAATTTACACCGTAGGATGTTTAACATTATTTTTAATGTTAAATAAAAAGAATTTACATCGTAGGATGATTAACACTATTTTTAATGTTAATAATAAGAATTTACACCGTAGGATGATTAACATTATTTTTAATGTTAATAAAAAGAATTTACATCGTAGGATGATTAACATTATTTTTAATGTTAAAGTAAAAGAATTTCACCGTAGAAGGATTTAACATTATTTTTAATGTTTAAATAAAAGAATTTCACCATAGGGTAATTAACATTATTTATAATGTTAGTATATAAGGAATTTGACCGTAAGATGAATTAACATTGTTTTTAATGTTAATATATAGTGAATTCCACCGTAGTATGAATTAACATTATATTTTGTTTATGTTAAAATAAAGGAAATTCAACCGTAGGTTGAATTAACATAATTTTAATGTTAAATTAAAGAGTAACTTAACCGTAGGATTGAGCTACATTATTTTTAATGTAAAGTAATAAAATAACTTAACATAGGATGAGATTACATTATTTTTAATGTTAATAAAGGATAATTTAACCATAGGGTTAATATACATTTATTTTTAATGTTAATATTAAGAGAATTACTTCGTAGGATAAAATTTACATTATTTTATAATGTTAACATAAAAGAGAATTGACTGTAGGAATGTTACATTTTTTTTTATGAAATTAAGAAGGAATAACACCATAGGGTGAGTTAACATTATTTTTAATGTTAATAAAGGGTAATTTAACCATAGGATAAGTCAACATTATCTTTAATGTTAAAATTAAGAAAATATGCATCGTAGGATGAGTTAACATTATTCTAAATGTTAATATAAAAAGTGTATATACCATAGGGAAAAATTTACATTATTTTAATGTTAAAATAAAGGAATTCCACCGTAGGAAGTTTACATTTTATTCAATGTAAATAAGTAAGAATGTGACATGTAATTTCAAGTTTGCATTTTATTAAATGTAAAGAAAACAAGAATGCGATATGTAATGAAAGTTTACATTTTATTCAATGTAAATAGGTAAGAATGCGACATGTAAATGCAAGTTTACATTTAATTCATTGTAAATAGGTAAGAATGTGACATGTAATTTCAAGTTTGCATTTTATTAAATGTAAAGAAAACAAGAATGCGATATGTAATGAAAGTTTACATTTTAATTAATGTAAATAAAAATATGATTTTGAGAATGCGTCGTCAAATAAGAAGTTTGACTATTTTAAATAATTAAAATAGAATGAATTGTTAATAAAAATAATTATTAACAAATAAGAAGGATTTTCAAAATATATATATATATATATATATATGTATATATATACGAGGATTGTTTGGGAAGTCCGAGATATTCTCATCCCAAATTAATCTAGCGGCGTTAAAGATCGAAGTAAGAAGACGACGTATGAAGACCGTAAATCTTCCCTCGAATGGACATCGATCGAGATCCTAAATTGACTTGCTACCAATTCATGGGTCAAGGTCATTACCCAGACGTACGTGTTGGTTTCACGGATTTGACTTTCGTTCAGACCCAGAGCATAAGTTTAAATGGATGGTGTGTCTGACATCGTACCCCGTTAAATATCATGTCGTTGATTTTCTGTTAATATATAAATGTTTGGTGGTGGGAATTTATTCTCTACTTAACACCCGTTTATACATTGACGGACGATCAATGGTACGGTATGGAGTGATAGTGTGGCACACTAAGATGCAATGATCAAGGTTTATTGTTGAAAAGCAGAACCTTGTGGAGACAATCAAAGCATGGCCTGTTTAGGAGTAGCTTTGTGTAACGGGACTTCGCGAGCCTCACACCCCGGTTGAGTCAAAAACGGGCGAAGGGAACGCAGGGAAAGCAGCACGTTTCTTTCTAGCTAGAAGTAGTGTCAGGGACCTCCCAGCGCTGATACTTTACTTATGTGGATGATGGAATGTGGCGCGCCTCGGATAGGTCCTATAGGACCGGGAAACGTGTGCTTAGGAATTGCCAATCCGCTAAGCTGTATTTGCGGACCGGCCCTGCCATTTCCAAGGGTTCTCCGCGGGGAATCCTGAGGCACTAGCTAGAGTGTCTCGAATCGGTAAGGAGCTCTGCTCTAGCCTTGACTCATGATGGAAACCAAAATCCAAATACGAACCGACGAATTTGATTGTATTACTAGTACGGAGGCATAGTATATGGTACCTATGCTTCCTAGGATTAATACATTTACTTTGAAATGCTTTCATATACACTAATAATAATATTAGATGCGTATTTGTCGTATTTAGCATGTTTAATCACCATAAGGTAAAACCCTATCCTCTGGTGTGCGTTGCATTGTGTGATGGGACTTGGGTCTTATGGTGATTCCATTTTTTCCAAAAAGCATTGCGTTGTTTACGATGTACTTATTTATTTGTTATGACACTTTAAATTATGCACGGCAATCCATTAGAGTAAACCCGTTCCGCGTTAGCGGCGTGGTCTTTGGATTTGCCTTATATCTACTAGTTATTTTACTTAAGAATTCTCACACCAGTCCCACGACTGACCCATAGTTTGTTTCACCTTTTTGCAAACTTGGGTGCCCTCTCTTATACACGGGCAACCAAGTAGACAGGTTCATTCTTTGCTTGTAGTCTTTTCTTTGGAGCTGCTTATTTTCTGTCTCTTGGATTTGCTGAACTAGAGAGGTGATGACTTGGAGCTTGAAGACATTTATCTTTTGTTTCTATGGCATCTTTTCTTTTCTTTTTAGACATCAAATTTATTTCTTTTCTGCAACTTGTTGTAATAGCTTAGATTCTGTGACTGTGGATTTTCTGTGATTGATGACATTATAATTTTCCGCTGCTATAATGTTATTACTCTATGAGTTTCCTTTGCTATATTGTATCTATATTCTGTTTTATTGTATTTATGTTGTATTCCAAAAATGATTACTCCTACTTTCATTCCGTGGAAGTTTGGGGTTATCACAAGTGTGCTTGCAAGAGTGGCACTGGCGGAGGTGGGGAGTTACATTTGGTATCAGAGCATAAGGTTTACAAGATTTGAGCAAAAGGTTTTTAAAACTTATCTTTTGAAAAACTATTTTTCAAAACCAATTATGTATTTTCCAAGAAAATTCTAGTTATTTTAAAAGGCTATTCCCCAAAATCCATTAGCACTATCCTTCGTTTCCTTGTTCTAAATCTATCTTTTCCTTTTCCAGTATGGCCGATCTTAACCTTCCCGAGGGAGTGACCATTCCCGGATGGTTGCGGAGGTACTTGGAAGCTAGGGCCAACAATGTGGGCCCAGCAACCACCCCCACCGTAACTAAGGTTCCTCCTCCTTCTCCTCCTCAGAATCCACCAGCAGATTTCGCTAAGATTTGCAAAGACTTTAAGGCGATGGGTGGCAAGAATTTCATTGGGATGGAGACTTTTGTGGAGGCACGAAATTGGTTGAAAGAAACTGAGGATCTCTTCGCTATCTTTGATGTGGAAGACCATAGAAAGGTTTTATTGGCAGCATGGCTATTAAAAGAAGAGGCTGCTTATTGGTGGGAGGTCACCAATGCTACTAGACCTATAGAGACTTGGGCCGACTTTAGGACGAGGTTTGGGCTTAAGTTTCTATCATCAGCTGAGGAGAATCTGCAATTGGAGAATTTTATATCTTTGAAGCAAGGGGACATGACAGTGAGGGAGTATGTGAATAAGTTTAACCAGCTCGCACGATTCGGTTTGGACATGGTTAATACTCCCCGGAAGAAGGCTTTACGCTTTGCACGAGGGTTGAATGAGCCATTACAAGGTTTAGCCCTATCTCATATACCCATGGGGGCCACTTTTGAAGGCCTAGTAGACATGGCATTGCTTCAAGGAGACGATAAGAATGGCAAGAAGGAAGTCAAGGCTAATGAGACTCAAGCCAAGAAGACAGACTCCAAGTGGGGAGGAAATCAGAGCAATCAGAACAACAAGAACAACAAGGGCAACAAGGCCAAGGCAAAGGACCCAAGAAAATGCAACTTCTGTGGGATTGTTGGGCACATAGCCAAGGATTGCAGAAAGAAGAAGAGGAAGCGGGGCGAATGCTTTCATTGTGGAGAGACTGGACACTTTAGCAAGGATTGCCCCAAGAAGAAAGGACAAGGGCAAAGGCAGAATCAGCGTGCAGGACCTTCTAGAGGGCAAGTGCATGCCCTCAACACTGCTCCAGTTCAGGACCGAGGTAGTATTTCTATAGAAATTCTTGTTTATATTTCTGATTATCCTGTTCGCACCTTATTTGATTCTAGCGCATCGCATAGTTTTATTTCTTCTGACATTGTTGAAAGTTTGCACCTAAGTACTAGTCTAGTTGAGGATCCTGTTAGTGTTTCAAATCCAATTGGGGGTTCCGCCCATCTATCTATGATTTGTGTAGATTTGAAGATTTCTATCTTGACCGTAGAATTCACATGTAATGCTTATGTTCTCGGGTTCACGGGATACGGGTTGATCTTGGGCATGGATTGGTTGTCCAGTTATGGAGCCATTCTCGACTGTGAACATAGGGTGGTGAGGCTCATGACTCGCCTCGGTAATACCCTAGAAATTTCTTGTAACCCTAGAGGTCCCGTCATGTTATGTTATCTTGAATCTCTTGACTCGTCCATCGATGATCTGCAATCTGTAAGGGTGGTCCGAGACTATCCTGATGTCTTTGAAGAAGTTAAGGGGTTACCCCCTAAACGAGAGATAGATTTTTGCATTTATCTTGTTGATAATGCCAAGCCAGTATCATTGCCCGTTAGGCACATGACCCCACGAGAAAGAAGAGAACTCAGTAAGCAAATCAAGGAGTTGCTTGAGAAGAATTTTATTAGGCAAAGCATTTCTGAATGGGGTGCTCCTGTGGTATTCGCTACTAAGGCGGATGGTTCGCTTCGTCTATGTGTTGATTATCGAGAGTTGAACAAGCTGACAAAGAAGAATAGACACCCGTTACCGAGGATTGATGATCTCTTTGGCCAACTGGTTGGTGCTTCTGTTTTCTCTCAACTCGATTTAGCCACCGGATTCCATCAGCTTAGAGTGGCTGAGGATAGTATCGATAAGACTGCGTTTAGGACTCAAGATGGATTCTTTGAATGGCTTGTCATGCCATTCGGTTTGACTAATGCACCCGCCTACTTCGTAGATTTGATAAGTAGGGTGTTCAGGGAGTTCCTTAACAAGTTTGTTGTTGTTTTCGTGGATGATATTCTGATCTTCTCAAAGGATGAGGAAGAACATGCCAGACATCTCAAGGAAGTGATGGATATGCTTAGAGCGCATCAGTTGAAAGCCAAGTTCTCCAAATGTCATTTTTGGAGAAGGGAAGTTCGGTTTCTTGGACATATAGTTTCTAAGCAAGGCATAGCGGTGGATCCCGCGAAAGTGGTTGTGGTTCAAGACTGGAAGACTCCTAGGAATGCAACCGAAGTAAGAAGCTTTCTCAGTTTGGCGGGTTACTATAGGAAGTTCATCAGGGACTTCGCTAAGATTTCGGCCCCTCTTACTAAGTTGACGAAAAAGAACTTAGTTTTTGCATGGGACTTAGAGTGTGAGCTTGCTTTTCAAAGGCTCAAGAGGGCCCTTACTACCGCTCCAGTTTTGGCATTACCCGATGGCGGTAAGATGTTTACCGTGTACACAGATGCATGTGGCACGAGGTTAGGTGCTGTTCTAATGCAAGAGGGAAGAGTGATATGTTATGGGGGTAGGCAACTTAAAGTTCATGAGAAGAACTATCCCACTCATGATTTGGAGTTAGCGGCGATCGTCTTTTCACTCAAATCCTGGCGCCATTATCTTCTAGGCGAAAGGTTTGAGTTGTATACTGATCACAAGTCACTCAAGTACCTCTTCTCGCAGAAGGATCTGAATCTAAGGCAGCAAATATGGATGGAATTCTTGGCATCTTATGACTTTGAGATAGCTTACACCCTTGGCAAGGGTAATGTTGTGGCTGATGCACTAAGCAGAAGGAGGTTGACTTTGAGCCCCTTGTTCATTGAGATGAAGAACTTAGAGTTCTTGGCAATCTTTGATTTCACGACGACTGTTGAGTCGATGACAGGTTCTTTAGCATCCCTTGAGCTTAGACTCACACTTCTTGATCAAGTTGGGGCTTCGCAGAAGGAAGATCCGCATATAGTCGAGGTCATGGATAAGTTGATTCGTGGTGAGACGTCTAGTCACCTTGCTGATATACTATTGATGACAAGGGTTGGCTAAGGCGTGATGGAAGGCTATGCGTTCCACAAATAGGAGACTTGGTGCATAAAGTTCTCGAAGAAGCACATCACTCGAAGATGACTATACATCCTGGAGGAGATAAGATGTATAGTGATATGAAGCGCATTTTCTTTTGGGCTGGAATGAAGAAAGATGTGGCAGAGTATGTTTCAAAGTGCATGGTGTGCCAACAAGTGAAAGCCGAATCAAAGAAACCAGGTGGGCTATTACATCCATTGGAGGTCCCGCAATGGAAGTGGGAGAGTATTTCTATGGATTTTGTGGATGGATTGCCTAGGTCAAGGAAAGGGAACACGAGCATATGGGTCATAGTTGACAGACTTACGAAGAGTGCTCATTTCATTCCTGTAAAGAGCAAGAGGACCGCATCATGGCTAGCATCTATTTATTTTCGGGAGATAGTGCGGTTGCATGGAGTTCCTTCTAGCATAGTTAGCGATCGTGACCCAATTTTCACTAGCCAGTTCTGGAATAGTTTGCAAGAAGCGATGGGTACGCGATTTAATCTGAGTACAGCCTATCACCCCTAGACGGATGGCCAAACCGAAAGGGTGAATAGAGTGCTAGAAGATCTTTTGAGGCTTTGTGTTCTTGACTTTGGTGGTACTTGGGAAGACCACCTTCCTCTTGCAGAGTTTGCTTATAATAATAGCTATCAAGCCAGCATAGGGATGACACCATTTGAAGCTTTGTATGGGAGGCCGTGTAGGTCACCATCTTGTTGGTGGGAGACAACAGATAGGCTTATACTTGGGCCCGATATGATACGGGACACATCCGAGAAAGTTGAATTGGTGAGAAGACGAATGAAAGCGGCCCAAGATAGACAGAAATCATATGCTGACAAGCGAATGGCAGATTTGGGATTCGAAGTGGGAGACATGGTTTTCGTGAAGGTTTCTCCTTTGCGTAATGTGGTACGTTTTGGAACAGTTAGGAAGTTGGCACCAAGGTTCGTAGGACCCTTCCCTATCATAGAGAGAATTGGAAAGATGGCCTATAAGGTGGAATTGCCCGAGAAGCTAGTCGGAGTGCATGATGTCTTTCATGTCTCGCATCTCCGAAAGTGCCTACATGAGTCCGCTGAGGTGGTTGAACCAAGCATTCTTGAAGATGTGGAGGTAGAAAAAGAGGCAACCTTGAGAAGAGCTCCGATTCGTATCTTGGGAACAGAGATCAAGAAGTTAAGGAATCGAGAAGTCAAATTGGTGAAAGTTCAGTGGAGTGAAGCCGATGAAGATGCAACTTGGGAAACCGAGGAGAAGATGCGTGGGCTTTATCCATTCCTTTTTGAGGGTACATTCTCAATCTCCTTTCCTAATTAGCATATCTTTCTTTTTGCTATCCGTGTTTATCTTGTTATCTCGTTAACCTTGTCATGGGAACCTTAGGTAGAAACCCTTTGGATGAAACATGTATTTGAAACATGTTATGCTTGATGGTTGCAAGTGTTTGCAAGTGTTTGCAAGTGGATACTCGTGGATGCATGATACACATTAGGCACTAAGATCGGCTCACACACTTTCATGATGCATATGCATGAGTGTTTTTGCTTATTCATGGATGAAACTTGTTGTACTATCACGTGGATGTTGCATATGAATGAATGTTATGTGCACTCATGTAGAGATTATAAATTATGTTAGGAATTTGCATACATATGGACTCATTTCACTAACATACTTTGCATTAAGGAGGTTTACTGAATCAGTAACCGCCTGATTTTTGCATTAGATAAGTACATATACACACACCTTTTGCATATGTTCATACAGCATTTAGAATCTTTTTAAGGACAATGGTTACTTGTGGATGATGTTTAGAGTAGATGGATGATGGATGGTAGGATACGTTCTTCCTAACTTGGAGATTTCAGGGACGAAATCCTTTAAGGAGGGGAGAATGTAACAACCCGTATTTTTAATAACATGTTATAATGTAAATCAAGGCAGAATTAAATTGAAAAATCTGAATCAAGGGAAACGGGCTTTGCCATTGCGTTCGTCTCGGAAAAATACGCGAAATAGAGTCTGAGTTTTCAAAAACCGGAGTCCGTATGACCAAGTTATGGCCCAATGAAGTTTTCAGAAAATTCCAAGCCCGAAAACAGTTCAAATTCGAATTCAGGTTTGAATTTCAGCCAAAACAGAATAGGCGGGAATTCTCCCGCCCCAGGCAGGGTCGACACCAGTGTCGACCCCCCCCAATGGGTCGACACCCATGTCGACCCATGGGTCGACACCCATGTCGACCCAGGGGTCGACCCCCCCGGTCGGACCAGTTTTTCTGGTGCACCATTTTGTCAGGTTGGGTCTTGCTCTGGAAGTTTCTGACGGGAGTGGATGGCTCAGATTCGATTTAGGGTTAATCCTATGGTCTAAACTAACCTAATCACCTATAAAAAGACCCCTAGACCTAGCCTAAACCCTCATTAATCATCCCTACAACTAAACTATGCCAAAATGTTTCTTAATCATGGCCTCCACTTTCTTCATGAGAACATGAGTGCCTCAAATCAATCTATGTCATAAAAGAGCCATCTTTCTTAAGTAAAAGAGCCTCCTTTCTTTGTCATTGGAGTTATTACTTCTTGTTTCAAGGCGTTTAAGTAGAGCTTATTATTTTCTTTGCGGATTTTGCTTGTGGCTTCGTCTCAATCTTTATATATATTGATCTAGATCGCATAACCGCTCATTGTAAGCCCTATACTACTCTTAGATTCTAACTATGAAGTTAAATGTGACATGTTGCAAGTTGAGTTTGGGCCTAAGTATGATACATGCTTTGATCTTATCATGTTATGCATGAATATATTCTATGCATGTTTGTAAACCTATGATCTTATCATGTTATGCATGAATATATTCTATGCATGTTTGTAAACCTATCACCTTGACCTTATGGGCTAAAAGCTACAAGCTTTATGTTGAAATGTTGCATTATATAACATGAAAACTCTTATAACCTTTATGATAACTTGCATATAATGTTATATGCGAACTTCTAGCCATCATCCTATGTCATTCATAATCATGTTTCACCTATTTGCTTTAGTTGATATTATGCATGCAAGCTTATGAACCTATTTATGCCTCATATGCCACCATGTTTAACTTGTGGCCAACCTTATTACCTTATGCCCCTTTTTGTCATGCTTTTGCCAAGTTCCCCCTTTTGATATATGTTATGTTATGCGAAACGTACATGCGATGGGAATGCGTTGGGTTTGGGTAATATTAATGACATGAAAAAAAGGTTTTAAAAATATGACATGAACATTGACTTGTGATTATGTTTGTAAACATAATGGTGGACATGACACTTAGAAAATATGAGTGTGGCCAACTCGAGGTTGGGTTGAGTTTGTAGCATAAATCTACCCGGAACCGACCGGCTTAACTAGTGGCTACAAGCAATAGGACCCAATATGAGTAGTTGGTCATGTTGCACTAGAAACCCGAGGTTAGACCAAGTTGTGGTTTAAAGCTACCCGGACCTGCCCGGCTTAACTAGTAATCACAACAAAGTCTAATGTGAGAGGTTGGGTGCATTAAAATAATTAATGCCACATGATAGGGTTAAGTCATGGACCACTTGAATACTTAACCAATTAAACATGATGGGTTGACGCGGTTAAGTCATGAACCTTGGGTATACTTAACCGACTTGATACTGGATTGGGTAGGGTTAACCACATTTAACCCGCTAGAAACCCTAGTTACATGGTCCTTTTCACCAGTAACCCTCTTGATTGTATCATGATACCCTAGGGACTAGGCTAGGGTGGGGCGCGATTACTGGGCTGACATGTAAGCGACCAAAACGACGGCTGAGTAGGTGCGCCGGTGTAGGTTCAGGCGGACTATGGTCGTGCACATGGTCCGGAGCTGAAAAAGCAGACACGGGCACCCATAGGTTTAGACTGTGTGTGCTTGATCTGTGTCCGTGGTTGGCACCCTAGGGCTTGATACACCCTAGGATGGACCTAGCACAGTTTGACTACACTTCGTGATTGGGTCGTATGACACCGATACACGACGAGTTAGGCTTATAGGGAGCCGATCGACTAGACCGAATAGTTGGACCTCGATTTAGGTCATTTCATGATGTGGGCCAGCTTTGGGCCAAGGGATCATTTCTTGGTTATACTTGACATGGATTGGAATACTAGTACACTCCCGGTGCAACTTAACCTTGTATATGCGATGCCACACTTGATCTATCTTGTTAACTTTTAACCATGCCAATTATCACCCTACATCTCATCTCTGTTTTACATGTTCAGTTAACTTTATTAGTTTTTATACTAATAGTAGATAGGACTTACCAGTCTTTTTGACTGACCCGTTTTCTTTCGCCTCTTTTCTTCTGCCCCCCCCCCCCCCCCAGGTTTGCAGGGTGGGAACACTGTTACCTAGCTGGATCTTTGGCTGTTTTTTGGATAGTTCACGTATGGTTTGAGCATGCTATGGCCTTATGCTACTTTGGGGATAGTTACTTTATGTTTCTTTTTCAGTTTTCAGTTTATGTTCTAGACTTTGTTTTATGGGAAAATAATGAACAAGTACTTTGATGTAACTTGACTATGGTTTTGAAATGCTAGTTTTATCCGCTGCTTTATTTACTCTGTTTTTTTTACTTACATGTTCTGTCTTGTGATATCTGCATGCATGTTACCTCGTTTAACGCCCCTCCAAAGCTAGTGTGCTTGCAAGAGTGGCACTGGGGGAGGTGGCGTGTTACAACCCTTATAATTCTTTAACTAACTTCCTTACTTAACTCTCGTTCGAATAAATCTCTATTCGATTTATTCTATTTGATTTACTCTATTCACTTAACCCCTTTCGAATAAACTATATTCGATTTACTAACTTTATTCAAATAAACTATATTCGATTAACTCATTTGCTTTAACTCTAATCGATTAAACTAACATCGATTAACTCCTTTTCTTTCTATTCGAATACTATATTCAATTAACTCATTTTACTTTCTATTCGAATAAACTATATTCGATTAACTCATTTGCTTTAACTCTAATCGATTAAGCTAACATCGATTAACTCCTTTTCTTTCTATTCGAATACTATATTCGATTAACTCATTTTACTTTCTATTCGAATAAACTATATTCGATTAACTCATTTTACTTTCTCCTTTCGAATAAACTATACTCGATTAACTCCTTTTACTTTAACACTAATCGATTAAACTAACATCGATTAACTCCTTTTACTTTATTCTCTAATCGATTAACTAACATCGATTAACTTCTTTTTACTTTATTCTCTAATCAATTATCTAACATCGATTAACTTCTTTTTACTTTAACTCTAATCGATTAAACTAACATCGATTAACTCCTTTTACTTTAACTCTAATCGATTAACTAACATCGATTAACTCCTTTTCGAATAAACTATTCATTTATAAAGATTTACTTTTAGTAACGGTCCTTCACTTTACAAATGATTTCTTTTTTAATTCTAACTTATCCCTTGATTTTATAAATATTTCTTTTGTAAAATTCCTTTTCCTTTTCTATATAAAATCCATCGATTTTATATAAATAATTCATTTTCAAAATATACTTTGAAAATATTCCTTTATCAACATTTGGTATGTTATGGTATTCAACATATCAAATCACGATGATCAGTATCGCCCAAACACATATAATCGACAACAGATTATATATCACATCATATATCACAATATATGAAAAACAGTAAAATAAATGTTGAGGAACCCAGTTGGGTTCCTCCAACCTGTTTCCCTGCATCACAGATGTTAAACAATATAGATAACATCACTTTTCAGTTCCATATGATATATTTTGTTAAACAGAATCAATATAGAAATTCAACTAACTAACTAGCAGTTCAATCAAACAGTCAACACACAGTCAATCAGCCAATATCTAACAGTTCTAAAAATACAACATGAAATTATAAACTGTTCAGAGTTAGTGAGATTTACTCACTTTGGCGCGTTAACCGTTAAATAACGATTTGCGTCAGTTGGTTAACTAGGCGGTTTATTTCTTGAATTCGTAATGAGCTCCAAACCGCTTCAACCCAAACTCAAACCGCACGTCCCCTTCTAGTTTCTTCACGAAAACATTCTACTCTAGTTTTGCATCGTGCACATTCCTCTCTGGTTTTCGACATCCCCTTTACCGTGTTTACAAACCAGAAATCATGTTCCTCAATATAACTCCATCTCATACTTACGCAACACCACTTCTTTGCACACTCCTCTAAATTTCGACGCAAGCATTTAGTAACTTTGCCATGAACATTTGACGACTGTTTTTCTCCAACGCACTCCTGTATTCCTCCGTATTTTAACTGCACTGCTACTGTCAAACATCACGAAGCAATGTCGATGTTAACCTCCTCATTCCCTCTCATTTGCCAAAACCGAACTTAGCATCCAACTCCACTATTTTTTAACTCCCGTATACTTCTTCAAATAAGAAATGTAGTACCTGCTGAAGCTTATCCCCGTGTTACTTCGTATATTCCTAACCAAACTCCACCGTTTGACTCACTGCCCTTGCCACTGGTCATCACCGGCCTGCCAGAGCACACCATAGTATCCACATCCTCGATCTCTCGGACATCGTCGTCTCATTAGGAACTCGATCCAGCTACCACCGTTCCAGAGGAGTCCATCAACCCTCTCGCCTGTTGCTACTCCAACATACTTTGAAACTGCACTAATCACGTTTAACAGCCAAATCCTTCCTCTCCTTTTCATCATTGTCTTCTACAGGAAATGCAAAAACATCGGCCAAACTGAATCACCGAGCTTCCCTTCTCAACCTCTGCCCCTAGTGCCCTTCTTCCAGCCTTGCCGTACACCTGTGGTAGCCACAAAAAAATCCGCGCCTCCACTGAGCTCCAACTTCGACTGCAGTGCCCTCTTCCCCTGTTCGTTTTGAGCCACCAACTCCCAGCGACTGAAACAAACGTCGATCCAACCGAGACCCATCTAAAAGTGTCGAGCACCCTTCCACATCACTGAGAAGCCACTTCCGTTATATAGGAATTTATGTTGATTTGTTGCGGATTTTCCTTTGATTTATGTTTCGAGGAGAGAGTTCGGTTTCGTTTGAGATGAGAACCAACTAGCGGCTCATCTTTTAAATCCAAGGAAGAAAAGTAAATTAGGTTAAGGCTTTTCTATAGAAATTTTGTTTGGAATTCCCTTTTCCACGTTTTCCATTCTATAACACAAAAACTGGTGGGTAGAAAAGAAGGGTGCGGAGCATTTAGGAACCACATACTTTGTTTTAACTTCACGTGGAGCATTAAGGAACCACATACTTTGTTTTAACTTTTATTAATGTAAAATATCATTCATGTCCGTCTGCTACAGACAGAAATAAGAGTACAGTCGTGCTCAGTGAGGTGTCACGATCCCAGAAATATAATAATATCGGTAGGTGGACTCATATTTTGAAACTTCAAAATGTTGATTTCAGGGTGCGAAATACTTCAAATAAAAAGTTGCTTATTTAATTAATTAAAAATTACCATAAAATTCTGAAAATTAAATTATCACTATCTCCCAAAAGAACCTTGTCTAAATTCAAACCCGATATCTAGTTATATCGAATAAACCGTTACGGTCGATAAACGATTCTATAGCTACTTTTCTGAAATTTGATTTGGACATATCTCAAAATCTACATGACGAAATCCCGATTCTTCTCTTCCACTAGGAAGATATATCCCACCAGCTCCACATGTTTCTTGTTTCACAGAAATCCGACTTAAAACGAATCATGTACATTCAGTTGAAGTTCAAATCGCCAATTTACGAACTGCAGCGCCATTTCAAGCTCGTTTATAATTATATTATAAACTATACGTTCAACTGTCGACGATTGAATATATTCGTCATTCAAATTCAATTCCAAGTTGAATTAAATATCATAGATGATCCGGTTCACACCATATCGCCATTTCAGCCAATTCTGATAATTTCAGAATTAAATATATTATTTAATTTATTATTTTAATTAAATATTCATCATTACTTAAATCCACGACCATTAAATTCACTATACCACCATTTATATAATTAAATAAATTAATCATAATACCTCTGCCAATGCGGGTCATTACAAGAAGCCTAACCACCCTTTTCTCACAATCAAGGATGGCACCATTACTGGATAGCCAGTCCATGCCCAAAATCAAACCATATCCCGAGAAGCCCAAAACAAAGGCACTACATCTAAATTCTACGCTTAGAATAGAAATTTTCAATCCCACACAGATCATAGACAAATGAGCTGGGCCCCCGATTGGATTTGAGACAATTAAGGGGTCCTCTACCATACTAGTTTCTAGGTGCAGAGATTCTACTAAAGCAGATGAAATAAAGGAGTGTGATGCGCCAGAATCAAATAAAGTGCAAACTGGGTGATCATAAAGATAAACTACACTTTCTACAGAAGTATTTATACCTCGCTGTTGTAGAGGTGGCGCTTCTAGCACATGAACCTGTGCCCCTGAGGTGGATCCAGCCCTCTGCCCCTGCCCTCGCTTCTTTGGGCAATCCTTAGCCATAAGGCCTGTCTCACCGCAAGAAAAGCACCCACCATTCATCTTGGCCTTCTTTTTTCGGCAATCTTTCACTAAGTGCCCAACTTTGCCACAGAAATTATACTTCCTCTTCTCTTTGTTGTCTTTCCCGCCCTTCTTAAAGTCTGTCTTCTTAGGCTGTAAACCCTCTTTCTTCCCTTGAGAGCTTTCTGCCTTTGTCTCCTTCTTGCCCTTATCCTCTTCGTTCAGCAATGCCATCGGTACCAATCTTTCATACGTAGCTCCTATGGGTATATGGGTCATGGACAAACTGTGTAATGGCTCATTCAATCCCTTGACAAAGCGGAGAGCCTTCTTGTGCAGAGTGTTGACTAGGTTCAGTCCGAACATAGCCAGCTGATCGAACTGATTAACATATTCTTTGACCGTCATATTCCCTTGCTTAAGAAATAAGAATTTCTCCAATTGAAGACTCCTTTCAGCTTCTGAGAGAAATTTAGCCTCAAACCTTGCCCTAAAGTCCTCCCATGTTTCCACTGGTCTTTCTGCATTGGTGACTTCCCACCAGTAGGAAGCCTCGCCTTTAAGTAGCCATACTGCCAGTTGTACCTTCTGCTTATCTTCTACCTCAAAGATGACGAATAAGTCCTCGGTTTCCTTCAGCCAATTCCTGGCTGCCACGAAGGACTCGGTTCCATGAAAGTCCTTTCCTCCCATAGCTTTAAAATCTTTACATATCTTAGCAAAAGTATTACCATGCGGAGGAGGTGGAGGAAGAGGTGCTGCTATAGTTGGATGATTTCCTGCAGCTGGGGGAGGAGGAACAGTGGGACTTGGCTGATTGGCCCTTGCCTCTAAGAATCGTCTGAACCAACCAGGTATTGGTACACCCTCTGGCAAGTTAAGTTCTTCGGACATGCTGAAACAAAAAGGATAGATTCAAAACGAAGGATAAAAGATAGTACCTATGGCTTTGGGGGACTATGCCTTTTTTTTAAAATAAAATAACATTTTATCTTAAAAAATGCTTCTTTAAATTTTCTTTTGAAAATAAATTTTCAAAACTTTTTATCTTATCTGGTAAACCTATGCTCTGATACCAAGTGAAACACCCCACATCCGTTAGGGTCACTCTCAAAGGGAATGCCCTAATTTTGGTGGAGGTTTTTAAGTATAAGTCACAGATACACAAGACAGATCTAAATACACATATTTTTGAACAGCGGAAACAACAGCAACTTTTATTTCTTCAAAATACGTGTTACACAAACCATGCCATAATTGTCTTACAATACTCCCAAAAACGTTACATTTTCATAACTGTCTTGATTTCATTATTTAAAGAAGCATAAAAACATAAGTAAACTGCATAAGTCCCATAATTGTTGTCCAAAGCCATAGTCCAAAACGAAAGAGATCCAAGCAATACATTCTTTCTCTTCGAGATGGATGTAAAAACTGGTCAAGCTGCGGTATTCCCTCCCTGTGGACCTGGGGGGAAACGAAAGAAAAGAAGACGAAAGAAAAGTAGAGTCAGACATAAAGCCTAAGTAAGTCTAGGACTATTCAGTCTATGAGTAAAGAAATGAGCATGATAAGTACAAACTGGAAATGGGAAAGCATTATAAGCTAAGTTAAGTTGTCTAGAGTCGAATGTACTATCGTACCCCATATTAATCTTTGCACCCCTATAAACTAGTTCCCAACAGGCACCCCATAATCAGGGTGAAGTGATCCATTTCTAATGATCGGCTCCTACTCGCATGGTTACATGTGTCTTATAGCCCCGATGTTGTAGCTACCTATGCTGGTCCCACCATGGGGTGTATCAAGTCCCATGGTGGCGGCCTGACACAACTCTAGAATACACAGGTATACCACTGGTGCCCAGTGCCTAATTTTTCTGCGCCGGAGTGTGTGCACGCCCGCACCCCGTTAGAACCTACACTGCTGCACCACCGCCATCGATTTGACCTCTTACAGTCAGCCCAGTAATCGTGCCCCACCCTGCCTAGTTCAGGGTATCCTGATACATCTTGTAGGGTTACTGCTGAAAAGGGTCCCCCGCTACTAGGTTTTCTACTTCTAGCCAACATGCTAAGTTGGTTAAGTGTTTTGTAAACCTAACCCCCAATCAGTTTGTATAGTTTAGCATGTTCAATTTGATTAAGTATTAATTCAATTTACTTAATCCTATCAATCCTGACTCAGCCTTAATTGTCTTATTAAAGCCTCGACCTCTCACATTAGACAGGTATTGTTGTGACTGCCTGTTGCCGGTTGGTTCCGGGCAGTCTTACGTCACAACTCAGTCTAACCTCGGGTCTTTATTGGCTCAATGTTTAACCACCCACATTGGATAGGTATTGTTGTGACTACTGGACAGCTGGGCGGTTCCGGGCAAGTTTACATCACAACTCAATCCAACCTCGGGTTAAACACATCGTATTTTCTAAGTTTACATATTTTGTCTCTTTTCTTTTTATATGTAAATATTTGCAGCCCATTATTCAAATTCATCTTTATTGGGTAAAATTAATTTATATTCGTTAAATGTTCTCAAGGTCATTGGCATGCGTCAGACATGCCAACACATATGTTTTATATTTTTAACCCAACATCATTACCCCCGTTTTATACGTTCGCTATATTATACCATATGTTGGGTTTTAACATTTAAAACCAACTTAGCCACATGAAAAAGGGGAGGCTTAGAACATGGTGTATATACATTCTAAGTAACATAAAAAGGGGTGTGTGAACGCATGAACTTGCATTATAGCGAACTAATTAACATAAATTAGGCACTTGTGAACTTGCATTGTAATAGCATATAATCATGACATAAAACATACCTAAACATGAATCATGGTTTTTAATCTATTCATGTAAACTTGCATTTGAAATGTAAATCTAACTTAATTATGTGTCGCATATATTATCATAAGATTTTGATAACAACATAGGCCTAAAACATATTTTGTTTGGGCATAAAGTCAAACATAAACTAGCCATGTTCATAAAGTCAACACAAGTTCACAAAGGTGCTTACTTTTGTTACTAACACAAAAGTATGGTTTTACACTTGAGTCATGATGCCAATTCCAACATAAATTCATATGAATCATACTACTCAAATGGATCCAACTACACTAAAGATAACCATAAAAATATACATCATGTTGGCATAATAGTGAATCATATACTTGCATGAATCTAAACTTTGTTGTAGTAAACTATCACAAACATATAGTCGTTACTTTCAACATGAAACATATACTTGCAATTATCCAATAGGTGTTGTAATAAACTACCACAAACATATAGTCGTTAACTTTCAGCATGAGTCATATACTTGCAAATATCCAATAGGTCTAACATCATTATACCACAACATCACAAATCTATTCATAATTAGAATCATATCAACATACAATTATGAATTATCATCACCACAAATTAAGTACAATTCCATTTCTCATTTTACACAAACCAAAACACAATTATTCATTAACATCGGAATAGCACTCTATTTACAACGTATGACGAATCTTCAATTCAGGTTTCTGAATTCTGAATTTGGAGATGTTATCCTTTGTTGTAGGCGTTGTTTTGATTTAATTGTCGTTGCTTTAAGCTTTCGAATCGTCTCCTAATCGTCTCTCAATTTTGACGGCTACTCCTAGTCTTTCTTCAGCAGCATGACGGTCTCATTCTCATTTTTATTTGTCTGAATTAGGTGGAGTCTTAGGTCCTTTTTATAGAGTTTGTGAATTGATTAGGACCGTCGATGGAGCTTGTATGAATATTAGCCGTTCGTTTGAAGGAGAGACCAATCAGGAGCTGACACCTAGCCCTAGTGACAAGGCAAGACACAGAAATTCGGCCAAGCACAGACCAGGCCAGCCAGGAGGGGCTGGGTTCGACCTGGCTCAGAGGCCAGGTCGACTACCCTATCGACCCCCAGGTCGACAATGTAGTCGACCTGGGTGCCCCAGGTCGACTACCCAGTAGACCTCGGTGGCCCAGGTCGACTACCCAGTCGACCTGGGTGCCTTGGGCGGGAAAATTCCCGCCCAGCCCAATCTGGTCCGATTTTTGAATTTTGAATTTGTTTTCTGAGCTCTTTCCGTCTGTTTGAATTTTAAACTGAATTCTGAAACTTCCGGAGGCCATATCTCCCTCATACGGAGTCCATTTTACGCAAACTCGGACTCTATCTCAAGCAGAATTCCGAGACGAACGCAATGGCGTATCCCGTTTCCCTTAATTCTTCATTTTGAAATTAATTATACTTTAATTTGTGAATTTCACTGTTATAGAATACACGGGGTGTTACACATTAAAATGTAAATTTTAATGTAAACAAAATTTTATCAATTGGAATCTTTTTATATGATTCATACTTTCATTAAAAATGTAATTTTTAATGTAACAAAAATTTTATTGACTTGAATCCTTTAAAAAAATGTTCATTTTCCATATTTTCTCCTTTACAATAAAAATGTAAACTTTTTATTGTTAAACATTTTTATATTTCAACCAATGATCATTTTACATAAATCATGCTTTACATTAAAAATGTAAATTTTAATGTTTCAACATTATTATCCGTATAATGAATTTTATATAATTTATCTTTACATTAGAAATGTGAAATTTGAAGTTTTAACATTTTTATCCCTAACATAAATGACATTTTTAACTAAAATGACCTTTTATTCTAACATGACATTTTTATCTAAATTGAAAATTTTATCCTAACATGGCATTTTTATCTAAAATGATAATTTTATCCTAACATGACATTTTTATCTAAAATGATAACAATTTTAATATGATGACATTACTAAATAAATGACATTTCTTAAATAAATAACATTCTAAATAAATTACATTTTTTAAATAAATGACATTCCTTAATAAATGACATTTTTATCAACATGGCATTTCTAAATAAATGACCTTTTTTATTTACATAACATGATTCTAAACAAAATGATATATTTTTTATATTATCATGAACTATTTAATGTAACAGGAACATATCTAAATATATGACAATTTAATTCTAATGTAAATTTTTTAACTAAAATGACATATTTATTCTAATGTAACATTTCTAGCCAAAATGACATTTTATTCTAATAAAACATGATTTCACAAAAATGACATATTTACTCTAATAAAACATTTCTAACAAAATGACAATTTTTATCTAATATACCGTTTTATAACAAAATGGTATTCTTATTCTAATGCAACATTTTATAACAAAATGTTATTTTTATTCTCACACAACATTTTATTTATTCTAATATATGTATAATAAAAATAATGGTTTTTATTGTATGCACCAATTTTGATGAACATGAATATTCTGTTTATATATATATACAATAAAAATATGGTTTTTATTGTATATGCACATTTTTGACAAAATAGAATATACACAATTCAATTCAGATGTTTTTATTGTATGCACCAATTTTGATGAACATGAATATTCTATTTATATATATATATACAATAAAAATATGGTTTTTATTGTATACACAAATTTTTCACAAACAAGAATATACACAATTCAATTCAAATGTTCATTGTAACCACAAACAATCAATTACAATTTTATACAACACCAACATGAATTTTATATAGTATAAATATAAATTTCACATTACGATTAATAATTAAACTTATTTAAAATAGAGATCTCACATTGATTTTTGTCTGAATTTTCAGCATGCTCTATTTCATCTTTAGTTAGCCCCATCGCGTGTATCTCCTCTTCACGATTTCAACGCTTCGAAAATCGTTCGATTTCGTTACTGTTTGAAGAAGTTATGCCCTTTTAAAACTTTTAAAAACTTAAATTTATAATTAATAATTAAATAAAAAAACACTTAACCCTTAATAAAAAGAAGGCCGGCTCCTTCAGGTATTCACGTCAAAAGATAAACCCATCATCGAAGAAGAAGACCCACCGCCGCACCCTGCTACAGTCCACTTGTCGATGATCGGCATACATCACCCGAAGCGCCACATCGCCAGCTCCCCACGCCCGGAACCACGGCCAACTTGGCCTCCCCCATAGCCTCAAAATCCATCATTAAGTCGTGCCTTTCTCGGTCAAAATCGGGCCTCCTCAGGTATTGATTTCCGATCATCACCGTATGAAATCAAAGCTCTTGATTCGTTCTTGAATTCTTGTGTTGATGCCATGATTTAATTTGGTGTATTCGGTGTGTGATTTGAGGAAGGAACCGAGACGATGACATCCACTAGTTTGCGAGGTCGACAGCTAAGCAGAAATAGGATTTTTGGGGTTTGGGATTATCTATATTTATAATATTTTAAATCCGTTAATTCTTAAATTAACAAAAAGGCCCGTTAATTCCCAATAGTTCCAAATTCAGCCCGACCAATGTTGCCCCTAGCCAAATACCCCCTTCCGGACACAATGTACTAGGTCCCGTGAGCCCGTTCGATCATCTCAGCCCACTTTTCTTTATTTTAAAATATAAATCATTTAATTATTTAATTTAATCGTACAATTTAATTTACCGGAGCCACATACTGACTCTAAAAATAACAGAAAAATTATATTTAGCTATGTTTTGTCGATACGGTCCTAACAAAATTAATTTCATCGAATTTGAAGACCATTTGAAAAATGGTCATTTTCTGGTCGATCGAAATTGACTGAAATTGAGAAAACACGTTTTCTTTTGCCACGCTCACATATTGATTCCAAAAATTATAAAAATTGGAATCTTGCAATAAATTGACATTTTGGATCCAATCAAAGTCGTTTCATTGAAAACGGAGGTCGTTTGCAAAATGGTTATTTTTAAGGGCTATATATTACATTAAAATATATAAAAATTCTACAGCGACTTTTCTTAATTTTAAAATGGGCATAACTTTTGACTCCCGCTATGAAATTTCAATTTTTCAGATTTGTTGGAAAGATATTTTTAAATGGATTCTAATATTTTTGGTTTTACTAAAATCCGATTTATTTTTCATCCTGTACACTCAGTCAAAGTTCAAATTCAAATATTCAAACTACCGCGCTATTTCCAACTCCTTTTATAATTAAATAAAAAAATTCTTTATAACTTCGATTTAAATAAGTTTTTAATCGTTATTATTTAAAATAAATTATTTAAAATATTTAAAATCCATTAAAATTGCTAAACTAAAAATTTTAATTGGTTCCAAAATTCCGGGTTGTTACAACTACTATAGAAGTATTTTGTATTTATACATTGTTTGAAAGTTAAGAAACATCTTGAGATTATGTAATGCATTGAATATGAAATGCAAAATGCTATTTTAGAATGAATGTTGATATTTTTTTTCATTTTCAGGTGCATTTGGTATTGATATCGATAATATGCTTGTATTTGCTCATTAAAAATTAATACTATAAATAACTATTGCAAATGTAGCACTTGGTTTCAAGCCAAAGAATGGGGATGTTATAGTCTGTTATCAGAGCACAAGGATATGAAACATTAAAAGAGTTTCAACTTTAAAAATCATTTTAAAACAATCCTAATAAATTAACGAAGAAATCAAGGTAAGAGACAACACTACTATAATAAGCCAAAATTTTAATAATTGAGTACTTAATTTATTTAAATATTTAATTATTATTTTTGGTAAATTAAATAACTTAAATTCGAATGTTCTGAGTTATTTAATTGATTTGAATAGCAGCATCGCAGTTTCAGTTCTAGAATTTTTGTTAATAAATTGTATTTGGAACCTAATATGAAATTGAATGGTTTAAAAAGACTAAATAAATTTTGATGTGAATTAAAATGATAAAAAGAAATTATTACAGATCAAATTCGGACAATTGAAATAATTTAACATTAAATCGTTTTATAAGACGTATGGATATATAAATTTTGCAAACTATCTAAGATTTCGACGAAACAGATTTCATTGGACCCAAAATAATAAATTATTGTGAGATATCAAGTTTCACGAAAATCAGACTTATAGTGCAATCATGCACAATTCAAACGTGCATTGCTTAGCAATTTGAAATTATTGTAGTATAATTTAATTTTTATAATGAAATAATGGCGTTGTAGTGATTTTTCGAAGTCTAATAATTAGTGTATATTATCGTTTATTCGAGATCGTGTTTCTATTTAAAAATGACAATAATCTTATTATGCCGATTGGAGTTCGTATGTGAACAAAATTCTATGCACTGTGATACAAAAAAATTCAAGTTTAGTATCAAAAGTAACATCGACAAGTAATACACATAACAAAACTTCCTTTTACTTTAATGTCATATCATTCCTTTCCTCTTCAATTATTTTTCACGGGCCAGCAAATGGAAAGAGCAAAATTCTATCTTTGAAAATCAAAATATTCAAATCTACCAACCATAAAAATTAGACAAATCAACAAAAATAATTTCTATCCTCTCCCTTCCTCATTACGCTAACTACATTAAGAGTAAGTTCGAGGGTAGCAGAAGCGGGGTATTATAGTGGGTATTTTAGCGAGTATTTTAGCAAAGAATGTAGTTAAGCGAAGAAAGCGTTTTCAGGTTTAAACAGATCATTTTATTTTTGTTTTTTAATTTATGCTTAAAACCAAATAATATCATTAAAGTAGAATAACACAGTAAACCAAATAGAACGGTCCACTACATAATAATATTACAGAAACTGATAAAATGAATACATACAGCATAGTATTAACGACGATGGAAATTTGTCAGTTGATAACTTATATAACCAAGCAAGTCTTGGTCAGATAGTATTCCGTCACATCAAAGATTGATGTATAGATGCGAAAAATCTCAATAATCTCCCACTTCTCAATGCTAGTAATGGTAGATAGAAGATAAAAGCAACGGTCTACCATGACTGTGAAACAATATGATTGAACAAATGGGTGTTCGACAGTGCGTCTGCTAGACGTACCAAATGACGTCTGTCTGCGTCTAAACAGAATTGATGTTGGGCTCTCTCCACTTTGAATATTATGATACATAGCTGTATCGCCCATAGTAAAGGGTTGATGTGGTATGGAATCTTGTACCTATAGGTGCCTTTCTCTATGAGCCCCCAAAAAAATCATCCTGCTCTCGAAATTTAGGAGGTTGATTATCCCTGAACCTCTGATACGAATGGGAAGGACTGCTCCACCATTTGTCTGAGCCGTCGAGGCGGTCGTGAACAACATCCAATACACCGCCTCGAATTTGAAGTGGTTCATTTCAAGATGCCCAGACCCTCTTTAAATTATCCCATTTGTTCTTTATTTGGATCTGCATCAAATCATCAGTGAGCCACTCATTAAAGTCCCTCTGAACCACAGTCAATAATCTCCTTGTGCCTTTGAGATCTAAATGATTAAGACGGATCTCTATGAAAGCCTCTGTTCTTTCAACTGTCTATATAGCAATGGGCTCGGACGAAGATCCAATTATACCAGATGTAGAGGAGTACTGTTCCATTTAACTGAAAACATAATCCAAAAATTGATAAAAATATATATTTTGTACATATGAACATTTAAAGTCAAAATCCAATTACACGTGGGTTAGGAGAACGCTTGTTAATGGCGACTTGGTACTTCATCTCTCTCATCTTCTTGTTTTCATCTTCTACCATTATAACCTCCCTACCTCTTCACTCTCAAAGTCTACAAATGCTTTAAATGAATACTACTCTTCTCCACCAAGTTTTAATTAGTGTGGGTGCTTCTTCTTAACCCTAATTTCAGATCTAGATCTGACTGCCAGTTTTCAACCCCATCCGATTTTAATCGCACCTCTGTATACCGTATATTACTCAATCCTATTGCAACCTTTTTTTAACGATGCGTTGTCCACTTCTCTGCTCTTGAACACTTTCATTATACTGATTCTTGAAACTCTTTTAGGGTTCGTTGTTCCATAATATGTAACTACGAGTTTCCTAGCGATTTTGATCATTTTCATTACCTGGTGAGTATTTTTCATTGTTGCCTGACCCTTCTCAGGGGGATTATTATGCTAATTTGTTTCTCGTGGATCATTGTAAGAGTATGTGCTTTGGGTTTGGGGTCTACAACATTGTGGTACGGCTTGTTGTTTAGAAAATATTATCAACTTCTTGGAGTCTTCTGTACTTCCAGTTTCAGATCTACTCATTTTTTGGCTCGCGACTACACTATATTACAGGCCAGTGTACTGGTCTCCTTGTTCATCGTGTAGGCTCGAAAAGGTGAAGCAGCTCTCTGTCTTTAGCTTGGTAAGCGATTTGAAACTGTTTGGTATCTGGTTTGTGGTGTGGTATGTGTCGGTATATTCAGTGAACTAGCGAAGAATTAGTATTGGTAAGTTCGTCTTGGTGTAGTGTAATTTGTCGTATGTTGGAATTGAATACTGTAAGGTTATTGGTGTGTATGATTGTTTATTTGGGGTTGGATTTGGTATGTGTGTATTTTGGTGAATTGAGCCTTGGTGAAGGTTTGCTTCATGTTGCATCATTGTCATTACAGCTGACATTGGAAGCGAAGCTCCGAATGGTGTATTTTTTGTAGTGGTGCTCTCTTTCTTGCCCTTCACCTATGTTTGTACACCTTGTCTGGGTGGGTTTTGATGTTATTGATTGGCTTTAGGTTCCTCCATTGTCGGTTAGCTCTCTCTCAGGTAGGTCATGGGCCTTGGTTGCTTCCTGTAACGACCTGGATTTTTGCCGATTTATTTTAAATATTTAATGTGGTTTAAATATTGAGTTGAGAATATAAATCGATTTTTTTAATTAAGTTATTGATTTAATTATCGAAATATGAGAATCTGAAATAATTCAGGTGAATTAAAATGATAATAATAATAATTTATTATCAAGGAATTAATTGTTTTAAATTTAATTTATTTCGATTTAAATTAATATCTTCTCCATATGATCGAACTGGACTTCGAAACCAGTCCCAGTGTGTTCAGAATAGTGTTATAACCCTAGGGATCCGGTTGTTGCATTTAAATAGGAATTCGTAATTGCGAGTAATTGGCCACGAGATATTTTGGGTATTATAATAAATAAATTGTCAAAACCTACTACTTCATTCCTAAGTATTTTAGCTAATCAATTGGAGACCTAAGGAGTGAACTTATAGCCTAAAAATTTAATAGCACCTGGCTAGTTTGAAAAAAATATGCATCCTACTATGTATGAGTGAAAACGACTCTCTCCTTTTTCTTTATAAATGTGAAATCTCTTTCCCCTTTCAATAAAAAATTTCCTAGAATTTTAAAATCAAAGCTGATCTTCTCCACTAAAATCTGTCGAGGGAAAAAAAGTCGAGTTCCAACCTTCAAAATCAAATCGAAATATACATTTTGTAAGTCAATAAAGTGGGGAAGGGGCAATCGAACGAGGAAGCTTCAACTCTGATGAATTTGACAGAGCACTTGGTCATAATGAGATCGATTCCCTTTCTGTTGAGAAGGAACCGGAGCTCGCAAGTTGAAGTGGGTATATGGTGAGGTCTGATCTTCAATTTGGAGTACTATTTGAATACCGCAATGCTGCTATTGGGGGTTTGGCTTCAAAAGAAGATCACGAAAGGGTATAGGGGAGCTAAAGTACCTCGTGAAGGATTGTGTTTGGTGCTGGCACAATGAAGTTGGGAATATCGGTGACGGTGAGGAAGGAGAAGTAGTGTGGTTCTTTGTGCAGGAGTATGATTTTTGTTGCAAATTGGAGAAGAATTATTATTATAGAGTAGTAAGGTAAACAAATAGCTAATTCAATTTATTAAGAATGGTTAATTAATTATATAATATACATATATATATATATATATTCACTTCACGGTATTGTTAAACAAGTACACCATAAGATGACAACATTGATTTTTTTTATCCAGAAAATGTTTCTTTTACTGTTTTTGGTACATTAGATAAATAGTTGACCTTTGTTTTGACTGCTGAATGATCATACTACAAACACAAATAAGGACACCCATAGAAAAATAAACAAGTCAGTTAGCATCAGGGTTGATTCAAAGTATATATATTGAACCTGTATGAATAAACAAAAAGCATGTATAGTCCTTGTGTTATTTCCACTGGAATTATGTTTGGAAGTGGTAGGATATTCTCTTGATTCTCATAGTACCATTATTGTCATCTAATATCATACCCAATTAAGGAACTTATTATTTTTATTTTACTCTAAGTTATTCCTAATAATTTAATTGAACAATGTTAATTATTGGATAACGATATTCATTGAATATCGATAAGCATATGAGTTATTTTTGCAACTAATAATTTTCTGTTTTATCTAATAGTTTCTTTATTTACAGCACTAACAAAAAGAAGTTTTACCTTTAAAGTAAAATATATATATATATATATATATATTCAAACTTGTGTGGAAAACAACTAAATAAAATATCATATCCATTCTAGGTCCAAAAATCACGAAAACTGTCTCATGGATTCGTAGTTATGGAATTCTCAAGTTGGAGTTGGTTTGGATTGATTTTAGAGTCGACTGGATTTTTAATTTAAAATCGAAACAAGTCGCAAATATATCAAAATGAGTAGTCTCACTCTCTGGATTTTATTTAAATAATTTTTATGTATTGTTTGTTGGTTGATTGGTTGCATTGTAATTTGTTGTGGTTATTATATAAGTATATTAGTTATTTAGGCTTGGTGTTTGTGGCTATTATATACATATTGGTGGTTGGATATTCCCTGCAGTACCATTAGAAGATGCCCGCAGTATCATTAGCAGATGACCCTATGCGCCCCCACACCAGGGGCGGAGGCATGTGTGAGCTGGCCTGGGCACGTGCCCCCCCTCCCCCCCCCCCAAGAATTCTTCAACGAAAAAAAAATAGCAAACCGTGGCCCAAAAAAAAAAAAAAAAAAGGAATCGCTCTCGCTCCAGAAACCTAATCGCTCCACAAAAAAAGGAATCACAGATCGCAGCTCCAGAAATCGCATATCGCGGCTCCTCCTCCGCCCCACCAGCTCCTCCACGCAGTTGCTGCTCCTCCTCCTCGCAGCTTTCCAATGGGTACGCTTTTATGTTTATTCCTTTTTTGTGTTTCCTTCAAAATGATTCATCTTTGTTGATAATTTGATGGGTCAAGAACAGTTTAACAAGGCATTTCTATGAACTTGCCTGAATGTGTAAATATTGGTAAATTATAGGTTGTAAATTGCGGTACGATAAAAAAGCTATTTTATGATACATGGTGGTTTTTTGTGTAATGTGTTTTACCCAAATTTGTGTGCTACGTGCATAGGATGAGCATGACAGATTATAATATGCTATCAATGCCTTTAATTGAGCATTGAAAAAATATTTTTTTTTTTGTGATATTCTAGACATGTGAAAATATTTTAAAAGAACCATTGAAGATGTTTACATTGATGTTGAAGCTGCTACACCTTCAAGTAATGCAGTTGATGATGATAATCAAAATCCAATTATTGCAAGTTCGGTAATTCGAAGTCGTATTCAAGTCGATTTATCAAATCTTCCATCTGATCCTAGTTTAAGACATCAAATTTTGGATTATGATCCAAATGATCGAGATACAGTAAGAAGGGCATACTTACAAAAAGCTCCTTGTTAGCCTTCTTTGCAAATATTTCCACAAACAATAATTGGTGGAAGAGCTAGACGTTTTAATCAATCTTGGTTTGCCTATTATAAGAATTGGTTGGAATATAGTGTGAAAGAAGATGGAGTATATTGCTTGCTATGCTACTTATTTCGTCCCCAATCAATGAGTAGAAATACAAAGTGATGTATTTATTCGGGAGGGGTTTAGGAATTGGAAACATAATGAAAGGCTTAAAGAACATGCTATGCTAAATACTCATAGAGAAGCATACATAAAGGACGAGAATTTAATGAATCAAAATCAGCATATTGCAATGGCAATCGAGTGACAATCAACCCAAAGCAAAATTGACTATCAACATCGATTAAACTCAACTCTCGTATGCATTCGATATTTGTTACATCAGGTTTTGCCTTTTTGTGGCCAAGATGAATCCGAAGAATCGATGAATAAAGGAAATTTTCTTGAGCTTCTACAATGGATTGCTCACGCAAAGCCATTGGTTGATGCGGTTGTTCTAAAAAATGCACAACAAAATAATAAGATGACATCACCGGATATTCAAAATGATATAGTCAATTGTATTGTCGTGGAAATTTTAGACACTATCTTACAACATCTACATCTTTCCGGAGGACTATTTGCATTATTGATTGATGAAGCTCGTGATACATCAATTAAAGAACAAATGGCAATTGTTATAAGATTCGTGGATGAGAGAGGAAGTGTTATTGAAAGGTTTGTAGGCATGGTGCATGTTCCTAATACGACATCAATTTCTTTAAAAACATCACTTGATGCTTTTCTTGGTAAATATGAATTGAGTATGTCTATGTTGCAAGGCCAAGTCTACGATGGTGCAAGTACTATGCAAGGTATGTTTAATGGTCTTAAAACACTTGTTCTAAATGAGAACAAGTCTGCTTTCTATGTTCACTATTTTGCACATCAACTTCAATTAGCACTTGTTCATGTCGCTAAAGATATAGACCATATTTCTGAGTTTTTTTACTTGGTTAATAATTTGGTAAATCTCGTTGGAGCTTCATGCAAACGTCGGGACATTCTTAGAGAAAAAGAAGCAAATAGAATATTTAATCAGCTTGAAAGTGGTGAACTGTCTAGCGGACATGGATTAAATCAAGAACGTAGTTTGAAACGACCAGGTGACACACGTTGGGGTTCACACTAGTCAATTTGATTATTATGTTTTCTTCGGTTATTGATGTCCTTACCGATCTAGTGGAAGGTATGTATGGTGATAGAAAAGGGGAACCTTTAAGTTTAATCAAAGTGTTGCAGTCTTATGATTTCATATTTCTTTTGCATTTGATGAAAAGCGTTCTTGCAATTACTAATGATCTTTCCAAGGTATTACAACGAAAAGATCAAGATATCGTAAATGCATTGATGTTGGTAAAAGTATCTAAAGAGAGGTTAAATAAAATGCAAGCTAGTGGATGGAACGCTCTTCTAAAAGAGGTTAACTCTTTCTGCACCAATCAACAAATTCCTATTTCTAATATGGATGAGGATTACATTCTTTTGAGTAGATCAAGAAGAGAACCAATGATTACAAATTTACATCATTATCGAGTTGATTTGTTTTATCTTTGTTTAGATAAGCAGATTGTTAAGCTTAACAATCGCTTTGATGAGGTAAATTCAGAATTACTTCTTTGTATGTCCTCGCTTAGTCCAGTCGATTCATTTGCCTCTTTTGACAAATTGAAGTTAGCTCGATTATCTGAATTTTATCCCGATGATTTTTCTGAAGCAGAACGTATGGATCATTATAATCAGTTGGAAATTTATGAAACTGATATGAAGTCTAATGAGATGTTTAAAGATGTGAAAGGGATCGGTGATTTGGCTAGAAAGATGGCGTTGACAAAAAAAACATTGTGTATAATTTGGTTTACAAGCTCTTGACATTATCACTTATCTTACCCGTTTCAACTGCAATGGTGGAGAGAGCATTTTCTACTATGAATATAGTGAAGAATGACCTACGAAATCGAATGGGAGATGAATGGTTGAATTATAGTTGCGTTGCATACAGTGAAAAAGATATATTCAAAGAGACTGGCAACGATACAATTCTCGATCGCTTTCAAAACATGAGAACTCGACGTGGGCAACTTTAAAGTAGTGCAGTATATGTATGTTTTGTTTTGTTTGAAAGATCAATAATTGATCGTTTTTGTAATCGAATATTGTGGTATAATTATATTTAGTTGTGTTTGTTTGATGGTGCGAAATGATATTTATATACATAATCATATAGACAACATGAAAAAAAAATCGGGGGTTGCCGCCCCCGAACCCCCTCATTTATTATTTTGCCCCCCCCCCCCCATAAAAGAATCCTGGCTACGCCATTGCCCCCACACTATGATAGTGGATGGCCTTCTATACCGCGATATCCTGCCTCGAAGCAGGATGGTTATTATTTATGTTGGCTAACGTCTATGGATGCAGGAAAACAGGTCGGAGGGATCCAATTGGATCCCTCAAAAATATTATTATTTGTTTGTTTACATATCTATTATCATATATGATGGGTTAGAAAACATGTGATTGATAATTTGGTGTCTTTGAATGTTTAAATATCACTGGGCTTAAATGTTGATTTATAAAAATATCGTGAAAAGGGATTTTGAGATTTAAACGGGATAATCTATTTTTTTTTTAAAAAAAAATAGAATTTGAATTTCGAATGGGCTATAAAGATATTAACTTGTTTTTAATAAATAAAACAAGTATTGAATTTGTAAATTATGATTATAAATTGAATAATACAGGAAATTGAAGTATTGAATTTATAAAAGGTGATTATAAATTAAATAATGTGGGGAATGGAAATAAATTTATAAATGGTGTTTATAAATAATTATCATTGGATAATTGGGAAATTTAAATTCAAATGTGAATTTAGAAATAAGAATTGGAGATCGTTTTAAATAGAAAATAGTGAAAACTATTCCGATGTTTGGAATGTAAATTTAATTGGACAATTTAATTAGATTATTTGTAAAACAAGTTATATCCAGAAGGATATTGGAGTTGTATTAATTAGAAATTAAGATTTAAAATTATGTTAAAATATGTTCTATATTATATATAGATAAATTAAAATAAATAGAATATTCCAAAATAGGATTTTGGTTTTAAATTGATTTTTAAAATGGAGCTTGTTTTTAATATATAAAAAAGGAAGTTAAATTCGTAAACAATGTTTATAAATATAGAAGGTAATTATCATTGGATAATTGAAAAGTTTAAGTTCAAGTATGAATTCAGAAGGGAAATCAAAAATCATTTCGAGAAGAGAACGATAGATTTTTATTTTGTAATTCGGGATATAAACTTGATGGGAATAAATCCAAAGGATGTATTTTTGGAATTTGCATTTATCGAATTAAATAAAATAATTTGTTTCCAAAAGAAATTGGAAGTTAGTATAGAATTTAAAATTGTAATTGAGGTTATAACTAAGTTAAATGTTGAAGAGGATAATTGATGATTTAGGAAAATTGGAATTGTTTAATTTAGATTTAGAAAACCGGATTAATTTATATTTAAATACTAAATAATAGAGTTGAAATTTATTTATAAACGAAGTTTAAACGTTTATATAATTAAAACGAATTCGCCGTAGTGCGGTAGTTCGTAAATTGGTGTTTCGAACTTCAATTGAATATATAACTCAATTTAAGTCGAAATTCTTTGAAACAAGAATTGTCAAGACCAACTTGATAATAGTTTTCTAATGGAAGAGAAAAATCTGGATTTCGTCGTATAGATTTTGAGTTATGTCAAAATCAAATTTTCAGAAAAACAACGCTATAACCATTATAAAACCATAATGGTTTATTTAAATTAATAAAAGGATTTTAAGTAAATAAAATTCGATTTCCATTTAGAAATATCCAGATTTGAGTTATGAAATATATTTGAACTCAAGTGGAGTAATGAATTGATTTATGAAACAAAAATCAGATTTTCAATTGTTGAAAAGAGTTAACTAATTTGAAGAATAATTTGTTAATGGAATTTTGAATCAAAATTGGACATTGGATAAGGAAAAAAGTTTGAAATTTATAATTGAAATCAAATATATAACTCGAGTTGAAAAGGGAATTCGATTGGTTTATAAGTAATTAGAATATATAATATGTTCAAATAAAAAGTAAAATGGGCAAAATAGCTAATTAAAGAATAAATTAGCGAATTGAGTTAAAATGACCAGATTGAGTTGGAACAAATTAGAAATGGATGCATATGTGTTAACGGGTATGGAATGAAAAGAATGAAGATTACAATTTTAAGTGCCTGACAAAAAGGTACATGTTTAAATTTCATATGAGGTTTTGTGTGCCGAATCGGCAAGCCGCTTGGCTTTTTGATTTTTTTTTTTGAAGGAAAAGACCTAGAGAGGCGTTTTGTAGTTGTACCGAGTGACCTTTACAAAGGAGGTTATGGAAAAAAATTCTAGAAATTTAAGGAGTTATAGTATTTTTACAAAAATTGGAAACTAGAAATCAATATATAAATAAATACTGAATTCGATAAGGAAATAAACCTAAAATAGAATGTTATAAACAAAAAGGAAATCTATTATTAAATTTGGTAAGAATATAAAGAGAAACGTATATACGTTTTGAAAATGAATAAGTAGTTTTTATGGTATTGATTATTCGAGGTAAGTGGTCTTGTCATTTTTGAAGTTAAGGATGTTTAGTCAAGGTCTGAGAGGTAATTATACCCCCAACTTGATTGATTTCATTATTAACCGATAAATAGGAAAATTCAGTCTCGAAGATCAATATTTAAAGAGATTTAGTTGAATGCGGTATTTTGGGTTATTGTAACTATGTTTTACACAACATTCATTTTAACCCAGGTATGTGGAACTTTGGAAATATAAAAATAAATATTACTTGAGTATAGAAATGAATGGTCGTGAAAGAGAAAAGTAATTGGAATAAATTCCAATCATAAATAGAAAATATTTTCTAGGTATAGAAAATATAAGAAGGCGATATATGGAAATATTTTCCAAATAGCATAAGAGGCAAAGATGATTTTTAAAATATTGTGTTAACAAATATCGATAAAGATATGGAAAAGTAATTAAATTAATGAAATATTAATTAAGGGGCCCAGTGATTGTTTGATGTTATGATGAATGTTTGTTTTCTTCGATAGTTAATAACCGACTATCGAAGTATTTGCCAATATCTTTGTCAGTATGGATAGACCGGTTGGATTATTATCCAAAAACCAATTCGTATTGGCAGTAGCGTTGCGAATCAGATTATATGAAGACAATGAAGACGGAGTAAAGTGCAAGGGTTTTTTCTGTTAATCCTAAGTAGAAATTGCCTAAGATGGATTAATGGAAATTGCCCCTTCGGTTTCGTTCAATCCCAGAACGAATAGGTATAGACGAATATCTAACAGACTATTTCCAATGATCACATATGTTGGTCTGTACAAATATACATCTGGTGGTGGAGAATTTATTCTCTTAGCATAATATCAAGAATATATTTATGCAAATCAATTAATGATTAACAGATTTGACGATGTGGCATTCAAAGGGAATGAAGATGTGGCATGTCAAAAGATAACGTGGCCTCATGCCTCACAACCGGAAATGGTATAAAATCGGGTAGGTCACATTGCTAAGTGGGTAGCTACCAAGTAGAGTGTATTGTTACCTGATCTAGAGAAAATCCTTTTGCTTCTTTATTCTATCACTGCTGTTGCTTCGGAACGGTTGCTAATCCCAACCGTTGGTGACAATACATTCGATGCTCTCAAGAGAAGTGAGGGGCCTGTCATGTTTGGCCTGGGTTGCAAGATGTTCTTGTTGAACCCGGTGTATTCCTCTCTAGAGATACACTGTCAGAAGGTGGTCCCATACCTTGCCAGTTGGAACCCATTATCCAATAAGAGCCCGCGGTTTTGATTGTATACTTTATATGTTGAGCGTGAGATGCAAGCGTTCTGCTAGAGTGATGTTTACTTGTTTTAGACACTATTATAATATCAGAATAATATTGATTTCTAAATTTTTTAGGTTATCTTAAGGCAAAAAACCATCCGGGTTTTTGTGTGGATCGGTCTTACGATTATCTTTTCCTTCGAAAAGAAATTTTTAAAAAGTTAAACCAATGATTGGAGTTTACTCACACCTGTCCCATGACTGACCTAGAGTTTATTTTGTTTTGTTTTACCCTAAACTCTTGGGTGCCCAAATTTGTACGGGCAGTCAAGTAGTTCGGGTATTTACAGATATACTCGGAGGAGCTTGGAGTAGGAAGCTTCATCGTTATATAGTTATTGTTATTTCCGCTATGTTGTAAGTATTGTACTCGGATAATATTATGTATATACGGATAAAATTTTGTATTCCAAAAGCTGTTATATATCTTATATTTTATTCTGATGCGATGTGAGATTGTGTTATTGCTCAGTTATGCCTTCTATCTATTTTCTTCTATTCTAATTTTCTTTCTATCTATTTCTCATCCTCTAACTTCTTTCTATTAATGACCCGGTAATTTCTGGTGTTTGGTTAGTCGATATGGTATTTGTATCGATAATCAGGATCGGGAAAATGACGGTTCGCTACAGTGGTATCAGAGCTTAGGTTGAGCGAATACCTACGCTTTGGTGGGAGTTCGCTCATTAGAGATAGGGTCAGCAGTACCCTAGGATGAGTTGAGTATATATACGAGAAACGCGTGTTTATTATTTGATATAAAAAATGTTTTATATTGTGTCGGCTAGTCGATTGAGTGGTTTATAAATTCGAATTGATTTGTGGGGCGCCACGAGATCGATAGGAATTTCTAAACACTTGAACAAAAAATTCGACACGATATTGTTTTAAAGAGGGTAAATGAAATAATTTTACCCAAAATCTTATTTTTGTATAGAAGGAATAATTTTTTGAAATTATTATGATATATGGATGTGTTGGATGTTAATATTATAATCCAATGAGATTATAAAACTGGAATGGTTATATATAACCAAATAGAATTTTTATATGAATAAATATACAAATGAGTGGAAATAGAAATAAATTCAAACCAGAATTTGGAATTTAAATCCTGGGAAGTTGGAGAATATTTTCTAAAGTATATTAAAACAATATAGCTTTGTTTGGGAGGATTTTTGAATAAAAATCGTTTTGAATGCATTTTGGAAATGATAAATCACTGAACTCACTATAGTGGCTGGAAAATAATTCTAATGATGATTGCAGCATCATCAGTGCTCATTTTCGAGTTTCTGAGTAATGGATTGCTACCTTAGAAAAGTTTTTAATGAAATTTTTTTTGAAAGAAAACAAGTTGGTTTGGAAAATTCAAATGTTCTTAATTTGATATGGTAATAAATATATGTAGATATATTTATATGATTTCTAAAAGATTTAAAAAGAAAACCCAAGAATTTGAGTTCTGGAATATAAATTTAACTCAAGCAAGTTAAATGAATTGATGTGAATAAATTGACTAGAATCAATTTGAATGAACTTGAATGCACATGAATGAAAACCAAAAGTTTTGTTTGGAACTAAAATTTGTAGAAATATGAAACGTGAAGTTTTAACATCGGTGGTTTTTGAAGAGTAATGGGTTTGTATCATTTTTCCTACCTTAGTAATTTCGGGGACAAAATTCTTTTAAGGGGGGAAGAACGTAATGACCCGGATTTTTGTCGATTTATTTTAAATTTAATGTGGTTTGAAATATTGAGTTGAGAATATAAATCTAATTTTTTTAATTAAGTTGTCGATTTAATTATCGAAATACGAGAATCTGAAATAATTCGATTCGAATTTAAAATGGAGTCAATATAATTCAAATGATCAATATGAATTTTATTTGAATTAAAAGGATAATAATAATTTATTATCAAGGAATTAATTGTTTTGAATTTAATTTATTTCGATTTAAATTGATATCTCCTCTATATGATCGAACTGGACTTTGAAACCAGTCCCAGTGTGTTTAGAATAGTGTTATAATCCTAGGGATGTCAGTTGTTGCATTTAAATAGGAGTTCGTGATTGCGAGTTATTGGCCACGAGATATTTTGGGGTATTATAATAAATAAGTAAATAAATAATTGTCAAAACCTACAACTTCATTCCTAAGTAATTTAGCTAATCTATTAGAGAGCAAAGGAGTGAACGTGTAGCCTAAAAATTTAATAGCACATGGCTAGTTTGAAAAAATGTGCATCCTACTATGTACGAGTGAAAACAACTCCTCTCCTTTTTCTTTATAAATGCAAAATATCTTTCCCCTTTTCACTAAAAATTTTCCCAACGTTTTAAAATCAAAGCCGATCTTCTCCACTAAAATCCGTCAAGGGAAAAAAAAAGTCGAGTTCCAACCAACAAAATCAAATTGAAATATACATTTTGTAAATCAATAAAGTGGGGAAGGGGCGACCGAACGAGGGAGCTTCAACTCTGATGAATTTGACAGAGCACGTTGGTCATAAGGAGATCGATTCCCTTTTTATTGAGAAGCAATTGGAGCTTGCAAGTTGAAGTGGATACATGGTGAGGTATGATCTTCAATTTTGAGTACTATTTGAATATCGCGATGCTGCTATTGGGGGTTTGGCTTCAAAAGAAGATCGCAAAAGGGTACAGGGGAGCTACAGTACCTCGTGAAGGATTGTGTTTGGTGCTGACGCGATGGAGTTAGGAATATCGGTGACAGTGAGGAAGGAGTAGTGCGGTTCTTTGTGTAGGAGTATGATTTTTTTTGCAAATTGGAGAAGAATTATTATTATAGAGTAGTAAGGTAAACAAAAAGCTAATTCAATCTATTAAGAATGGTTAATTAATTATATAATATACACATATATATATTCACTTCAAGGTATTGTTAAATAAGTACACCTTAAGATGACCGTATTAATTTGTTTTCTTCTAGAAAATGTTTCTTTTACTATTTGTGGTACATTAGATAAATAGTTGACCTTTGTTTTGACGGCTGAATGATCATACTACAAACACAGACAAGGATGCCCATAGAAAAATAAACAAGTCAGTTAGCGTTAGGGTTGAATCCAAAGTATATATATTGAACTTGTACGAATAAACAAAAAGCATGTACAGTCCTTGTGTTATTTCTATTGGAATTATGTTTGGAAGTGGTAGGGTATTCTCTTGATTCTCATAGTACCATACTATTGTCATCTAATATCATACCCAATTAAGGAACTTATTATTTTTATTTCACTCTAAGCTATTTCAAATAATTTAATTGAACAACGTTAATTATTGGATAAAGACATTCATTGAATATAGATAAGCTATATGATTTATTTTTGCAACTAATAATTTTCCGTTTTATCTAATAGTTTCTTTATTTCCAACACTAACAAAAAGAGGCTTTACCTTTAAAGTCATATATATATATATATATATATATATTCAAACTTGTGTGGAAAACAACTAAATAAAATATCATTTCCATTCTAGGTCCAAAAATCACGAAAACTGTCACATGGATTCGTAGTTGTGGAATTCTGTAGTTGGAGGTGGTTTGGATTGATTTTAGAGTCGACTGGATTTTTAATTTAAAATCGAAACAAGTCGCAAATAAATCACAGTCTCACTCTCTGGGTTTTATTTAAATAATTTTTATATATTGTTTGTTGGTTGATTGGTTGCATTGTTATTTGTCGTGGTTATTATATAGGTATATTAGTTATTTAGGCTTGGTGTTTGTGGGTATTATATACATATTGGTGGTTGGATATTCCCCGTAGTGCCTTTAGCGGATGCACGCGGTATCATTAGCAGATGACCCTATGCGCCCCATACTATGATAGTGGATGACCTTCTATACCGCGATATCCTACCACGAAGCAGGATGGGTATTATTTATGTCGGCTAACGTCTGTGGATGCAGGAAAACAGGTTGGAGGGATCCAGTTGGATTCCCCAAAAATATTATTATTTGTTTTTTTACATATATATTATCATATATGATGTGTTAGAAAACCTACGATTGATAATTGGGTGTTTTTGAATGTTTAAATATCACTTGGCTTAAATGTTGATTTATAAAGATATCATGAAATGGGATTTTGAGATTCAAATGGGAAAATCTATTTTATTTTTTAAAAATAGAATTTGAATTTCAATTGGGCTATAAAGAGATTAACTTGCTTTGAATAAATAAAACAAGTACTGAATTTGTAAATGATGTTTATAAATTGAATAATACAGGAAACTGAAGTATTGAATTTATAAACGGTGATTATAAATCAAAAAATGTGGGGAATGGAAATAAATCTATAAATGGTGTTTATAAATAATTATCATTGGATAATGGGAAAATTTAAATTCAAATGTGAATTCAAAAATAAGAATTGGAGATCGTTTTAAATAGAAAACGATGAAGTCTATTCCAATCTTCGGAATGTAAATTTAACTGGATAATTAAATTAGATTACGCTGAATTTATAAAATAAATTATATCCAGAAGGATATTTCTTTGAAAGGAATATCCAAAAGGATATTGGAGTTGTATTAAATAGAAACTAAGACTTAAAATTATATTAAAATATGTTCTACATTATATATAGATAAATTAAAATAAATAGAATATTCCAAAATAGGATTTTTGTTTTTAAATTGATTTTTAAAATGGAGCTTGTTTTTAATATATAAACAAGGAAATTAAATTCGTAAACAATGTTTATAAATATATCAAGGTAATTATCATTAGATAATTGAAAAGTTTAGATTCAAGTATAAATTTAAAAGGGAAATCGAAAATCATTTCGAGAAGAGAACGATAGATTTTTATTTCAGAATTCGGGATATAAACTGGATGGGAATAAATCCAAAGGATGTATTTTTGGAATTCGATTTCATCGAATAGAAATTTGTTTCAAAAGAAATTGGAAGTTAATATAGAATTTAAAAATGTAATTGAGGTTATAACTAATTTAAATGTTGAAGAGGATAATTGATGATTTAGGAAAATTGGAATTGTTTAAGTTAGATTTAGAAATCCGGTTTAATTTATATTTAAATATTAAATAATAGAATTGAAATTTATTTATAAACGAAGTTTAAACGTTTATATAATTAAAACGAACTCGCCGCAGCGCGGTAGTTCGTAAATTGGTGTTTCGAACTTCAATTGAGTATATATAACTCAGTTTAAGTCTGAATTCTTTGAAACAAGAATTGTCAAGACCAATTTGACAATAGTTTCCTAATGGAAGAGAAAAATCTGGATTTTGACGTATAGATTTTAAGTTATGTCAAAATCAAATTTTCAGAAAAACGGCGCTATAACCATTATAAAACCATAACATTTTATTTAAATTAATAAAAGGATTTTAAGTAAATAAAATCCGATTTCCATTTAGAAATATCCAGATTTGAGTTATAAAATATATTCGAACTCAAGTGGAGTATTGAATTGATTTTTGAAACAAAAGTCAAAATTTTAATTGTTGAAAAGAATTAAGTAATTTGAAGAATAATTAGTTAACAGAATTTTGAACCGAAATTGGACTTTGGATAAGAAAAAAGGTTTGAAATTAATATTTGAAATCAAATATATAACTTGAGTTGAAAACGGAATTCGATTGGTTTATAAGTAATTAAAATATATTTGAGCATGAAATATTCAAATAAAAAGTGAAATGGGCAAAATAGCTAATTAAAGGATAAATTAGCGAATTGAGTTAAAATGATCAGATTGAGTTGGAATAAATTATAAATGGACGCATATGTGTTAACAGGTATGGAATGAAGAAAATGAAGATTAAAATTTTAAGTGCCCGATAAAAAGGTAAATGTTTAAATTTCATATGAGGTTTTATGCGCTGAATCGGCAAGCCGCTTGGCTTTTTAATTTTCTTTTTGAATGGAAAGGACCCAAACAGGCATTTTGTAGTGTTACCGAGTGACCTGTACAAAGGAGGTTATGTCGGAATTTTCCAGAAATTTAAGGAGTTATTTTAATTTTTTTAAGAAAATTGGATAACTAGAAAATCAATATATCAATACATATTGAATTCGGTAAGGAAACAAACTTAAAATAAAATGTTATAAACAAAAAGGAAATCTATATTCAAATCTGGTAGGAATAGAATGAGAAACGTATATACATTTTAAAAATGAATAAGTAGTTTTCATGGTGTTGATTATTCGAGGTAAGTGGTCTTCTTAGTTTTGAAGTTAAGGATGTTTTCACTCAAGGTCTGAGAGGTAATTATTCCCCAACTTGATTGATTTCATTATTAACCGATAAATAGGAAGGTTCAGCCTCGAACATCAATGTTTAAAGAGATTTAGTTGAATTCATTATTTTGGGTTGTTGTAACTATGTTTTACACAACATTCGTTTTACCCCAGGTAAGTGGAATTTTGGAAATATAAAAATAAATATTTCTTGAGTATAGAAATGAATTGTTGTGAAAGGGGAAAGTAATTGGAATAAATTCCAATCATAAATAGAAAATATTTTCTGGATATAGAAACTATAATAAGGCGATATATAGAAATATTTTCCAAATAGCGTAAGAGGCAAAGATGATTTTTGAAATATCATGTTAACAAATGTCGACAAGGAAATGGAGAAATGATTTAATTAATGAAATATTAATTAAGGGGCCCAGTGATTGTTTGATGTTATGGATGAATGTCTGTTCGTTTTCTTCGATAGTTAAATAACCGACTATCGAAGTATTTGCCAATATCGTTGTCATTATGGAGAGACATGTTGGATTATTATCCAAAACCACTCCGTATTGGCAGTAGCCTTGTGAATCAGATTATATAAAGACAATGATGTCGGAGTAAAGTGCAAGGGTTTTCTCTGTTAATCCTAGGTAGAAATTGCCTAAGATGGATTAATGGAAATTATGCCTTCGGTTTCATTCAATCCCAGAATGAACGGGTATAGACGAATGTCTAACAGAGTATTTCCATTGATCGCATATGTTGGTCTGTACAAATATACATTTGGTGGTGGAGAATTTATTCTCTTAGCATAATATCGAGAATATATTTGTGCAAATCAATTAATGATTAACGGATTTGACGATGTGGCATTCAACGGGAATGAAGATGTGGCATGTCGAAAGATAACGTGGCCTCAAGCCTCACAACCGGGAAATGGTATAAAAACGGGTAGGTCGCATGGCTAAGTGGGTGGCTGCCAAGTAGGGTGTATTGTCGCCTGATCTAGAGAAAATTTGTTTGCTTCTTTATTCTATCGTTATTGTTGCTTCGGAACGGTTGCTGATCCCAACCATTGGTGACAATACATTTGGTACTCTCAAGCGAGGTGAGGGGCCTGTCATGTTTAGCCTGGGTTGCAAGATGTTCTTGTTGAACCTGGTGTATTCCTCTCTAGAGACACACTATCGGGAGGTGGTCTCATACCTTGCTAGTTGGAACCCATTATCCAATAAGTGCCCGCGGTTTTGATTGTATACTATATATGTAGAGCTTGAGATGCAAGCGTTCTGCTAGATTGATATTTACTTGTTTTAGACACGATTATAATATCAGAATAATATTGATTTCAAAAAAATTTGGGTTATCGTAATGTAAAAACCATCTGTGTTTATGTGTGGTTTAGTCTTACGATTGTCTTTTCCTTCGAAAAGAAATTTTTAGAAAGTTAAACCAATGATTGGAGTTTACGCACACCAGTCCCATGACTGACCCAGAGTTTATTTTGTTTTGTTTTACCCTAAACTCTTGGGTGCCCAAATTTGTACGGACAATCAAGTAGTTCAGGTATTTACAGATATACTCGAAGGAGCTTGGATCAGGAGGCTTCATTGTTATATAGTTATTGTTATTTCCACTGTGTTGTAAGTATTGTACTCTGATAATATTATGTATATACAGATAAAATTTTGTATTTCAAAAGCTGTTATATATTATATTTTATTCCGCTGCGATGTGAGATTGTGTTGTTGTTCAGTTCTGCCTTCTATCTATTTTCTTCTATTCTAATTTTCTTTCTATCTATTTCTCATCCTCAAACTTCTTTCTATTAATGATCAGGTAATTTCTGGTATTTATTTAGTCGATATGGTATTTGTATCGATAATCAGGATCGGGAAAATGATGGTTCGCTACACTGCCCATCACTAGCGCCAGGTGAAGCCTAGGCTCTCAATTGCCGGTTTTTTGTGGTGGGAATTTTCTTGGATTATTTGTGTCATCTCACTTGGTATGCTTTACAATGTCGAAACTCCTTTGTCAAGTTCTATGGAATCATGATATGGGTCTGTCTATCATTTTCTTGAGTATTGTACCTTTTTCGTTGGGTCTGCCTCACAATTACAACATCATGAGTCTAGTGCTTTGAGCTAGCATATGTCAGATCTTGCCTTTTGCGAGTGGTGCTCTAGTAATACCCCCATTGCAGAGAGGTTACCTTTATCCATGCTTTTGGCTGTAGCAGTTTGCAATTGTGCATAATTTACGTACTTGGAATCCGTACACATATGCGTTGTTTAGGCCCTAATTTATTTAGTGTATGTGTGTATGTAAAATGAAAGATAAAATGTAATTCATTGTCCAGGATAGTATGTAATGTAACATGTTATATCCTCCCTGTGTGGAGTGAACTTTATTGTCGTCTAGTAAATTAGCTAGCTACAGAGCTCTTAGCCTGTATAGGTTGAGTGGACGAAACACTATAAACTCCATAGGTAGTGGATGGTCCACCTTAGAAACCAAAATTAGTTGACTGCTAACTACAGTCACTAGTACTATATTGTATTTTTTTATTATTACTCATAACAAAATGTGTTTGCGGTTACCTTAAAAACTGGTCGGCTATGCCAGTAAAAACATTTAAATTACACTAACGAAGAAAATTACGTGAAATTAAGCTTGAATCGACCGAAAAAATATGAGAATGACAAGAAGGGAGTAAGGATTTGGTGAAGAAATGAAAAAGGGGAGGTATTTATAGGGAGGAGCCGTAGCTCCAACGACTCAAATTTGATCCGTTAGAGCAGCGGTCCTTTATGGACCGTTTTCCCAACGATTCGTTTGATGTGTCTGGTCTGTCGCCAGGGAAAACGGCCTAGAAAGGACCCGCAAACGCCCCCGCTAAGCCTATATATTTTAGGCCATTCTCAGATTTCATAATTCCATGTGCTACATTCTCAGACGTAGCCATCGCATAACTATAGTCACTAAGTTTATTCAAAGAGAATATTTTTTTAATCATTATTTATTTTAGTTTACAAAAGAAAAATCATTATTTAATAATGTTTAATAAAAAAAAGTTAAGCTATTTTATGTGTCATATTAAGTTTAATAATTCTTCATTTAAAGTATTACCAATTATTTTATAATGATGATTTAAAGAAGACCAATTACGATCTAATTTATGAGCATTAGCAATTTACTTATTATTGTATTTATTATGTTTAAAAGGATATGAATTTTTATAATATATTGTTCATATTTTTAAATTGTTTATAACATTATATTGTTCAATAACATTTAAATTATTATATATCGATATTTAATTTTTTATTTACAAAATTATTTTTCATTATGAAACCCTATATTATTTAAATTGTTTTTTATATTATAAATTGTAATTTATTAAATTTAATTTATATTGTTAAATTTAGATTTGCTATATACTTTTAGAATTTGTATTAGTTTAGATTTGTAAATATTATCTATTTGTTTGACTAAAAAGATTTAATAAGCATTCAAGCATGTATTTCATCAATGGTTTAAAAGGATATTACTTTATTGAAAATATTTCGTAAAGAATTTTTTTAAGTATAGTTTTGTAAAGGAATTTTATAATGAAAATTATAAATCATTTTACTTAAATATTTTATTAAACAATTGAGCAAAAATTCATATTTTAAATACAAACGGGTTTAACTCATTTAATATGTTTTGAAAAGTAAATAGATTTCCAAATTGATTTGAAAATATACTTATTCCATTAGCATAGGTATATGAAAATTTCCAAATATAAAAATTTCATGTTTTGTTAGTATACTTAAGACGGTGTTAAATAGGTATATGAGTATATTTCCTAAATATTGGGCATATAATGTTTTTACATATACTTAGGTTGGTGTTAGATAAGATATTCATATATAAACATTTCTAGTATTGAAAAATATTTTATGTAAAGATAATATTTTAAAGTACTGAATTAATATCAATGGATACTTATAAATGTGAGATGAGTATATTAAAATGACTTCTGAGTTATAAGGAGATTAATTAACACAAAATTAATTAATTGAGACTTAGGGAATTCCTTTGTAAAACAATCTATAGACGATTGTTGTTTATGTATTGATATTTAAATAACCGACTATCAAATATTAATGTGATTTTATTTATCGATAGTTGTTTCAAAGAGACTGGGATCAAACGTAGTCATCCAAAAGTTACTACGATCCGGCCAAGTGATGGAATAAAAAGATTTTGAAAATGCTGAACATTTTTAATTGTAAAATAGTTAAGCAAGCTGTAACGTAATTTCAACCCTCATTAACCGAGAACTACTAAAACATGGGATATACAATAGTGATATGTGAGTCAATCCTATTATGGTATGTTTATCACCAACCTAGAATGGTAGAACCTTTGATTATTTTGCCCTTCGGTGTGGTTGCTAATCATAACCATGGGGGTGACATATTCGATACTATCAAGTTAAGTGGTAGGCCGGTTCTATATTAGCATGGGTGTAAGGCATTCTGAGGGCGTCTATACACTTATCTAAAGAGGTACGATGATCGGCGATACCCAGATGCCCAGTCATTCTATCGAACTCAAACTTCAATAAGTGCTTATATGATTTTAGTTACAGACCAATTATGTTGGTACGTGAAATGGCAGCATTCCAGCTATGTTAATATTTATTTTTGAATTACATATATTATTATAATATCACTAAGTTTTGATATAAAGTGTATTGGTTATCTTAAGGTAAAACCTCATTCGTATTTATGTGCGGCACGATCTTATAGGGTACTTGGGATTTCAAAGGTTCTACAGGTAAAATGAATAAAATTTCTTGTTACCTATTATAATGCTCAGAGAAAATCGAGTGTATTACAGGACAGTTAGATCTGCTATCCTTTCCTTTCTTTTTACTCTAATGATCGGGCTTTTAGTCATTTAGATGTATTTGTGTCGACTTCTGATGGTCATAAAATTGGGTCGTGACAACTATAGTAATGTACTTGTATTTGTAATATATATAAGTATGTAGATCCTATCTCTATTTTTCTCTCTTTCTTTTGGCTCTCCAGACCGTTCTTCGATATCCTACCAGGATTTGAATGCATAGAAAAGATGTAAGATATGGAAGCAGGAACTAGAAGGCTCAATGTTGGAGGAGGAAATACTATTACTAATGGTAACGCTCAAACTACTATGAGGAGAAACCAAGGTCGACAACCTAGTGCTACTGAAACACCACAAGTGGACATGGGAGCAATGTATAATCTTTTGTCAATTTTATATAAGCTGGGAACAATGTTGGATTCGTTAGTTGAAATGCTAGAGTTGCACATCTCTAAGTTCCTACTGCTAATTATGCTACCTTGAGTGCGGACTATGCAAGGCGGCGAAGAAAACAATTCATTAGAACTGCGGACTTAGTAGAAGTAAGAGTTGGTTACTTCATTATGAAAGGGGTTTTGTTGATCTTGGACATAGAAGAGGAGGCTCGCCTCTAGAAAAATACAAGGAGCTGTTGTTTTTTTGTCGAACGGTGTCGTCATGGGAGTAGCAGAAGAGAAGATGACATAGGATGAATTCAGAAGGACATTCGAAAAAAGGTTTATATAGAAATCGCTAGGTCTTCTTTTCTCTAGGAGTATGTCCAACTTGAGCATGTAAACATGCCTTTTCTTGAGTATCCTACAAGGTTTGGAGATGTTTCTCATTATGTTTATGCAATAGCGGATATTGTGTTAAAGAAGAACGAGAAGTTTATAAGAGGATTGAAACCAAAATTGTCTAAAGCTACTTTATCGCACATCAATATCCTTGGATGTCATGGTAATAATAACATATGGAATGGAGATATGTTTTCTTTTCTTAATGGTTAGACTAGGAGTGCTCGGTGCATCCAAAGTCAAGAAAGGAAATTATACCCGAAGTAGGGATTTAAAATGGTAGAGCTAGCAAGAAAGAAAAATCTGAGCTTATTTTCTTTAAGTAAAACAAAAAGGACAAAAAGGATCGCTAAACGAATAAATGTTGTTTAGAAGATAACAAGATTATTATCGGCAAGAAGAATATCAAGAGTTTCAACTGTGATCAGGTAGGGCACTGTAAGAGTAAGTGTCTAGAGCTGATTTGCTTTAATGGAGTTGTTTTTTGAAGTTGTATGTTTCCTTTGTTTTGAACAACCATATATATACGCGAATATTGACACATATAGTTTCAAATCTAATTCACACACACGCACACACACACACACACACACACACACACACATATATATATATATAACAGTTCTCTTTTGAATTATCTAGCTACAATTTTTAGTAAATAATATATTGATATTTATATACCATTTTTATGTAGTAAAAGGGACATATTAGGAGATTTATAGAAGGATTTATTCGTAACTAATGGTTGAAAATCCCTTTCATACTTATACACAAAAAAGTATACTAAACCAATATCGTTTATATGTATAATTTTGTTACATTATATTTATTTTTATTGATAATTACATATCTTAAATGGCTTTAGCGAATAATGAGTTAAATATATGGCGTGGATTGTGATAACTGTGGGACTTGAACTTTTGACCTCTTGGAAAAAAAACATGCACTAACCATTATGCTAAAAGATCCATGTGTTAATTGTTCGAAAGGGGTGTCAAAGAGCCTGACAATCTTATTGGCTCATCACCATATTCTACCGAGGTGTTGTGCATGTAACATGTATTAATACCACACTCACCGACTTCTCTAGAATCACACAATTTCAGCTGAGTATAGCAAACGCAACAATTAGAGATTATTTGTTAATTGCGAAAATTTGGCTCTGATACCAAGTGTGACAAGTACGGGTCTCGAACCTCTAACCTCTCAGAAAGCAACATACGCACTAATAACTATGCTAAAATATCTTGTGTTAACCTTTCAAAGGGAATCTTATATGGATAATCGTTTATTCGTGTATAGTTCAAATTAACAATTAGATATTGTTTGTTATAGCTATATGACTTTTGTATTTGCGTGTGATCATTCCTGTTAGCCTACCCAGTAGCAAGGTCGTCTAAAGATCAAGTGATTACAGTCACAAGCCACAGATATAAAATCATATCAAGCCAAGTTCTTAAAGTCGGGTCGAGTCGAAGGTAAGCCAAGCCAGATAGCTTTTCATCTTGCGGATCGAGCACAAGGAAAGATGGTCGAGTCGATGGTCTCCAGGTCGATGATCCCCGGGTCGATGGTCTCCAGGTTGATCATTCGATCCGATCGAAATGCTTGATTCATCCCATTATCCACAACATACCTACATTTTCCACTACCTTTGCATCGAGATGGATCTCTGCCACGTGGCCATGACCCGAACCCCTCGATCACCTGAAAACCGCTCCCACTACGTTCTATGAACCCAAACTAAATTCACCTGTACAGAAACCGTTCCCGCTCATTTTTCAAGACCCGAATCCTGTATATACTCGACCTGAAGGCCAAAATAAGGACTTTTTCACTTAAAATATTGAAGCTCTATATCCAATCCACCATTAAATTCGGCTTGAACCCTTTTCAGCATACTTGAGCGAATATCCATATTTTTTGAGAGAAATTTTATTGTATTTTGAGTTTTGAAGGATTTCAAGTGTAGAAATTGTAATTCTTTGTTGAATAGGAGAGTTATAAATTGGATGTAGGCGAGTTAAAACCGAACCACCATAAAAATCTTATTGTCTTGCTTTTTTCAATTATTTCTTCATATTTCATGCTCTAAACACGACTTTTTGGGTGTTAGTGCTATTTTTATCTACCATTTTGGTGCTTTCACTAGGAAGTGACCAATAATAATCGTCAAGACTTGATAGCCAAGATTCAGCGGCTAGTCCGAGGATGTCAACAACATAATGGCAATGACTAGGTTTCCTCCTAGAGCCATGACTCCTATTTATTGATGTTATTCAACATGGGGAGCTCTTGAGAAAATTCAAGATGCCAATCATGATGGAAAATGCGGGAAAGACTACTTCTGGATAGCCTCTCTTTTAAGGGGTCCAGTGGCATATAAACTTTACTACTACAACAAACGCTATTCCTGAATGAGTAGTGACCACTTGGTTTACACGACATGAACCTTCCCAACTGACTGAATCAAATGACACTGATATGGAGCAGTCTGTACCTTGTTCCGAAGACAACTCAGATGATCTTAGTGACGATAATTTTCAATGATGGGATACTAGAAAGCGAACGAGGATCCCTAACATTAAAAAGCTACTCATCACGCATGTGACATGATGAAGGACATATGTCATGCGACTTACTCCCCAAGGAACTTAGCTAACCTTAGCAATGACCATCTACTATCAACCACTCCAACGATGATCGATTTCCACCTGGTAAGTGTTAAAGCAACTTACTTAGGTCCCCGAAGTCAGGTATCAATTAAACCACCATTGGTCATGATCGGGCCTATGGATCATCATAAAGATGATAACAACTTGACTACTCATTGCCACCATGCGATCACAGCCTAGAAATGAGAGCTCGAGATTAAAGAAAATGAGAATCAACCATCTTCTTTCGACTTCATACTTTTATTTTGATAGAACGTACGAACATCACTCAAAACCTAGCAAGCTATGCTACCGTATTCAAGCTTATCTGATTAAAGTCTAGACCAACCAGCTGCTACGATAGGCCTTACAATGACTTGAGGCATATTGAATTCTATCAAAATGGAACATTAAATTGGACAAATTCGCCATTCTTCTTTCCCTTGGAAGGTTATCCCAGGATAGACATCAACGAATCTCATTGCTGAATTCACTGCCTTAAATAATTCGACAAAAGCACTAATCAGTTTCCTGCTTGATGGAAGATGTACATGAATGGGACTTTTAGCAGCTAACGTTTTGACAATAGAATGAGAAGTTGTACGAGAAATTCTAGTCATTGTTGAGTGCTTCCAATCTAAGGACACGAGGGGAGAAATGGAAGAAAGAGGCAAAAGAAAAAGAGTCAGACATAAAGTCTGGCGAGTTCCAGTGATTTACAAATGTACACAAAATAGAATGCCAAGATAGTTAAATAAGATAGGATAAGAAAGGTACAGTGTCATATTAGGCAACAGATAAACGAAACAGAACAACATGATGGACAGGAATAACAAGAATAGACTATGATCGAGTAATGCTTCACATTTATATCCCTAAACATATATGTCTGCACCAATGCTAGTATAACAAGTTCAGTAAGATTAGGTTCTCAACTTAATTACATATCAGCAGAATTAATAGTAGAGTTAAACAGTTGGATTAAACAGCAGGTTGGGCGTACCCTAATTACTACCCAAGCGATTGGATCCCTACTACGTAAATACCCTTTGTCAGCCCCGACAGTAGGGTGTATCACTCCTTAACCCAACAACTATATAACATAGACATATTTACCGGTGTTATAGCATCTTATCTTCCTTAGTCGGATCCATACACGCTCCTGAACCCGCCGAAACGCACCCATACCCACCCTTATATGAACCTCTTACTATCCATTTCAGTAAAGCATGCCCTGGCCCTACCTAGTGCGAAGCCCCCTCTAATAAGATACCTATAGGGGTATTGACTGATAAGAATTCCAAATAGTAGATTGACACAAGCCAAAACCCCTAAGCTTATGCCCCCAAAATAACTAGGATTTAAGAGTCCCCGGAACCCGATACAACACCAGAAGGAGGGACCTCTTAGCTTATTAATACTTCATATTTAATCTAGCATGTTTAGGTTTACTAATAAGCGTGGTTGTAGTTATTACATGTTATTATGTGTGTACAACCCTTCCCCAAAACACCTTCCCAGATGTATACAATTCCCACAACATTTTAGTTTATTAACCTACATCTGGTACTTATCATATTAAAAATGTCATTTGCTGAATGCCTATTTTAAGTCAAATCTAGCATGTCTAATTCATATGTATATTATTCATCAACTATGTTCCCAAACTACAACATATACCGGTTTATGCATATTATCCATTTATAGCTAGTATACACACATTATCCCTTTTTTAACCGTTTACAGGTCTAAACGTGTGTATATTATCCCTTCCCCAAAATTTGGTCAAATAATCTCAATTCAATAACATGCCTAAGTTCCTTTTTTATGTCTTCCAATATTTCCCCAATTATACGTGTTGATTCACGAGACTTTTGATTCAAGACAACGACGAAATGAAGATTATATTGAAGAGTTAAGTTCATATACATATGTGTGTGTATGTGTGTATGTGTGTGTTTAGTCGTGTTAGATATTTGTTAAAATCTATCCTCATAGTATAACACGAACGCACAAATCATTATATATATATATATATATATGTAAATGGCTATAAACAGCCATGAATGGACAAAATATGCTCAACCAGTCGACTGGTGACTGGCGAACCAGTCGACTGGTGACTGGCGCACCAGTCGATTGGTCAAGATTATTTTGCCCAGTCACAGCTAGTTTCTACATATTTTTAAATATAAATGATTTTTCAACATTTTCAAGCAGTTGACTGATGATATGAAGACCAGTTGACTGATTTGAAACAGCAGCCATTTATATGAAGAGTCATCTCCTTTCATGAATAGAGTTCTATTCGTTTCTAAATAGAAATGGCCACGTCTCTTCATAGTAATTATTCATGAAAGGTTGCTGCTCTTCTACTATTATATAAACATCGTAATCTTCATTTCCAAATTACCAATTCTTTCCAAATCTATTCTATTTTCTGATCTACATTTCTATACACTTGCATTCTAAAAAGCTTTCATATATTCAAATTACTTGTCTAATCATTAGAATTATTTCATATCACTTGGTTCAATAAGTGACATAATTCCTTCAATCTTCACATACACAATATACTATCGAGGATAAGGTTATGGAAGGATGTACGAAATCATTGGATATTCAGTGTTTCAAGAACACAAGCAAAAGTCAAACATTTGTTATTTGTAAAAGTTGTGTCGGAACTCAGGCGGGGAAAAGAACATGTTCCTTTAGGTGAAGAGAGGGTGTTGTTAGTGAATTCTAGAAGGAATCTGGGACTAGAGGTAGGACAGAAAGTCCGAACCAATATAAAATTCTAGTGTCACTTTACTTACTAATTTTACTTATTTGTTATATATTTATATTGTTTAGTTTTATTTGCATAACTATTGTATTATACAAGTTAGTATATCGTAGTCACTTCCGCATAATCCATATATAAAGATCCTTAAGTCATACATGACTTTTCATTTGGTATCAAACCAGGCCATCATTTAACATTAAAATCGTTATTTGATACATAGTTAATATGGATAATAACACTAGTACTAGCACAAATACTGGATACATAGAAGACCAATCTACTGCACGACCACCCTTTTTCAATGGCATGAACTATAGTTATTGGGCTACATGTATGAGAATATATATGCAAGCCAATAGTTTTGATGCTTGAACTATTACACAAAAGGAATATGCACAACCCACTACACCTTATACTGAATGGTCCGCAAATGAAAAAGCAGAGGCTACTGCCAATGCTAAAGCTATGAATATGTTGCATTGTGTCTTGGATAAAAACGAGTTTACTCGAAATTGTATGTGCAACACTGCATATGAAATTCGGCGAACACTCAAAGTAACTCACGATGGAACTAGCAAGGTCAAACAAAGCAAGATATCCATAGTTAAAAACCAATTTCAAAATTTTAGGATGAATGAAAATGAGTCTATAAATGACATGTACTCACGGTTTCAAAATATTTATCATTCTCTATTTGGTTTTGGAGAAAAATATTCTGATTTTGATATTGTTTATATTGTTTCAAAGATATTAAACTCTTTGACGGATGAATGGGAAAGGAAGGTTTTAACTATCGAGGACGTACCTATAATAGGCCTAGCGGGGTCGACCGCCCCTACTCAATCTAGCTACTGTATAACAAATTAACATTTGAGTAGCAAAAAAATTTCTCCTTCTTACTTTTAGATAGCCTTTTTATCAATTCCAGTACTTCAGTATTATTTGAGCAGCATGTTATTTCAAAATGAAAACAATAATTTGTGCATTGTAGCATGATCCATCATATTATGGTTATATATTATGTTATGACACTATGCTATTTTAATGTGTATCAATATTATATGCATGATAATTACATGGTTTTAATGGAATAGATGGTTGAAATGATGACATCCGTTGTCTATATTACATTAATAACTTTCCAAGTAAGCCGAAGTGGAAACCGTGCGCAATCTAAACCAATAGGTCATGGTCTATTGATCTGGGATCTATCATGGTCTTTTAGTTTTTTTGAATCGAGTTTATCTGCAACGATTTCCATTTCAATTATTTTAGTTTACACTTTTGGTTAGATTTTGATGACTTATATAAAAGATAATTATATTGGACATCATCCAAAGGAAAGAAAGTGCTTTAAAAAGAGATAATACTCAAGATTTTAAAAATATTTTGTTTTTAAACATGTGTTTTTATTAGTAGTATTTCAGCTTAGTTTTGTAGAATGCTAAATTTACATAAATTTATTATAGATGTGTAACAGTATGCAAGATATACCTCTTTCTTCGTTACTAGAAATACATTTGACTCGATTTCGCTCCCACTGACTAATTTTTCTGCGTACGCCATTGTACACGATGTACTCCAATTGGTCCAAAGACGATTGAGATTACCATCAGATCCATATGGGGATATTGCTTCCCATGTCTTGTCGAGGAACTTTTGCTTATCCTTCCTTTTCCATTGCGTACAAGAAATCCTTACCATTCTTTAAGGATTTAGCTTATCTTACCACATATCTACCCAATTATGGACCTTATGTGGTCTTTTACTTATCGTGCTAAGTGTTGGAAAATGAATGAGCAAAGAAAGAGAAAAGTGGGAAGAAGAAGAGATAGGGGTAGCAACATTTAAAGTCCCACATCATAGAAATATTAGCACAATCTCTCCTTATATATTAGAAGCCAAATAGGCTTATGTAAAATAAAAAAGAGAGGGATGATAAAAGGATGTGGACTTGGCCATATTAAATACATTAAAAAGTCAAAGATAAGGGCCTTGGGCCTTGGGGCTCTTGGGGTCTCCTGATTGGATATGGCCGACGTTGCTGATTGGGCTAGTGCACTGACATGAGAATATTTTTTCTCAGAATTTTAAAAGGTGTGTATGTTCAGTCCAGAATTCGAAAGGAATGTCTATTAACTGAACGAGTACAACCATTTGAATTCTCAGCATATGCATATTAATAACAGAGCGGTTAAAGGGTCGCAACCTTTCCTGTTCTGACGGTTACTGATGCATGCGAACAGGCACTCCTCCTTGCCTATATATACACTGCCCAAAACAAAGACAGAATTCACTTTTTCTGCTGCATTATTCCTTCTTCTTCAACGTAATTCTCTGATCTAGTTTCTATAACCAACTTCAGTTCGTCGGAGCTCCGTTTGCTGGCACTAAGCTACGGAGTTGGTCCGTTTTATCCTGGGAAACAAATTGGAACTACGTCGATTGGTGTATACGACGGCAATATTGTTTCAAGGAAACAGAAAAGTTCTGGACTCGGACATTATTTAAACAGAATACATTCTGTTTATCTTTGATTTTATGCACAAATCGGTTACGCTTTCTATGATTATTGTAAACATAGTTTGACGTGACAATTGTGACATAATTGATTAACAGTGATTGTTGTTGCTGTCTGTTTGTAATACAGTTGTGTAATTACAAAAGTTCTAACAATCTTGAAACAATATTTTGTTGCAAATGACGAAAAACAGCAGCACTGATTCTGCACCGATTCAGACGGTGAAAACTGCTCAGCCAGCGCCTGTGCTTCCGACAATGGCTCTGTCTCATGGCAAAAGGCCAGAGAAGTTCAATGGAATCAATTTCAAGCGCTGGCAACAGAAAATGTTGTTTTATTTAACAACACTAAGCCTTGCAAAGTTTCTGACTGAAGAGGCTCCTGTGGTAGACGAACTCGAACCTGACGCTACTAAAGTAGAGGCACTTAATATCTGGACAAATTCAGATTTCATGTGCAAAAACTATATTCTGAATGGTCTGGATGATAGCCTCTACAATGTCTATTGTACTTTTGCAACGTCCAAACAACTCTGGTTGGCTCTGGAAAAGAAGTACAAAACTGAAGATGCAGGCATGAAGAAATTCACTGCTGGAAAATTTCTAGACTTCAAAATGGTTGACTCAAAGACGGTGATAAGTCAAGCTCAAGAACTACAACTTATCATCCGTCAATTAGAAGATGAAAAGATGACTCTTAGCGAGACTTTTCAAGTTGCTGCAACTATTGAGAAATTGCCTCCTTCTTGGAAGGACTTTAAAATTTACCTTAAGCACAAGCGTAAGGAAATGACAATGGAAGATCTCATAGTTCGGCTTCGCATTAAGGAAGATAACAGAAATTCTGAGAAAAAGATTTCTCAGAATATTGCTGCCAAAGCAAATATTGTTGAGTCAGACAAAACTAACAAAAGAAAAAGGGAGAATGCTCCTAAGAAGTCAAAGAAATTTCTGGGTTCTTGCCACAACTGTGGAAAGAAGGGGCACAAAGCAGCCGAATGTCGTGCGCCTAAAAAGAAGAAGTTGGAAGCAAATACGACTGATGTTTCTAAAGGCATTTCTGATCTTGATTTATGTGCAGTAATATCAGAATGCAACCTTATTGGAAACTCAAAGGAATGGTTTGTAGACACTGGAGCCACTCGACACATATGTGCTAACAAGTGGATGTTTACAACCTATAAAACTGCAACTGATGCTGAACAACTTTTTATGGGCAATTCTTCCACTTCCAAGGTCGAAGGCAAAGGAAAAGTTGTGCTGAAACTGACTTCTGGAAAGGAACTGACTTTAAATGATGTTCTCCATGTTCCAGAAATTCGCAAGAACCTGATTTCAGGATCGTTGCTGAGCAAGCATGGCTTCAAATTGATCTTTGAAGCTGACAAATTTGTTCTTTCCAAGAATGGGGTGTATGTTGGAAGAGGTTATGTGTATGATGGTTTATGTAAAGCAAATGTAACCACTATTGTACAACGCACTGAAATGAATGAAAGTGAATCTTCTGCTTATATTGTTGAATCTTCTAACATATGGCATTCTAGATTAGAGCATGTAAACTTTGATACATTGCGAAAATTGATTAATCTAGAATTTATACCAAAATGCAATATAGATTCCAACTATAAATGTCAAGTTTGTGCAGAAGCAAAATTGACAAGAACCTCGTTTCATCATATTGAACGAGTGACAGAACCTCTAGACTTAATACATACTGATGTATGCGATTTGAAAATGTGTCAAACTAGAGGTGGAAAAAGGTACTTTATTACATTCATTGATGATTGTACCAGATACTGTCATGTGTATCTCCTTAGAAGTAAGGACGAAGCATTCGAAATGTTTAAACAGTATAAGGCAGAAGTTGAGAATCAACTCAACAAGAAAATAAAATCTTTAAGAAGTGATAGAGGAAGAGAATACGAGTCTCCATTTGAGGAATTCTGTGCTGAACATGGAATTATACATCAAACTACAGCCCCGTATTCACCTCAATACAACGTTATAGCCGAACGGAAAAATAGAACTCTTAAAGAAATGATGAATGCCTTACTAATTAGCTCTGGCTTGCCAGATAACTATTGGGGAGAAGCTATTCTTTCGGCAAATCATATTTTAAATAAAATACCCCGAAAGAAAATATCTAAATCTCCTCATGAACTTTGGAAAAACAGACCACCATCCTACAAATACCTAAAAGTGTGGGGGTGTCTTGCCAAAGTAGAGGTACCAAAACCAAAGAAGGTCAAAATTGGACCAAAAACAATTGATTGTGTATTCATTGGATATGCACAAAACAGTGCTGCATATCGATTTTTGGTATACAAATCTGAAATTGATGATATTCATGAAAATACCATCATTGAGTCGAGAAATGCTAGATTTTTCGAACATGTATTTCCCTTGAAACATGGTACTGAAAATCATGCACCTAAGAGACCAAGGGAAATTGAAGTTCCTTACTCTATTGAGGACGCTGAACAAAATAACACTCAGCAAAGTAGTGTTGAGCAGCAAGTGGAGGAACCAAGAAAAAGTAAAAGGTCAAGGACTTTAAAAACCTTTGGACCGGACTTCTATACATTTATGTTAGAAGATGATCCATTGACATACAAACAAGCTATGTCTTCCTACGATGCCCCTTATTGGAAGGAGGCAATTAACAATGAAATTGAATCCATTATGTCAAATCATACATGGGAATTGGTTGATTTACCTCAAGGATGTAAGGCCTTAGGTAATAAATGGATATTTAAAAAGAAATTGAAACCTGATGGTTCAATAGACAAGTACAAAGCTCGTCTGGTAGTCCAAGGATTTAGACAAAAGGAAGACCTGGACTATTTCGATACATATTCACCTGTAACGAGGATAACGTCAATTAGAATGCTCATTGCAATTGCATCCGTACATGACTTGGAAATACATCAAATGGATGTTAAAACTGCATTCCTGAATGGTGAACTAGAGGAGGAAATCTATATGAAACAACCTGAAGGATTTCTAAGCTCAGAAAATGAGCATAAAGTTTGCAAACTGGTAAAATCACTTTATGGCCTTAAGCAAGCTCCAAAACAGTGGCATGAGAAGTTTGACAATACTATGTTATCAAATAGATTCACGATAAATGAATCAGATAAATGTGTGTACATAAAACATACACACATTGGATATGTCATTGTTTGTCTTTATGTTGATGACCTATTGATCCTAGGCAACAACAAGGCCATAATAACATCTACAAAGGATATGTTATCCTCTAGATTCGATATGAAAGACCTAGGACTGGTTGATGTAATATTGGGTGTAAAAATCCTGAGAACACCACAGGGATATGCATTATCCCAATCGCATTACATCACCAAAATACTTGAGAAATTCAAGCAATATAATGTAACTATTGCAAAATCACCAGTAGATATGAACCAAAATTGGGTAAAGAACACTGGTGACGGTATCTACCAATTGGAATACTCTCGTATACTAGGAAGTATCATGTATGTTATGAACTGTACTAGGCCTGATATCGCATATGTTGTAAGCAAACTAAGTAGATTTACCAGCAATCCTGGTAAACATCATTGGAAAGCGATAATCAGAGTTCTAGGATATCTAAAGTATACACAGAGTTATGGTCTATACTATACAAACTATCCTTCAATAGTGGAAGGATACAGTGATGCAAATTGGATCACTGGATCAAATGATACAAAGTCTACAAGTGGATACGTGTTCACATTAGGAAATGGAGCAATTTCATGGAAATCATCCAAACAGACTTGTATCGCTAGATCTACGATGGAATCAGAGTTTATTGCACTAGATAAGACTGCAGAAGAAGCAGAATGGATTCGAAGCTTCTTGGAAGACATTCCTAATTGGAGCAAACCTATGCCTCCAATATGTATACATTGTGATAGTCAAACAGCTATTGGAAGAGCTAATAGTACACTATACAATGGTAAATCTAGGCATATTCGTCGTAGACATAAAATGATAAGACAACTTCTCTCTAATGGGGTTATCACAATAGATTACATTCGATCTAAAGATAACTTAGCGGATCCACTTACAAAAGGCTTGCCAAGAGAGAAAGTTCAAACCTTATCGAAGGGAATGGGGCTAAGGCCTATAGACTAAAGGTTTTTCTGAAATGGAAACCCCACCTGGTTGACTGGAGATCCCAAGATCTAGGTTCAAAGGGACAATGAAGTTTTAGAGAAACTTGATGGCACTGTTATACACAAACCATTCTTATGATAAGTCAGTGCATTTTATGTTGAATAAGGATAAGTATTAGTACTTTTAATGATGTCTGTATTTGAGGAATTAAAGAATACCCTTTACAGAATCACCTACGTAAGTGCGAAGGCGCCGCTTCAAAGAGAATTATGAGGCCAAATTCTCTAAGCACTTATGAGACCAGGCAGGTGTTCAAGGCAAAAACGAACACATACAGAGAACGAAGGGTTATAAGAAACATTTATCGTGTGTTATCTACTTTGGAATTACACAAATAGCTTACAGTTCAAGGACAGTCTATGTCTACTGATTCGCCGGTGATTCAAATAGGTAATCACTAGGAAAGTTCAAAGCCCTTGTGCTACTTTAACCGATGCGATAAATGGTTCGTGAAACTAAGATCGATTGCTCATTCATGTGGGGATTGTTGGAAAATGAATGAGCAAAGAAAGAGAAAAGTGGGAAGAAGAAGAGATAGGGGTAGCAACATTTAAAGTCCCACATCATAGAAATATTAGCACAATCTCTCCTTATATATTAGAAGCCAAATAGGCTTATGTAAAATAAAAAAGAGAGGGATGATAAAAGGATGTGGACTTGGCCATATTAAATACATTAAAAAGACAGAATTCACTTTTTCTGCTGCATTGTTCCTTCTTCTTCAACGTAATTCTCTGATCTAGTTTCTATAACCAACTTCAGTTCGTCGGAGCTCCGTTTGCTGGCACTAAGCTACGGAGTTGGTCCGTTTTATCCTGGAAAATAAATTGCAACTACGTCGATTGGTGTATACGACGGCAATATTGTTTCAAGGAAACAGAAAAGTTCTGGACTCGGACATTATTTAAACAGAATACTTTCTGTTTATCTTTGATTTTATGCACAAATCGGTTACGCATTCCATGATTATTGTAAACATAGTTTGACGTGACAATTGTGACATAATTGATTAACAGTGATTGTTATTGCTGTCTGTTTGTAATACAATTGTGTAATTACAAAAGTTCTAACACTAAGTACTGCTAACCATAATGATCTCACTGCATGCAATGACAGCGGTACCTTCTGCACCATCACCATATGGTGATTGCCTTTGTGGTTGATGCATGAGAGTTAGGGCACCATGGTTGATGCACGAGGGTTAGGACACCATTTGGGACTCTATAGTTTCTTTTTTTCGATGTAATTTTCGATGATGTCCCATGGAGACAATAATGCTTGTCCCATGGAGACCATAAGGTACTTCACAAAATTCAAATCTTTCTCCATTTCCTTCTTAGTTGTCGACCTCTTATATTTCAAATCCAGTTGTGTGGCTAGGTTGACTTTATCTACGTATCACATAGATCTATATGAGCACCAAATCTGGGCCTAACATTATTTTTGCTTAACCTTCTTTTCACCAGGTTCACTCTAATCGTTATCCCTCTTATTGATGGAGTGCTAATAATAAATGATTTTTTGATTTATGCTACTCCATTAATCTGTCTTATTAAATAAGGCAACCTCTAACTAGAGTACTTGCCACTTGGCTATTTTATAATAGGACTTTTTGAGAGTATACGGCTTGTCATTAGTCGGTGTTCATGAGAACTTCGTATTCTGATGCACCCCACCATATATGGCCATCAAAACAAACTTCTCATTTGCGTTATGCAAGCTAGCAATCGTGGAATTAAAATAGGTTAGGTATTATCATAGAGACTCACCACTACTGTGCTTAATGTTGAAAATCGAGTATATATATTAATATATATCCTTTGGTTGTTCCACGTGTACATAAAATTGATTGATGAACTTCTCATGCAGCATTGACCACGATCTAATAGATCCTAAAGGTAAACGATAAATCTAATGGTCGTTAGATTTAATAAGACTAGTTGAAAGCATTTTCACAAAACTTTTTCTGTGGCTCCACTCAATAGCATGCGCTGAGTGTGGCACTGCAGATGTACTATGGGTCAGTTGAATCCTTTTAGGGTTCTGCAGTTGACATTGGGGAATTCTTAGGATTCCTAGCAGTATCACCGTAAAACATATCAAGTACCAACCACACATGATTTTTTTTTTTGTATTTCATAAGTAAACATATGTTTTTTAATAACTTAAAATAGAAAAATAACATATGTATAAATTATTTGTGTTTTTATTTATAGACAACATGCACATGCATGGTTTGTTTCATAGATAAACAAATTAATTTTTTTAAAAAAAAATAGAATTTGAATTATTTATGGATAACAATGTAAATTTGCGGTAACGATTAAACGGTTACGATAACGATTATAAAATTTGTTAATCGTCAACAATGGTTGAGGTTACCGTTGACAGTAAAATTGACGGTTGTCGTAGCCGTAACACCCCTTCTTACCCCTTAGTGTATTCTACAACTGTTATTTATGCATGAAATAGTACTATTCTTTGATAACTGCATAGACATGGTGTAAAATAAACAGTACGCAAAACAACGGACAAGCGGAATTTGAAACGGTTCGTGTAAAGTTTAAATGTATCCACTTTGAACTATCATTCATTTCCTTACAGATCTTGAATACAATACTTAAATATAAAATACAACGATTTATCAATCCAAAGAAAAGAAAGTTATAGCTTTAAAAAAATTTAACAGGTATTTTCTTTCCAACAATGGTAAAGGCCCCAGACTTGTCCGACATCACTGTTTATTCATGGAGTATTTACAGGTATGGAGTTATAAAGAAATCAGTCTGGCACCTCTCCTAGAGTAGACACTTTCCATTTTTTAACCGATTTAATTGTATCTAGTTTGGTGGCTAATCGACTCCATTAGTGTTACCAAATCGATTTTCTTTTTCAAAATGCGGATGTAGATACGATTGTCTTCATCCAAATGTACGTGTTTACATGTCAACTCACTAGATGCTCCATTTGTTAAATGATGTACAATATATTATGTTTTTTATTTTATTTTCCCCCCACGCTAAAGCTATGGTTATTCGGACATACATTCAACAGCCATCGGTGCTATTTCAAGCAAGGAAAATGCATAGAGATGGAAGATATTAATATCAAAATTATGTACCCACTATGAAATGGGCATGATGGTAAGAAAGCCAGATAAATAAAATACATTAAATCACCCAACAATCATGCATCAAAAATCAATCATCATGCACATTCGTTCATAATACAGCTTCAACATACGAAAAGACGAGCAGTTTTTTTCACAAGCAATTTAGCATTTGGTATGCAATACAACTTCAAAAAAAAAAAAAAAAAAAAAAAAAAAAAGGAGTAGGTTTAGGAATCTTCATTCATATTCACGCCAGATGATGAAGGTTCACCAATGCAACTAGGAGAAGCAACAGCAGATGTTGATGCCTTCTTTGGCGAAGTTGCTGGTGATATCGATGCTTTCTTTAATGTTGTAGGCATTCCTGAAATTTCCTGATAAGATTACAATTTGGCTTGTTAGTTATGTTACATCCAACGTTGCAAGTCATTTTTTTATTTGTAGTAATAACCGCTAATACCAGAAGCTAAATCTATGTGATAACTAGCATGGAAAACACACAAAAAATTATCATTGTATCTTCCACTAAGTTGTGAAAGTGATGAAGACAAAAACGTCATCACATATAAATCTCCAGATTCACGTGTTTTTGTTTACCCCAATTTAAATTCAAAACGTTTTACTTTTGAAAGGGTGTTGATAGAGGGTCCCACGGTTTCTTCTTCCTAGTATCAGTTAACTCAGAAACTACTTATTTCATTATCAACAATTTCTAATATGGACTACAATCTTAACCGTCAGCTTTAATCTCAATGAAAAGGGGCCTTCTAATTTATTTATTTTTACTTTCAAACAGTTTGAGAACACTTACAATGGAAGGAACGAAAATATAACCGCTTATTAGGTCTTTATGGCATAATTGTTATCGTCAACTGTTTTGAGAGATCCACAAAGAAGACTGCATTGCGAAAGATGAAATGGTTAAGTAAATTTTACACCTTCAATTACCAAATCCTGTGGTACTAAAAAAATATGAAAAAAATGATTAAATTGGATTAAATATATGATTATTGAGAATGTTCTCTGAAATACAATGTTTTAGGAGAATAATTAGTAACATAGCAAGACAATGGGTATAATTCAGATAACATTTCAAACGATTAAAATTAAGAGCACGTGAAGCAATAAACTCAAATGGCAAGACGGTATGCCATAAATTTATGCTAGAAGCATTAAAAAATCGAGAATGTAGCTTGTGACATAAAAATAACAGAAGTGGATATATTTGTGACATAAAAAATAACAGACTACTCTTGTTTATTTCTTCTTAAAGTTGACATAGTACCCTTTCACCAAACATCCAAGAATTTTAAATTTTACATTTCCAAATAAATGCAAATTGTGCTGTGTTTTTGTTTTGACATCAGTGTCATCGTTTGTAGAGATAGTTAAGTATGGCTAATCACAGATTCAAAGATATAGCAAACAAAATAAATAGTTACTTACTCCAAAATTATCAGTAGGGAGGGATCTTGATTATGCATGTGCTCACTGATCAGCCGAACATTTTTAAAGAGGAAAAAAAAAAAAACAGTGGTTTCAACTTTCAAGATCAGTGCAATCAATGTTGTAGGGTGAATATACAAAAATACACAGTGACCTAAAGGTGTGTCTTGTAGACAGGTGATAAACGATTCTAATTATAATTTGGTTCTAGACGCATTACAGCGTCACAGATATAAGATGACAATAATAACCGTGTTGTCTATGAGTAACAATTTCACTTTACGACTCATACATACAGTAACTTTCTGGAGAGAATTTTTACCAAAGAGTGTGAAGACAATTTATATCCAGATCCACTGTGATTCCTATTACCAAAAAATTAAGTACTAAGACGTGTTTATAACGTGTTCATAATTAAAAATTTATATTCACTCTACAAGTGTAGTGTTGGCTAGAGAATAGATGCTTTTGATGCAAATGGCGTCATATCCACATTCCTACCTGAAATCTGTTTTGACTATCAAATATTTGTATCTCTATATACACCATATTGAATATTATCTTATTTGTTACAATTAATAAATCTAAAGACAGAAATAAATAAAAAATGATCGAAATAAAAATAAAATAAAAGACAGAAATAACATTTTTTTAAGTTTAACATAAAATTGTTTCAGTTTAGATGAAAATATGAAAAACGAAAATAATGATAAAAGTTGCTTTGAGAAGTGAATATGAATTTACATGCATATGAGATAAAATACGACTTTGATAAAACAACAGATTTCACTATACTAGGATATGCTCAAAAATAAATTATTATCCTGACACAACCTGAACAGATAACTTACGTATGCAAGCACTTTAAATCCGCATCTGTGTTCGTTTTTTTCCCATGTCAAACATTTATCTACTTTTTAACTGTGGATGCAGATGGATTTAGGATTTTTGGTGTGTCTATTGACAGGCTTAGTTCCAACTAAGCATGGATAACAACATTCTTTATCTTCTCCGACTTCGTGAAAATAATAATTCAAAATGCTTTCGCAGATCTATTGCTGTATTAGCTCAACTCAGATATTTATTGTCAACAACAACAAAGAATTGACATAATAAAACAAGACAGGTAAAAAGGCCCATATCTGAAGAAAGGGAAAGGGGAAAAGAAATACTAAGCTCATGATGCGGAGATTTGATAAAATGACATCTGTGTAAGCTATGCAGCTCAAATTAATACCCTTCCAGAAAACAAATGAAAATGCTAACCTTCATTAAATGTAACCTCAAATCGCTAGGTCGAACCCCTTCACCAATGCAAACCATAGCAAATCGAGAGTATTGATAAAGAACGTCGGCGGCAGCTTGTTTAAATTGTTCGGTCTGCAAATAAAACTTAAATGTTCGTAACAGTGGAATAAATAAAGTGATAAATACTATATTACACAACATCCGCTCTAAAGCCCACACTGAATTCCCAGGACACCGAATTTCTGTACAGTAATGGTAAAATAATAAGGGAAAATTTTATGTATTAGTCATGCTAATGTTAACCGAATTTAGAATGAGAAACCTCACAATCAACAAAATCAAAGAACATGATCCTAATCGAACACCCATGAGAGAGACCGCGCAATCAACAAGTCAAAAGTACATGACCCTTGTTGAATACCCATCAGAGACACACTGCAATCAAAAAAGTCAGAAGCACATCATCCTAATCGAATATGATGATATCTCTGAAACTACATGTCTACCAGCCTTTTGGTAAGGCCGTCAAGATCGCATACATACCAGAAATTCAAGACAAACCTTCATCGGAAGGCCTTCACCCGGCTCGGCCATTATTCGGCTCGACCCATCCCCAGGTCGATGTCGGTCCCACTATACAACACGTAGAAGCAATAGGAAATTTGGCTCGGTGTAACCCGCGGGTCGAACAAGACTCGAGTCGACCAAGACCTGGATTGACGAGAATCAAGCAACATGAAGTCAACTAGATGATCCGGCACCAGGTCGAATGAATCTCGGTTCGACCATATCGAGCCAGGACCCCTCCTGCATATGAATATCTTCCTAAAGGATTGCTCTTGCTCCAATTTGACTACATCTTCTACCCTTAGAGCTCCAGATCAGCTGCCATTTGTCCATATCTGATCGGGTTGAGCCTTTTCACCCGAGAAGAAAGCTTCTTCAGTAATTTCTACAGTCTCGGGATGGATGTCATGTGTCCTAGTCGACCCGAAAACTGTAGCATCTATAAATAGCCCTCCAAAACTTCAAAGAAATGACTTTTGGTCAATCTCTTGTCATTTTAGCATTACAGCGTTGAAATCGGATTTAGCCACTAAAACCATCCTTTGTACTCAAAGTTTACAAATAATCAAGAGATTATAAAGTGGACGTAAGCTCGTTAACGCCAAACCAGTGTGATTACATTTACTCTCGTTTTCATTTATATTTCTTCATTTTATTCCCCACATTATCTCTTTTTAGGTGTTGTGTCACTTTTTATGTCAACACTTTAGTGCTTTCACTGAGAAAACTCAATTCTCAACGTTTGAAGGGTTTTGATCTACTTTTGAATCACCAAGTCCGGGACAAAATCCTAGTTTCCATCATTTTCAACAACAATGGTCTCCTAGTTTTTTGCATGCGCTTCTAGAAAACAGCATCACCAGCCGACTCCTGCCTCACCAGCAAACACGACAACGCTCCAGCCCTCGGCTCGACACAGGCTGGGTCGACCCTTCTCGGGTCGAGATCCACCCAACCCAAGACATGGATCGCATAACGAGACACTGGGAAGAGTTTAGGAACGAGCACACTACTTCTCTGACACGAAATCATGATGTAGAAGGCACGTCATCATCTAGGAGGAGCGAGGACAAGCCATGACAGCATCGCCCACTTGAAAGACCAGCGAATGTGAAGGACTTACGCTTTGGAAGACTCCCAGCTCAGCTCGACCAAACCGAACCGGCTCGACGTTGTGGAGCTGGGGCATGCCGAGTCGGACCCATCAAGCCCAATGTCTTGCCTACCCGAAATCTTCTTCCTCGTCCAGCTAATCGTGACACTTTCAGAGCCACCTGCCTTCCTGTGCTTCCTCTTGTGTGCCTGTGATTGACTGAGACAACTGGGGCCAAGGAACCGCCCGGACGACGGACCAAGTGACGCAGGTTGGTACAAGGGCAAAGGGGGCCCAACGAGCTGAGAGCTCAGATCATGTCATTCAGCATTCCCGATCTGACTACCATGGACCGACAGATCATGAATGATAGGCAAGACTACAAGAACGAAGATTGGGGAATCGATCGTAGCCACACTCCGTTTACATACGACATTCTGCAAGCGAAATTCCCAAAGAGATTCAACATGTCACAGATAAGCCACTACTCAGGCACGACAGATCCTCATCAGCACTTGATGAGATATTCATAGCATATGGAGACTTCGGCTGCCCCAATGCGGTTAAGTGCAAGGCTTTCCTAATGTATCTTGACGGGGTAGCGCTCATGTGGTTCACATGACTTCCTCCGAGATCGGTCCCGAACTTCAAAGACATGGGTAAAGTTCTAAATCAGTTCCGTCTAATCACCACTAAATCTAAGCATGTCATGGCCCTTTCTGCAACAAAGCAAACTCCAGAAGAATCACTGAGGGATTACCTTAACCGATTCAATACCAGCCATAACTGAAGTAATCCCAACCCTGAAATAGTTTTGATGGCAATTGTCGATGGAGTCGACAAGAAAATGGAGTTTGGGAAGTATTTGATTGGAAAACCTCCCACGACTATAGAACTATTCTACGGAAAAAGCCAATGCGCGCCTGGGACAAGAAAACGCACGAGTGAATCAGAAAGAAAAGCCAAGTGGTGTGTTGAAAGAAGGCATTCAGAGCAATGTGACCATGAAGCAGTCCTAATATAATTCCAGAAAGGTCGAAGTAAATGTTGGAAATCGTGTCAAACAAAATAATAGCCAACGAAAAAACGACAATGGAGGCTGTAACCAAAATGGGAATCGCAGGAAGCAACCTCCTTTTCAGACGTTTGATAGTTATACAAAGTTGAATGACACGTTAAAAAACATCTTAATACTTATGATACGATCATAGTAGTTAAGGCTCAAAAAGGCGCAAGGCTTGAGCCTTGGGTTTTTTGTGCGATTTTTTTTTACAAGCATGAGCTTTTTTGCTTAAAAAAACTGCACTACAAAATGCTACTGAAAATGATAAGTTTAGTGATAAAAAAAACATAGACTAGTAGGTACAAGTTACAAATGCAATTTCGGAACTAAAACGATCACAAATCCAATAAATTTTGATTATTTAAAACACAACTCTTTAAACTTTAAAATTAAAACATAACTTTACAAATATTAAAACATATCTAAATTTTAATTTAAAATTTAATAGATAAGTAAATTAACTAACGAGTTTAGATTAAAGTATAAACATTTAAACTAATTAATTTAAATGAATAACATTTAAAAAAAACCGATAAACTACTGTTGATATTTGATATATACACACATACATACATATATATATATATATACATCTGACGGTGGCAACAACAACTGTAGATGCAGCAACAGTTTTTTAGTGTCGAATGCGTTTAAACGAAAACCTTAAAAATCGAACAAAATTGTTCGAATTTGATAGCTGAGGGTTGGACCGAGTCCAAACGAAAGTGGGTTTCGCATAAAATCAATTATTTCTCGAGGTGCTCTTATTTGAGCCTCAGCGCCTCGAGAAAAAGTGCCAAAGACGCGCTTTATTTGCGTCTCGGTTAGCCGAGGCGCCTCGAAGGCCAGCGAGGCGCAAAACTTGCACCTGAGCCTTAGGCACACTTAAGTGCACGCCTTAACAACTATGGATACGATGCAGTACAAGAAACCACCTCCGCGGAAATCCATAGAGAAGAGGCGTGAGACTGGGAAGTTCTGTTTATTTCATGAGATTTACGGTCATACGGCTAATGAATGTCGTCATCTCAGATACACATCATCGAGAAACTGATTAAAAAAGGAAAACTTGATGAATAATAGGTTGCCCTACGGGACAGAGGGTAGGGGACTTCGAACCCCAAATCAGGTCAGGTGGCTCCAGAGCCACCCAGCAAAAAAATAAAGGAATTGTTATTAATACTATTATCGAAGGTCCACATCCGGCAGGTCACAGTGCTCGAACTATGGAGCTATATGTTAATGTTGCAAAGCATTTGGATGTTGGGGAGTGCAGCACCCTCGAAGCAGCGGATCGCAGAGGAAGACGATGGTCGACGATATTGCCTTCAGTGACAGAGAATCAGAGGAGGCTGAGATCCCGAGTATTGATCTTTTGATGATTACGGCCAACATCGGCTCAACCACTGTATGGAAAGTCCTTATAAACAGCGGGAGTTTCGTAAATATTCAATTCAAACGGGCCTATAACCAAATGAGGTTAGAGATGAGAGACTTAAAGTCGTGCAAACGCAGGATACGCGGTCTCAATCGCTCAACTAATGAACCGGTGGGATTAATTGATTTGGCGGTGGAGTTGGGTGAAGGGGACCATCGAAGAGTGTGGATCCTCCCTTTCTTGTGATGGACATAAACTCTCCATACAACACATTTTTGGGTCGACCGGGCCTAGCAGAATTCAGAGCATGCATAGCACGCTAGTGTCTGCTCCTTAAGTTTCTGACTGAAGCTGGAGTTGAGGTAGTACGAGGATATCAAGTAGCAGGACAAGCGTGCTACTAAGCGGAATGGAAGAAAGTCTGTGATAAGGAAAACAAGGAGTCCGAAGACAATCCTCCTCCTGCAAAGGAGGCGGCATCATAGTAAATAAAGAAAACATTCCGACTAGGACAGTCTGGTCGCCATCTCGAGGATATCAATTCAAGGGAGGATGAAGAAACGTGATGTAGAAAGGCGACCCGTAATGAAACTACGATGGAGATACCGATCGATAACGACGACCCGATCAAGCTCTTGAAGATCGGATCCCACTTAGACACCCTCCGAACGAGGGAGTCGACTCTGACATGTGTGAGATATCTCTGTCCATATGACTCATTCGTTAAATATTGACCCAAAGCATGTCCTAACAAAGCAAAAAAAGCTCATGCTTGGCCCAGAGAGGTCGCCAGCTTTGAAGAGAGAGGTCGAAAGGTTAAATAATGGACTCATCTGAGATGCGACATACCCCAAGTGGATATCAAACCCAGTGCTACTGAAGAAGGCAAACGGGAAGTGACGAACGTGCATTGACTTTTCAGACTTGAATAAGGTTTGTCCTAAAGATAGTTTCTCACTTTCCAAGATTGATCAGCTTGTTGACTCAACGACTGGACATAAACTTCTTTCATTCATAGATGCTTATTTGCGATATAACCAGATTGTGACGCATGTCATAGGCCAAGAGCATACTAGTTTCAGAACGGATCTCGGATTGTATTGTTATATGGTCATGTCTTTTGGACTGAAGAATATGGGAGCAACTTACCAACCCTTGGTTAACTGCGTGTTCCATGATCGAATCGGAAAGACGATAGAGGTGTATGTAGATGATACGCTGGTAAAGTCAAAGCAATCAACCGATCATGTACGCGACTTGGCAGAGATGTTCGATGTATTTCGCAGATATGTAATCAAGCTCAACCTTTTGAAATGCTCTTTTGGCGTTGCGTCAACGAAGTTTTTGTGCTTCATCGTCATCTCTCGAGAAATTGAAATTAACCCCAACAGATCAAAGCAATTAAGGATATTCAAGAGCCTCGGAAGATCAAAGACATGCAGAGCATGACAGGAAAGGTTGCACCTTTGAACATATTTATTTCTAGAGCGACCGACAAGTGCATTCCCTTCTTTGAATTAATAATGCGAGGGAAGTGCAACTTCGCTTGGACACCTGATTGTGTCGAAGCTTTTCAGAAGTTGCTTAATCATTTGGAGAGGCCATCTATATTGTTTAGTTAGTGGACCATAAAGACTTGTTTGTGTATCTGGCAGTGTCCCTACATGTTATCAGGTCAACATTAGTCCGTGAAGAAGATAGGGTGCAACGACCAGTCTATTATGTAAGCATGGGCTTTATCGTCAGCTCTCGAGAAATTGAAATTAACCCCGAACAGATCGAAGCAATTAAGGGTATTCAGAGCCTTGGAAGATAAAAGACATGCAGAACCTGACAAGAAAGGTTGCAATTTTGGACAGATTTATTTCTGGAGCGACCGATAAGTACATTCCCTTCTTTAAATTAATAAAGCGAAGGAAGCACAACTTCGCTTGGACGCGTGATTATGTCGAAGCTTTTCAGATACTGCTTAATCATTTGGAGAGGCCACCTATATTGTTTAGCCAGTGGACCATGATGACTTGTTTGTGTACCTGGCAGTGTCCCTACATGTTATCAGCTCAGCTTTAGTCCTAAAGAAGATAGGGTGCAGTGACCAGTTTGTTGACAGAATTGAAAAGCCCTGTCACTACTTCCAAGCTCATCCCATCAAAGTATACACCGACCAGCCGCTAGGATAGGTCCTTCAGCGACCTAAGGCGTCTGGGAGGTTGCTCAAATGGAACATTGAGCTGAGTCAGTTCGACATCACCTTTCTTCCGCGAAAGTCTATCAGAGGACAAGCATTGGCAAACTTCATAGCCGAGTTCACGACTCCCGATAATGACATTCCAGAGGGTGATTCCAATTTTTCTAATGTCAAACCAAGACTAGACACATGGAAATTGTACGCGGATGGGGCTCGTAATGAACGACGCTTTGGCGCCGAAGTTGTTTTGTTAACACCTGAGTGACGTTCGATTTATTACGCTATGAGGTTAGACTTTCTCGCTACCAACAACGATTCTGAGTGTGAATCCCTGATTGTTGGGCTGAAACTCGCGAAGGACTTGAGGGTAGTGGCGTTGGACATTTTATGTAATTCACAACTTATAGTATTCCAGGTTCGAAAGAAGTAACAGGCTAAAGGGGCACGACTTGTCGCCTATCTTAAACGGGTAAAAGAGGAGTTGGACGATTTTGACTACCATAGCATCTCACATGTTCCAAGATAAGAAAATCAAAAGGCTGACATATTAACTAAACTGACTAATTTCGATGCCCGAGATGAAGCAAAAATGGTGCCAATAGAGACGTTACGCTCCGAGCATAGGTCAGATGGAAATTGATCAAGCCTTGGAGATCGAACCTGAGAAAGAGTCATGTATGACCACTATCAAGGACTTCCTCCAGAGTGTAACCCTCCCGAAAAGACAATGAAAAGCGAGCTCTCTTGCGCAAAGCCTCGAGATATATCATCCAGATAGATACACTCTACAGAAGAGGGTTCTCAGTTCCTATGCTCCGTTGTAGGGCCGGCGATAAAGCAAAATTAGTGTTACGGGAAGTGCACGAAGGCAAATGCGGTGCTCACACCGGAGGGTAGACGCTGGCAAAAAAAGTATTGCAGTATAACTACTTTTGGCCTACTGTCAGTCAAGATGCGACCAATTATTCCAACATTGTCACAAATGTCAAAGTTTTGCCAAGATTCAAAGGGCTCCGCCAACACAACTCAACCAGATGGTTAATCCATAGCCATTCGTTGTATGAAGAGTGAACATCATTGGAAGCCTTCCAATTTCTAAAGGCAGAGCGAAGTACACGATCATGCTTGTGGACTACTTGACGAAATGGTCGAAGCCGAACCATTGACCACAATCACGACAAAGTGGGTGATCAACTTTATCGTCGAAAACATCATATGCCAATTTAGGCTTCCCTGGACCATCATAACTGATGACAGGACCCAGTTTCAAAGCTCGGAATTCAAAGATTTCTGACAACGATACCATATCGAGAAGTACACCGTAGTCGCATACTCGCAATCAAATGTACAAGTCGAGGCTCTGAACAAGAACATGCAGTCCATCCTAAAGAAAAAGCTGGAACAAGGCAAATGCAAATGGGTCGACGAACTACCTTTATCCCTTTGGGATTATCGAACAACCCATAAGTCTGCGACTGGTCATACTCCGTTCGCCTTGTCCTATGGCTCTGAAGCAGTCATCCCGATAAAGCTCAAAGTTCCCTCTCATAGGACATATTATGACCCGCTAACTAACAAAGCGCTTCTCTTAAAATCACTGGACATGATTGACGAGAAGAGAGAAAAGCTAACTTGCGTGCTGAGGCGCACAAGAAACGAGTTGTCTGATACTATAATAAGAAAGTTCGATTTAAAACCTTTGATTTTGGGTACCTTATTTTGAAACGAGTTTTCCCAGTCCCAGTTCACACAGGCCCAAAGTAAGAAGGACCTTACGTCATCTAACAGAGGCTTGATAATGGAACCTTCAGGCTAACGACTATTGATGGCGATTCACTCCTAAGAGCATGGAATGTCGAACATTTGCGACATTATCTTTTTTAGACTTTTATTGTTTCATTTATTTCATTTATTCTTAGCACTGTAATAAAGTGTGTCTCGCCACTTACTATTGTTCATAAATAAAAGCTCTTTTCTATGCTTCACTATTGTGTCTGTTACTTCGGCTATGTGTTAGGATTCAACCGACCTGTGCCAAGGATCGAACGAAGAGAAAATGAACTCACAAACGACATTCATTGGCTCACGTTTCGACGAGCTGGCCTAGTCGGACTTGGGTTGACTGAAATTCAAGCATGACCTCGATGCTCGAACAGGCGATCAACACTTTGTGAACTAAAAGTGTTGAAACGACGCCTCAACAACATCTTTAACTCTCTCTCACGTTTCAACGAGACGAGTATAAACTATGGGAGTGTGATCCTACCATCCTAATGGCGACCTTTGCCATTGAGGTGGGGGCAAAGGGACGATGCCTAGGCAAGCATGACCCGACCGCTTGCCCGACTAACTCAATTCTCCAAAGCTTGGAAAAGAGTATAAACTAAGGACAAGCGTGATGGGTGCACCAAGACTAACGACCACTCGATCTCTAACTCTAACCCTCACGACTTGAATAGAAAACGACTCGCGTGCCTCGACGCAAGGTCATCTGACCTACGACTCTAACCCATACCGACTATGGGAAAGCATAGAGAGCGAACAATGACGTCCGCACAAACTCTGTCGCCTTCCAACTGAGGATAATAGTATAAACGCATAAGGACTAACGTCCTAATTGACTTACCTAGATCCTCACCGACGCTGGAGGCACGGGTATAACCTCGTAAATTAACTTCGAATGCAACTCGGATGCGACTCGTGATTCAAAGTTAATTGGAAACATACACACTACCTTCAAATATTGACGTACTATTTATTACTTGGTAGCATTCAAATTGCAAGTACATTGACTGGAAATCAATATATAAACTTGCAGACAGATAACATTGTTTGTATCAAAAAAACAATGCTTCATATACAAAAATGTAGGTTCTATATACAAGTTTACAAGCAAAAACGCACTTGCAACAACTTTCAAAGGGCCTAAAAAAGAAACAATACAATAGACAAGTCGACCAAGACTGAGACGGCTTATCATCGGTCTTCTTTCTTTTCTCCTGCTCCTTCTGCTCGGCAAACTCAACAAACTCTTCAATAGTCACAGACTTTCTTTTCCTGGATTTGACAGTAAGACCATCTTCGACTGAGGAAGCAGACACATTGTGTTTCTCCTTGCTCCGTTTAGCTAAGATAGGAGAAGTTTCCTTGATAAACAAATCTGAGATAGAAGACGCAATAACTTGAAGAGGTTTGACCATAAAAGGCCCGGAACTTGATTCAAATTTGAGAAGAAACTTACCCTCATTTCTGGCCTTTATCTCCGCCAGGGTTAGAGGTCCAGCCTTGCATGTCTCCCCAGTATACTTCTTCACTTCTTCTTCTTCCGACTGAGAGCCCTTGCCATCTAACCCCTTCAAAGCATCTATCATTTCTTCGTCTTCGCCTGGGTCTTCGGCATGGGGCACTTGCTGCTCTTCGGTGACTTTCATCTCGTCTTCGAAAGTAGTCTTCTCTGCACGAGTACCTAAAGCAGGAAGAGCAACGATCAGTCTCGTTGGAATAACAGGTCTCCCGGGTGAAGGCCCGGTCGTTGGACAATGAGATATGATCATTTTCTAGAATTAGGGCGAGAGAAGAGATATACTCTTGACTGAGGCGTCTTTAGGAGTAGTGGAAGTCTCAACTTCTTAAATAGGAGTCAGAGGCCTTCTTGGGATAAGGCTTGGCTCATTTAGATTGTACTCCTCCACGGTTCTTGAGGATAGAGCTGGAGAAAGCAGAATAATTGGTTTATCTACAGGATGATTCGCGGCGGGAGCAGGTTGACTAGCAGATTGTGGAAGGGATGCATCACCTTTGCTTGCGTTGGGTCCCCCTTCCATTGTTAATTTCCCTTTAAGCCTATACCGCTCGACATTCTCCTCATCTTTCAGCAACCTCCTTCCCCCAGCTAAAACCTCTTGTTCATTGACCCTCGAAAATTAGGCTATCAACGCCTCTTCGTTCACTGTACGCCCGGCAGCGATTGTCCTCTCTTCATCCATGAACACCTCCCAGGGATCGACAAGAGTTTGCGGATAATCATGGACCTAGTATATGTCTCGATTACGAAGAACTCGAGGGTAAAAGATGAGCACGTTGCCGCCAAATTCCTGACGCATATGTTTTATATTCTCCGCATGATCTTCCTTAAAGAGTTAAAATCTCAATCTCGCGTTGGAGTTGAGAGTTGGAAGCATTTCCAGAACAACATGGGCATTCTCTTATGCCTTCTTCCTGGCCTATTCAGAATCGGTGGGTTAGGCTTTAAGATTTTCAATCTCCAACTCCAGTTGCCTTTTACCAGTCCTCGGACTTTCATTCTCGAAATTGAGGGACTCGCACTGCTGACTGACCAATTTCACATCATCGGGAGCAGACTTGGTAAGGAGCGACCAGGGGTCAAGTTATGTTTTGAATCGAATACAAAAATCATCAAGCTCTTCTTTGGTCTTGTCATATTGCTCTTCAAGGGTAGTTAGTTCAGTTAGCTCTTTCCTCGTATGCTCAAGAACGCTCTTCTCGAAGCCTCATTCTATCTTCATTCCCTCAATCTCAACCTCCATACTCCTGATAACTTCAGACAATCTTCTTAAGTAATGGACATTTCGTTATATTGAGTTAAAGCAAAGTCAATATCTGACCTAACCCGATTGCCAAAATTTTCTGGGAAAGGTTGCAGATTGGGGACGAATTTTATACAAGCAAAATGATATTAAGGGAAAGCTTTCTCAAATTCATTGACCCTTTCCGCGGAGGTTTTCTCCTATGCAGACGAGATTGACAGCTGAGGATTTTTATCTGAACACTTGGTAAGAGCAGGAGGATCTTGGCATCGGGAAGCAGTTGAATGTGACTTTTGAAGGGGATCGACAGGGAGTGTGTGGTGAGAGTCTTGGTCTAGGAATGTCCACTGGCTGTCTTGCCATCGCCTCGAGGAGTTTTTCCATGAGAACGAGAGGTGGAATGACGTTTTTCTAAGTCATGCACTTTGTCTTTCTCTCGCACTCGCTCTCTCCTCCCTCTTATCCTTCTCTTTTCTCTCCTGGTCCTCACGCCTCTCCTGATCACACTCACTTTGCTCTCTCCTGAGCGTGCTTCTCATCATATTCACAATCCCGCTTTTCCTGGGAAGAGGTCGGGACAGCAAGACCACCTCTGTGCAGATTGGCTCCAAAACAATCATAGTAAGGCCCTCCCAAATCGATCATACTAACGCCCTCCTCTCTTAATGGAACCAAAAATTCAAGAAAAGTGCGAAATCAGCACTTGGCATATGTAAACATAAAGATGATGTGACACGTAGTGGTGGTATGTGTCCTAGTGCTCCCCTCAGCGACGAACCAGAGCCCGGATTTTGGCTTATTGTCGTTGCTTCCTTAGCTTTTACAGGAGTTGTATCATCCTTAGAATTTGGGGAAAAGGAAGCAAAATCCATGTTCTGAGAAGAAAATATAGTATCCGAGAGATCCAAATCCTCGAAACCCCGGTATGGTGAATCCAATTCCTCTTCTTGACCACTCTGAATGAAAGTTTTTTCCCTTTTCTGTGGTCATGTCCCTTGGTCGTGAGCTCTACGACCTTGTCTCAACCACCTTTTCAGGAGAAGGCTCTTTCTCCCTTTCCATGGGATCCTGACAGGACCCGGGAAGATTAGCCGCTCCTTAATAATTCTTCTACTTTTCTTAGCGATCTTCCCCTTGGCTGGAGATCGGGTCACGACAATTACAGACCCTCCAACTGAGGGTTGACTTGCTTGCCCCATAACTGGAGGAACATTGACAGCCGTAGCCAAAGGCTCCCCGACTTGGGGCACCATTACTAGCGGTACGACGATTGGTGGAACTTGACCTCCGTCAGCACCCAGAGTTCTGTTAATATCAAGAAGGTGGTGATGATGAAGAAGTGCGTCTGTGAGGTATCTCTTAACTCTCCAATCTTGCTTAGAGATGTTTAATGGAGTAGCCAAACGTTCTTGGTATTCTTGTCCGATGGGTTTAGTCAGATTGCTACATACAAAAAGTGACAAATACTAGAAGCCTTTCCATGCAGTCAATATTACATTAAGTTGAGATTCGACGTTTACTGCATTTGAGCCATATACGGGCACACCCTGGCCGTTGAGGAGTATAAAACCAGTCATGTTTGATGTTTCCCAGCTTGCTCGGTACATCCTCGACGATCTAACTCCCACGAGCGGCATCAAAGAGGAGAAATGAAAGAGTAGGATTTTCTATGCTTGAAATTGAAAAAGAAGACTATATCATCAAAGGTTGGGGCTAGATGAAGATGCTCCATGTATAAGACATACAGCGACATTAAGTTGGTGTAAGCAATGGGGTGAAGCTGCATCAGCGCCAATTTCTTAATTTCATGCGTCTAAGAAATTCGATGATGAAAAGGAGGAATAATCCCGACCGTACACATCTGTCGGCTTATTGCCATGAAACCCTCAGACGGTTTGTGAGGACGCTCCTTTTCTTTAGGAATCCGGATCTCTCCCTACAGGATTCTTTGTTTAGCACATAACCTCTTAAACTTTCCTTCATCCATGGTACAAGGCCATGATTATATGGGATAAACCAAAGTTGTGGCGTCTCGAAGCATATCAGGAGCTCCCTCTCCAGCCGCTACTACCCCCACAGCCACGTCTTCTTCGGAGGACAATGCATTTGCCTCTTGATTATGAAGGTGGATTACAAAAGTTAGGATCGGGATCCGACTCCGTATACGAGCTATGTTCTGTGTCCGGGTTTGGAGGAAGTACCTTTCCCTTGCCAGCTCTGGATCCTCTGGTATCGTATCTTCCAGTCATGATTGGTTATGCTATTCAAAAAAGATTACTGGTTAAGAAATTAAAACTGTCACCCCCTCCTCCCCAGTGTGCGTACTAGTGCAATTGTGTGAAGTGGGAATATACAGAGATTATTCCAGAAACAAAAACATTAAAGGCAGTAATATGCACAAGTCCAGACAAGATCAGTTCATAGGCAGTCTCAAGTTTACATGTCCAAGGCACTATCCTAACAGTCCAAGTATGCGAGCAAAGTTGGTTTTTTAATCGTTGGTATGTATGAAGGTGTGGACTTAGGCAGAGAAGGTCGAAATTTGGTCTTACGGTTCAGGTCGAATGACCCCGGGTCGACATCCCCCGGGCTGAAGTTTCTAAGCTTGAATGCCCCTGCTGTAATCTCCTCTAGCATGTGCAAATAGCTCTCAAGGTCCGGCTTGACTAGCCCTTGATCGACCTGACCTCCAACTTTACACTTCCTTGCCAAGTGCCTCTCCATCCATGTCGACCAGGCTTTTGGTCGACCCAAACCACCTCTGTTCCATGCCACACCTTCACTCATGCCTCAAAGATCTTCGAGACGAACGTTGCCTTACCGACCCGAACCATGTTTGCACTTTACTCTGTAATCTCCTACCCAGCACTTTGCTTCATCACATCTCCACACTTTCGGCTTGAAGCGATGACTATTCAAACTGAGCTTCGAACCACTCTCCACGATCCATCTTCCTTCCACACCTGACTTTGTGGGACCATCTGGAAAGCCTCACCCTTCTGTCATGTTCCCCAAATCGACAAACTTCATCCTGAGTTCCACGATACAGAGCTATCATCACGTGCCCATCCAACTAGCTCCTCCTTGAGTGTCGCCCGCAAACTCCTCGCACCACCCTGGGTCCGCGACACCACCGACGATGAACTCGGCTGTGGATTTATTCGAGTTTATTCGAGTTCAGGTCAAGAAAAGAAAAAAGGGAAAAGACGTGGGTTCGAACTGTGGATCATACGAAATTGCAATTAACGACATGGATAAAACTAATTACAACCTACCTAGTATCGGATCTGAAGAGGAATGATTAGGTTTTGCTTGATTTGAGCGGTCTTGTTGGGTTTCGAGAATACTAGGGTTCAGCTCGAAATACAGTAAGAAGTAAAATGATGGGGTGAGCCAGCTTTATACAGTGGACGAAGAGACTCTTTATATTCATCTGAAGTTGCAGAGCACGTTCACAGTGGGTCGGGTCGATGTGTCGACCGAAGATGTTATCAACCAGAGGAAGGGTTGACCCCAAAACGGAAACATCGTTCCTCGGGTCGATAGCAACCCATGAAACTCAATGTCTATCTGTTAACACATGATTCCAATAATCATGATTCCACAACGTCTCGTACTGACTCGTACGTGATTTTCTAGTCTGACTTAACCATGCGCTCGACTAGCGCAAATGACAACATCGTTCGGCAACGACATGTATGTGTGACATCACATTTGGGAGCCAATAATTCGACACAACAAATAATAATCTGTCTACAGACAGAATAATCCGAGTACAATAACATCTCAGACAGACATGACTGCTCGTTGTCACCATTCACAGACTGAATAACTTCTATGGAATTGCAGCTCAACAAATTACAAAGCACATCATGTCTACAACATGGCGTATTTGGGGAGTAAAGTGTTGACCAGCCGTTTGATAAAGTCATCAAGATCGCACATGTACCAGAAATTCAAGATAAACCCTCACTGAAAGGCCTTCGCCTCGGCTCGACCTTTATTTGGCTCAAACCATTCCCGGGTCGATGTCGGTCCCACCATACAGCACGTGGAAGCAGTAATATAAAGTTTGGCTCGATGTAACCCCCAGGTCGAACATGACTCATGTCGACCAGGACCTGGATCGAAGAGAATAATGCAGCACAAAGCCAACTAGATGGTCCAACCCCAGGTCGAACGAATCCTGATTCGACCATATCGAGTCGGGCCCGCTCCTGCATATATATTCCTAAAGACTTGCTCCTGCTCCGATTTGACCGCTTCTTTTACCCCTGGAGCTCTGAATCAGCTGCCACCTGTCCATATCTGATCGGGCCTCTTCACACGAGAAAAAAGCTTCTTCAACCATTTCTACAATCCCAAGATGGATGACACGTGTCCTAATCGACCCAAGAAATGTAGCATCAATAAATATCCCTTCAAAGCTTCAAAGAAATGACTTTTGGCCAATCTCTTGTCATTTTAGTATTATTACAGCATTGTACTCGGGTTTAGCCATTAAAACCATCATTTATACTCAACGATTACAAATAATCAAGAGATTATAAAGTGGATGTAGACTCGTTAATGCCGAACCACTATAAATTTGTGTGTGATTGCATTTACTCTTGTTTTCATTTATATTTCTTCATTTTAATCTCTACATGATCTCTTTTTAGGTATTGAGCCACTTTTTGGTGTCAACGCTACACTAACGGTTCCAATAAAGAGCAGTACTCATATTTCCGCTTTGGGAGAATATAGAGTGTTAGACTATACTCTTCATCTCGTTGGCGGAGAGTGCACTGACAATAAGTGAAGCGTATAGCCAATCACTGGTGGACCTACACTACCAATTAATTGAACATCAGTCACAGCTTCCATGAGGAAAAACGTGACTAGCATTATTCGGTAAAACAAGTTGAAGCGTATTAGTTGTTTGAAAACCCAATGAGCAAAATCATAGATCAGTGTGACTTAAAGTAAAGGGTACTGCAATGCAAGACCTTCTTGTATACAGAAATTGCATGGATCTGCAATGGTACCAAACAGACATTATATGCACGTGTATGTGTGTTTCGGTTTTGGAAGAGGATGACAAATTGGGGGGGAGGGGGAGAAAGGGGGGAGGCGTAGCAGATATTGCATGTACAAGTTATTGGAGTTTGATCAGACATTACTTGCACATGTATAACTGCAAGAAAAACTAAGAACCTAAAATCAATAATAGCAATATAACAACCAATTAGGTCTCAGCATCTTAATATTACACTAGGCGTTTGAGGGATTAACTTGGATAGGAATTTGTGTAACTGTGCTCGGTTTCTTTCTACTCTCAAAAACCAAGGACAAAAGCCAAAAACTTGAGCAAACATCTAGACAAACAAACTCTAAATCTCATTCCTTTACCTAAACACGAAATGCATACGAGGAATTGAGCGTCTGCATAGCAGGACAACCAATAATAGTAGCACAGTTATAAACTAATAGTTATTTCTTCCATTAATTTAAAAAATGTAGTCAAACAAGCTAAAAATATATGAAGTATTAAAAGCATCTAACACTAGTGATTTTCTTTACATGTTGTTAGGGTTTTTCAAGAATCCCTACACAAATTAGATTTTAGACAAGATTTTGGGGGAAGGGGGGACAGAGTTTTCCCTTCAAAATTTATTAATCCACCAAAAGATAACAAGAAGAAAAAAAACATTAAGAACCAATTCAATACCAAAACGCCTTACTAAAAAATGATCCCCTGACATTCATGTTTGTAGCTAGTACCAACCAAAAAAAGTTTGTCAGTATATCTTTCAATAAATCTCCTGTAAATCTATTTGACAATTTATTCATTTAGATGAATAAATTTGAGAGAAGTACATGCATACATATTTCTTTTAAAATCAAAAACCAAATATTGTGCCGCGTATCTTTAACACTCCACCTCAACATAGTATTCTTCACTGGATTCACCTTTGTTCGAAAAATAAACTTAATTAACATGCATATCATCAATAAATCATAATTGTTTGTAATACCACAAAAGCCTCCAAGTAGATTTTGTGGTTATTTGTTGCATGAGTCATTGTTTTATAGAAAATTTTGCACCATCTTTTTCAATTTGAAAATTTCATACAGTCTCCATCACTTTTCCAAGCAATTTGTATACGGTATTATTTCTACGTTCTACGCGTAGAACTTCGCCTATCATTCCTCCAAACCCTTGTGACCCCGCCCCAAGTGGAAATGTTAGCCCTTTTGTTTTAGTGCCCCTGCTGAAATAAGATTCTTCTTAATTTCTGGAATATGTCCAACTTCTGTTAGCTTCGCAATTTTTCCATCATCCATATTCAATTTAACCGAACATATGTTTTTTACATGCAAATCTCCGCCATTAGCATATTTCATCTTATCATTTTACCCTTTTGTAATCAATAAAAGCTTCATTTTGATTACACATACGGAAATAAGCACCTCAATCAAGTACTCAATCTCTACATTTATCTCTATCCACACATAAGACGTCGTCATCGAAGTCTTCACCAAAATTTAACATATTATTAAAATTGATTTTGGCTTCCTTTAGTGCTTTCATATTTTTTCTCTGTCATTTTTAACTTTGTTGCAAAATCTCAACTAGTGATTGGGTTTTTCACAATATTCGCAGATGAATTGTCTGTTATGTATGATTTATTTGATCGTCTTTCCAAATGTGGACAGCTGCCTCTCCTAGCAAGATCGACTTCTTCAAATGAATTTATTCCTTCTCTTTCTTCCATATACTTTTCTTCTATTAGGTCCATCATCTGTGTCTCCTTGTTAAGCAGGCCACTAACCACGTTAAAACAACTCCATCTGAATTTGAATTATCCAATGCAACTATAAGTGTTCCAACTCTGATAATGAACTCATCACGTCAAAATTTGTGTCTAATCGTCCACCTTGTAATTTACAACAATCAATTTGATTTGCAATTGCCTGAAAATCATTGATATGCTCCCCAGTTGATTCATCGTCCTTAAGCTTAAGATTCATCGATCTTCTCATATGAAAAACCTTGTTTGTTGCAAAACTTCTGCATAGATTCCTTATAATTTCTTTCAGATTGCATAAGCAAATATTTCATTAACAATATGAAACATAGAGTTCTCCACAAAAAAACGTTAAATAGTCACTGCAACCTTTCTATCTAAAGTCTTCCATTTTACTTTGGATAAATTACTTTCTCTCATTTGATCTTTAATGGTTGGTGAAGATCATTGAGATATAGAAAATCTTTCGTCTTCGTCATCCACAACCCCCATTTTTTACCATTAAGTTTCTCCACACTTCTCCTCTTCATAACAGAACTCTTCAAAAAAATTGTGCAGACTCGAATATTAGCTGTTAAGGTTTTTTTTAAGGATCTCTACACGATTAGATTTCAAAAGAGGTATGATGTAGTACTTAAAAAATTGATTTTTATTCCAAAAAAAAAAAAAAGATTACAAGAAAAATATCTAAAAATTAAGAACTAGTCTCAATACCAAAACGCCTTACCTAACTTACATATTTATAGTTACCACGAATCAACAAAAAAGTGCAAATATTTTTGCTAATAAATCTTTCATAAATAAATATATTTAACCATACATTATGAAGATATTTGAAACATATGTATAAATATCTCTTTATAAATCAAAAAACAAATATTGTACCGCATATCTTTAACAGGAGGATTGTGAGATGTCTGTGGGCGTATGTGTGTGCATGAAGAAGGTACAGTGACATCCTTTCTTTAGCATTTATTGACCACTCCTATCATATTGTAACTTGTAAGTAAACATTCTTCCATAAAAACAAAGTATCCTCTTTATATGCATTAAACTATTGCTCAAGATGTTGGTAAAATTGACAAAATATTCTTTTCAATCATTATCGCATCAAATATTTTTAGAACGTTAACATCAAATTTTGAACCAAATTCGCTCAAAATATATTATTCATGTCTGGAAAATTACTACCATCTTACAATATTTTTTGACCATGTACTGTAATTGTAGTGCCATATGGGAAAAAATTCGGAAAATATTAATTAATAAAAAAGCAATCTACAAACTTTTACACTGTCAACATTTGTTGTTGTGCAGCTACGCTAAAAAATGCGATATTCTTATGTTACAACACAAATATTTGCAAAATATTTCTACTGAAGAATACAGCACTCTCACTTTCACAATTTCTACATAAAATATTTGGCAAACTTTTACAACAATTGTTCGCAAGGAAAACATTTGTCTTGCATGCTCATATCAAGCAAACTTTGATCATACTCTAGCAATATCTGATTTAAGTTTTAACTTATCAAATGGCCTGAATGTTGTTATCGGATGAGCCTCTCGACCCTAAGTTGGATGGTGGTCATGTGGCACATCATGTGGTGATCAAAATCAGCAATTTCGATCAAAGGGAGACGAAATTTCAATCGTCTTTAAATGGAAACCGAAGGAGATTGGGCAGGAGTCGATCTAAGGAGGAACCGGTTGGTGCTGATTTGAGCGGCTGTAGATGACTTCGGAGGCCGCAATCAATGATCAAATATAGATCAAAGTAAGGCCCGTGGATGATGTAAATTAGTACCAACACTTGAAATTTTGATAAATGATGAAATGAATGTTTAAGAAGTAATTTTTGAAAAGAATTAATTGTGTCAATTTTTCACTTTAAAATTTCTAGCCTTTACAAACTTATAAGTTAGTTTAAACCATTGGTTTAAAATATCAATTTTGTTGTGCTAAAATATTTAAATAAATTCATTTTTATGTAGGGATGATCTAATATGATATGAAAGAACCATAAGATTTTATACCATTTGAGATATTGTAGCACGAATTATGATACAGAAGCTAAAGGATGTCACAAAAGAATGGTGTTATGGAACTTTTCTCTATATATGCATATGTATGTATATGTATATGTATATATACATAAATATGTATAGAGGGTTCCAGATCCCCCTTTATTATAAATCTCCTTCATACGCTCTTCTTCTTTGACACATTAGAAAGTTTTAAAATGTTTTTAAAAGATTGTGAATACCATAATAGCTACAAGATCTAGCCATACAAAATTGGAAAACAATGCAAAACTTTTATCTCATTCAAACCCACACTCAACACGAATTATTTCAATCGCTGATTTAAAACATAATTTTGAACAGGCCGGACATTTGGTAAAATATCAAATTCTATAGGAATGTATTGATAGTAATAACCTTATATCTACAAAATTTTGTTTTGTGCGATAATATTTGGCACAAAAGGGCGAAAAAGAAATGAGGGGGTGAATAAGAGAGGAGGTAGATCATTCCCCTATACAAAAGAAATATACATACGCACGGACACATGCAGCGCACACACACACACACACACACACACACACACACACACACACATATATATATATATATATATGAAAAGAGAGAGAGAGAGAGGAGCGATCGTGTTGCACCACCTACCCTACCATGAGCTACGGCAATCCAAATTCCACCGAGAATTTTGTAGATGTTCAATCCACACATATATAATGATCTATCTAAAATTTGAGATCGTTCCGACATTCGTATAATAATATATTTGATGATTAAATTTAACAGTTTGAATAAATGTCTGGACGGTGAATAATTGAGCTATGATTTTGAAAATGTTACGAACGTCGGAACGGTCTCAAATTTTGGATAGATCATTGTATATATGTGGATTGAACATCCACAAATTCTCGTTCGATTTGGAGCGCTGTAGCTCACGAACGGATAGGGGGTGCAACAGGGATGTTACAAAATAAGGGTGCCCCCGATCACTCCTTATATATATACATATATATATATATACATATATATATATATACATATATATATATATACATATATATATGTATGTATGTATGTATATATAAAAGATATATGATCCATTACCCTTTGATTTCAACTCCTTTGCAGCCCTTCGTCCCAGTTATTGAATTTCAAGAATTAAATGATTGGATTTCATGATACTCTCTGTCATACTATTAATTTTCTCTCTTACATCGTGAAATCAATTGTTTATATATAGATATATATAGCCCGTCATTTTGGCCACTGGATTTGAGAAATAATTGATGTGTGTGCACGAGAGAGAGGAACGGCCATGATCCCCCATCATATTTTTCCCCAAAATTTCCACATCAATTTTCTCAATTCATGTACTTTGGATTTTAATGATTTCTTGTAGATGCATTGTATTTATCATGTAGATCAACTTCGCAAAATTTCATATTATTCCAAGACTTGTAACCCTTTGAAAACTACAGTATAAACTAATGACCAAAATATATATTTATAATGGTCTGGGTTAACTTATTATCTTTAAGGAATTAGAAGTTCCAGGATTAACTTTAAAATATTCAGTTTGAAAATATCCATTATGTTCCATTCTGAATATTTTAGCATTAGCAAGGCAATCTGATGACTTTACGTAAAAAGATAAGGGATTTAAAATGCAAATTACAAGGAAAATTTCCTGTACAACCATCAATTCATTGATCAAAGACAATGTCAAACCAGTGAATATGCATGTGGATATTAAAATAGCCATGACAATGGCTCGTTATTTACAGCAAAACTGGAACCTTGATTGATAACCACTTCAATGATCAAACTTGGTGTCATTTTGATAGTTTAAAGGCAAATTCAGTGAGTTAGCAACATGAACCAATTCGATAATCAAGGATAATAGTTAATTGGTGGTTTACTTAACAATATTCCAAAAACTTAAAAGTATTGACAGGTTAAAAAAGTTCCACCAAAAAAAAAAAAAAAAAAAAAAAAAAAAAAAAAAATCAAAGCTTGACCGGACCACAATAGTTAACAATGTGATAGAATTAAAAAATGAAAATGAAAAAGTATTAGAGATTCAACTTAGTGCAGTTTGGAAAATAAAGAAAAACAAGAGATATAATACTATCAGTGGCTGCGAGTATTTTTTAATATTTGTGAAAAGAGACCAAGGAGGGAGAATGGATTATATAAGTAAACCAAATTAATAACAAAATGTCAAACCATGGGAGAAAGGAAACGCTAGGGTCATTGTATTCAAGTGACGGTCAATCTAAAAAGAAAATATGGAATCATCTCCGACTCTAACGGAACAATAGTCCCTTCACAAGATGCTGACACGTGTGCTTCGAATTAAATGCCAAAGGTTTCATATTTTGAAACATGACAAAGTCTACTATTGTTTGCTTGTAAATAAACTTGGAAGGCTAATGTTGTCCGCACTTTTCACTGCACAAAAAGCAATCGATAACAAGAACAATACGAAAGTATGAACAAATTTTGTTTTTCAAACCATGCTAGACATCATAATTTTCAAACAAAGACATGGATGCATTAGCATAAAGAGTCCAAGGCCCCTGTTCTCTGTATTGGAGCATCTTGACACAGAAGGCGAACAACTTGTCGGAGAATAAAATCCTAACTGATCAAACACGTTCACCCACACCTGACCGGACATGTTCCTGCTTACCCTAATCAAATGCTTATATCACTAATATTTCAAACAAACCTATCGTTCAAGGACCCACCCGGCTCTCCCGCTGCTAATCTACTACGATGACTGCATCCCATTATTAACACGTCTCTCCTCTTTAAATGTTATAATGACCACATAATTACTCATGCCTCGTTTACCTTAAACTACTTAAACATTGTATTTCAACCATCAAAAACAACAATAGCATTAATACACCATCCCATGGACATAGCTCTTACAAATTGAATCACATAAACAATTATGTTCCTATTTACTGTGTTTACTTGCTATTTGTTGCAACTCACGTTTCCATTAAAAAACATCACCTCTGTAACAAAGATGTAAAAAAGTTAAGTGAACGTTAGGTGGCTAGTATGGAATATAGACTTATCGTTTAAGCAACGATTATTCGAAGATAGGTGTTTTTGATAACTCGTAGGCTTTGGATAATTTTTAGCGTTTGGATTAGCATTAGTTCGTCAAGACTGAAAATTTGAGGGTTTTGGATTGGCCTGACAGTAGCTAAAGAGACAAGACCGCCAAAAATCAAACACATAGATGCTTATACCAAGCACCAAGACTCAATCAATGTATATCCAGTGTCTAAGTTTCCATTTGAATTCTTAGTTGAGTCAATAAGACTCATAGACGGGGCTAGACAGATGGCTAGACCGAGTCTACAAGGATTTTAACGATAGAGTTTGCAACCAGTCACAAAAATCACAACTCTAAGGTTATTGAAGAACTCCATCAATATAAGCATCATAAAATCATTTGCCTGCCATTTATAACCATATTGTATTAGTCAGAAAACAGTACTACATCTTGTACTACACGGTTCACTGCAGCGATAACCATATGATTACACACCAAATATACAAAGATGAACATGTTAATCTTTATTGCATAACCTAAATACCAAGAACGCACGATTTAATTTTGAAATATGAAAATTTTGGAAAGAAGTAGATGGATGGCAAAAGAAGCAGCTCAAGCAGGAGTCAAAAGGTATAGATTCTAAAGAGGAACTTGTTAACGCTGACTGAAGCAGTTGTAGATGACTTCGAAAGTGAAAACTGATGTTCAAATATCGATCAATGTTAGGATCGTATATGATGTTAATTTGTACAAAAACTTGAAAAATAGGTATATGACGAGGTGAAAATTTTAAGAGGTAACTTTTAAGAAGAAAGATGCATTTCAATTTTTCACTTCAAAATTTCTAGTAGTTTCAAACATCAATTTAGTAGTGTTAAAAATAGTTAAATGGATTCATTTGTTGTAGTGATGATCCTAGTATGAAACGAAAGATCCAGTTTTGTGCCACATAAGATATTATAGCACAAATTATGATAGAAATGCTAAAGGAATGTCACAAAAGAAGTGTTATGGAGCCTTTCTTTCGCTGTGTGTATAATATATGCATAGGGAAGATTTTTGATCACCTTTATTATAAAGTTCTTTCAAACATTCCTCTTATTTGACACATCTGAAAATTTTAAAATGATACAAAATTTTGTAAAACGATTTTAATAGCAACATGACCTACCACACAAAACTGGGAAACAATGCAGGTCGTTTTTGGCTCATTCAACCCATAATCAACATGAATAATCAAAAATATTTGTTGAACCATTGATTTGAAACTTAATTTTGGATAGGTTGAATGTCCTGAAATCAAATCATGTAGAAATGTCTTGATAGTAATAACCTTATATTTACAAAATTGTTTTATTTTGATAATTTTTTAGCACAGAAGGGCGAATAAAATTTGAGGGGACAAATTAGAAGGCGGCGGAGCATATATAGATATACACGCACACATATACATATATAGACACACACATAAGCATTATGGCACACGCGAAGATAATGGAAGACTCTTTGTGCATAAAACGTTTTCTTACAAACTACATATGTTTAACACATTCAAAAGAAAGTGATTTCCACAAACAAACAAACAAAAAAACATATTTTTACATCAAAATAATAAGTAGTTGGTTTGAATTTTTATTTTAACATTACAACTCTAACTTTTATTATTTTTTCATTAGTCTGTAAAAAAATTTGAACTTATAAAGGATGTTTATTTGTTAGACATCATTTTAAGCTATAATATACGGTAATATTTTTATATGAGCATTTCGAAGTTGCAGATAAAATTCAATTATTAGATCTTACTTCTAAGTTATAGCATTACAGACGTCCTAAATTCGGAAAGAAAATTTGATTCTTAAATCATATTTCTAAGGGGATATGAACATACATACACACACACACACACACACACACACACACACACATATATATATATATATATATATATATATATATATATATAGAGAGAGAGAGAGAGAGAAGGGCGTTTTTGATGGTTTACATTACACCAAAAAAAGATATGGAGTTTTGGCTAACTTGTATGCAAATGCCACTTCTTGAGATAAATTATGGTAATAAATTTTAAAAATTGTATATAAAAAGATAATTTTCATACTTCGTGATAGGATCAAAAGTTTGGACTTTCAAGTCAATTATTAGTAAAGATCATGGTTGGCAAGGCGAAAAGGCCTTAGGCCCTCACCTAGCGCTTTTTTGTGCCTAGCGCTTTTTTTGGGCATCTTGAGTGACTTTTTTTCGTATTCAGCTAAAAAACTACATTTAAAAACGCAATAAAACACGATTTAAATAAAAGGTGTATAAAATCAATATTAAAACATCATACTATTGACATAAATCAAACCAAGAATGCACAAAGACGTTCAATTCAAGTCTACAGACAACATTATTTTAAGTCTTAAATAGAGTTTTAACCTTCCATGAACCAGACTTTTTTTGATAGCTCGACAAAATAAATCTAGGGTTTTTTTTTGTTTTCGAGAGGTTGACGAAAGAATAACATTTTTTTAAGAAAGCGCGCTATATATCAACAGTCAAACGAGCAAATTTTCTTACTATGTTGGATTTTGAATTCCTATTGGGCCAAATGCTGAAATTTTCAGTTTTTACTCAAATGTTACTAAATACGAACTTTTTTGCTGCTTCACGAGGCAAGCGCCTTAGCATCTTGGGGCTTTTTGGTCGTCTCACGCATCACAGGTGCCTTAGAAGGTAAAAAAGGCCCAGGATTGGGCAAATGGGTTTTTGGAGCCTAGGCATGCCAAGTCGAGGGCTTTGATAACATAGTGATTGATTTATTGATGAAGATCTTATATGAACAATTCTACTGTAAATAATTAGAATCGACATCTAGGTTTGAATACATCTTAAATAATTGTAGGGAGAATTTATCACATGGTTTACCAGAGATATCATACGAATAAACAATATAATATATAAAAATGATATATATATATATATGGGCATCTTTGAAAGTTCACGATCAAATCAAAAAAAAATCACTTTCAAGCCAATTATTAATAAAGACAATTAAAAAGTTACACGAGTATTTTGAGAAGTTCACGGTCAGACCAATAATTTGCGCTTTAAAGCCAACTATTAATAAAGATATACATATAAACAAACAAGCCCGTAAAAGCACATGCGCACATACATAACAAGTTGGGATCCATCACTCTTTAATTTTAACTCGCTTATATAGCCTTTTATTTTAGTAATTAAATATGTTGTATTCAATGACCTCCGCTTTCATACTGTTAATTTTCTCTCTTACTTCTCAAGTCTAATAGCCAACATGAAGACTTAGAAAGGAAAATGAGAGTGTGTGTACGATCATGCCCCCATTAATTTATCGATTCACATATTTCAAAATCAAATGGTTTCTTACGGATATATATTTTATTTATCATGTATATCAACTCACAATTTAATATCATTCTGAGACTTTCAACCCCCTTAAAACCATAGTATAAACTAACGTTCAAAATATATTTTCTAACTATTTGCATTAACGTATGATTTTGAAGGGGTTAGAAGTTTTGGAATGAGCTGAAAATTTGCAACACAGATCTATATGAAACCCCATACCTCTAAAAAAAACTAACCAAACATAAAATAAAATGTAGATCAAGGAAATCAATGGAGGATTTTGAAGGGAATTATAAGATGGAGAAATTGAATTCCTCTTTATATACATTGGAAAGGATCCACTACACATCACCTACACCTACAACAATTTTCTTTTTAAGGTTACACATTCGAAATTGAACTGAACTTCGGGAAAGCTCAATCTAACTAAACTTATCGTATTCAAAAAAAATGAAATGATTTCCAAAGTTTTAACATGTCTAAAACGTTTAAGAATATTAGCCATTTCATTTCACCTTTAATATTTAAATGTTAGTTTCGAAAATGCTAATAATATCGAAACAAGGGTATATTTGATTATAAAATGGAATTTTGAATTTTGCATTTTCATTATGCGTTAAACGAAGTTTGAAATGAAATGCTAAGAATATTAGTTTCATTTTGCGTCTTCACGAAAAAGAAACAAACTAAATGAGATAGATGAATGAGATGTTAAAGCTTAGGAATCTGATAAGGTAGACACTGATTTGAAAATATAATTGTTGAATCATACGCAAATTTCAAGTTTATCGGTAATACATATCATTATATTAGATTTTAATTTTAGCAAACTATAACGTTTGAAATTTTATATTTGATGATGTTATTTTTGCAAAATGCCTTAAAAATACTTTATTGTATGTGTTTAGCAAAAATATCTAATTTTTTAAATCTATTGATATACATATATATATCAAATTTGTAATAAAAAAAATATAAGCATGCGCACTAAACTGAAAAGGCACGCGTTGCTTGGCGCGCCATGCGCTAGAACTTCGAAGAGGCTTTACACTTTTTTACGCCATGCGCCTAAGCTCCAAAAAGGCTTAGCACTTTTTTGCGCCACGCGTTATTAATAACTATGACTCAACGTTTTAGTCCATTAAAAAAAACAACCAAATGATCATTTGATACAACATGGAGATTAATAGATTTTACACTCCACATGAAGCCAGTACGGAATCACTACAACAAGTTACACTTGCGCATGGCGGTGGTTCATCTTTCAAAATTCGATGAAGAAAGCAAATGAAGAATGGTGAGAAGATAAATGAGATTATTCATATGATGTATCAAATGAATTTACAGATATCTCATACTAAAATAGATGACCCCTCTCCAAATCATGGTCCAAGTGTACAATTTGTATATACGTCTACAGCCTTCAAGGATGTACTTGTTCGTGTGAAGCAGTTTGAAGAGAGATAATTTTCTATAGCAATATCACCACCCAAAATAAAACAGAACAAAGAAACGTTTCGTTCTCTAGAAGGTGAATAACTGAATATACATGAATAGGCTACGGTAGGCGATAGAACGTTCACAATGCACAATCAAATATCAATGATATATGATGACCTGTCTGCAAGCCTATCCATCACCTTAACCACCATTTGGTTTCTCGTTTAATTTCAGTGTATTTTGGTGCTTAAATTCTAGATTTATTATTGCTATATCACATTATATTTCTAGTTTTAATTGAATTTCAATTTACGGTGATTAATTGAATTTTATCTATTTTAATTTTATATTTAACCACATAGTCAAAAAATAATTAAAATAAAAAACAATAACAAAACAATTCAAATACCACTTGCATATTATTATTATTTTCACAACACAAGAATGCATTCTTTTTTAATTAACATTCTTTCATTCTCTTTCCAAATGCCAATGCTCATTTCGTTTAACATAAGAACGCACAGTGTTACTATTGTACTATATAAGAGAAATCTTTTAAATTTATCTTACATGCTAACGTTTTTATACTATTCTCACGAAAATAAAATTTACATCGATCAGCTTTACTTGGAAATTTCTGATTTTGATATGAGAACCAAACTTATAGTTTATTATGAACAAAAGAAACCATACGAAAAGGTGTTTAAAGCATATTAGATCTATTATGAAATCCTATTTATTGGTTTACAAGAATTTCATAAAATCCAACACATTCGTTGCCGAATGCCCAAAAAAATTTCTGAAGATCTATCAACTTCAGCAAACTTCTTTAAATACCAGAAGATGTAAAATCTCTTGAACTTGTGGTTGACAAAAATTTCCTAAAATAAACTTAAAAAATATATTGTTGTGCATAGTTGTGTGACGACTCGATGAGCATATGAACAATACAACAATAGTCATGGCAATAAGACAACGTTAACAAGAAGCTCAAACAGATGTTTGATTGATATGATAATAATTAGCCAAAACTGCAGCCAAGTTTATGTTAAAGATGCATAATTCCAAAGTTTGCTTCCGTTTTTTCCTTGAATATGCTCCAAAGGATGAAGCAAACAGTTCAATTAAGAAACACACCAGTTGTTCTTCGTTGCAAATAGAATTTCTTCTCCTCCGCCAATCAGTTTCAACAACTAATTAGAACCATTCTAAAATGCAATTCGAAAATGGTCCCGTAACAGGAAGTAATTACTCGTGTAAATTAGGTTAATAACTCCCACTATAAGAATTAGGGTTAAAGAATATACCTCGTAAGTGTCCTCGGGAACGGGCAATAATTTCTTTACCATATCGCCTCTTACCCTTCGGTTAGCTTGAACTTTATCACGAATTCGTAGAATATCCAATTAAATTTCTGGATCAAAATATTACGAAAAGGGGGATTTTAAATGCCAAAGGGTAACTGAGAATAAAATCAGGAAGATTGCCGGAGGTCGGAAGTGCTGATGTGACCATGCAGGGAGCAAAAGTGAAGGTGCTATGCTTTTTCTGCGCGTGAGAACACTCCCAACAGGGGCTCATGAGAGCATCCCAACGCAGTATATCCCAACCCGACCCCCAACGTGGGTCATCACGTCAATTCAGGGTTTGCTTTGGCATGTCAAACACAACGGTTGCTTTGAGAAGTGCTCCGGTATATTTAAAGCTGGCTGCGGATAGCCGACTTTAAATACACCGGGTGGAAAAGAGGAATTTTCCTTTTTAACCGGCTTATTTAAAACAGTTAAGCAGGTCAATATTATTACCGTTGACCCCTTAGCCGGCTTTAAATAAGCCGACTAGGAGCAACGGCTATTTTAAGAGTCGTTGCTCCCTCTTCGCTGCATTCTTTCTACCCCAACCTTCCTCTGTATATACAACATATTTTTTTACTTTTATAACACACCATTATCTCTTATCTTACTCAACCTTCCAACTACTATTTTATTTATTATCGAATTGCAATGTCGAATAATATGAACAGTAAAAATATCAAATGAAAAACGAAGATGTCGTCACAAGGCAGTCTGGATTCGTACAATTATGTTTAAGAGCAGCAAGAGTTTCTGACGCAAACTTCATATCAGCGCAACAAACATTTTAATTCATGTACAATGCAAAACACTTCAAATTGTTATATTCCGCAGCAGAATCAGAACTTCTACCAGTCACAGAAAATATCAAATCATTTTCAAAACACTTAAGTTTTTGCCTACGGCTATAACTCCACTTTTCAACAATCTCATAGCAATCAACCTTATTCCTCTCCTAGCAGCCAACATCAATCGACCTTTCCAACTCCCAATATTTCCAGAAATTTAAACTTGTTATATGATGATAATAGCTTTGAAAACGACGGAATGTGAATTAATATCAATGAGATTGCCGAGTCATTTACCACTTGTCCGCCTGCAATGGTTGCGAAAATGGTAAAATGGTCACCTGATGAACAGGTTAAGTTAGCCTTTTGTTGGGTTAAGTGTTCCAAATATAACCGGAAAGGCATAAGTCAAATTGAAAGTTCATTTTGGAATTTGGTTTGTAAATTATTCAATGGCCAAAGTTCATATAAGCCTCCAAAATCGATTGACTCTTTGAAGCAGTCATGGAAGAGAATCAATTCTAGTTGCCAACATTGGAAAGAGATAATGGCCGCGTTGGCCAGTAGACAACAAAGTGGAGCAAACGACATGGATTTGGTACAAGATTATAATAAGCTTTTTTGTTTCTGTCGTTTTATGATATTTTCGTTAACGTTAATTAATGTTATGCAGCTTAGCAAAGCAGATGAAGTGTATATGTCTGAACATAACAACCAACCTTTCAATTTGCACAATTGCCATGACATACTTTCTCGAAAAGAAAAACGGAGCAATGTGCGACAGGAGCATACAACACAGCGATTTATGCCACTCAGGCCGACCGAAGAAGTTAGCCTCAGAATCTTAAATTCACACGAAGACACCTCTTTTACAACCAGTTCAAGTGGAAGGCCATCTAGAAAATACAAAGGGAATAAAAAGACCACGAAAGATTACAGCCAGTATTATGAGCAACTTGACGGACGTATGGCAGCTGCGGCGGAATCAAATAAGCAGTACATGGAAACAAAGGAAACATCTAGAATTGAGAGAAGAGAGAGCAGTGGAAAGATGAGGACGACATGAAGAGCTTCAGCAAATGAGAATCAACGAACTGGAGTTACGAAAAGCGGAGTTATCTCGACAACAACGTGCAGATGATTTTGCTCTTATGAGTGTCAAGCTAGATTATCTAAATCCAATACAAAGGAGGTATATGGAAAAACAACTTGAAGAGTTCGAGAGACGTAACGCAGATTAGGACGTTTCATTGTTTGAGAATGTTGCAGTTTCATTTTAGTTGAGTTGTAGACGTTGTTGTTATTTTGGTTTATTAATTAAGTTGTTTTAATTTAGGTTATTAATTAAGTTGTATTAGCAGTTGTATTGTTAAAAGTTGAATGAAAATTCAGTTGTAGCTATATTAAAAACTGTCATAACAAACCAATATTTAGAAGTATAATTTACATTAAAACAAAGCATACAATCATTAATTTAAAATAAAATAGAAACTACTCGTACGTAATGACACTTAAACTTAAATAATAAGGCTTTGACTCTAAACATTAAGTAATTAATTAACTATTGGTTTCCCGCATGCTCTCAATAGTGCTCTAGCTCTTCTCGTAATTTTAGATGAGCTTGTGGATATCGGACCTCTTCCAGTCGTTGAAAGTATTCTGCAAATGTATTTGGGTCCTCAAATGGTTTTTTCCTAAATTACACTGCAATGTCCGGGTAGTTTCGAAGCTGGAGTTCATATCCTTCTCGTTCTTCTTCAACAATCATATTATGTAAAATAATACAGCAGTACATGATGTCAGCTATAACTGCTTTATCATGGTAGTATACTTCGTTTCGAAGTATATGAAACCTATCTTGGAGTACTCCAAATGCTCGTTCAACATCTTTCCTCAAACTTTCTTGATGTTTCATGAATAAGGCTTCTTTTGCGTTGTTTGGTTTTTTGTACGTTTGCACGAGCGTCTTCTATTTTGGATAAATTCCATCTACAAAATAACCAACATAATGATCCTTGTCTCCAATTTTGCACTTGCTTGTACAAATTGTTAAATAAGTATGACTGTCGTAAAACATTAATATCATTTAGAGAACCCGAAACGCCAAAAAAATGCATGTCATATGTAAAGTTCAAACGAAGCAACAGCTTCTATCATCATCGTAGCCTTTTTGCAATGACCCATGTATTGTCCTTACAAGGCTACCTGACAGTTTTTCCATGTTCAGTGCATACAATCTAAGTTACCCATCATACCTGGAAATCCACGTTGAGCTCTCATTGCTAATAATCTCGCAAAGTCATGAGTTGTTGGAGATCTAAGATACTCTTCACCGAACTCACGTACGATGGTTCTGCAAAATTGTTTCATACATTCTACGACCGTTGACTCCTCAGTTCTTATTTTGTCGTCCAGTGAATCAGCAGAACTTGCATAAGAAATCACAGTGTGGTTGTAACCTTCTGAAGAGGTGAAATTCCCGGTTCATTGATGGTATTTCTTCTGTGTGTGAAAAATATGTTGATTGCGGAAACTTTGTAAAGTAGTCGAGTATATACCATTTTTGACATACGAAATCTTCGACGGAAATATACATCTCTGTATACTGGGTTTGCCACAAAGTAATCTTTGACTAGTTGATTGTGACCACCAGGATAGTCGCGTCCATATCGCATTTCTTTTCTACCGACAACGCTTCCACCTTGGGTTGAATTTGATCTTTTAGCAATATCTCGTTCTATCCCGTATCTTGTTTCTTCTTGAAACGATTGTTGTTGTTTGTTATGATGTTCAACATACTCGTCCGACATTGATGAAGAAGAAGAGCTTGAAGCACAACAACATATATTTTTTAAGGCACTCATTGATATTCTAATTGATTTGCAAGGTTTTTTGCTCTGGAAGAAAGAAGAGCAAAGCACACCAATTTAAATCAAATTACATTTGAACATGGACTTAATTTCCTACACACCGTTTGTCTTTTAGCTCCTTATTCCCTTTATGTGAAGATGGAATATTTTAGTTGTTAACGATATTTTTCGTTAACACTGGAGATAGGTCAACTGGAGAAGACCTAAGGGGAAGAATAGGTCGTTCAACCTTTGCAAGTTGGATCAGATCTCCCCTCTTAGATATCAAGGCCTGAAGGAGCATAATCACTACGAAATACTAGAAGGGGTCTAGACTCAGGGAAAGAGGTTTTACTTCCAATCTGCAGAAAGGTTTGGACGAGAATCCATGTGCATCTAGAAAACAAACAATAAATTGCAGCAGTGATAATTAAAAATGACATGATGAACTCACAGAGCGATATTCTACACGTAGATTCCCTTTTTATTAATCCTTTATTTGGAGTACATGAACATAATGGAAGAAATTCTCAAATTCCTCTCTGTATTAGACTTTAGAAAAGCATGAGTACCAGAAGAATAGGAAAAAAAAGGTGAAGATCCCCCCTCTAATGTGACCCCTGAGGTCTTATTTATTGAGAAATTGGAGCCCCTCCCGCTGTTGGGCCGTTGGGCCTTTGGGAGCCTTTGTCGGTCCCCTTTTTCCTTGGTCTCGAATGTTTTTACTTCCGGCCGCTTTGTGGTGCTAGTTACGGCTTCCGCGATGAAAGTTTCGGCTAGTGGGAGCCTCTTCGAGATTAATATGTGCTTACTGTTGCGGTAGCTCTCCAGAAGGTATTTTGAGTTTCCGGTTGTATGCTCTTAGTCATGGCCTTTCGGATATAGTCTTCCGGTTTTCCCGTGAATACTTAGAGGTGCATGCCCTCATTACGTATCTAGATAGTCACCGGTTCGGAATCATTGTCAGTGCCTATATTAAGTAGACTAGTGTGGATAGCTTGTATCCCTTCCGGGGTTCCAGTCTACCGTTTGGTGGGATTTCCAAGTATTGCCTGATTTTTCAGAAGGTGGCTCTTGGTGATTTATCTGATGTTTACCTATGTGACCTCTCAGCATTTACGCACTAGATGTTTCGGAAACTAGTTCCAGATAACCGTTATGTATCTCGGGCTTGATGCTCCTGGCGTCCTAACCTCCTGACGTATCGATATTAAGCAGGTTAATACCGAAGGCCCTCTCGAGTCTTAATTAACGGAGCTCTTGTCGATGGCCTTTCGCTGTAGAACCCCTGTCGGGTTGACGCTGTTGGAAGGACCCTACCGTTATGACCCTGTCGGATAGGCCCTGCTGGCTAGATCTCTTAGTTCTTATGGTCCTTTCTCCTTGGAAGATCCTGGTTGATGCGGCTTCCAGATCATTTCTCCCTACTTTTGACTCCCTTTAGTGTTTGACTTTGCCTCCTGAAGGATTTATATAAGCTCGCGGTCATCCGATACCCTTTCACCGTTAGCTGGTCTCAGAGTTAATTTTAGTAGTAACATTTGCCCCCTCCCTATTGAAGGGGTATTTTTGACTTTTCAAGTTAAACTTTTTGTCTTTTTCGAAGTATCATTTCTATGTCTTTTGATCTTCCTCAATCGGGGCGCTCATTGGCCTCTCTTTGTGCATTCCAGATTAACCCTGAATTCCGAATGCAGATTCTTCTTTTTCATTGTTTACCTCTGCCGACATTTTTGCTTTCTCAGGATGAATCATGTTCATCAATTCGATTTCGGATGTACGGCTTGAGAGGAAAAGCAAGTCTCATTTTCCCAAAAAAGGAATCTTCTTCTCCTTTTCTCCCTCCTCCTGCATAACATTTTACCCAAGTAAGTTTACTTTTCATCGAAATTGGTCACACTATTCCCAAAATCCCAGATCTAACTAGTTGTAAGTTTACTTGCTCAAACCTAGATCACTAATTTAGATTATGCTCTGAATTAGGGATTGAGGGTCCCATTATAAGGTTAAACTTTCTACGATCGTCTGGGACGACGATTAATGGTGACCTCTAATAAGTCGTACCCATCCCCATTCATTATCGGGGCTTTGAAGAACAAGATTTGTATCGATAGGCAAATCGTAATAGGGGGAATTTAAACTATTGACAGCAATCTTTGTAGTCAAGATCGTTGTCCAATGGGATAATAAAATTTTATGTCACTTGTCTGCTTGTGTGTTGTTTATGCACAATTATAAAAAATGGAAATTAGATTAAAACATATGTTTATGTTATAGCATCACCTGGCAGGACTATGTCTGAGATTCCACAACCGGGCGTCTTTAGGTCGACCAAATCTTCTGTGCTTTGTTTGGGAAAAGGGCAATTCGAAGAAAAGGAGTTTCAATCTATCAATGTATGGGGTGAAGTTCCTCTTTTCCTACATTCAACGTTTCCTAGAGATGATTCATATCCATCTCCCACTGTCTCTTCTCATCTTGGGTTTTCATTTAAGAGAAGAACGGCCTCAGCTACCAGCAGTGGATCTACCAAAAAACGCAAGAGGGAAAATCCAGTCTCCCATCTTTTTGGTGGCGAGATTATTGAGTCGCTTGGGAATCGGTCGTTATCTAGCCCCCTCGCCCCCTTTCTTGGAGACTCTCCTAATATATGTCCCTCTTTAGTGGACACCGTTGGAAGCAATTTTGTTGCTGGCCTTCTAAGATCCGATTCTCAAGGAATTTAGGATTTGGGAGGATGCGAATTACCTTCCCCCTCTTATTGTCAACACGATTCTGTGAATCCTCCTTCCTCGACTCCGGACTTTGAGGGTATCGTCAAATCTATCTTACCTAGTGTTTATGGGTCCGATATTCCAGGGTTTTCTTTCATAGATTGGTCTAGCTTTTATCTTCATCTCATTAAGTGGCAACTATTGGTCCCTACTTTCGCACCTCTAAATTCCTTATTTGTTTATCTTATGCACGTGTTAACTCCACATCGTTGCTTTTCAGATATCTAAGGGTCGGTACACCGCAGGGATGACAGCGGTTTCGCTATGTTGCGACGCAAGAGAGTTGAAGGAAGAGAAGCACGTGCTAGAGTCAAAAATTCGTGATCTAGTTTCAACGAAGAGCCAAAATGAGGAAATTTGTAGCCAGCTAAGATTGTTTCTTGAAAGGGAAAACACTGGCAACCGGTTCCTGGCTGCCAAAGTTTCGACTCTTCGGCGCGAGCAGTTGGACATGTCGGCAGTGCATGCCAGGGAACTAAGAGTAAAGGAGGTGACCCTTTGCAATGCTAAACGGATAATTTATGAAACTTAGGACAGAATTTCCTCGTTTTTGAAGGTACATCTCCCAAATATAGCGATCGAATATTATGAAAGGGCTCTCTCTTTGGTTTATCATGATAACTGTGGCTAGTTTCCGAACATGGGTTTTCCTTCTCTCTTACCATATCTTCAAAGCAGGGTCGTGGGGCAAATTAGGATGTCCGGGGAAGATGTCAAAACCCCCAAAGGGAGCAGGGAGAGGGTTGAGGATCTTTTATTTGTTGAGGGGTTGTCTGACTATTCGGCATTTGGAAATGGCAAGGACCCTACTTCATTTATTTGTAATGACGACTTTGGCGGTCGTCATAATGAATTTAACTCACAATGTGGGTATGACAAGGATGGCAGGGAGGAAGGTATGTTTTCTGTGTTTATGGGTGGCTACATGGGCTTCTCAAATGCTAATTCATCTCATGTTTTAATTACTCTACACGGAGATGGCGAGTTTGCCGAAAAGGTTGATTTACCAGGACCTAGCGAGAAAGACCAAATGGTATGTGTGGTTTCTCCTATCCCTCAGGTATGAACCTTCATCCTTGAATTTCTTCACTACTTGTGGGTCTCGACCCTTAATGGATCACTCTTACGGTGATGAAGATTCTATTTCCCTTAATGATTCTGTTTTCCAAGGATGATCTGCACTCCCTCTCCAGGTTGAGGAGGGAATTCCTTACAAAACATTCTTATAGGTCTGGCAGAGAACGTTTTTTGAAAGAGCTCACGCATATTTATAGGAAATACCCTCAGCTATCTTTCAATTTCTTGAGGAATGATAGAGAGGTGATATTAAAGCATCTTAGGGCCCACCATGCTAAATTAATATGTAATATGGAGGAGAAGGTTATTCATATAGAACAATTAACTTGTTACATCCTTCGTTGATGTCGATTTGTATGGATATGAATTGTGCTTGTGTTTATTTCCTTTCTTTCGTAGGTTGTTCTGTGATTTTAAATTTTGATATTCGTTATTTGAAAATTGATCCTGTAAGCAGTAGCCTACTTGTTTACGTGTACAGGAATGTTTGCTTGAAGGCACTTCCTGCTTTACTATCGAGGATGTTCGAATTACTTTACCCTCTAGAGATTTTCTGGGGAATCTTTTTAGCGATATCGGCGATATGTTTGCCTCGTCTGGGGAGCCATATGTACGACGTTTGAAGGAGCAAATAGGTATACTGGAGGCTCAGATAAAGCAAAAGGACAAAGACATTCTCGAAATGAAGAGGGGCATAAAGACAAATCCTTCTATCGATTTTGACGAAGAAAAGGATGAACTCCAATGTCAAGTCATTGGCTTAGAGGAAGGACGTGATGGTGTATTAACAAAATGTAGAGAATGGAAATCTATCTTTAGGTATGTCCCTGAAACTTCCACTCTAGGTGCTTTGCGGGTTTTGAGGAGGTCCAAATTTCCCGGGCTTGAGATAAGGAACTTACCTCTTGGGATGGATCATTCTCTTGCCGCTAGGTGGCATAGATAGGTTAAGGCCAACATGAAAGGTTTCTATGCTAGGAAAAGCGTTGAGGACAATTTTCATCGTAATGATTTTTATACTTTCATAATTAAGCGACTACAAAAGGAGAGACTGTCTTTACATAAAGATGCTTTTGATTTGGAGTAGGAATATAAAAATCTTCGCGAAATGGATAAGGCTTTCAACCGAGCTCTAAAGTAGCAACCTAAACCTTCAGATGACCCATGTGTGGTTACAGAAAAGATGCGAGAACTTGATGGGTTCTTGCGTGTTGCGATTCATTATTCTGCGACTTCTTCCTTGTCCCACGAATAAGAAACAATTCACTGAGAACTAGGCTGTTGTTCACATAGGAATATTGGTACCGAGATATGGATGTCGTCATCTTTTTTTTTTTTTTGAAGATGTATTTATCCTATAAGCTTTTTATCTTACAAACTTCCTTGTAAATGATCATGCAAGATATGAAGTATTCAACATTTTGTCAGTTGAATGTAATATTCCATAGTGACGGTGTTTATGAACAGAAGCATTACTTAACACACGGCCATGCATTTAAGCATGAACATTTTTCTTTAGCTACGGTGACGTCACGACAAGAGGCATGCCTCTGGCACAATTCGTTAAGAATATATCTTACAAACTTTAGTAGTGCGTCATGTGTTCTTGGCAGGGTTGATAGTATTAAGGTGTATCAAACATGAAACGCCTATAGTGTTTCATTTGTATTTCGTGTGTTAGTGCAAAACTTCGATATACTCGACTGATGTATGCATAAATTAAAAATACTTTCATGATCAAGCGAGAGGGTCACAGATTTGCACCTAATGATGGTGGAAATACGCCTCCGAACCAGATTAGAGTTGGCGAGAAGCCTGACTAACTTTTCCTCATTCAACTCTGAAAACTTTAACCAATCCAGATCTGGATGCTTTGTGACGAAACCAAAACCGCACATCCAGTTACGATTGGCACCTGAGCTTGGCGTTGATATAAGGCTAGGTGGCTTCTTCAAATATTTATGAGGAACTGAATCAACCCAAATTCAGGTATCAAAGATTGTAAATCGGAGACTTCCTTTCGATCTTAATAGAAGTCTCAAACTGTCCTTTGTTCAAGCGATTTAAGGATTGATGACCGAAACTCCACTTCCGGCATTGGACTGAAATCCCGAGACAACCCTTATTCGGGCGGCTAAAAATTGAAGACCAGGAAACCCCTTTCGACATTAAACAGAAGTCTCGGACCACTTTCTATTCGGGTAATTGAAGGCTGAAGACCGGGAATCCCTTCCCGGTATTAAATAGAAGTCCCGAACCAACTTTTTATTTGGATAATTGAAGATCGGGAATCCCCTTCTAATATTAAATAAATAAAAGACTAGGACCCCCTCCGGTATTTTTGGATTGAAGACCGGAAACTCATTCTACCATTGGGAGGAGCTGAATCGATCCAGATTTGGGTATTAATAGATGGAAGACCGGAGCCCCTTACGGTATTTGATTTGTGAAGCAGAGGTTGTACGTGCTTCCTAAGTCACTCCCTGGGTTTTCGATGTCAAAGCAAAGGATGTACATACTTCGTTGGCCACTCTCTGGGCATGTACGTTTGGTGCGCTTGGCTAACTTATCCATAAGCAGGGCCTAAGGACCTACCCATCCTCTCTCTAGGAGGCGCCTTATCCTGACTATCGTAGGTAGCAATAAGGTCTTATAAACTTAGACGGGGCCATTGTAGGCACAAAACTAACGTTTACTCTTTTGACGCTCTATACCGACCATGGTAGGAACTGATAGAGGCTTACACACCACCCACATCCGAGGGGTGCCCTATCCTGACCATCGTAGGTGGTGACAGGGGTTGGTGTTCCCTTCTGCAGGTAACGCAAAACATAAGCAGAGATAGGACGTGCTTAGTTCTAGCAGAGGCAGGGCGTACTCTTCTGCGAGCAGAGACAGGGTGTGCTAATGTTAAATGCACCACCACGACCATTTCTGGTGTGAAACGGAGGCTCACGCTTTTGATGATTTAACCTAGCCCCCTCTGATTTGGGCATGGTGAAAGACTAACACACCATCCCCCTCCGGGGGATGCCTCGTCTTTATGATGAGGGATTTGATCCTTCTTTCAGCTTGACCCCTATTGGGTTTCTTTAAGCTTTGATGGTGGGTTTTCCATACCCTTAGACGTTTTTTATCATCCTTTTCCTAAGGATTCTTACTGAATCTAAATTGATCTTATCATGAGTTCTCGTAATTGGCCTTGACTGGTGAGTTTGATGATCCTTTCCTCAAGGATTCTGCAGTGATTGGTGTCATGTCAATTTCTCATGTGGTAATGACAAAGGGTCCTCCCGTCTTTCTTTCGTATTTGGGCTTTTTCTTCGTGGATGGCCAATAGTTGAGTTTCTGTTTGGTTAGGAAATAGATATACTCCATCGAGGTAGTAAAATAATATTCCCCGAGTAGTCTTGTTGTGAATTTCTTCTCTTGTCGCTGAGACCTAACCCTCTTATGGTCCAACCCTACTGCTTTTCCTGCATCTCTGTTCCTACTTCTCAGAGCACATTGAGATTGAGATGTTATCTCTTCAAAACATTTGTGGGTGAAGTGGTCAAAATCACTCATTATTTCTTGCTCAAATGTCGTTTTTCTAATCTTCTTGTATAAAGCTTTCTTTAGGTGAGAGAAAACGCTAGTATTCTTTGATGTCGAACCACTTCGAGGGGGTGTTAAGGTTTGTCCTATGTGGGAAAGGCTATTATCCCAAGTTTCATAATCGTGTGGTTCCATTTTTTCTTTTCCGCTTTATTACCCTTAAGGCTTCTGCTCTCAGTCTTTGCCCTTCTATTACTCCAGGATTGACGATTTTCAACTTTTCCATTTGAGATCCTGAAGGCTTTTGTCGGGGCCTCTTACCCATAACTTTGATTCTTCAAAGCTTCAGTCCAATCCGAGACGGAACAACACAGGTAGATGTGTGGTAGGGTTAACCAAAGGATAGCCCTCCTTCTAGCGCCAAAATGTTAACGATATTTTTCATTAACACTAGATATAGGTCAACTGGAGCGGACCTAAGGGGAAGAATAGGTCGTTCAACCTTTGCAAGTTGGATCAGATCTCCCCTCTTAGGTATCAAGGCCTGGAGGAGCATAATCGCTATGAAATACTGGAAGGGGTCTAGACTCAGGGAAAGAGGTTTTTCTTTCGATCTGCGGAAAGGTGGACGAGAATCCATATGAATCTGGAAAACAAGTAATAAATTGCAGTAGTGATAATTAGAAATGACATGATGAACTCATGGAGCGATATTCTACATGCATATTCCCTTTTTGTTAATCATTCGTTTGGAGTACATGAACAGAATGGAAGAAATTCTCAAATTCCTCTCTATATTAGACTTTAGAAAAGCATGAGTACCAGAAGAATAGAAAAAAAGTGAAGATCCCCCTCTAATGTGACCCTTGGGGACTTATTTATAGAGAACTTGGAGCCCCTCCCGCTGTTGGGCCGTTGGGCCTTCGGGAGCCTTTGTCGGTCCCTTTTTTCCTTGGTCTCGAATGTTTTTGCTTCCGGCCGCTTTGTGGTGCTAGTTACGGCTTCCATGATGAAAGTTTTGTCTAGTCAGGAGCCTCTTCGAGATTGATATCTGCTTACTATTGCGGTAGCTCTCCGGAAGGTATTCTGAGTTTCCGGTTGTATGTTCTTAGTCATGGCCTTTCGGACATAAGCTTCCGATTTTCTCGTGAATACTTAGAGGAGAATGCCCTCATTACGTATGTGGATAGTTGCCAGTTCAGAATCACTGTTGGTGTCTATATTAAGTAGACTAGTGTGGATAGCTTGTATCCCTTCCGGGGTTCCGGTCTACCATTTGATGGGATTTCCAGGTATTGCCTGATTTTTCAGAAGGTGGCTCTTAGTGATTTGTCTGATGTTTACCCATGTGACCTCTCAGCATTTTCACACTAGATGTTTCGGAAAATGGTTCTAGATAACCATTGTATTTTGGGCTTGATGCTTTTGGCATCCTAACCTCCTGATGTATCAATATTAAGCAAGTTAATACCGAAGGCCCTCTCGGGTCTTAACTGACGGAGTTCTTGCCTTCGTATTTCTTGGTTTCCGACCTGGACGGCCTTTCGCTGCAGAGCCCCCTACTGGGTTGATGTGTTGGAAGGACCCTGCCGTTCTGACCCTGTCAGATAGGCCATGCTAGCTAGATCTCTTAGTTCTTATGGTCCTTTCTTCTTGGAAGGTCCCGGTTGGTGCGGCTTTCAGACCATCTCTCCCTACTTTTGACTCCCTTTAGTGTTTGACTTTGCCTCCTGAAGGATTTATATGAGCTCACGGTCATTCGATATCCCTTCACCGTCAGCTGGTCTCAGAGTTAATTTTAGTAGTAACATTAGTAGAATAATAAATGACACTCTCCTTTATTTGAATTTTTGTCCTGTAGTGTGCTTTTTTTAATGGAGTAATAGGTTTGTGGATAGGCTATGGTTACTGTATGTACGTCATTCCACGTTGAAAGGAGCGGACTGATTCCTTTTTTGCTCAATGCCATAAATTTAAGTCAGTTCCTTTATTTTATTACGAATTGATTCCTTTATTTCTTGTCCCAGAAAAGTGACCGTTTGAATTGATAATACATTTCACATTATATGTACAGATATCTACCCTATTGTGTCATTGTATACTTATGTGCATCACTGTATCACTTTATTACTTTATGCTATATCATTATGCTAGTGATTCCACTGCTAACACTGTATTGCACTATAAAACTTTATCCCTAATAGGGCTATACATTAATGGCAGGGATTCCAGTGGCATCAATTATGTATCACGAGTGTTCAAAGATAGCCCTAGTGTGTGTTCCAATGCATTATATATATGCCCTTATTTTTTCCTCCTAACCAAACCAATACTACATATAATTTTCAATAGAATCTATTTTTGTAGTAATTGTAATTTACTTCAGCTATGGAAAACTGGGAGATTGACGATGAAGTGATGAACAATTGTTACGATGCGTATGAATAGTCATGGAAAAGTCTACCATACAACAAGGACAAGGCAAAATTTATTCCAGAAAATGAAGGTAATTCTCAATCGGCAAAGCCGAAAAAATTATCTTTGAATGCTCTTTTACGCGCAGCTGTAGAAAATCAAAGACCAGGAAAGCAGATCATATATAAAGGCCAAGTACTTGAGCCCCTACATCCTATTGGTACTACACTACCACGAGGAACCTACCCTAATTGTCGTTGTAGAGATGAATCGGTCGTAGTTGTTGCCAAAACTAAAAAAAATGTTGGTCGTCGATTTTTGGATTGTGCATTCTACGAGGACCATAGGTTTTCCCATAATGAAGTTCAATGTTGTAATTTTATGCAGCAGATTGACCCTCCGATGTGTGAACGTAGATTTCAATATGCACTGAAAGCGCAAGCCGAAATAAGGCGCTTGAACAAGATTGTTGCTGAGGCAACTAGAGCTGGATTTCTCACAAATCCATAGTAGGTTTATTTTATTTGGAATTTGATGTTTGTATGTTCAGTTGTTCTAGTACGTATGATTGTAGTTTGGCATTTCTTAATGTTATAATTGTCGTTTTTGTAGTTTTCTCATATATAGAATGCAAAATGTTAACTTAATGGCTAAAATATTAGTCTATCCCAGTTAAAACATAGCAGGTAAAGATAACTACGTACATGCGGTTTACATATTACTCTATATTTTCCATATAATCATCAAATAAAAGACTACTTCAAACAACAACAAAATCATAATATCATAAGACTATTCAGTTCCATATCGGGTTAGCCAATTGTAGCGTAGTTTATACGTTGTGTGGCTAACAAATTCCTCACTATAATCAAATACGTAACGAGAGTCATAAGTTGCTTTAGTCGTTTTAAATATGTCTTGATCTTCAACTGTCTCGATAATGTTATGGTACTGATCACAAGCGTCTGCGAAATGACAGTGAGCCATTTGGATTTCACATGACAATCTTCTAGTCGGCCGGAAGCAACGGTTGTCGTGTAACCTCGTGATCATTGCCCATCTTTCTTCATATGTCAAACCCACTCCTCCTTGCATCAGTAACTCATCTCTTCTATCAACCTCAATTTAGGCTTTCACGAGGGCCAGTAAATCCTTGGACGAAAATTCAAGACTTGCAGAATTGGAGCTTGAAGTAGCGGGAATATGACTTATTCCTGATGCTTGAATACAATTATTTAGCTGAATTACTAGAGGTAGAAGTGCTCGATGCTGAACCTCTACATGCACCTCTTCTATTTGCGTATCTAGAACGAATCCACCCTCTTTCATGTCTACTTGGTTCCATTCATACTCATCAAAAAAATTCCCATTTGTTCATCACTAATTTCCCAACCGTCCATTTAACCTACACAAAAACAAGATTATAATTTTAGGATGGAATAACAATATGTAGTATTCATAAGGATAGGGTGCGTACGAAAAACAAAGAACTTTAATTCTGCAGCATGTCAGTGATATCACGCGTCTACAGTTCAAGGGAAAAGACTACTCGATAATTTAGACGTATTACTACAGCACGCGTTAGTGATTCCACTGTTGTCACTGTATGACTAGCTAGCTTTCTACATGATTGGACGTTTCAATTTTGTCTGTGTTTCCTGTGGTATGAATTATGTACCACGCGACAACAATTCAAGTGGGTATTCTAGTCCTTTCTGACAATTTCAACATTTTCTTTTCCATAACAAAAAACTTAGTGACCAGTGCCAGTGTATAGTGTAGATTCTCTATAATGGCTACAGTGTACAGTGCATAGTGGAGATTCTCTATCACGGACGTTTTGAGCATTGGACTATGCGTAATATATTTTAAATATAATTTACTTTTCCTTTTACTTAATGTCCTCATCTACACGTTACGTGTAGCAGTGATCATCCATATGCTATATATATATAGTCAAGCTTGTTTCTCATTCATTTACTATCTCAATCGTTTACTCCTCATACAAAATGCCTTCTTAACTATCATCTTCGGACTCTGATGAAGCACGGTATGAACAGAGGAGACTTTAGGAGCTTGCGGATGAATTCTCACCTCTCAACCAAATGAGACCTCACAATGAGAAACTGTATGAACAGGCTAACACATATCCTCCACATGAAGTTGCAGTACCACATGTTCAACTTTCGTATGAACGACCGATCGCTCAACCAGATGAAGAGGTCTCATTCTATCAGGTACTTCATGTTCAAATTTCAGGAGCTTGCTACTACGGTTATGCGGTTGAAGTTATGGTTCGAGCAAATGGCAACAATATAGGTCGGCGCATGAAGAAATGTCCATCATATCCGAATGGATGCAATTTCACATAATAGATAGACGAACCTTTGTGCCCAAGGGGAATAACATATGCAAACGAACTCGAATGAGATATTGGACATCTCCAGAATGTTATTGAACAGTTGCGGTTTAATCATAATGATTAGGCGACGTAGCACCGGTGTAGACTCACTTGAGATTGATCATATCATGTAGTTTGCTTAAGTAACTATTTCCTACATCTGATTCAATGTTTTAGTTGACATTTAGTATTAGAACTTGTTGTATCTTTATGATTCTTGTATCTTTATAGTTAATGTTATTTATTATAAACACTCATTTGAGATTGAACTAAAAATTTCATTTTAATAATGGTCAGTAATAATAATAAATTATTATCGTCGAGTATGTTCAAATGGAATAATATATTTTAATCAACATGGGTTTATAGCTCAACATTTATATTTTTGAGGTAAACGATATCCAAATTATATAAAAATTCCTCTTAAATTTATCAAATAACGTTAAAATTATTTAACGATTCATAGCGACCATTTCAAAATTTGATTTGGACATAACTTACAATGTATATGATAAAATTCTGCTTTTTCTCTTCCATTAGAAAATTATAATCTAAAAGATTGAAACATTTCTTGTTTCACTGAATTCCGACTTAAAATGAATTCTGTATATTAAATTGAAGTTCATAACCCAATATTACGAACTACAGCGATGTTACGATTTTGGTTTAAATTAAGTATAAATTAAAACGTTAAATAATCATTTACTAAATGAATTCCATAATAAAAATCCATAAAAATACTAAATAAAATATTGATTATTACCATTATGACCTCTTTTTTCTGTATGATTATTACCAATAGAAGCTGAATCTATTAATTACGTGACGTTTTAGCGTCTATTAATTACGTGACGTTTTAGCGTGTAAATGATCTAAATAATTTCTAATTCATGAATTAGTTTCGAATGATAGACTAAACGACTTGAATTTCAGGTTGTTCGATGAAATATGATATAAATAGTGTACATACATGGCATATTACAAAGAAGAATAAAGCAGGTCAACATAAGAACATACACGTAGCTTACATATAACAACGTAGCAGTTACACATAAGAACATACAGCCAGATTATATTTAGGAAAGTAATACAATTATAGAACATACAACCAAATAAGCTACTACACTAGGGTACATCATAATACAAAGACATAAAGATACTATAATGAACCATGGCTAATAAAAAAGATTCGTTGCTTCCTCGTCGTCCCCCTCATCATCGTCGTCGCCCTCGTCATCTCCTTCGTCGACTCTCCATCTATGGCGGTATCTCTCCTCATCACCTGTCGCAATTTCACTCGTACAAGCGGTCAACTCATCTATACTCCGTCGGTGCTCAACGTACATCACTTTTCGAAGTCCCAGCTGCATCTGATAGAGATCCTCATAAGAAAATACAGTTGGATCTGGATACTGCGTGACCACTGGGTGTGGAATATCAATATATCTATCTACCCCGTATGCAGTGGGTATGCCAACAGTCCAACCGTAATCCGACATCAGGATATACTATGAAGACTGTGGGGGTTGTGGAGGCGGTGGAGGATGGTAAACCTGGGTGCTCTGTGAAATGTCCTGATTAATAGGGGGTACAAGTCCATTATGAATAGTAGAAGGACCGACGAAATCAGCTGTCGCGGTATGTAAAAAACTCGCCGTATGAGGTGGGGTGTAGTACTGCTGCCAGAAAGAAATATAATCCCGGCCAATAAGAATGAAGTCACTAGCTGGCCACCACTCCACGACATGCTCCTATAAGGCAGCGGCAGAATAAACCCTTGGAGTAGCTGTATCTGGGTGAGGATCATCAGGAACAAAATCATCATCAAATATCTGTCTCTAGGAACGCTCCCATAAGTACCATAAGCAGCCTAAACTAGGTGGACAAGATACTTGAGGAAAGCATCTTCCTGAAAGAAAACCAGCCTGCACCGCTAATGGTTCGGTCAAAAACGGTGAACCCTCAAACGGATGCCAAACAGCTGACTCTCGTGTAGTCCACAACTCAATCTGATTACGAGCTATGGCAAATCATGTCATGCCTGTCCTCTTAGAATCTGTCTATGGTTATCTAGACTCCACGCTCATACTCTAGGAAAGTAAATGGGCAGTGACAGATCCAAGGTAGGAGAAGTCATGTTGTGAAAGTACTCGTAGTACCAGTATTGCAAGATCTCCCAAAAACCTGTAATCGAAGCAATCTTCGGCCTAATGACACACTGATTTTTAAACGATCTATAAAAGTATGCTAATATAGGTGTCCCCCAACCATATACAGTAGGACTGTTGTCAAACGATGTAACGTCCCGAATTTTTAACTGTTTTATAATGAATATTTAAATTAGTTTTAAATATTTAATTTGAAATATAAATGAATTTTCGTATTGAATTTATCAATTTAATAATCAGTATACGAATTAATACCGAATATATTGGATATCGTAATACGAAACGATAATAATTGAATTCACGGTTAAAATCTAGATCTAAACAATTCAGTCAGTTAATATAAATTCTATGTTGAATTAGAACGATAATAATAATAATCTATTATTGATGAATTAAATTGTTCTGAAATCAATTTATATCAATTGAATTTATGTTTAATCATCAATTTAAATTAGTTACCTTCTTTATATAGTCAAATTTAATTTCAGAACCTGCTCTGTTGAGTCTAGAATAGTGTTATAATATGACAGAGTTGGTCGTTATGTTTAAATAGCGGTTCGAGGACCGTGTGATATTTTAGATTATTTAATTAAAATTAAATCAAATCAAATAAAAAAGAAAGAAAGCCGTCCTAAATTTTTTATCAGCCAATCTATCTCATTAAAAATGCAGACCTACCTGTTTCTTGAGTAGAAATTTTGTTCCTATCCTTTCCAACAAAAGAAAACATTGATTTAATGGTGGCTCGGTATGATTGTTTCTCTTCACAACTATAAATTTGAATATCAGCTTTCACATTTCTTTCCATTCCAAAAAGCCCGAACTAGTTTAAGATCTTCGTTCCTTTTCAATTGTAAAAAACAAATCGAGCCTGCCCTTTTCCCCAACTTCAATTCTTCAAGATGAAATCATGTCTGTTAATTAAAAAAAAAGGATCGAATTGGAACTCACGGGTTTGAATCGGGAGAAGATCTAAAGCACGACTTCAACCTAGAACTACTCGTGGATTCAAAGAAGGGTCAACGCAACTGGAATGAAGCTCGCAAGTTTGTTTGGGGGAGGAATGACAGTGTATGACGGTGGGAGAGCGAGTGAAGTGGTGTGTTGTATTAAGGGACGGGATGGTTTGGGGGTGCGGCAGTAGGGTTAACATTGGTTTTTGGAGAAGTTGACATGGTTCAATGTCTGACCTGGGTGATTAGGGGAATCGACAGTGGTCGATTTTGATCTGCAGTTGATGGTTGGAATCATGAATTTTGACGAAGTATGAGGGATATTGGGATGTAACGGTGATGGTAATGGGGCACGATCAAAATTTTCCCTATAGCCAATGTTTTTACAGCAACGCAGGCCTGGGTTTTGGTGAACTGAGCAATGTCAGGAGCGAAATCTGAAGTGACGATGGGATTTTCCCAAGCAAGGCGCATGTACACCAGTGTAGGTAAAGGCTGAGGTAAGTTGGGTAAATTAAATGGAGCGGAGGTATCGATGTTAAGTGAAGTTTGAATTTGTGAGGACTGCGTTATATTTGGGGTTGACAGTGGAAGTTGAGGAGAAGGCATCGAAGCTTGGTTTGGGGTTCGAACATGTGAGGGATGAATGAGATGCAGTGATGGAGTTTTGCTTTATTGATGGTGAATTGGGAGTTTGTTCAAAAATTGGCTAATGGAAAATTTGGTCTTTGTTATATTAGGAATAGGTAATCGAAAGGAAATGTGAGCTGGTATTGAGGTTTTCGAGGAAATGGCGAAGTGGGTTAGGCAATATCTTGGGTTTGTTTGCAGTGGAAATGGATCGAAAATTGCTATGTCGCTTCGTGAGGTAGTCGGGGCTTGCGAGCCATGTAAGGTATACGATTTTAATTAATTTAAAATACATAGAATAAATTGTTTTATTTATTTTAATAGTTAGTTTAAATTAAAAAATAAAATTAATTAATCGTTAAATAAAAATGAATAATCGTAGGTGATGGACTTGTTCAAAATGGTTCGTAGACGCAACAACATGGAAATTAAATGGGTATTCAGCAAAGGAAAATTAAGGTGAGTAAATCTCACTTAAAAATTTATTTTTATCATTGAAAATAAATTGTTGACTGCTTGGTTGCATTTATGAATTGTTTACCAGTTTGGTTATTGCATATATTAGTTACATTAGGCTTGGTGATTGTGGCTATTATTATATATATTGCATATTGCATATTTCCCGCAGTACCATTAGCGGATGCCCGCAGTGTCATTAGCTGATGACCCTATCGCCCCACAATATATGAGTGGATGACCTTCTATACCTCGATATCCTGCCTTGAAGCAGGATTGGTATTATTTATGTTGTTTGACATTTGTGAATGCAAGAAACATGTTGGAGGAATCCAATTGGATTCCCCAAAATTTATTATTATTGTTTACCCGTTTATATATGTGGCATGTTGTGATTAATTGTTTATGTCTGGATGTTGGAATATCACTGGCCCTAGATATTATATTTATAAATATCATTAAAATGGATTTTTAGATTTAAAAAGGGAAAATTTATTTTCTGCAATGGAAATTGAATTTTGAATGGATTAGAAAATATTAACTTGTTTTTAATTATAAAACAAGTAGTTAAATTTATAAACGATGATTATGATTGGATAGAAAAATTATCATTGGATAATTTAGAAATGGAAACTTAATTGTTAATTTTTAAAAGGGAATTTATTTTCCAAAAATAGAAATAGAAACTTGTTTTAAATATTTAAAAACAAGAAGTGGAATTTATAAATAAAAAGAGGGAAATTTTATTGGATAATTTATAATTCAAATTCAAGTATGAATAAAAAGGGGGATTTATAATTTGATCGTTTCGGGGATTTCGAATTCGACTATATTGAATAAAAATAAATAAAATAAACTATTTTCAGTAGTAGTATTGAAATTATATTAATTAGAAGATATAATTGAAATCAAATATAAAATATATTTTGTGTTTATACATTCATAAGTTAAACTATAAAATATCCTTGAGTGTAAAATAAAAAGGGAAATTTACTTCAGAGTAAGGTTTGGTGTTTAAAGGAATTTTGAAATGGAAACCTTGTTTTAAATCATAAAACCAAGAAGATAAATGATATTTATTATCATTGGATAATTTGAAAGTTAATTCTAAATGAAGTTTAAATATGGAAGTTTGCTTAATATAAAATAAGGAAGTGATTTATAAACTATATTTATTAATGAAATAAATTTCAATGGATAAATTGGAAATAGACTATTCTAAATATAAGAACTAACATTTAAAAATCAAATTTTTAATGGGATAGAAAAGGAAATTTTTATGATAAGAGATGTCGGTTTGTATTACGAACTCTTATCTATTTCAAGATAAGAACGTTGTCGATCAAGGTCTGAGAGGTAATTAAAATACCCCAACTTGAATGGTTTCACTATTATCAAGGGATGATATTAGTTCGTAAATGTTAAAGGATATTGAAATGAATTATTTTTCCATTTATGTCCGATTGTAATCTTCAAAGCTGAAGTTGGATAAAACCGTCGGGTTTATATAGAAATTGATATTTAATGTATAATTGAGCTATGAATAAATTTATAATCAAGTTATGAATTGGGAATGGAATAATTGACGATTTAGAGTAATCGCAAATATTAAGTTAAATTTGGAAAGCTGGTTTAGTATATATTATAATTTTTGAAAATGGATTTGGAATTGAATTATAAACGAAGTTTTAAACGTTTATAATTAAATTTAATTGAAACGAACTCGCCGCAGCGCGGTTGTTCGTAAATTGGCGATTCGAACTTCAATTGAGTATACAGAACTCAATATAAGTCAGAATTCGATGAAGCAAGAAAGCTCAAACCGATTAAATGATAGTTTTCAAATGGAAGAGAAAAATCTGGACTTCGACTTAAAGATTTTGAGTTATGTCAAAATCAACTTTTAGAAAAGTCGCTGTAAAATCGTTTTAAAACCATAATGATTTAATTAATTAATTAAAAGGATTTTTAGTGAATAAAAATCCGAATTTCGATTAGAAAATTCTAGATTTGAGTATGAAACAAATATGAACAAGTAAGTTGAATAAAGTGATTTTTGATAATAAAATCAGATTTTGAATGATGGAATGATATTAACTAAATAATCAAGTAGTTATATGATATGATTTGAATGAAACTTGATGTGAGTTAAGCAAACTGGATTTGTAAAATTAAAATTTGAACTCAAATATGAGACGTGAGTTATAAATGGAATTCGAATTGTCATAAAAAAATTGCAATATGTTTGAACACTATTGAATCAAACTATTCGTGAATGGAGCGGTTGAATTATTTCAAGAATTTATTACTGGAATTGATTGCGGTTGAATCAAAATAGTTGTATGGGTTGGAATAAAATAAAAATGCAGGTGCATGCATATTAGATAGGTATGGAATAAAGTGAATGAAGAGTGTTAAGATTTTAATTTAAGTGCCCGACAAAAAGGTACATGTTTAAATTCCCATATGAGGTTTTATGCGCCGAATCGGCAAGCCGCTTGGCTTTTTGATTTTCTTTTTGAATGGAAAGGGCCTAGAGAGGCGAGTTGAGGTTTGAATGATTTACCGGTACAAGGGAGGTGCTGGTGAAATTTTTCGAAATTTTAAGGAGTTAGAATATTTTTAAGAAATTTTGAAAATAGAAATCAATGTGTCGATATACGTAGAAATTGATAAGGGATTTGGAAAATAATTAACGAATGAATATTAATAAAAAGGGGCCAGTGATTATTTGATTGCTTGATGGATGTTTATTTTCCTTTGATAGTTAAATCATTGACTATCAAAGATTTTTGACCATCGTTGTCAATACGGAGAGACCAGTTGGATTTTATCCGAAAACCACTCCGTATAGGCATAGGCGTTGCGAATTAGATATGCTGAAATAATCAGAGATGAAGTAAGTGCAAGGACTGTCCTGTTTTTCCACACCCACGACAACTTGTATGGACGAATGTCTGACAGAGTATTTCCAATAATCACGCCCGTTGGTTTTTACGAATATACCAATTTGGTGGGGAGAATGCAACTTCTCTTTATTCTAACACTCGGAGTGTATTTGTATAAATCAAATTAGTGATTTACGGATTTGACGATGTGACATTCAAAGTGTATCGTATCCAGATGTTCTAAGAAGGAAACGCAGCCTCAAGCCTCATCAACCGGGAAATGACAAAAATCGGGCAGGCAGCATGGCTAGGTGGGTCATTCCCAAGAAGGGTATATTGTCACTGATCTAGAGAAAATTCATATTTGTTCTTCTTTCATTTTCTGTATCTCCGCGGATGTAGGGTGGTTCCTTAAAACCGTAATGGGGTGACAATATATTTGATACACTCAAGCTAAATGAGTGGTCGGTCTTGTGTGGCCGGGTTGCAAGATGTTCTTGCTGAACCCTAGTGTATCCCCTCTAGAGTACACTAATCGGTAGGTGGTCCCATACCTTGTCATAGTTGGAATCCAATCTCCAATAAGCGTCCTGCGGTTTTTGATTTTATACTACGTATGTGGAGTGTGAGATGCAAGCGTTCTACTATTTGGTTATTTATTTGATTAGACATTATTATAATATCACTGAAATTTGATATCAAAAAATGGTTTGGTTATAGTAAGGTAAAAACCGTTCGTGTTTATGTGTGGGCTGGTCTTACTATTACCTTTTCTTTCAAAGAATTTTTCAAAGTTAAACAAATTGGTTGGAGTTTACTCACACTCGTCCCATGACTGGCCCAGAGTTTTCTTGTTTTTCTTAAAGTCTTTGGTGCCCAAATTTGTACGGGCAGTCAAGTGTTTCAGGCTTTTACAGATACACTTGGAGGAGCTTGAAGCAGGAGGCTTCACCGTTAGTTATTTAGAGTTATTTCCGTTGTATCAAATGTTGTGTTGTACTCTGATAATGGTATGTATATATGATACAAAATTTTGTATTGCAAGAGTTATGTTATATAATATATTATATTCGTTCCGCTGTGAGGTTCTGTTTTGTTATTTTTGTTCTTCTTCTGTCTATTTCTATTTCTTTGAACATAATGAATCGTATTTCTGTATTATTTGATTTGGACGTAAGTTGTATTAGTCAGCTCAGATGGTGCGGATTTGCGGGCCACTACAGTTGGTATCAGAGCTTAGGTTGAGCGAACACCTGGGCTTTGGTGGGGGTTTACTCATTAGAGATAGGGTCAGTAGTACCCTAGAATGAGTTGAGTGTATATAGATGAAAGAGCGTATTTGTAAGTTGATATAAAAATTGTTTTATATTGTGTTGATTGGTTTGTTGAGTGATTTATGAACTCTGGTCGGTACAGTGTGATCAACTGTGTCGAATGATATTTATAAACACTTGAATAGAGTAATTCAACGCAGCATTGTTTTAAAAGTGGGTAAATGAAATAATTTTACCCAAAATTATATTTTGGACATAAAAGTGAATAATTTTTCGAGATTATTAAAATATATGGATGTGTTGGTTGTATTATTATGATCAATTGAGATTATAAAAACTGGAATGGTTATATGTAACCAAATAAAACTTGTATATACAAATGAGTTGATTTAAAATCAGATTGAAACCAAAAATTGGAATTTGAATCCCGGAAAGTTGGCAAATATTTTTCCAAAGTATATAAAAATAATATTGCATTGTTTTGGAAGGAATTTTGAATAAAAATTAGTTTGAATGGATTTCCGAATATGATAAAGCATTAAACTCACTTGGGACACTGGAAAATAATTCTGATGATGATCGCGACATCATCAGTGTTCATTTTCGAGTTTCTCAGTGATGGATTGCTACCATAATGGGATTTTCAAAGGAAATTATTTGAGAAAAGCAAGCTGTTTTGGAAAATTCAAATGTTCTGAATTCGTGATGATTATAAATATATCAATGTATATATTTTATATAATTTCTATATATTAATATGATTTCAAGGAAATTTGAAATAAAAAAACCGGGAATTTGAATTCTGAAATTTAACTTAAGCAAGTTAAAAAAAATCGAAATGATGGAAACCAGTTAAATGAATTGGAATTGAATATTCCCATGAAGCGTTAAAGTTGTATGAGACTTGAATTATAGAATATGAAATGCTGAGTTATAACAAAATTGGGCTTTGAAAGGTTAACGGGTCTGTAGCATTTCCTCTCCTTAGTAATTTCGGGGACGAAATTCTTTTAGGGGGAAGCAATGTAACGTCCCGGGTTTTTAACTGTTTTATAATGAATATTTAAATTAGTTTTAAATATTTAATTTGAATTATAAATGAATTTTTATATTGAATTTATCGATTTAATAATCAATATACGAATTAATACCGAATATATTGGATATCGTAATACAAAACGATAATAATTGAATTCACAGTTAAAATCTGATCTAAACAATTCAATCAATTAATATAAATTCTGTGTTGAATCAGAACGATAATAATAATCTATTATTGATGAATTAATTTGTTCTGAATCAATTTATATCAATTGAATTTATTTTTAATCGTCAATTTAAATTAGTTATCTTCTTTATATAGTGTAACACCCCACCTCCGCATGGGTCACTCACAAAGGGAATGCACTAGGTTTGGTGAAGCATTATCGAGGTAAACATGCACAGAAATATTACAAGACAGAACATATATAAAACAACGGAAGTAATACAAATTTCATTACCTTATAAAATAAGGTCTAAAGCCTTTTACATCAGAATACATCAAAACCTGTCTTGCAATAGTAAAGAAGCATAAAACCTTTTCATAAATTATTCCCCAAAATAAAACGATGAAGCAGCCATAGTCATGAGAAGACAAGCTATACATGATGACCTTCAAGCATAAGAGGTCCGAACTAAACAACAACATTTCCTCCCTGAAAACCTTGGGGGGAAATGGAAGACAAAGAGGCGAAAGAAAACGGGGTCAGTCATAAAGACTGGTAAGTCCTATCTACTTCCAGCATAAAAACAGGTAAAGGTAACATGACATGCATAAACTGAAAGTAAACATAAGGATGATGACAAGATAGATAAGCTAGATCAAGATAACAGGGTGAACTACGGTATCAAGATAAACTAAGGTATCATGATAAACTACGGTGTCAAGGTAAATCAAAGTATCACATCGTCAGGTTTCTATCAAGTATAATATCCCAAGGTATCTATCATGTATATTTGCTCTGCACCTCCCGTACTAGTATCCCAACCTGTGTCATGAGTTAACTATAAAATATCCCTTGACCAAAGTCATGAAATGGTCCATGTCGACCTAATATATCGCATATATAGGTTTCCTCTACTTGTGTGTTTCTTTCCATATATAAGTTCAGTCCTTTGCCGTACCTCATGCGGGCTTTCCCACTATTTCAACGTAGTACCATTTGATCCTTGAAATCATTTGGACTGTCATCTTTTGTCTAACTATGTTTTCTTATCAATAACTATCACGTGTTCAACTAAGGTTTATGCCACCCAGGACCACTGGGGATTATGCTACTTAATGAACGTTTTCGTATCTCGATTTTGGGTTCAAACCACCTAGGGCCACTAGGGATTATGCTACCCGTCAACCACGCCCTTTTTCCCACGCATGTATCGTGAATCGTTTTTCCATGTCTAGGTGCACATGTATCTCAATGTGCCATCCGAGTTCCGTGACAGAATACAGGACTCGGTAGGGAGCTTTAGGTTATCTGCCGATGCAGATATTGAGGTCTGTTTTTCTACCGGTGGTTATGGTCCCACGTGACCCCTCCCTCAACTACTGAAAGGCATAACAAGAAAAATCATGTATGAGAACTACACTACGACCATCGATGCCCCACTCCCATACGGCCTACCTCACCCATAACTAGATAGCAAGTATGGTCTGTTGGGTGTTCTCTGCCTTTCTGTACGTACACGATTGACTAAAGATGGTAGGTGGCCGACGATGTGCTATCTAGGGCTACCGTGAAAAATATCGCCGACCCCACGCTAATCCACCCCAGTCTTTAGGTTGCTCACATAGCAACCAAGGCATACCCTTGGCTCTTCTACCGCAGACCTCAACCTCTGTGAGCCCAGGAGGATCATCTGCCACCTCACAGAGGGATACCAAGAGTATCCTCACGTTCCCCGAAGCTACCGCTTCGTCACCCAGTTCGTTGGAGCTTTTATCTAAATCAGATATTGCTCCACCTCGTGTGTTTAAGTGATGACCTAGCGTATGGGGTTACTCATCTATTTAGGAACTGGTCCAGTTTCCTTGACTAAGAATTATTACTTAGTTATCCTTAACTAAGGTTTATCACTTAGTTCCTTTTCCCCGTTATCCTTGTTAACTACGGTTTTACACTTAGTCCCCTGAACTAGGGTTTTGTCTAATGGGTTAAGTGTTGTTATTCGAGTTCATGACTTAACCCGCCTACGAATCATGTCAAAATTGGCTAAGTATTCAAGTCCAAGACTTAGTCCTACGAACTATGTGTCAAGTTGGTTAAGTATATCAAGCGGTTCATGACTTAACCCTATCAAATCATCCTGTCGGATTGGTTAAGTTTACTCAAGTGGTTCGTGACTTAACCCTATCAAATTATCTTGCCAAATTGGTTAAGTGTAGGTCAACTTAACCCCATGGAATTATCGAGTCAAATTGGTTAAGTATTGGTTAACTTAACCCCATTGAATTATCAAATAAAATTGGTTAAGTGTAAGTTACTTAATCTCATTGAATTATCAAGTTTAGATTGGTTAAGCTTTTAACTTAACCCCATCAAATTATCGAGTTTAGATTGGTTAGGTGTAGTTTAACTTAACCTCATCAAGTCATCGAATTAGATTGGTTAAGTGTTGGTTAACTTAACCCCATCTTATTACAAAGGTAGATTGGTTAAGTGTTGGTTAACTTAACCTCATCAAATTATCGAATCGGATTAGTTAAGTATAGGTTAACTTAACCCCATCCCCTAACCGTATTATAATGGTTAAGTGTCATTAAGAAATCAAGTTCGGTTTCACTTAACCTACCCATTCATGTCATATCAGTTAAGTGTCATTAGTCAAATTAACTTAACCTTATCATGTGGCATTAATCAACTTAATGCACCCCAACCTCTCACATTAGACTTTGTTGTGGTTACTAGTTAAGCCGGGCGGGTCCGGGTAGCTTTACACCACAACCTAGTCTAACCTCGGGTTTTAAGTGCGATATGACCAACTACTCACATTGGGTCCTATTGTTTGTAGCCACTAGTTAAGCCGGTCGGTTCCGGGTAGATTTATGCTACAAACTCAACCCAACCTCGAGTTGGCCACTTTCATGTTTTACTACGTGTCATGTCCAAGTTTATCATAAACATGTTTTCATGTATAATCTATGCCAATATTCTATGTCAAGTTTTCAAGTCATATTCCAAGTCATGTTTTCATGTCATATTCACGTTTGCCTAGACTACCCAAATCGTATTCCCAACGCAAATGAAAGCGAGTCAACATAGTAGGAATAATATAACAAGGATGGGTATAAGATATCAAAGATGGGTTCAAGTCAAACATGGTGCAATTTGAGACCAAGGTGTACCACTCAACTAGCATATGCATTATAGGCCTCAAACATGTATGATTCCAAATCTAGCAAAAAGGGTGATTATCATGGAAATGGTGACATATGGTGGAAATCCTAACATGTGCATAATAGGTTCATCATATGCATGTTAATAATCATGAGGGGTTTAGGTTCCTTAACATGCATAAGCCCCAAATCAAGTTCATGCAAGTAGTTCACAAGTCAAAATGGTTCCCAAGGGTTCATGATAACATTTCCTAAGTAAAGATTCAACTTGCATGATAAACTAAGCCAAATGCAACTTGTGTAACATGATTTAGTCGCTAAAACATAGCCCAAGGTCATAGTTTCAAGAAAGGGGCAACGACTAAGTTCACATAGGCTAGCATACTTATGTTTCATCGCATTTTATTCCATGCCATCATTAAAACTACCGTTTAGATCTAGAAGTAGCTAGAACTTACATAGCGTGGCTAAGGGATTATGAGCATGAATCGTCATGAAATTGGCCTAGCAACGTTGGTTCACTCCCTTGATTTGATGTAGCAAGCTAGCACCTTTGATTCGGATCTAGTTTGAATGCATAGTCTCTTGGAGTTGGAGATAGAGGCCATGATCAATGGAGATTTGGGCAACACTTCGTTGCAAAAGTGATTTGTGAGGGTTTAAGCTAGGTCTAGGGGTCTTTTTATAGAGATTAGGAGTAGTTTAGGCCATAGGATTAACCCTACAATAGATCCAAGCCCTCCAAAATCGTCACAAGCCTCCAAAACCGAGCCAAAAGCCAAGCAAGTGCACCAGGTTGCCTGGGCTCGACCAGGCAGGTCGACCCTGGGATCGACTCCCCAGTCGACCTGGTCCCACCCAGGTCGACACCCAGGTCGACCCCCCTGGTCGACATGGTCTGGGCGGGATTTTTCCCGCCTACCCTGATTTTCTGAAATTTTGAATCTGTTTTGAATTTGAATTTTTCGTGAAACTTCGCGAGGCCATATCTCGGTCATACGGACTCCGATTTACGAAATTTCGGACTCTATTTCGCGTATTTTTCCGAGACGAACGCAACAACACAACTCGTTTCCCTTGATTTAGATTATAACATTTAATTCTGCCTTGATTCTTGTTTTAACACATTGTTAAAATTTGGGTTGTTACATTCTCCCCTCCTTTAAGGATTTCGTCCCCGAAATCTCCATGTTAGGAAGAACGTATCCTACCACCATCATCCATCTACTCAAAACATCATCCACAAGCAACCATGGTCCTTAAAGGACTTCTAATGCTTTATGAATACATGCGGAAAGTGTGTGTATATGGTCCTTAGCTAATGCTAATGATCAGGCCTGAATGATCTTTCTAATGCAAAGTATGTTTAGTGCCATGAATCCAACATGTATGCAAATAGTCCTAGTCATATATACACTATATGCGTGCACAAACATTCATTCATATGCAACATCCGCATGATAACACATTCAACTTCATCCATAAACAAGTATAAATACTCGTGCATATGCAATACGAAATGTGAGTGAGTCGATCTAATATCTAATGTGTATTAGCGCATCCACTAGCAACCACTTGCAACCATTTGCAACCATATCACTCATAACATGCTTCAAATACATGTTTGCATCCATAGGGTTCTACCTAAGGTTCTCAAGATAGGATCGAGGAGATAAACAAGACAAACTCCTTACGGGGTTTGTATCAGAAATAAGATTGAAAACAGGACCGAGAGGATGTCCACAACAGATGGCATACAAGTAAGCTCCACAGGAAAAACCAGGGATCAAAGATATACTCTTAAAAAGAGATATGATGCGCGCGTCTAAGCCGCATTTCCATGAGCTTAATTCCATTGTACCTCGACCATCTTTTAACTCCATGATTTCGTAGCTCCTTGATTCTATTTCCAAGATATGAGTTGAAACTCATTTCACTGTCGCCTCTCGTTTTATTTATTCTTTCCCTAGTATACTTGGCTCAAACATATCTGCATACTAATGCAAGCTCTCCAAGATTCACTAGTGAATCTTGGATCTCGTTTACCGATGCCAATCCATGTTACCACGTGCACTTACTAGGGTGATTCCTATAACCCATGCTTAAGCGGAATGAACTATCCGCCTTATTGGCGAACGCTACTCGATCGGATCAGAGATTTCCGATAAACGCATCAAGAGATTCTAGGTAACTAATCATGACAGAACCCAAAAGGTTATATGAGACTCCGAGGGTATTACCAAGGCAAGTCAAGAGTCTAACCACCCTCCTTTCAAAACCGAGAATGGCATCCCTTACTGGATAACCACTTCATCCCTAGAATCCATCCATAGCTCAATAATAGAAGCATTTCTTCTAATATCAACACTTGGCATTTACACTCTCAATTCCAAACAAGTCATGAATAAATGGACTGATCCTCCAACAGGATTTGAGACAAAAATGGGATCCTCTACCATGCTAGTACTAAGGTGTAGAGACTCAACTATCGGAGTAGACTTAAATGATGCGATGATCAAGACAAAGTCTAGACGGGATGATAGAAAAGAAAGGCTAAACCTTCAACAGAAACGATACCATCCCTCTTAGGTACACTAGAAATGAGAGCATACAATTGCCCTCTCGATGATCTTGTCCTCGTCCCATAACACTTAACTATCTGTCCCGTTTTTCCTCCATTGTGGCTTAAGCCATACCAACAAGTTGCCTATCCTTAAGCTCGTGTCCCTTATCCTTGTTCTTACTATCCTTTCTTATAACGCGGCAACAGGTCTCTCGAGAACTTCCTCCATCGCACGGAAAACACTTACGTGGCTAGACAAGGATTAGTCGCAGTTAAAACTACTGTGACTACCGATGGAGGAAAAAAAGGAAAAGAGATTCAATCAAGGAAACAAAGGATAGTGCTAATGGCCTTTTGGGGAATAGCCTTTAAAAACTTTTCTTGAAAAATGCTTCTTTGTAAACGGTTTCTCAAATAGTTTTCAGAAGGTTTTTCTTCTTTTTTTTAAAAAAAAACTTTTGCCCAGTCTGGTAACCTTCTGCTCTGATACCAAATGTAACACCCTACCTCCGCAAGGGTCACTCACAAAGGGGATGCACTAGGTTTGGTGAAGCATTATCGAGGTAAACATGCACAGAAATATTACAAGACAGAACATATATAAAACAGCGGAAGTAAAACAAATTTCCTTACCTTATAAAATAAGGTCTAAAGCCTTTTACATCAGAATACATCAAAACCTGTCTTGCAATAGTAAATAAGCATAAAACCTTTTCATAAATTATTCCCCAAAATAAAACGGTGAAGCATCCATAGTCATGAGAAGATCAAGCTATACATGATGACCTTCAAGCATAAGAGGTCCGAACTAAACAACAGCATTTCCTCCCTGAAAACCTGGGGGGGAAATGGAAGACAAAGAGGCGAAAGAAAACGGGTCAGTCATAAAGACTGGTAAGTCCTATCTACTTCCAGCATAAAAACAGGTAAAGGTAACATGACATGCATAAACTGAAAGTAAACATAAGGATGATGACAAGATAGATAAGCTAGACCAAGATAACAGGGTGAACTACGGTATCAAGATAAACTATGGTATCATGATAAACTACGGTGTCAAGGTAAATCAAAGTATCACATCGTCAGGTTTCTATCAAGTATAATATCCCAAGGTATCTATCATGTATATTTACTCTGCACCTCCCGTACTAGTATCCCAACCTGTGTCATGAGTTAACTATAAAATATCCCTTGACCAAAGTCATGAAATGGTCCATGTCGACCTAATATATCGCATATATAGGTTTCCTCTACTTGTGTGTTTCTTTCCATATATAAGTTCAATCCTTTGCCGTACCTCATGCGGGCTTTCCCACTATTTCAACGTAGTACCATTTGATCCTTGAAATCATTTGGACTGTCATCTTTTATCTAACTATGTTTTCTTATCAATAACTATCACGTGTTCAACTAAGGTTTATGCCACCCAGGACCACTGGGGATTATGCTACTTAATGAACGTTTTCGTATCTCGGTTTTGGGTTCAAACCACCTAGGGCCACTAGGGATTATGCTACCCGTCAACCACGCCCTTTTTCCCACGCATGTATCGTGAATCGTTTTTCCATGTCTAGGTGCACATGTATCTCAATGTGCCATCTGAGTTCCGTGACAGAATACAGGACTCGATCGGGAGCTTTAGGTTATCTGCCGATGCAGATATTGAGGTCTGTTTTTCTACCGGTGGTTATGGTCCCACGTGACCCCTCCCTCAACTACTGAAAGGCATAACAAGAAAAATCATGTATGAGAACTACACTACGGCCATCGATGCCCCACTCCCAGACGGCCTACCTCACCCATAACTAGATAGCAAGTATGGTCTATTGGGTGTTCTCTGCCTTTCCGTACGTACACGATTGATTAAAGATGGTAGGTGGCCGACGATGTGCTATCTAGGGCTACCGTGAAAAATATCGCCGACCCCACGCTAATCCACCCCAGTCTTTAGGTTGCTCGCACAGCAACCAAGGCATACCCTTGGTTCTTCTACCGCAGACCACAACCTTTGTGAGCCCAGGAGGATCATCTGCCACCTCACAGAGGGATACCAAGAGTATCCTCACGTTCCCCGAAGCTACCGCTTCGTCACCCAGTTCGTTGGAGCCTTTATCTAAATCAGATATTGCTCCACCTCGTGTGTTTAAGCGATGACCTACCGTATCGGGTTACTCATCTATTTAGGAACTGGTCCAGTTTCCTTGACTAAGAATTATTACTTATTTATCCTTAACTAAGGTTTTTCACTTAGTTCCCTTTCCCCGTTATCCTTGTTAACTACGGTTTTACACTTAGTCCCCTGAACTAGGGTTTTGTCTAATGGGTTAAGTGTTGTTATTCGAGTTCATGACTTAACCCGCCTACGAATCATGTCAAAATTGGCTAAGTATTCAAGTCCAAGACTTAGTCCTACGAACCATGTGTCAAGTTGGTTAAGTATATCAAGCGGTTCATGACTTAACCCTATCAAATCATCCTATCGGATTGGTTAAGTATACTCAAGTGGTTCGTGACTTAACCCTATCAAATTATCTTGCCAAATTGGTTAAGTGTAGGTCAACTTAACCCCATGGAATTATCGAGTCAAATTGGTTAAGTATTGGTTAACTTAACCCCATTGAATTATCAAATAAAATTGGTTAAGTGTAAGTTACTTAATCTCATTGAATTATCAAGTTTAGATTGGTTAAGTGTTTAACTTAACCCCATCAAATTATCGAGTTTAGATTGGTTAAGTGTAGTTTAACTTAACCTCATCAAGTCATCGAATTAGATTGGTTTAGTGTTGATTAACTTAACCTCATATTATTACAAAGCTAGAATTGTTAAGTGTTGGTTAACTTAACCTCATCAAATTATCGAATCGGATTAGTTAAGTATAGGTTAACTTAACCCCATCCCCTAACCGTATTATAATGGTTAAGTGTCATTAAGAAATCAAGTTCGGTTTCACTTAACCTACCCATTCATGTCATATCGGTTAAGTGTCATTAGTCAAATTAACTTAACCTTATCATGTGGCATTAATTAACTTAATGCACCCTAACCTCTCACATTAGACTTTGTTGTGGTTACTATTTAAGCCGGGCGGGTCCGGGTAGCTTTACACCACAACCTAGTCTAACCTCGGGTTTTAAGTGCGATATGACCAACTACTCACATTGGGTCCTATTGTTTGTACCACTAGTTAAGCCGGTCGGTTCCGGGTAGATTTATGCTACAAACTCAACCTAACCTCGAGTTGGCCACTTTCATGTTTTACTACGTGTCATGTCCAAGTTTATCATAAACATGTTTTCATGTATAATCTATGCCAATATTCTATGTCAAGTTTTCAAGTCATATTCCAAGTCATGTTTTCATGTCATATTCACATTTGCCTAGACTACCCAAATCGTATCCCCAACGCAATTAAAGCGAGTCAACATAGTAGGAATAATATAACAAGGATGGGTATAAGATATCAAAGATGGGTTCAAGTCAAACATGGTGCAATTTGAGACCAAGGTGTACCACTCAACTAGCATATGCATTATAGGCCTCAAACATGTATGATTCCAAATCTAGCAAAAAGGGTGATTATCATGGAAATGGTGACATAGGGTGGAAATCCTAACATGTGCATAATAGGTTCATCATATGCATGTTAATAATCATGAGGGGTTTAGGTTCCTTAACATGCATAAGCCCCAAATCAAGTTCATGCAAGTAGTTCACAAGTCAAAATGGTTCCCAAGGGTTCATGCTAACATTTCCTAAGTAAAGATTCGAACTTCCATGATAAACTAAGCCAAATGCAACTTGTGTAACATGATTTAGTCGCTAAAACATAGCCCAAGGTCATAGTTTCAAGAAAGGGGCAATGACTAAGTTCACATAGACTAGCATACTTATGTTTCATCGCATTTTATTCCATGCCATCATTAAAACTACCGTTTAAATCTAGAAGTAGCTAGATCTTACATAGCGTGGCTAAGGGATTATGAGCATGAATCGTCATGAAATTGGCCTAGCAACGTTGATCCACTCCCTTGATTTGATGTAGCAAGCTAGCACCTTTGATTCGGATCTAGTTTGAATGCATAGTCTCTTGGAGTTGGAGATAGAGGCCATGATCAATGGAGATTTGGGCAACACTTCGTTGCAAGAGTGATTGTGAGGGTTTAAGCTAGGTCTAAGGGTCTTTTTATAGAGATTAGGAGTAGTTTAGGCCATAGGATTAACCCTAGGATAGATCCAAGCCCTCCAAAATCGTCACAAGCCTCCAAAACTGAGCCAAAAGCCAAGCAGGTGCACCAGGTTGCCTGGGCTCGACCAGGCAGGTCGACCCCCAGGTCGACCTTGGGGTCGACTCCCCAGTCGACCTGGTCCCACCCAGGTCGACACCTAGGTCGACCCCCTGGTCGACCTGGTCTAGGTAGGATTTTTCCCGCCTACCCTGATTTTCTGAAATTTTGAATCTGTTTTGAATTTGAATTTTTCGTGAAATTTCACGAGGCCATATCTCGGTCATAAGGACTCCGATTTACAAAATTTCGGACTCTATTTCGCGTATTTTTCCGAGACGAACGCAACGGCTCAACCCGTTTCCCTTGATTCAAATTATAACATTTAATTCTGCCTTGATTCTTGTTTTAACACGTTGTTGAAATTCGGGTTGTTACATATAGTCAAATTTAATTTCAGAACCGCTCTGTTGAGTCTAGAATAGTGTTATAATATGATAGAGTCGGTCGTTATGTTTAAATAGTGGTTCGGGGACCGTGTGATATTTTAGATTATTTAATTAAAATTAAATCAAATAAATAAAAAAGTCGTCCTAAATTTTTTATCAGCCAACCTATCTCATTTAAAACGCAGACCTACCTGTTTCTCAAGCAAAAATTTTGTTCCTTTTCTTTCCAACATAAAAAAACATTGATTTAATGGTGGCTCAGTACGATTGTTTCACTTCACAACTATAAATTTGACCATCATCTTTCGCATTTCTTTCCATTCCAAAAAGCCATAACCAGTTTAAGACCTTCGTTCCTTTCCACTATAAAAAACAAATCGAGCCTGCCCTTTTCCCCAACTTCAATTCTTCAAGACAAAATCATGTCCGTTAATTAAAAAAAGGATCGAATTGGAACTCAAGGGTTTGAATCGCGAGAAAATCTGAAGCACAACTTCAACCTAGAACCACTCGTGGTTTTCAGGAGAAGGGTTAACGCAACTAGAATGAAGCTCGCAAGTTTGTTTGGGGGAGGAATGACAGCGTACAACTATGGGAGAGCGACTGAAGTGGTGCGTTGTACTAAGGGACGGGATGGTTTGGGGGTGCGGCAGTAGGGTTAACATTGGTTTTTGGAGAAGTTGAGATGGTGCGATGTCTGACCTGGGTGATTAGGGGAATCGACAGTGGTCGAGTTTGATCTGCAGTTGATGGTTGGAATCATGAATTTTGATGAAGTATGAGGGATATTGGGATGTAACGGTGATGGTAATGGGGCGCGATCAAAATTCTCCCTGTAGCCATTGTTTTTACAGCAACGCAGGCCTGGGTTTTGGTGAACTGAGCAATGTCAGGAGCGAAATTTGAAGTGACGATGGGATTTTCCCAAGCAAGGCGCGTGTACACCAGTGCAGGTAAAGGCTGAGGTAAGCTGGGTAAATTAAATGGAGCGGAGGTATCGATGTTAAGTGAAGTTTGAATTTGTGAGGACTGCGCTATATTTGGGGTCGACAGTGGAAGTTGAGGAGAAGGCGTCGAAGCTCGATTTGGGTTCGAACATGTGAGGGATGAACGAGATGCAGTGATGGAGTTTTGCTTTATTGATGGTGAATTGGGAGTTTGTTCAGAAATTGGCTAATGGAAAATTTGGTCTTTGTTATATTGGGAATAGGTAATCGAAAGGAGATGTGAGTTGGTGTTGAGGTTTCCGAGGAAATGGCGAAGTGGGTTAGGCAATATCTTGGGTTTGTTTGCAGTGGAATTTGATCGAAAATTGCTATGTCACTTCGTGAACTAGTCGGGGCTTACGAGCCAAGTAAGGTATACGATTTTAATTAATTTAAAATACATAGAATAAATTGTTTTATTTATTTTATTAGTTAGTTTAAATTAAAAAAAATTAAAATTAATTAATAGTTAAATAAAAATGAATAATCGTAGGTGATGGACTTGTTCAAAACGGTTCGTAGGCGCAACAATATGGAAATTAAACGGATATTCAACAAAGGAAAATTAGGGTGAGTAAATCTCACTAAAAAATTTATTTTTATCATTGAAAATAAATTGTTAACCGCTTGTTTGCATTTATGAATTGTTCACCAGTTTGGTTATTGCATATATTAGTTACATTAGGCTTGGTGATTGTGGCTATTATTATATATATTGGATATTGCATATTTCGCGCAGTAGCATTAGCGGATGCCCGTAGTATCATTAGCGGATGACCATATCGCCCACGATATATGAGTGGATGACCTTCTATACCGCGATATCATGCCCTGAAGCAGGATTGGTATTATTTACATTGTTTGACATCTGTGAATGTAGGAAACATGTTGGAGGAATCCAATTGGATTCCCCAAAATTTATTATTATTGTTTACCTGTTTGTATATGTGGCGTGTTGTGATTAATTGTTTATGTCTGGATGTTGGAATATCACTGACCCTAGATTTTTATATTTATAAATATCATTATAATTGATTTTTAGATTTAAAAAGGGAAATTTATTTTCTAGAATAGAAATTGAATTTTGAATGGATTAGAGAATATTAATTTGTTTTTAATTATAAAACAAGTTGTTGAATTTATAAATGATGATTATGATTGGATAGAAAAATTATCACTGGATAATTTAGAAATGGAAACTTAAGTGTTAATTTTAAAAAGGGAATTCATTTTCCGAAAATAGAAATGGAAATTGAAATAGAAACTTGTTTTAAAATATTTAAAAACAAAAAGTGGAATTTATAAATAAAAAGAGGGAAATTTTATTGGATAGTTTATAGTTTAAATTCAAGTATAAATAAAAGGGGGGATTTATAATTTGAATCGTTTTGGGGATTTCGAATTCGACTATGTCGAATAAAAATAAATAAAAAAATTTATTTTCAGTTGTAACATTGAATTTATATTAATTAAAAGATATAATCGAAATAAAATATAAAATATATTCTATGTTTGTACATTCGTAAGTTAATCTATAAAATATCCTCAGTGTAAAATAAAAAGGGAAATTTACTTTCTGTAGAGTAGGATTTGGTGTTTAAAGGAATTTTGAAATGGAAACCTTGTTTTAAATCATAAAACCAAGAAGATAAATGATATTTATTATCATTAGTTAATTTGAAAGTTAATTCCAAATGAAGTTTAAATATGGAAGTTTGCTTAATGTAAAATAAGGAAGTGATTCATAAACTATGTTTATAAATGAAATAAATTTCAATGGATAAATTGGAAATAAATTATTCTAAATATAAGAACTAACATTTAAAAATCATATTTTTAAACGAGATAGAAAAGGGAATTTATATGATAAGAGATGTTGGTTTGTTTTACAAACTCTTATCCATCTCAAGATAAGAATGTTGTCGATCAATGTCTGAGAGGTAATTAAAATACCCCAACTTGAACGACTCACTATTATCAAGAGATGATATTAGTTAGTAATGGTTAAAGGATATTGAAATGAGTTATTTTTCCATTTATGTCCAATTGTCATCTTCAAAGTTGAAGTTGGATAAAACCGTTGGGTTTATATAGAAATTGATATTTAATGTATAATTGAGCTATGAATAAATTTATAATCAAGTTATGAATTGGGGATGGAATAATTGACAATTTAGAGTAATCGCAAATATTAAGTTAAATTTGGAAAGCAGGTTTAGTATATATTATAATTTTTGAAAATGGAGTTGGAATTGAATTATAAACGAAGTTTTAAACGTTTAAAATTAAATTTAATTGAAACGAACTCGCAGCAGCATAGTAGTTCGTAAATTGGCATTTTGAACTTCAATTGAGTATAAAGAACTCAATATAAGTCGGAATTCGATGAAATAAGAAAGCTCGAACCGATTAAATGATAGTTTTCAAATGGAAGAGAAAAATCTGGAATTCGACTTAAAGATTTTGAGTCATATCAAAATCAACTTTTAGAAAAGTCGCTGTAAAATCTTTTTAAAACCATAACGATTTAATTAATTAATTAAAAGGATTTTTAGTGAATAAAAAACTGAATTTTGATTAGAAAAATCCAAATTTGAGTATGTAATAAATATGAACTCAAGTAAGTTGAATAAAGTGATTTTTGATAATAAAAATCAGATTTTGAATGACGGAATGATATTAACTAAATAATCAAGAAGTTATATGATATGATTTGAATGGACCTTGATGTGAGTTAAGAAAATTGGATTTGTAAAATTAGGATTTGAATTCAAATATGAGACGTGAGTTATAAATGGAATTCGAATTGTCATAAATGAATTGCAATATGTTTGAACACTGTTGATTCAAACTATATGTGAATGGAGCGGTTGAATTATTTAAAGAATTTATTAGTGGAATTGATTGCGGTTGAATCAAAATAGTTGTATGGGTTGGAATAAAATGAAAATGCAGGTGCATGTATATTAGACAGGCATGGAATAAAGTGAATGAAGAGTACGAAGATTTTAATTTAAGTGCCCGACAAAAAGGTACATGTTTTAATTTCCATATGAGGTTTTATATGCCGAATTGGCAAGCCACTTTGCTTTTTGATTTTCTTTTTGAATGGAAAGGGCCTAGAGAGGCGAGTTGAGGTTTGAACGATTGGCCAGTCAGGGGAGGTGCTGGCGAAATTTTCCGAAATTTTAAGGAGTTAGAATATTTTTAAGAAATTTTGAAAATAGAAATCAATTTTTGATATATGTAGAAATTGATAAGGGATTTGGAAAATAATTAACAAATGAATTTTAATAAAAAGGGGCCAGTGATTGATTGATTGCTTGATGGATGTTTATTTTTCTTTGATAGTTAAATTACCGACTATCAAAGATTTTTGACCATCATTGTCAATACGGAGAGACCAGTTGGATTTTATCCGAAAACCACTCCATATAGGCATAGGCATTGTGAATTAGATATGCTGAAATAATCAGAGATGAAGTAAGTGCAAGGGTTGTTCTATTTGTCCAGACCCAGGACAACTTGTATGGACGGATGTCTGACAGAGTATTTCCAATGATCACGCTCGTTGGTTTTTACAAATATACCAAGTTGGTGGGGAGAAGGCAACTTCTCTTTATTCTAACACCCGGAGTGTATTTGTATAAATCAAATTAGTGATTTACGGATTTGACAATGTGACATTCAAAGTGCATGGTGGCCAGATGATCTAAGAAGGAAACGTAGCCTCAAGCCTCATCAACCGGGAATTGGCAAAAATCGGGCAGGCAGCATGGCTAGGTGGGTCATTCCAAAGCAGGGTATATTATCACTGATCTAGAGAAAAATCATATTTTTTCTTCTTTCATTTTATGTATCTCCAAGGATGTACGGTGGGCCCTTAAAACCATAATGGGGTGACAATATATTCGACACACTTAAGCTAAATGAGTGGTCGGCCATGTGTGGCTGGGTTGCAAGATGTTCTTGCTGAACCCCAGTGTATCCCCTCTAGAGTACACTGATCGGGAGGTGGTCCCATACCATGTCATAGTTGGAATCCAATCTCCAATAAGCACCTTGCGGTTTTTGATTTTATACTATGTATGTGGAGCGTGAGATGCAAGCGTTCTGCTATTTGGTTATTTATTTGATTAGACATTATTATAATATCACTGGAATTTGATATCAAAAATGGTCTGGTTATAGTAAGGGAAAAACCGTCCGTGTTTATGTATGGGCTGATCTTACTATTACCTTTTCTTTCAAAGAATTTTTCAAAGTTAAACAAATTGGTTGGAGTTTACTCACACCAGTCCCATGACTGACCCAGAGTTTTTTGTTTTTCCTAAACTCTTGGGTGCCCAAAGTTGTACAGGCAGTCAAGTGTTTCAGGCTTTTACAGATACACTTGGAGGAGCTTGAAGTAGGAGGATTCACCATTAGTTATTCAGAGTTATTTCCACTGTATCAGATGTTGTGTTGTACTCTGATAATGGTATGTATATATGATACAAAATTTTGTATTTCAAGAGTTATGTTATAAAATATATTTTATTCGTTCCACTGTGAGGTTATGTTTTGTTATTTCTGTTCTTCTTCTGTCTATTTCTATTTCTTTAACCATAATGACTCGTATTTTTATATTATTTGAGTTGGACGTGAGTTGTATTAGTCATCTCAGATGGTATGGATTTGCAGGCCACTACAAACGAAAACTCTTCAACAACTGCCACATAACAACAAGGTAGCGCACTCGAAGCATTTGTAAAAAATAAATTCCCCATCATATACAGGACAAATAATCTGGCAATCTCCAAATGGTGAACTCTAGGATGCATATGTAATAAAGCATGGATTTCTTGTTTAATGAACGAGCATCTAATATGGAAATTAGTGTTGATACCACTATGTAAATCAAGATGTGGAAATAACCCACCCAAAAGGGTGAAGTCCTGGAGCCACTCATTATATGGCAAGGTTTCCCCTTCGCCTATGGCAATACCAGTAAGTACAATAAAGTCTAGTGGAGTGAGTCTCAGCTCGCCAAAACTAAAGTGGAATGTATGAGTTGTTTTCCACCAACAAGCAGCCAAAGCACCACATAATTAAACATCGTTATTTAAAAGGTTTTCGATAATTATTTAACGAATAATAATTAATTAACAGCGAAAATAATGAATACGCAAATTTGTTTGTAGATATGACTAGAAAACGTACTCAAAAAATCATCAAATCCAATAGCACGGAGAAACCCAAGAATAACAGCCTCTGTGTTATACTAACAAATATATTTGTATAAATGTACAATACTAACCCAAGAGTCACGTGTACGCTCGCTTCAATCCTAGTATTACGAATGAGACATATTTATTTTGTGTATGACATTAAACTAGTTAATATTTAATAAATAAAACTTACAGATACGTCAACTAAAGTGCTGACGTGCTGTTAGTACCAGGCAACTCATGAAAAATGGCCAACTGTTTATCTGGTCTCGAGTTTGGATCCTTGTGGGAATCCAAAACTTTCTGATCACTACGTCTAGCACCACGTCTTCTTCTTACCGTCGGCGTACCACGACCTATCATATCCCCAGTCGGTACGTTCTCCTCTGCCGGTATGTGCTCCTCAATCGAATCTACATTTTCACTACGGCTTCCACTCCCTCGCAATGCTCTTCATGCGTGTCTCATTTTCTTAAGGGGGATTGCTGAAATGGGGCGGAGAAAATGGGGCGGTGGCTTGGAAGGTAAATTAGGGTATAGTCGGCTTCAGGGAAGCCGGCTATTTATAGCCAAACACTTATCCGACTTATTTTAAGCCGTATAAGGTTGTCATGTGGATTTAATCCATACCACAACACGGATCGCAATCCAACGGTTACGAATTGTGATCCGTATGAACTGTATGAATCAACCAAGAGCAACCCACAACGGGGCAAAGCTCTGACCGCTTAGTAGACCTGCGATCCCCACTCGCTGAAAGCACATTGCCTTGACTGACAAAACAAAAGTAAACCGGTAAAATAAAATATATAATATTATTTATTGAAACTTGTTTTAAGTCAGATTGTAATAAAAAAATATAGCGTAGTTCAAGAGAAAATGAAAGTAATTGAAAAAATTGGAAATCCTCTTAAGCTGAATTTTACATGTAAACCAATTTAAGGCTAAGAATCTATATAATAAATTTTCTTGGTAGACAAACCGAAAGACTAGAACGGTCGAGATTTTTTTTCTTAAGGAAGACATTAGATGGTTGTAAATTTATTTAATAGACAAAGTTGAGGATTTCCACATGTCCTCAATCAACTGAACATCCCACTACTTTCGATCATCACCTGTTAGCACACGTTTCACAACCCATGATCTCATCTTCCATTTATAACTCTCTACCTTTTTTCAATCACGTTGAATCATCTACTGACTAAGCGATATGTATTTTTTGCTTCTTCGCTTTCTCCTCCCTTCTTCTATATTTTCTTTTTTATACAACATATTAGCATGTATTTATCTAATTTACGATCTCTTTCTTCTAAGTATGGATTGTTTTTCAATTTGTTATATGTACCTTATGTAATGACCCAAGGATTTTCGACCCCGAAAATCGACATAAAATCACCATGTAGACTATCCAAGCATCAAAAACATTGGATTGTTTTTAGAAAGAAGTTAGAGGATGAGGAAAGAAAGAAAGAAATATTAGAATAGTAGAAAAAGAAGAACGCATCAGAATCTCACATCCGAACGAATAAATATAATATATCAAGTCTCTTTATACAAAGAAATAACCGATCATCAGAGTACAACATATATCTGTCACAGCGGAAATACGCTTTATATAACTAACTGTGAAGCCTCCCGCTTCTAGCTCCTGAACTCCAGCGAAACCTAACCTATAAACATACTCGGTCTGACCCGAGTACATTTGAAGCAAAGCAAAACTCATCGGGTCAGTCTGGAGTACTTTCAGTGATAAATTCACAGCATAAACAATTTGTTTAACTTTGAAAATCCTTTTTGAAAATCAAAGGATAATAGTAAGACCAGTCCACACATAAACACAGACGGTTTTTACCTTACTATAACCCAAAACAGTTTTTAAATCACTATCTTTTCTGATATTATAGTAATGTATATCAACCACAAATAAAAATCAATCTAGCAAAACGCCACTATCTTTTCTGATATTATAGTAATGTATATCAACCACAAATAAAAATCAATCTAGCAAAACGCTTGCATCTCACGCTCTACATATATAGTATACAAACAAAACCGCGGGCTCATATTGGAAAATGGATTCCAACTATGGCAAGATATGGGACCACCTCCCGACAATGTACCTCCGGAGATGAATACATTGGGGTTCAACAAGAACATCTTGCAACCCGGCTCACACATGAATGGTCCCTCATTACTCTTGAGAGTACCGAATATATCATTACCACGGTTGGGGGCCAGCCAACCGAACTGATAGCATATACATATATAAATAAATAAAAAGGGACAACCGAAGGCATTTGTTTTCTCCAGATTAGGTAATGATATACCCTTTTAATGGGTGCGACCCACATAACCATGCTGCCTACCCGATTTTGTGCAATTTCCCGGTTGATGAGGCTAGAGGTTACGCTTATATTTAGAACAATATATCTCTATTCACTTTGAATGTCACATTGTCAGATCCTCCAGAAGTCACTAATTGATTTCCACAAAAATACTCTAGTTGTTAGGCTAAAGAAGTTTCCCTTCTATGCCACCAACTTGGTACGTTTGAAGAAGTCAACATACGTGGTCCCTTTGGAAATACTCTGTCAGACATTCGTCCATACAAGTCATTCAGGAACAGGATGAACCGAAGGCACTCTCCTACCACATCCTATGAATCACCCTATAGATCAGTAGCGAGTAGTCCTTGCAATCCGTAGATATCAATTACGACAGAATTACTGTCGAAATATCTTTGGCCGCTAAACCAGAGAAACTCAACTAGTAGTCCTTCCGCTCATGAAGATCAACGGTCTTCAATTTACTTCATCTCCATCCTTTTCAAGTTAGTCGCTTTTGCACAGTTGATTCGAAGTGGTTTTGGGTCTAGTCCCTATCTCGGTCTCTTCGAACAACACGTCCAAAAAGGTTTAACAATAATATTTGATAGTCGGTTATTTAACTATCAAATCATAACAATGTTGTTAAGTACGTTGGCAGCTCAGGTCATTTATGTTAACATATTTCGTTAAACCATTTTATCGATTCTTAAAATCGATCTATAAATTCTATCTTAGCAAATCTCTTTTGGTTTTATTAACCGATACTTTCCTAGGCATAACATATTTACCAACTCTCCTTTTTATTTCCTTTGTCAGGGATTATTATTATAATTCATAAATCTTCTTTTATTATCCTCTTATCTTGGAACAACATTTTCATTCAAACACTTCCATACTTTTCTTATTTTTGAAAATAATCACCATAGTTTATAAACACTCCTTTCATTTCCTTTATCATCGAAAATACCATTATCTTTCTATTTAAACAACGACATGGTTTAACTACAAAATCCCCCTTATTTCAATCGAAACATTTCAATTTACCCAACTCTTAAGTGATCGCTATTTTTAAAGACATCGCCTTGGTAAAACCCTTTTTACCACTTTGTTTATATAATTTGAATTAAACTTCAAATTATTCCCATAATCCTTTATTTCGTTTTAAATAAAGAAATTCCAGTTATCAAACACTCGCTTTACTTGTTATTCAATAAATGTAGTTAACTTTCCGATTAACGGAACCATCATAGTTAATTTGTTTTAAAAGGTTATTTAAATAAACGATTAATTTATTAATCATAACTAACTCGATTATCACTTCCCTACCATACAGTTAATATTATCTCTCGATAATAACGAAGCCGTTCAAGTTGGGGTATTTTAATTACCTCTCAGATCTTGACCGACGACGCTCTTATCTTAAGATAATGGTAGTTTTCCACTCGACCATCTATTATTCTATTTCCATTTCCGCTTAGTATGGTTTTAAGAACCATTTCCTTCCATTCAAAAACCCACTTTATAAGTTAATTCTTTTTACTTCACTAAGTAAACATTCGAAACTTATTTACCATTCGAATCCCATATGATTTTTATAAACCATATCATATATTTGTAATTGCCATACAGTCTCTCCACTTACGCTACTAATCGATATTTCCTTTGCACAAATCCATTTGACCCTCCTATTTTAATCACTTCCATTTCCACTTAATAAACCTTGTCGCCATGCCCGCATTTAGTTTATTATCACTTTTACGAACTTTGTTGGTAAACTCGAATTATAATCCTTGTATAAAACTCCTATTTGTTTTTTATTAAACCCTATCGCCACTTCATTTCTTCTCACTTTAATTCCAAATAAAAGTCATCGCTTGTTTTCAATATGAACTTAGCTTGAGAGTCTTTCGTAATTTATGTTTATCAAATTCTGGGAATTTCAACAAAATCCTTTTATAAAACTCGAACTAGACCTTAATCAAATCTTATTGCCACCTGGTCCCTTTTTAATTGAATTCCAATTAAAAGTATTCGCTTTAATTATTATTAATTAAAATAATAATAAAATTTAACATTTACTACATTAAAAATAGTTAATTTCGATATTAGCTACAAAATTGAATAATTATCATTATAAAGGCTTATTAAATATAAATAACTTCATTGATGCTAAATGATTCGATAATTACTTAAAATATCGTTAATTGAAGATTAACTAACTGTCAACACCATTCGTTACGTTTAACGAATATTCAGACAAAAACTGATTTGATTTATTTAAATCAAATTAGTTCAATCATTGATTTCCAATTTAAACAGTTGATTTGAGCCAACCGTACATATCAGTTACTATTAACTGATTTCCCATTTCCATTTCCCCTTTAAATTAATTAAATGACCTAATTAATTTAAAACACCACTTAATTGTTTAATAAAAACAATTATTTAATCCCACTAACACGTAGGTTGGTTTTTGACTGTAGTTCACAAATCTCGTTAACGACATTAAAATTCTTATTACAAAATATTTAATAATTTCTACTAAACCATGATTATAAAAGTGTCAATATATTTATATCTTCTACGCATTTAAATAAATAATTTCGAAAACTTTAACTTAGTTATAAAATAAATTTATAACTTTAAACTACGTCAATTCGCCTGACAGCAGAACGACGTCTTAAAATAGTACATTTTAGGCCTCACTGCCAACCACTTAATCAATACTATCGATTGAATAAAATCACATCACGGTTAATATCCATTAAACCTTCACTATCCAAACAGGTTTCAGTGTCATTTGGGGGGTTCAAATAGTTCATGTGTAAACAATATAAAAATAAACAACACACAAAATATTTTGAGGAATCCAGTCGAATCCCTCCAACCTGTTCTTCCCTACATCACAGACTGTTATAACATTTCACGATAGTATATAAATTTAAATAAGTAAATAAATGACGATAATATAATTAACAGCAACCATTAAATCAAACATTAGCAACCAAAGCAGCCAATTAACCAATATATATATATATATATTTATACATATATATATAATTTTAATGATATCATATGGATTTATCACATCATAGTAGTCCAGAAAAGTGTGAGAATTAACTCACCTTTGGTTTTGATTTACGGTTCACTCGTTGTGTCATATAATTTTAAACGGATGTTTAAAATCACACAGAATTTCAATTATCTCTGTTTCGGACCAAACCAGTCTGTACGCATAATGCTCGTCTCCACGATTCCAACGAGTCCTGTTTTGCTGAAATCCATTATCGTATGAAAAAGTTATGCTAATTATAAGTTTATAAAAATTAAACGATTCTTAACCATTATATTAATTAAAATAAATTAAATATTAACACCTAATCATTGCCTAAACCATTAGTTTCCACGTCAACATCTCTTTAATGGTTCACACGTTTTCTTCTTTTGTGAATTTCCTGAACCCGATTACTCCTTCCCGTCTTCTTCACACAGTAAAAACTCGACCTTCTCAAACGTTCACCACCGACCATCTGCTGAATCGGAGTCCTGCCTGACACCATCAACGACCGCGCCTATCCACTCCGACCCCACGGCCAGAGAACCTCCCTCCGATTCGGCCCCCATCGCCTGAATTTTCCATCTCCCCCAATTTCGGTTATGCTGACCGTACAGCCACCATAGACCACCATCAATCCCCATACCGCCACTAATGGAAAGGCCTCGACACTGGCCACCCAACCCTTCAGACCTCCGACCTCGAATCCTCCCCCATCCCTGTCAAAATGGACAAACCCGCCAGCAACTTCCAAAATCGACCCAAAAACAACATCTCCATTCAACTTGCCACCACGATCACCACATAACACCTTAAGACCCGAGACCGGTGCTAAATTGAAGCCTGAAATCTCCTGTTTCATTTCCCTCAGGTCCCGTCCTCTCAAATCAACCCAATCCCTCACAATCAAGCCAAGAACAAAGCTGATTTTTCTCAGTTTTCATGAAATTTAGGCCACCACAGGTGACCGTTTACCCCCAATTTTTTTAAGAGGCTAGATTTCTGTAATAACCCGGAAATCCGTGCCAATTTAAAAATTTTATTTTGGCAATTTCAGTGAATTTTGATTATTTAAAATGAATTATTTTAAATAATAACGACGAGGAATTTATTTTGAATAGAATTCGAATGTATATATTTATATAGATCGTCGCTAGAATATAAATATTTATTTATATATATAAAAGGAAATGAAAATGGCGCGGTAGTTCGATAATTTGATTTCAAATTTCAATTGAACATACCGAGTGCAAAATAAACCGGATTTTAGTGAAACAAAAAATATTTGAATCTAATTGAGATTATCTTTCGAACGAATTCGAAAAAATGAAATTTCATAGCGGGGATAAAAAGTTATGCCCAGTTGAAAATTCTGAATAGTCGCTATGGAATTTAGGCCCTTAAAAATGAAAATTTTGCAAATGACCTCGGTTTTCGACGAAACCACTTTTGTTGGATCCGTGATGTTAAGTTATTGATAGATTTCAAATTTCATAATTTTTCGAATCAATATGTGAGCGTGGCAAAGGAAAACACGTTTGACTAGTTTTAGTTGATTTTAATCGACTGGAAAATGACCATTTTTCAAACGGTCTCAGAATTTGATGAAACTAGTTTTGTTAGGACCGTATCGTCAATACGAAGCTAGAAAATATTTTTCTGGAATTTGTAGAGTTAGTATGTGACCCCGGTAAATTGAAATGTGCGTTCAAATTCAATATAAACTGATTTATATTTTGATTTTGAAGAAAATTGATCGAAACGATCGAATCAACCTACGATACATATCCCATTGTGTTCGGAATGGGGGTAATTAGCTAGAGACGACGGTCGGTGGGTTTGATTTCGAGTTCAGAATGAAAAGTTACTTTTTGGAATTCAATTAATTAAATATAATATTATAATGGGTCAACCCTTTCTTCATCTCCATTCAATCAAACAGAATAAAAAAAAACTCGCTGAAACCCTAGCGCCGCCCACGCTCGTGGTCGCCCCCCCAGTTCAGAGTGTCGCGCCTCTGGCGCCACCTCCCTAAGCGGAGCCGACCACCCCCAGACCCCCTCTCTCCGATCTTCGACATGAAGACGATCCTCCGTGAACCCCCAAGCCTTGAAATCCTCTGACCATCGCCTTAGGCATGTTGGACCCGTCGCTCCCCTGCCATCTACCTCCGACGCAGCACACACACACCCCCTCCACCCTCAGACGATCCTCCGACCCCCAGTCAGCCCAATAAACTAACATTTCCCCCTAATGAATCAATGTAAGTCCTTTATTCTAGTTTATTTTATTTCTTATGCATATAACGTATAAAATGCTGGATTTTTATTTAGTGGAATGGCATGTAAAGATTACATTTTTTATAAAAAGATTGTATTTTTAATTGTAAAAAGATAAGAGTTTTTATAATAGAAAAGTTTGAATAGTTATGATAATAAAAATATTATTTTTATATAATGTAGAAGATTAAAAATATAATTTTTACATGATAGAAAGAATAAAAATTCGATTTTTATCATATGTGAAGTATAAAAATATAATTTTTATAAAGTAGAAGTATTAAAAATACAATTTTTATATTATATAGATAGTAAAAATTTGACCTTTATATGTGTAGCGAAATCTTTATATTTGAAAAGTCGAAATCTTTATATAGAGAATAGCGTGATAAAAATATAATCTTTATAATATGAACACCGTTGTAAAAATAGAATTTTTATCTATATAGTAACAATATAAAAATGTGATTTTTATATATGTAGTGAATGCGGACGACGAATTTGACAAAAGGGGAACACGGCGAAGATTTCTACATAAGGAGAGTCGTGGCGGTTGGTTTAGCTAATCGGTGAGAACTTCTCACTTTTAATTTAATTTTCTAGTTAAAATATATACTAGGATGCTGACGTTGTTTAGTAGCACCCGACATCCGTCGTCCACAGACCATGGACGACTTGTATGCTTGTTTGTTTGATTTTGATGTGTAGCTGATTGCGTGATGTGATGTGAAATGAAATAAAATATTTATATAGTTGAAATAAAATATTTTATAGTGGAAAATATTTTATAGTTAAAAATAGAATTTTTAACGTGTATATGAAATGAAATAAATATAAACAAATCGGGCGATTTGTTTATATACACACATTTGACTGATATTGACTGGGACGATAAATTTTACACATCGCCCAACTGCAGAAATAAAATCTGTGTTTGATTGTTTGAAAACCCCACACGGGTATTAGGGTGATATATGACATACACTAATCCCAATAGTTAGCTGTATGTCGATCGATTGATTGACAGACTGTTATAAGCGTTAAATATTTATATTTGATGCTTATACAGTATAGAACACACTTTGGATGGTGGTTGATGGTTTATCGTTGCTGTTATATACGTGTGGTAGAAAATACATATAATTAACATTATATGGTAATTGATTGGGCCTCATTCCAGTATTTAAATAGAATATTTGAATAGAAATATTTGAAAAAGAAATATTTGAATAGAAATATTTGAATAGAAATATTTGAAATAGAATATTTGAAAACAGAAATATATGAAGCCGTGTTTATTAGATTGACGCCATTTTGACGTGAACGATATTTATATATATTTTATTCATTTTATAATGAATATCGAAAGCGATTTCAAAATCTGATATTTTGAATAGAAATGAATTCGAATTGAAATTGAATAGAAATGAATTCGAATTGAAATTGAATAGAAATGAATTCAAATTGAAATTGAATAGAAATGAATTCGAATTGAAATTGAATAGAAATGAACTCGAATTGAAATTGAATAGAAATGAACTTGAATTGAAATGGAATAGAAATGAACTCGAATTGAAATTGAATTGAATTGAACTGAAAACGAACTGAAATTGAATTAAAAATCGATTTGAATTGAAATCAATGTGAAATGAATCTAAATCGAATTTATAAGGAAAAATTCAACTTTGATTTGAATTTGAAAAGAAGTTGAAATCGTTTTGAAAACGAGTTTAAAATGATTTATATAATACATTTTAAAAGGAAATCGACGAAATATATATAATATATATTATATATATAATGGCCTGAACAGAACGCGCCACGCTGCGGCAGTTCACGAATTTCGGCCATTGACTTCGAATGGATATTGCGGGAGATCCAACCGTCGGATTCTCCTAAAACCGGAACCGTTGGGTTCGTATCGAAAAGAGCTTTCTAACAAATATTAGAAATTTGAAATTTAACTGTTGGATTTGGAATTATGTCCAAATCAAATTTGAAAAAGGTCGTTGTAAGTGCAGTTCGATGGCCGTTGATGGAAATCGACTGTACGGACCTTGATAAAATTATTAAAAATAGTAATAATTTGTGTAAAATCATAAGAAATGATTTGCGAAGAATTGGGATGAAAAACTCCATATTTGAAAGGATAAAAAAGATTTTTATCGAAATGAACTAATTTTGAACTAGAATTATAATTTTATTTATTTTTAAATAAATAAATTGAATTTCAAAAGGGTTTTAAAAGTAACCAGAATTTCCAATAATTGAATTGGAATGGATTTGATTCGAAATTGTCTTTGGAATATTTCGATGTTGGATTTCGTGATTATGCAGATGTTGTTACGGAAATTTGAAAGATATATATATGTATATATATATATCATTATTTCCAATACGATATTTGTTGGTCGTAGAATTTGATATTGAATATAAGCCGGTATATTTTCTATTCAGAGCCTTGTATTTAATATCAAATGTGATTTGGGTTTGTTGTGAATGGTGTCTTTATTAACACTGTTCTTGAACCCAGTTGAGAAAAAGATTAAATCTTTTTATTTAGATTTAATGAACTGTACCAATTAAATAATATTTAATTGGAATTGAATTGGTATTGATTTTTGGGTTTATCATGAACAGTGTTTTAAATAACACTTGTTCTTTAACCCGATAATTAACGGAACGTGAATTTGGGTTGTCGTGAACGGTATCTTCAATAATACTGTTCTTAGACCCAAAGGAGTTAAGAAAATCAGAAACTAATTAGAGATTAGTTAAGTTGAATGGTTTATGAGGTATTTATCTGATGTTGGTTTCGGCCTTTGGGGTTAATACTTAGGGAATTGCTCACTTGCTATTTTACGGTTCGGGACTGATTGAAATGTGATGTGATTTTGGGGTTTATCGTGAATCGTGTTTTAAATGACACTGATTCTTTAACCCAGTTAAAGATTAAAAATAAGTGGAGTTTTAATGAATCTTTAATTAGATTGAAAAGATCGAGAATGGAGTATCACCAGTTTTGCTCCAAGTGATGGTTAAATCTTTAATTAGATTTGAACGTGAAATGGTAATTGAATTTACCGATAACACCGTGGTGTTAGATATGAAGTATCACAAGTTTTACTTCATGGGATGAATAGGTTGGGATTGGGAAATTAAAACAAATGATTACTTCGGTAAGGTTCGCTAATCCCGACTGGTTTGAATTGATATTCAAAAGTAGATTAAAGAATAAATTTAAAGGATTTGTCTTTGATAAAATTAATGGGAACCTTTCCCTAAGAATGTGAAATTTAGAAACTAACTGTCGGTTAGCTAAGCAGAATGGTTTTCTGGATATTGATCTGATGTTGGTTTCGGCCTTCGGGGTTAATATTTGGGGAATTATTCTCTGGTTAATTTATGGTTAGTGACTGATGAATTGGAATGAGGCGTATATTGTGTTTGTGTAACACTTGTTTATTATATACGCGAGTTATTCGGAAAGACCGGGTTTATCCCATTATGAATAACTGATACGACGATAAGTCGAAGATGAAGACGGTGGTTGAAGACCAAAGGTCTTCATGTCATTTGGATAATTACTGATGATCTTGATTGGGCCGTACACCCAAGAGGAGGGAATCAGTTGGTGGTCGTCCAGACGTACTTGGAGATCGATGGATATGCGGGGTACTAGGTGCCTCCGGTTTCGTTCAGACCCAGAACGAACTTGAAATTGGACTATGTGTCTGACATTGGATTTTAGTTTGTATGATTGATTTCTATTAAATATATATCTGTTTGGCGGCAGAGAATTTATTCTCTTGCTTAACGCCCTTCTCTGAGACATACGAGCTCAGAGGTTATATATCGATGGATATCAAACGCATGGAGTGAATTGCCTATGTGGCATGCCTAAGTGGCAGATGATCAAGGCTTTTGTTGAAAAGCAAAGTCTTGTGGTTGATGATCAAAGCACAGCCTGTGTGGCGTAGCTTTGTGTAGCGTTGATTCGTGAGCCTCACACCCCGGTTGTGAACCAAAACGGGAGAGGACCTCAGGGAGGACATGCGTTTCTTTCTAGTTAGAAGTGGCGTCAGTGGTTTTACACGCCCTGACGAGTTTGACTTATGTGGTTGTTGCTGTTGCGAGGCGCCTCGGTTATATCGGACTATCCGGGTCCGATGGAGCCATTCTTTGGCTCTTTTACGCCCCAAAGGGCGGGGAAACGCAGTGTTCAGGCATTTTAATCCACATCGGTGGACCGGCCCTGATGATCCAAGGGTCGATGCGCTCTGACCCTGAGGCTCGGGCTAGAGAGTCTCGAAGTTGGTAAGGACTATCCTTTGCTTTGGTTCACAGATGGAAATCCAACTTCCAATACGTGACGTGTCGGTTTTAGTTGTAATCCTATATATGGCGACATAGTGGGATGGGGCGCTTATGCCGTCTATGATTGATACTTATGATTTGAAGTTGTTTTATGCACTATGCACTTATAATGGTATCAAATGATTTGTTTTAAACGTATCAAGCATTCTTGGCTATTATAAGGTAAAAACCCTATCCTCCGGCTTGCGTTGCATTGTGTGATGGGACCTGGGTCTTATAATAGCTTCATTGTTCTTTTTTTAGCATTGCGCTGTTCTTTTATGCACTGGTGTTCTTGGGAGGAAACCCGTTCCGCATTAGCGGCGTAGTCCCTTGATTTACCTAACTTTAAAACAAAGATTTACAACTGTTTTAGTTCTCACACCAGTCACATGGCTGACATGGAGTTTATTATTTTAACCTAAACTCTGGGTGCTCTTATTTTGACACGGGCAGCTAGTAGTTTTGGTTTTGCAGATTTATATCCACAGGATCCTGGTTTACAGCTGGAATGATATATATCCGGAAAGCTTTGTATCCGTATATCTCCTTCAGTTGTGTATTGTATTATTTTCCACTGCTATGTAATTTATTGTAATCTCTGATATTTCCTGTTGTGTAATATTTGTTTATACTCTGTATATTCTTGTATTCTGATGGAATCGTTTGTAATAAGCAATGAAATGTTTTTCTGTCTACGTTCTGATTCGTCTTTTCCTCAAAGTAATTCGTTCTTTCTCTTCTCTTCGGAGAATGGGGAGTTCGGGTCATTTCAGCTGGTATCAGAGCTTTGGTTTACAAAGCTCAGAGAACAAGACACATTAGAACCGTACGAAAGAATTCATCAGATATTGGATTAGTAATATCCAATTAGAACGACTCGTTAGAGATGGGATCAGTAGTATCCTAGAACGAGTGTGAAGAGTATATTTTTAAAATTGAAAACAAGTTTTGTTTTGAAAATTTAAATCAATTATTCGTATTTGATTATTTATTTTATATAGAATTGGGACAATCCAATATATAATTTTTTTGCACATATGTCTTGCAAACGTGTATTCAAAGTTTTAATGTACTGGATAGTTATAGAATCACACTCTTGTTGCCCGGGGATAATTCTGGTGGCGGGGCACCATCGCCAGTATTTATTTTCGAGTTTCGAAAGTGAGATTTCTATATATTTCCAATTGACTGGTGTCAGAACTGAAACTATATAGGGCTTATTGTTATGATTTGGCATCAAAAATATGATTTTTTGACTATATATCAAAATTATGAGTTTGAAACGATAATCAACTAATTGATTGCTGGTTGTGTTGTTTGATTATTGTTTGTTTAATTGAAAATTTGAACCATTTGACCAAATTGTACAAAATAGTGAATTGTATTGAAAATTTGTCGCATTTGCATGCATATACATGTACTTACACTGAACAGGTCATAGCAAGGAGGCTAGAGCAGAAGAATAAAATTGTTTGCCCGACAAATAGGTACATGTTTACCATAATTTACTGTTTTGTTTGGGTGATGATGATTTTATGAGCCGATTGGCTAGCCGCTTGGCTTTTTCTTTTTCTTTTTGAGATCAAAGGGCCTGTATGGAAATTTCGGGATTTTCCCGGGGCTCCCGGTGTAGGGGAGGTTATGGCGATTTTTTTCGGAAATTTAGGGTGTTAGCCAAATTTTTGAAAAATTTGAAAAGTTCTTAGAAACTGAAAAGTTGAAGAACTTAAGCCGTAATGAAAATAATGGAAGTTGAGTTGAATTGTTAAACAACTTTCGGCTTTGTTCCTTTTCGGGGACGAAAAGTTTTAAGTGGGGGAGATTGTAATAACTCGGAAATCCGTGCCAATTTAAAATTTTTATTTTGGCAATTTTAGTGAATTTTGATTATTTAAAATGAATTATTTTAAATAATAACGACGAGGAATTTATTTTGAATAGAATTCAAACGTATATATTTATATAGATCGTCGTTAGAATATAAATATTTATTTATATATATGAAAGGAATTGAAAATGGCGCGGTAATTCGATAATTCGAGTTCAAATTTCAATCGAACATACCGGGTACAAAATAAACCGGATTTTAGTGAAACCAAAAATATTTGAATCTAATTGAGATTATATTTCCAATGAATCCGAAAAACTAAAATTTCATAGCGGGGATAAAAAGTTATGCCCAGTTGAAAATTCTGAATATTCGCTATGGAATTCAGGCCCTTAAAAATGGAAATTTTGCAAAACGACCTCGCTTTTCGATGAAACCACTTTTGTTGGATCCGTGATGTCAAGTTATTGCTAGATTTCAAATTTCATATTTTTTCGAATCAATATGTGAGCATGGCAAAGGAAAACGCGTTTGACCAGTTTTAGTTGATTTTAATCGACTTGAAAATGGCCATTTTTCAAATGGTCTCAGAATTTGACGAAACTAGTTTTGTTAGGACCGTATCGTCAATACGAAGCTAGAAAATATTTTTCTGGAATTTGTAGAGTTAGTATGTGACCCCGGTAAATTGAAATGTGCGTTCAAATTCAATATAAACTGATTTATATTTTGATTTTGACAAAAACTGATCGAAACGATCGAACCAGCCTACGATACATATCCCATTGTGTTCGGAATGGGGGTAATTAGCTAGAGACGACAGTCGGTGGGTTTGATTTCGAGTTCAGAATGAAAAGTTACTTTTTGGAATTCAATTAATTAAATATATATAATATTATAAAGGGTCAACCCTTTCTTCATCTCCATTCAGTCAAACAAAATAAAAAAAACCCGCTGAAACCCTAACGCCGCACACGCTCGTCGTCGCCCCCCCAGTTCAGAGCGCCGCGCCTTTGGCGCCACCTCCCTAGGCGGAGCCGACCACCCCCAGACCCCCTCTCTCCGATCTCCGACGTGAAGACGATCCTCCGTGAACCGCCAAGCCTTGAAATCCTCTGACCACCGCCTCAGGCATGCTGGACCCGCCGCTCCCCTGCCACCTACCTCCGACGCAGCACACACACACCCCCTCCACCCTCAGATGATCCTCCGACCCCTAGTCAGCCCAATAAACCCCCATTTTCCCCCTAATGAATCAATGTAAGTCCTTTATTCTAGTTTATTTTATTTTATGCATATAACATATAAAAGGCTGGATTTTTATTTAGTGGAATGGCATGTAAAGATTACTTTTTAAAAAAAAGATTGTATTTTTACTTATAAAAAGATAAGAGTTTTTATAATAGAAAAGTTTGAATAGTTATGATAATAAAAATATAATTTTTATATAATGTAGAAGATTAAAAATATAATTTTTACATGATAGAAAGAATAAAAATTCGATTTTTATCATATGTGAAGTATAAAAATATAATTTTTATAAAGTATAAGTATTAAAAATATGATTTTTATATTATATAGATAGTAAAAATTTGACCTTTATATGTGTAGCGAAATCTTTATATTTGAAAATGCGAAATCTTTATATAGAGAATAGCGTGATAAAAATATAATCTTTATTATATGAACACCGTTGTAAAAATAGAATTTTAATCTATATAGTAACAATATAAAAATGTGATTTTTATATATGTAGTGAATGTGGACAACGAATTTGACAAAAGGCGAACACGGCGAAGATTTCTACATAAGGAGAGTCATGGCTGTTGGTTTAGCTAATCGGTGAGAACTTCTCACTTTTAATTTAATTTTCCAATTAAAATATATATACTAGGATGTAGACGGTGTTTAGTAGCACCCGACACCCGTCGTCCACAGACCATGGACGGCTTGTATGCTTGTTTGTTTGATTTTCTATGTGTAGCTGATTGCGTGATGTGATGTGAAATGAAATAAAATATTTATATAGTTGAAATAAAATATTTTATAGTGGAAAATATTTTATAGTTAAAAATAGAATTTTTAACGTGTATATGAAATGAGATAAATATAAACAAATCGGACGATTTGTTTATATACACACATTTAACTGATATTGATTGGGATTGATTGGGACAATAAATTTTACACATCGCCCAACTGAACAAATAAAATCTGTGTTTGATTGTTTGAAAACCCCACACTGGGTATTGGGGTGATATATGACATACACTAATCCCAATAGTAAGTTGTATGTCGATCGATTGATTGACAGACTGTTATAAGCGTTAAATATTTATATTTGATGCTTATACAGTGTAGAACGCACTTTGGATGATGGTTGATGATTTATCGTTGCTGTTATATACGTGTGGTAGAAAATACATATAATTAACATTATATGGTAATTGATTGGGCCTCATTCCAGTATTTAAATAGAATATTTGAATAGAAATATTTGAAAAAGAAATATTTGAATAGAAATATTTGAATAGAAATATTTGAAATAGAATATTTGAAAATAGAAATATATGAAGCCGTGTTTATTAGATTGACGCCATTTTCACGTGAACGATATTTATATCGATTTTATTCATTTTATAATGAATATCGAAAGCGATTTCAAAATCTGATATTTTGAATAGAAATGAATTCAAATTGAAATTGAATAGAAATGAATTCGAATTGAAATTGAATAGAAATGAATTCGAATTGAAATTGAATAGAAATGAATTCGAATTGAAATTGAATAGAAATGAATTCGAGTTGAAATTGAATAGAAATGAATTCGAATTGAAATTGAATAGAAATGAACCCGAATAGAAATTGAATAGAAATGAACTCGAATTGAAATGGAATAGAAATGAACTCGAATTGAAATTGAATTGAATTGAAAACGAACTGAAATTGAATTAAAAATCGATTTGAATTGAAATGAATTTGAAATGAATTTAAACCGAATTTATAAGGAAAAATTCAATTTTGATTTGAATTTGAAAAGAACTTGAAATCGTTTTGAAAACGAATTTAAAACGATTTATATAATACGTTTTAAAAGGAAATCGACGAAATATATATAATATATATTATATATATAATGGCCTGAATAGAACGCGCCGTGCCGCGGCAGTTCGCGAATTTCGACCATTGACTTCGAATGGATATTGCGGGAGATCCGACCGTCGGATTCTCCTAAAACCGGAACTGTTGGGTTCGTATCGAATAGAGCTTTCTAACAAATATTAGAAATTTGAAATCTAACGGTTGGATTTGGAATTATGTCCAAATCAAATTTGAAAAAGGTCGCTGTAAGTGCAGTTCGATGGCCGTTGATGGAAATCGACTGCACGGACCTTGATAAAATTATTAAAAATAGTAATAATTTGTGTAAAATCATAAGAAATGATTTGTGAAGAATTAGGACGAAAAATTCCATATTTGAAAGGATAAAAGTAGATTTTTATCGAAATGAACTAGTTTTAAACTAGAATTATAATTCTATTTATTTTTAAATAAATAAATTGAATTCGAAAAGGGTTTTAAAAGTAACCAGAATTTCCAATAATTGAATTGGAATGGATTTGAATCGAAATTGTCTTTGGAATATTTCGATGTTGGATTTCATGATTATGCAGATGTTGTTACGGAAATTTGAAAGATATATATATCGTTATTTCCAATACTATATTTGTTGGTCGTAGAATTTGATATTGAATATAAGCCGTTATATTTTCTATTCAGAGCCTTGTATTTAATATCAAGTGCGATTTGGGTTTGTCATGAATGGTGTCTTTATTAACACTGTTCTTGAACCTAGTAGAGAAAAAGATTAAATCTTTTTATTTATATTTAATGAAGTGTAACAATTAAATAATATTTAATTGGAATTGAACTGGTATTGATTTTTGGGTTTATCGTGAACATTGTTTTAAATAACACTTGTTCTTTAACCCGTTAATTAACGGAACGTGATTTTGGGTTGTCGTGAACGATATCTTCAATAATACTGTTCTTAGACCCAAAGGAGTTAAGAAAATCAGAAACTAACTGGAGATTTGTTAAGTTGAATGGTTTCTGAGGTATTGATCTGATGTTGGTTTCGGCCTTCGGGGTTAATACTTAGGGAATTGCTCACTTGCTATTTTACGGTTAAGGACTGATTGAAATGTGATGTGATTTTGGGGTTTATCGTGAACCGTGTTTTAAATGACACTGATTCTTTAACCCAGTTAAAGATTAAAAATAAGTGGAGTTTTAATGAATCTTTAATTAGATTGAAAAGATCGAGAATGGAGTATCACCAGTTTTGCTCCAGGCGATAGTTAAATCTTTAATTAGATTTGAACGTGAAATAGTAATTGAATTTACCGATAACACTGTGGTGTTAGATATGAATTATTACCAGTTTTACTTCATGGGATGAATAGGTTGGGATTGGGAAATTAAAACAAATGATTACTTCGGTAAGGTTCGCTAATCCCGACTGGTTTGAATTGATATTCAAAAGTAGATTGAGGAATAAATTTAAAGGATTTATCTTTGATAAAATTAACGGGAACCTTTCCCTAAGAATGTGAAATTTAGAAACTAACTGTCGGTTAGCTAAGCAGAATGGTTTTCTGGATATTGATCTGATGTTGGTTTCGGCCTTCGGGGTTAATATTTGGGGAATTATTCTCTTGTTAATTTACGGTTAGTAACTGATGAATTGGAATGAGGCGTATATTGTGTTTGTGTAACACTTGTTTATTATATACGCGAGTTATTCGGAAAGACCGGGTTTATCCCATTCTGAATAACTGATATGACGATAAGTCAAAGATGAAGACGGTGGTTGAAGACCGGAGGTCTTCACGTCGTTTGGATAATTACTGATGATCTTGATTGGGCCGTACACCCAAGAGGAGGGAATTAGTTGGTGGTCGTCCAGACGTACTTGGAGATCGATGGATATACGGGGTACTAGGTGCCTCCGGTTTCGTTCAGACCCAGAACGAACTTGAAAATGGACCGTGTGTCTAACATTGGATTTCAGTCTATGTGATTGATTTCTATTAAATATTTATCTGTTTGGCGGCGGAGAATTTATTCTCTTGCTTAACGCCCTTCTCTGAGACGTACGAGCTCAGAGGTTATATATCGATGGATATCAAATGCATGGAGTGAATTGCCTGTGTGGCATGCCTAAGTGGCAGATGATCAAGGCTTTTGTTGAAAAGCAAAGTCTTGTGGTTGATGATCAAAGCACGATCTGTGTGGCGTAGCTTTGTGTAGCGTTGATTCGCGAGCCTCACACCCCGGTTGTGAACCAAAACGGGAGAGGAACTCAGGGAGGACATGCGTTTCTTTCTAGTTAGAAGTGGCGTTAGTGGTTTTACATGCCCTGACAAGTTTGACTTATGTGGTTGTTGCTGTTGCGAGGTGCCTCGGTTAGATCAGACAATCCGGGTCCGATGGAGCCATTCGTTGGCTCATTGACGCCCCAAAGGGCGGGGAAATGCAGTGTTCAGGCATTTTAATCCACATCGGTGGACCGGCCCTGACGATCCAAGGGTCGATGCGCTCTGACCCCGAGGCTCGGGCTAGAGAGTCTCGAAGTCGGTAAGGACTATCCTTTGCCTTGGTTCACAGATGGAAATCCAACTTCCAATACGTGACGTTTCGGTTTTAGTTGTAATCCTATATATGGCGACATAGTGGGATGGGGCGCTTATGCCGTCTATGATTGATACTTATGATTTGAAGTTGTTTGTTACACTATGCACTTATGATAGTATCAAATGATTTGTTTTAAACGTATCAAGCATTATTGGCTATTATAAGGTAAAAACCCTATCCTCCGGCTTGCGTTGCATTGTGTGATGGGACCTGGGTCTTATAATAGCTTCATTGTTCTTTATTTAGCATTGCGCTGTTGTTTTATGCACTGGTGTTGCTGGGAGGAAACCCGTTCCGCATTAACGGCGTGGTCCCTTGATTTACCTAACTTTAAAATAAAGATTTACAACTATTTTAGTTCTCACACCAGTCACATGACTGACCTGGAGTTTATTGTTTTAACCTAAACTCTGGGTGCCCTTATTTTGACAGAGGCAGCTAGTAGTTTTGGTTTTGCAGATTTATATTCACAGGATCCTGGTTTACAGCTGGAATGATATCCGGAAAGCTTTGTATCCGTATATCTCCTTCGGTTGTGTATTGTATTATTTTCCACTGTTATGTAATTTATTGTAATCTCTGATATTTCCTGTTGTGTAATATTTGTTTATACTCTGTATATTCTTGTATTCTGATGGAATTGTTTGTAATAAGCAATGAAATGTTCTTCTGTCTGCGTTCTGATTCGTCTTGTCCTCAAAGTAATTCGTTCTTTCTCTTCTCTTCGGAGACCGGGGAAGTTCGGGTCGTTTCAATTTCGAGTGGATCTCCAACTTTCGTTCAGATTGTACTGGCAAAATCATAACGGGTTTGAAGAAATAAATTATTTAGTGGAGGAGGGCTTTATTGCAAAATTTATGAACGGTGGAAATGCTTTTGAGCTGAAATTCGGATTTTAGGTGTATATATAAGTGTAAAAATTATTATTTTAACTTGATGTGACAAGTGACGCTGACTAACGATTTTTTTCATGTCTATCGCAATTTATGAATGCTGTTTATTGTTCCTGCACTCATATACGAACTCCATTCGTGACGAGAATGGACGTCATAGTATAATTTGACGATACGGTCCCAATGAAACTTGTTTCGTCGAATTCCGAGTCTGTTTGCTCAAACGGTGCTCGTTCACGTCCAAATGGTCGTTTTATTTGCATTTAATTTTGCCACGCTCACAGAAGAACACCGATTGCTGCGCAACTTGAAACCTAGCAATAATTTATCATTACGGTCTGAATAAAATTTGTTTCGTCGAAAACGAAGGTCATTTGAATAAAGTTCCTTTTTAAAGGTCCAATTTACATTAAAATAAACCAACTTAAAAATACCTCAATATAATAATATTAAAATTGTCCATACACGATTGGAATTTCATATAGAACCAAATAAAATAACTCAGGTTGAGTTTCAAGCCCATTCGATATAAAATAAAATAAAAAACCTTTATTTTAATATAATAAATCACTATAACATATAAAGGAATTCCATAGCGACTATTCTAAAATTTGATTTGGACGTAAAACGAAATCTACAACACGAAAACTCGATTTTTCTCTTCCATTAGAAAAATATTATCGAATAGATTTGGACATTTCTTGTTTCGAGAAAATCCGGCTTGTATTGGATCCGATATTGCGGTTTAAAGTTCAGAACGCCGTATTACGAACTACCGCGCCGCTGTAGCTTGTTTTATAATTTAATTATAAATTAAACGTTCTAGCGTCGTTTAAATAAACGAATCATAAATAAAATTCCACTATAAACAATATTAAACCATTTTAGATCGTCCGTTCACACTACATGGTAAATTCAACATTTCCCAAATATTTTGAAAATAAAATATTACTATATTATTTATATTCATAACATTTTCAAAATAGAATGGTCAAGTTCAATTATTTAAAATCAAATCAATATTTTAAATAATAAAATAATTTAAATAATTCCCTAGAAAAAACGGGACGTTACACCTTATTATCTCTCCCTGCTTTGCTTTCACTTCTTCCTTCACATTTTTCTTTTTTCATGACACACTAATGTATTCTTTTGTTTTTCAGTATCTTGCAATTAAGCTGTATGTCAAAATGTTGCAATGGGTATGGATTGTACTATGTTAACAAGATATTATTTGGTTTTCATCATTACCATAGCTTTACCTACTACAGAGAACCACCACCAATATGATGCGGGTATACTTAGATGCTTACTTTACCCTTTTAATATATACATATAATTTTATATATTTATACTTCTATATCATTCTATGTTTAATTTCTTAATTATTTTTAGTATATCGTTATATAAGTTATAAAATATATTTTACTTGGAAAGGAATGTTTAAATATAAAGGAATTTAGTTCGTTTTAGCTCTGGATTCACACAAATTTATTTAAGCATCATTTACTTTGTTTTAAAATTTATTTTTTGATTTTACACTAGCATATGTTGGCGTATGCTTTTATGCATGTCGACATACTAGCCATTAAGTTTTTTTTTTTAATTTTGAAAAAATGTGTCTTTTGAATTCAAATCCTTTTAGAAACGTTGTGACTATTGGAAACTTATAAATACCTTCTAGAATTCATTTTTATAATAACTAACCATCTTCTTCCTCCTCTCTTAACATCCTACCATTATGAAACATTATCTCTTGATTTTCCACACTTATACTATGTCGATTTCAATAGAAATCATATCATTCTTCTTCTCTATCAATTCTATATCAAAATCTCTATGAATTCACATGCTTCTCAAGAGTTTTAGTCTGTTTGTAATCAAAAATCTCAAGATCAAGTCGAATAGAGTCAATACAACAAAAACTGATAAGAGAAGCGTGTGGCCCTGTCCCGTTTAAAGTAACTGGAGGCGGTTGTGTTCCGGAAATCGATTGGGTGTAAAGCTGTGGTCCAAAAATCAGCTAAGTCTTATTGTACTTGGAATTAGTTGGACTGTGACCTTGTAGCCCTGAATTCAAGAATTGTAATTGGATATTATTGAATAAAAAATCCGTGCATCAATCAGCACTGTGTGGGACTGGATGTTGAGAAGTCCCGAAGCAATAAAAGTTTCGGTGTGCACTTTCCTTTTATTGCTTTTACTTTTACTTTCTACATTCTGTGATTGATTCTGTGTTTGTTAATATATGTGATTTGTATATTGTGTGTTTAATTCTAAAAGATTTCAAAATTAAAATAAATTCCATTAAACACTATTCATCCTCACTCTAGTGTTTAACTTGGCTTAAGATCCTTAATCTGCAACTCCAACAGTATTTGCTTTCTATATACAAAATTTGAAGTGTTATTACTCTGGTGGTACAATTTTTTTGTTTTGATGTTCAGTTATCATTGAGTGGATGGTTATTAATGATTCTGTTTTTCAGTGTAATGAACATTTTATGTGTCAAGTTTGTAAAAAAGAGTGACAAGTGCTCCAGACATCCCTGTCGTATATGAACCTTGTGCACCTTATTGTTATTTGGAAATATTTTTGTGTTTATATTAAAAAGGGTATGGATTGTACTTTGTTAACAAGATATAGTTTTGATTTCATCATTTACCGTAGCTTTACCTATTACAGAGAACCGACACCAATATGAAGTGTGTATACTTATATGCTTACTTTAACCTTTTAATAATAATCACACATTATTTTGAATGTAAGTATTTTATTATGTTGAATCACCTACTGCAGCCCATATAAAAATAGATATAGAAGCACAACCACTGCAGCGGAGAAGAGGCTGTCGTCTTTTCATTTAAAACAGGGTCCACTTCAGGCTAGGAGAAGAAATAAAAGCAGTTATTCACAAAATTGAAGAAATAAGGAGGTTGATTGAAGCGGGAGGCCAAAATCGATTGCCAATCCAAATAACTCGTGGTGTGCACGAGAAGGAGAGGGAGGGCGCAGTTATTTAGAAGTTATTCATAAAATTCGAAATTTAGAATTTCATATAGTATGGTTGTATGAAGTAGTTATCGGATTGAATAGGTTATTGTGCTGCTGTTGTTCGAATTATTTCTTTTCCATTTTTTCTCCTTTATTTCAAAAAATACAATGTATAATTGACGATTTTGATTTTTGGGCCACAACTTTACACCCAATCGATTTCCGGAACACAATCGCACCCAGTCACTTTAAACGGGACAAGACCACACCCTTTTCTTATCAGTTTTTGTAGTATTGACTTATAGGACTTGGTCTTGACATCCTTGATTACAAACAACCTATAACTCTTGAGAAGCACTTGAATTCATAAAGATTTTGATATAGAATTAAAATAGAAGAAGAATGATATGATTTCTATTGAAATCGACAGAGTATAAGTGTAGAAAATCAAGAAATAATGTATCATAATGGTAGGATGTTAAAAGAGGATGAAGAAGATGATTAGTTATTAAAAAAAGTTGAATTCTAGAAGGTATTTATGAGTTTCCAATAGTCACAATGTTTCTGAAAGAATTTGAATTCAAAAGACACCTTTTTTCAAAAAAAACCTTAACGGCTAGTATGTCAACATATGCTAGTGTAAAATCAAAAAATAAATTTTAAAACAAAGTAAATGATGTTTGAATAAATTATGGTGAATCCATAGTTAAAACAATCTAAATTCCTTTATATTTAAACATTCCTTTCCAAGTAAAATATATTTTATAACTTATGCAACGATATACTGAAAATAATTAATAAATTACACACACACTACTAGATGAACAGTCTATTCCAACGCCCCATTTCCAACGATTGCCAACGACTATTAAGGGACCACTGGAAGCCGTTGGAAATTGATAGAATAAAGACCGTTGGCGACCGTTGGAAAATTTTATGCATATCTTCCAAAGAGCCCGACCTGCTGCTCATTTTCTTATTTCCTCTTCCCCAATTCGATTTCTCTCCCCTTTCTACCATCTCACCTTCTTCAATTTCGGTTCCTCCACCCCAACAATGACCGTCAGCATCGCCGACATCATCTATAAGCTTCTCTAATCCGTCTCCATGCTTGTTGCTCCCGGAATTAGGTAATCTTCGTAAACCTAATATTTAGGTTTCCAATTAATTTCGGATTTAATATGAATTTTACTTGATTCCTAGTTGTTAGTATACATATATTATATCATGTTACTCCCTAATTGCTATTTTTATCACTGTATTGATCAAATGCTTAGAAATTGTTAGCATGTATAGCATATGCTTGGTTTTTTCATTATTACAATGCAACCTAATCGAACCCTTAAATGCAAAAACATGTTGCCATGAATTGTTAGCATTTTAAATAGCAATATGTTAGTAAAATAAATATATAAAGATAAATTATTAAGTTTTCAAAATTAATATAAAGAAAAATAATTGTTATGTGAAACATAATTTCCATATAATCTTATTGGGTTGGTTCGTGTGTAGATTTAAAATCGTAATAATGGTAAAATTAGTATATGAATTTTTATGTTGTAATTATAATTTTATATTCCTTGCATTTTCTACTAAAAACCATTTTCATATGATTTTTGTTTTAAATATGACTTTGGCATCTCATTTATCAGTAGACCGTAAGTTGTTCTATATAGTTAAATAGAGGTAAAGTCGGTCATTTTCTTTTTTCTCTCAAACAAAATATAATAGAAAAATAAAGTTGTACGAAATTTTTATGATTGAAGTAAAAGAAAATATAAAAATAGTTTGTATAAAGAAAATATAAATTTTTATGTTCAAGTTCAGTATTATCAGAATATGTTGGAAATTTTTTTGAATCCACTTTATAATATTAACTTTCTTAATCAATTTGTTATGAATGTTTTTATCTTATAATGTTTTTATTTTTGTGGAAGTGAAATGTTCATTCTTCACTATACATTGAAGATGTAATCATTTTTAATGTTTGCAACTAAAATACTAGGTCATATAATATCAAATACAGTTACCATTCAATTGTTAATACAAATTAATTTCTTTCAATTTCGACTAGATTGAGCTTAGAGAAATTATTAAATCGTGTTTAAAGAAATATATTCTCAAAATGTTCATGTTTTATAGCATATTAGCTATCGTTTTCTACTTATTTACATATTCTCAATATGTATCTATATCTATTCATGTTGTGTTGCTCATATTCATATTATTTGCGCAATTTATAACAAAATTTGATTATGTTCTAGGATGATTGATTTATGTATGATACATCAACTGTGGCATTTGAAATCCAATTTTATATCTATGTTGCAGGTATATATTAGGTCTGACCCTGCTTCAGGCTCGGGCTCAGGCTCTAGACGATGTAGCATTACCCCGCATGACAGTGAGGATAGTGGCGAACAGTTAGCTCGTCCGGTTATTTATTTGAAGCCTAAGGTTGTTAAGACGTAAGTATCAAAATTAGCAAAATAATAATTTAATGTTTTTTTTACATTATATAACTATATTCTATAAAGTTCTAATTTATATTTAACGCAGGAGGTTTGAGTTGGAGCCATCTTAGATGGTTCTAGATATCTCTAAGTATGCGTATATGGCTAGAATGAGCAATTTCTAGCCTAAGTGGAGCAGGCTCCCTGCAGACGTCAAATAGACTATCTGGCAAGATTTTCTAGTACGTTTATACCGCTTTATAAATTGGTTAAATATAAATGAATGAGAATAGTAATATTTTCTCATTATATATAGGGCAGTAGATGTGTAAGAGACTGACATGAGCCTAGTTCAGCGACACTGGAACTCAAAGGTCGTCATGAATTATAGAGAGAAGATGAATGAGATTAAATAAGGAGAAGAAACCAAAGTTGATGGGCAATGAAGTGTTTGATAAGATGGTTACGTGGTGGGACATGGATGAGTTCAAGATAAATCTATAACGAATCTATTTTTATTTTTTTGCCGATTTTAAATAATTAGTTAATGTTCATTTGCAGGCCGAGTCAGTATGGAACACCGCAAACAGAAGCAAGAATCCAGTAACTCATCGTGGGGGATCCAAATATTTCTAATATCACCACTAGGACTTGGTAAATTTGTCAATTATTATATTTGCATATTGATCAATTAAGTGATTGCCTATACAGAATTGAATTATTCAAATTATCAACTGTAGGAATGAGCTCCTAGACATCCCATGTCCTACATGGACGTATTTACTCACACGCATGCATCCGAGCATGTAGACAAGGCTAGCGATGTCACATATCGGTGGGATGATCAGGATAAGGCGACAACTGCATATGTATGCGTATTTTAAATTTTATTATCACATCAATTAGTTTATTAATTACTAGTTATGTAAAATAAAATCAACATTCTATTATTTTTCAACTGAAATTGTTTTTTGCATTATAGGCAAAGTTCTAGGAAGCACGGGCTCATGCGCTAGAGGGATCTGGTCATGATGAGTTGACGTAGGAGGAGGAAGACAACCTATTTGATGCTGTTAGATCCATCGCAGTGGAGCAGGCATTATGGATTCAGTAACCTGACGGTAATATTTGTATGATTTAACTAATATTTATTTGATTTATGCATATGGAGTATAGAATGTCAATATATAAACCATATCGCTGAATATGAATATATAAATATCTAGCATTATTAGCAAAGAAATGGACGTATTAGCAATAACTAGAAGAAAATAATCGCACAATATCCATATTATAAAGAGCTTTGATTTTTCAAAATTTGTTTAGTTGCTAGGTAAGTAGCGTAACTTTCAAGGGGGCACATGACAAGTAAGTTTATGTTATGAGATGTATATCAAGAATGATTTTGCCTATATGAAAATATTCTATGACTATAGTGTGTATAGGAAGCTACGCAAAATTTTGATAGCTTATCTTACATCTAATAATTATTCATGTTTGTTTGAAATAGTATTTTATTCACTTTTATTTTGGAGCTAATTTTTTTAAATATATTGCTTCTTGAGACAATGATATGCTATGTCACCATAAAAAACTCATGTATTCATTGTTATTTTTATGGCATGCTGTTATTTGCAATGTAAAAGTTTATTTCAGCATTGAAGAATCAAAATTTTGATCCTGATATATTCTATTAACCTAATACAATTTGTTTGACATTAAATAGTGCTTATGCATCAACATATAAATATCTACAATTTCAACCTTTTTTGTTTATGCATCTTTGTTCCTAAACCATTTTGTTATGATTTCAATTCATGTTTTTTCAAGAGTATATTTTGATTGTTTTCTTCTATACTTGTATTTGCAGGTTTCACAATCTAAGAAGGCACATGAAAAAAAGAAATTAAGGAGATAGGAGCGTTGATTGAGCAGCTGCAGAACCAGAATCATGTGCAAGCTATGCAGATTAAGAAGCTGAATCGAAAGGTTGTGGAGTACGTGCACAATCATGGTAGTTTTCCTTCATCGTCTGCTTCTGGAGGACATAGCAACGGACATGATGCAGTTCGAGGTATGTTTTTCGGTATTTGGCTTGAAGATGTGATTTGTTTTGATGCTGTATATATTGGTACAGAGTGGATGAGACATGTTTGGATGTATTTTGATGATTTGTATATATTGGTACGGTTTGCAGATATGTTTGGATGTTTGTAGACATGGTTTGTTTTGTATATATTGATGTTTCTGCGTTTTATTTTTGTTGTTTATATTGTTATCAATATATATATGTTGAGTATATGTGGAATTGGTTGGAAATTTATTGAAAATGAAATGAATTGGAAATAGGGTGGATGGAAGGTCGCTTGCTTGTTGTTATATAAAAAAAGAACCCAGTATTTCCAACGGCTATCAACAGTTTCCAACGGCCCGTTACTGTTGGAAACCATTAGAACAACCGTTAGAAAGAGTCTGTGGATTCCTTTGGAAGTCGTGAACTCTATTCAACGGCTATTCCAACGGCCTCCAACAGTCACCAACGGCTATGAGCTGTTGGAATAGCCCTATATTCAAGTAGTGATAGAATGATATAAAAGTATATATATGTATATATGTATATATGTATATATAACTATATATATATATATATTAAAAGGGTAAATAAGCATATAAGTATACCCGCTTCATATTGATGCTGGTTCTTTGTAATAGGTAAAGCTACAGTAAATGATGAAATCAAAACTATATCTTGTTAAATTAGTACAATCTATACCCATTGCAACATTTTGACAAACAACTTAATTACAAGGTACTGAAAAACAAAAGAATACATCAGTGTGTCGGGTAAAAAGAAAAATGTGAAGGAAGAAGTCAAAGCAAAGTAGGGAGAGATGATAAGACACAAAAATTTCAAAATTTTAATAAATTCCATTAAACACTACTCTAGTGTTTAACTTGACCTAAGATCCTTAATCCGCATCTCCAACAGTATTTACTTTCTATATACAAAATTTGAAGTGTTATTACTCTAATAGTACAATTTTTTTTTCAGTGTTCATTTAGCATTGAGTGGATGGTTATTAATGGTTTCTGATTTTCAATGTAGTGCAACAGTTTATGTGTCAAGTTTGTAAAAAAGAGTGACGAGTGCTCAGACATTCCTGTCGTATATGAACCTTGTGCACCTTATTGTTATTTGGAACTATTTTGGTGTTTATATTAAAAGGGTATAAATATACTATGTTAACAAGATATAGTATTGATTTCACTATTTACCGTAGTTCTACCTATTACAGAGAACCGACACAAATATGAAACGCATATACTTATATGCACACTTTACCCTTCTAATAATAATCACACATTATTTTGAATGTAAGTATTTTATTATGTTGAATCACGTACTGTAGTCCATATAGAAACAGATATAGAAGCATGATCGCTGCAGTGGAGAAGAGGATGTCGTCTTTTCATTTAAAACAGGGTCCGCTTCAGGCTAGGAGTAGAAACAAAAGCAGCTATTCACGAATCGAAGAAAGGAGGTTGATCGAAGCAGGAGGTCAAAATCGATTGCCGATCCAAATAACTCGCAATGCGCGTGAGAAGGAGAGGGGGGCACAGTTATATAAAGTTATTCATAATGTAGTGTACTTAAAATGTGTTATCACGTGTGAACATTATATATGGTATTCTGTACTCAATTTGTTTCAAATTCCAACTCATAGCATTAGCTTATGTAATGACCCGGATTTTGTCGACTTTGGTTATCGCCATAAACTCAATGATGACTAACCAAACATCGAAAAATACCAGAACGTTAATGAAAGAAATTAGAGGGTGAGGATATATAAGATAGAAACTTAGAATAGAAGAAGAAGAAGAACACAACATCAGAGTAACACGAATCTCACAGTGGAACGAACAACATATAATAAATAATATATCCTTGAAATAAAATCATTATATGTATACAATAACATTAACAGAGTACAACACTTATAACTCAGCGGAAATAACTATAGCTATATAATCCTGAAGCCTCCTGCTCCAAGCTCTTCCAGTATATCTGTAAATTTCTGACTACTTGACTGCCCATACAAAATTGGGCACCCAAGAGTTTAGGGAAAACAAAACAAAATAAACTCCAGGTCAGTCATGGGACTGGTATTAGTAAAATAGTTTAAAACAGTTGAACAAGTAAACGATATCTGATAAGACCACGCCGTATAACGGAACGGGTTTTTCCCTTATGAGAATCCAAAATATCTTTATATCAAAAACCTTTTTGATATTATATTAATGTCTATCCACCACAACTATAATAATCATCTTGCAGAAACGCTTTCATCTCACGTTCTACATAAATAGTATACAATCAAAAACCGCAAGCACGTATTGGGTAATGGATTTCCAACCATGACAAGGTATGGAACCACCTTTCGCTAGTGTACCACTAGAAAGGAATACACTGGGTTCAACAAGAACATCTTGCAACCCTGCCACACATGACCGACCACTCATTTTGCTTGAGTGTATCGAATGTATATCACCAACGGTTGGGATCAGCAACCGTTTCCCGAATGGGACAACATCAACAATAGATTTTTAGAAGTAAATGAAACTCTAGATCAGGTGATTATACACCCTACTTCAGAGCGACCAACTTAGCCGTGCTGCCTGCCCGATTTCTGTCATTTACCGGTTGATGAGGCTTGAGGTTACGCTTCATCATCACATCAGATTCACTTCGAATGCCACATTGTCAGATCCATCGAAAATCACAAATTGACGTCTACAACAGTACATTACGTGTTAGCTAAAGAAGTTTAATTCTGTGCTTCCACTCTTGGTACGGTTGAAGAAATCAATGTACGTGACCTTTCTGGAAATACTCTGTCAGACATTCATCCATACAAGTCATCCAGGAATAGGATGAACCGAAGGCACTATTCAGTATATCCATCTTAGGCACTGTTATCAAAGATTTATACAACAGCCCTTGCACTTTACCCCGTCTTCAATTTTCTTTGGCATATATGATTCGCAACGCTTATGCCAATACAGAGTGGTTCTTTGGATAATAATCCAACCGGTCTATCCATATTAACAACATTAAAATGGTCAAAACTTCGATAGTCTGTGATTTAACCATCAAAGAAAAACAGGTGTGCAAACAACGATATTATTTCCAAATGGAAATTCTATCAATCAATCATCAATCATATATATATATATATATATATATTTCCTTATTTTCTATGTTTAGAAAATATACGTTATTAACACTAGAAAACATTTCCATTGCTATTTACATATCACTATCATTTCACAATTATCAGTCCCTAACTGTAAACTAGTAGGAGAACAATTCTCTAAGTATAAACCCCAAAGGCCGAAACCAACATCAGATCGATACTCAGAAAACTATTCAACTAAACTAATCTCTAGTCAGTTTCTAATCTTGTTTAACTTTATTTTTTACCTCTATTCGATTAACTCCATTTGATTAACTCTAATTGATTAACTCTAATGGTTCCAACTATGTCTGTTTTACTCTAATCGATTTACCTTACTTGATTTACTCAAATCGATTAACTCTATTCATTTCCTAAATAAATATTCCTTTATCCTATTTATTTTCTAAATAAATAATCCACTTTATACATATCCCATTTATAAATATTCTCTTTTATAAAATCTTTTGATTTTATAACTAATTTCCCTTATAAAATCCTTTGATTTTATAGGTATTATTTTCAATATCACTTTGAAAATTCCTTTTCCCCGAATCCCGGTATGTTATGGTGTTTTAACATATCAAATTATGATGTCCAATATCGTCCATACACACATAATCAACAACAGGTTATAATTCACATCATATATCAAAATATATGAAAAATAATAAAATAACCGTTGAGGAATCCAGTCGGATTCCTCCAACCTGTTTCCCTGCATCCACAGATGTTACACAATAAAATCAACATCACTTTCAGTTCCATATGATATATTCTATTAAACAGAATCAATATAGAAATTCAACTAACTGACTAGCAGTTCAATCAAACAGTCAACACACAGTTAATCAGCCAATATTTAACAGTTCTAAAAATACAACATGAAATTATAAACTGTTCAGAGTTAGTGAGATTTACTCACTTTGGCAGTTCATCGTTAAAGAACGATAAACTGTTTGTTTGATTTGAATCAAACAATTTATTTCGCCATAAATTCAAATGAGCAACGATCCACTTCCAGTCAGTCCGTGCGTAGCCACCGTCCATACGATCCCAACGCAACTTATGGTTCGAAATTCTGATAAATTATGTTAAAGTTACGCCATTTAGAAGTTTGAACTATTAAACTTAAAAACAAACTCAACCTGATTTATTAAACGGGCTTTACCCTTTTCATTTTCCTTTGGCCCATCTTCCTCTTTAAAACCCGATCCGACTACCCTTCTTCCCAAATGAAAACTGCGACGTCGTGCTCTCTTTCACCACATAGTCATTTCCCATCTTTACACCCAAACCAGTCCTCCTCCTTTCAACGAAACCCAAAACAGAAATCACCATCGTACTCCTCTTCGAACCCTCCATCCGTCCCTACCCAAAAAGAAGAACTCGAGACAAACCTTACAGTTCCGTCGTTCATGGTTCCTCACGCCTGTATAAGGGACCACCGAACATCTTCATCATCATCTCCCACAAAACGATCACAACACATCCTATTCGACGCCACAAACCCCAATCCATCATCAAAAATCCATATCGACGCTCCTCTGATCCATGATTTCAAACCCTAGCTAAATCGTGAGTTTCCAGAAATCAACCGCACCAAACAAAAATCACACCACGTCGACAAGCATCATCCCAGTATCTCAAATTTTTATGACATTAGATTTATAAGTTTTTCTTTGAATTTCTTTTGAATTATTTTTGATCGAAGAAATTCCTGGAATGAAATGTTTTACGGCGGAAACACTTTGACTTTGAGAGAACTAGTTTTAGGGTTTAAGAGAAAGTTAGGTGTATTTATAGTATACTTATATTAATATTTAATTCAAATTTTATATTTTATTTTAATCCAATGCTGATTATTTCTGGCTTTTAAAATTCCTATGATCACACGTGATATCCAAAAATCACGAAAACTAGAATGCAGCTACAGTTCGACATTACAGTCCCAACGAAACTGGTTTCGTCGAATTCCGACTCCGTTTGCTCACACAACGTATTTTTAACCGTCAAAATACTGACTGTTTTTCACTCTAAAAATAAGTACGGCCACATACTGACTTCAAAAATCACGGAAACTTTGAATCTAACAACTATTTGACATTGCGGATCCAACAAAATTAGTTTCGTCGAATTCCGACTTCGTTTGGAAAAGTGGCTATTTTTTTAAGCTCCGGATGACCCATTTAAATATATAAATATATTTAAATAAAATTAAATAAATTATAAATAAATTAATATTATCATATATATTCACAGTGGAATACCATACAGCTCTAGAATATTCCTATATGAATTTCTAACTTGATATTTTAAATCTGGGTCAACCCGATATTCGATTTATATTGAAATTCCTTTTTAAAATATAAATAATTCCTTTATAAATTATAAAGGAATTCCACAGCGCCTTTTCTAAAATTTTATTTGGACATAAATCAAAATCTACACGATGAAATCCCCATTTTTCTCTTCCACTAGAAAGATATACTCCACCGGCTCCACACATTTCTTGTTTCACAGAAATCCGATTTAAAACGAATCCTGTACATTCAGCTGAAGTTCAAATCACCAAACTACGAACTGCAGCACCATTTCAAGCTCGATTATAATTATATTATAATTTATACGTTCAACGATCGTTATTTAAATATATTCGTTATCGTAATTCAAATTCTAAACTGAATTACATCTTTTGAATTGACCAATTCACACCATATCGCCATTTCATCCAATTCTGATTATTTCAGAATTTAAATATATTATTTAATTTATTATTTTATTAAATATTCACCATTATTTAATTCCATGACCATTAAATCCTTTTAATCACCTTTCAAATAATTAAATAAATTGATTATTATACCGCTGAAAATGCGGGTCATTACAGCTTATTACATATATAATCTTAAATGCATGCTCTATGCATTTTAACATTACAAAAATTCTTATTCGGCATGTTGCGAATAAATTTAACTTTGACTAAATTGTGTATTTCCAACTCATTATAGTATAGGTTATGTCAGACAAAACCTAAAACCTATTTCATCGGCATGGGCTACATAATATATATATATATATATATATATATTGTATGACTACTGGAGGGATTCAACTTAGCAGTAATTTGGTGCTGGGTTATATGTTGTAAGGATCGAGCTGCAGGTGAAGTGAATGACATTTTGTGTTCAATTATATGCTACGTGAAATGGTGTGCTCAGTTGATGTTGTTTTGGATATCATATGCTGATATGTGTATTGAGTTAAATACATATTATCGGTTTGATCATGTTAACAAACTATATTTATATTTATCATTTGATTTTGCATAACCATATGCGGTTACATATCCCAAAAATAAACTAGCAATTACAAAATCAAATAGTAAGCACAGATACTAGGTAATACGCTTACAAGCGCAGAAAACACTGGCATGCCTTAGCTCAACAAATGATTAATGATTCAGCTTAACCAACAACAGTCCACGCACGAAGCGCGTGTCATCATCATGCGCGAAGCGCATACCATTACGCTCGTATGCTATAAATGTATTGATTTGAATTGTTAACAAATGCATACATACAAATTTATCATATCAAGTAAGAACGATGTAGTCTTGATGTTTAGCTATTTGACGACTCTAAACCATTAATGAGTTCAAGAAATACAACAAATATAAGCCCAAAATATGTCACCATAACAGTGAATATTTTATTGAAATAAAAAATGCAAGAACGGATATAATAAATAAATCACAAATTATTGAACTAATTTATTTAAATAAGTCACTTTAAATTATCATTGTTATTTGAAAAACTGAAACTGTCGAAATAAAAATACTGAAGATAAAACAAAAAGTTGAAATTCGTCTTTGTTTATATTCCTTCCAACAAGAAGCTTGATTCGATTATATAGTCGACGACCAATTGGATATAATGGTGATTTTTGTTTTTTACGTTCATGTACTCAATTTGGGCAACACCAATCCTAAAAAGATGAGGCATCCATAACAATTTCTTTGTCTTTTGTTCGTATATATTTTAGGAGGGTTTTGAATCTTTTTTAAACTGTCTGTTTGTGAAAATCGCAAGAGATTGGATGTAATGACCCGCATTTTCAGCGACATAATAATTAATTTATTTAATTATTTAAATAGTGATTTAGAGAATTTAATGATCGTTGAATTAAATAATGGTGAATATTTAATTTAAATAATAAATTTAATAATATATTTAATTCTGAAATAATCAGAATTGGCTGAAATGGCAATATGGTATGAATTGGGAAATTCAAAATATATAATTCAGTTTAGAATTGGATTTACGATAACGAATATATTTAGATAACGATGATTGAACGTATAAATTATATTATAATTATAATCGAGCTCGAAATGGCGCTGTAGTTCGTAATTTGGCGATTCGAACTTCAACTGGATATACATAACCCGTTTTAAGTCGGATTTCTACGAAGCAAGAAACGTATTCGTGATTTGGTATTTTAGATACCATAAGAAACCCTGGGATGTAGAAAAAGAAATATTTCAATATATATTTAAATAAAGGAATTTTATAAAATCAATCGATTTCATAAAAGGAAATATTTTGAAAATAAATTATTTATATAAAATCAATGGATTTTATATATAAAAGGAAAAAGGATTTTATATAAGGAAATAATTATAAAATCAAAAGAGTTATAAAGGAAATATATTTGTAAGACAAATATGAAGGAATATATTTGTAAAACAAATATAAAGGGAATATATTTGTAAAACAAATACAAAGGAAGATATTTGCAAAAATAAAATAGAAAGAGAAATATGTGTAAAACATTTACAAATAGGTTATAAAGGATATTAGTTTGTTAAATAAATAGGAAAGGAAAAGGATATTTATTTGTTAAATGAATAGAATAAGATTAAAGTAATATTTGTTTAGAAAACAAATAAGATATTATATGAGAAATATTTGCAACACATTTGCAAATAGAGTTGAAAAGGAAATATTTGCAAACCATTTGCAAATAGGATAGAGAAGGGAATATTTGCAAACCATTTGCAAGTAGAATTTAAAAGGGTAATATTTGTAAACCATTTACAAATAAAGATTTAAAAAGGAAATATGGGTAAAGGCATTTAGAAAAACAAATAGATTATAAAGGAAATATTTATCTTTGGATATATATATATAAGTCTGAACTTATATATGAAGAAGTAAACAGATAAAAAGAGCAGATTTGACTTATAAATGATATTTATAAATTAAGTTAAATATTTATCATTTGGATAAATAAAATATATAAGTCAGGACTTATATAAAGAAGTAAGAATCGATTTCAACATCGATGTTTGAAACTGAATAAGGACAAAGAATTAATCAGTTAGGTTAAATCGTAGAGTTAAACCAGTTAGAGTTAATCAGTTAGGGTTAATCGATAGAGTTAAGTCGAATCAGAGATATTGGAAGTGAGAAAATAGAATAATAGAGATTCGAAGTGAGATAATCGAATCAAAGATATTCGAAGTGAGATAATCGAATCAGAAATATTTGAAGTAAGTTGATCGAATCTAGTTATTCGACAGGAGTTAAATCGAATAAGATTTATTCAAAGAAAGAGATTATTGAATATAAGTATTCGAAAGTAAGCAAGTCGAATATAAGTTATTGGGATGTAAGTTATTAGAATAAAAGTTAATCCAGCAAGAATTAAATAGAGTTAAAGTAAATCGAATAAGAGTTATTAGATTGGAGTTATTCGAATAAGGGTTATAGAGTAAGAGTTAACCAAATAGGAGTTGATAAATTAGTTGTTCGTTATTTATTTGAGTTAGCAAATAAGAGTTAGATTAAAGTTATTATATTTCAGAGTTAACACCACTATTATAATCAAATGATTCTGTAAAGGAGTTGGACTCGTAAATTATATCCGAAAGTTACGTAGTGAAGTGTTAAAGAGTTAAAAGATGAACTTACCCTATAGAATCAGAAATGGAATCAAGTATTGAAATTGGAAATATGGATTAGAAATGGAAATGTTTTCCAACGTTAACGTATATTTTCTAAACACAGAAAATAAGGAACATATGAATATATATATATATATATATATATATGACTGATGATTGATTTGATAGAATTTCCATTTGGAAATAATATCGTTGTTTGCACACCTGTTTTTCTTTGATGGTTAAATCACAGACTATCGAAGTTTTGACCATTTTAACGTTGTTAATATGGAGAGACCGGTTGGATTATTATCCAAAGAACCACTCTGTATTGGCATAAGCGTTGCGAATCATATATGCCAAAGATAATTGAAAACGGAGTAAAGTGCAAAGGGATATTGTATAAGTCTTAGATAACAGTGCCTAAGATGGATGTATTGAATAGTGCCTTCGGTTCATCCTGTTCCTGGATGGCCTGTATGGACGGATGTCTGATAGAGTATTTCCAGATGATCACGTATTTTGATTCCTCCAACTGTACCAAGAGTGGAAGCGGAGAAGGAAACTTCTTTTAGCTACCACATAATGTATTGTTGAGGACGTCAATCGGTGATTTGATGAATTTGATGATGTGGCATTAGAAGTGAATCTGATGTGATGGTGAAGCGTAACCTCAAGCCTCAACAACCGGTAAATGACAGAAATCGGGCAGGCAACATGGCTAAGTCGGTCGCTCCGAAGTAGGGTGTATAATCACCTGATCTAGAGTTTTATTTACTTCTAAAAATCTATTGTTGATGCTGTCCCATTCGGGAAATGGTTGCTGATCCCAACCGTTGGTGATATACATTCGATACACTCAAGCGAAATGAGTGGTCGGTCATATGTAGCCGAGTTGCAAGATGTTCTTGTTGAACCCAATGTATTCCTTTCTAGAGGTACACTAGCGAAAGGTGGTTCCATACCTTGTCATAGTTGGAAATCCATTACCCAATACGTGCTTGTGGTTTTGATTGTATACTATATATGTAGAACGTGAGATGAAAGCATTTCTGCTAGATGATTATTATATTGTGGTTGATAGACATTATTATAATATCAAAAGGTTTTTGATATAAAGATATTTTTGATTTTCATAAGGGAAAAACCCGTTCCGTTATACGGCGTGGTCTTATGAGATATCGTTTACTTGTTCGAACTGTTTTAAACTGTTTTACTCACACCAGTCCCATGACTGACCTAGAGTTTATTTTGTTTTGTTTTCCCTAAACTCTTGGGTGCCCAATTTTGTACGGGCAGTCAAGTAGTCGGGATTTACAGATACTTGAAGACCAGGAGCAGAAGGCTTCAGGATTTTATAGCTATAGTTATTTCTGCTGTGTTGTAATTGTTGTATTCTGATAATGTTATTAAATACATATACTGATTTTATTTCAAGGATATATTATCTATTATATGTTATTCGTTCCGCTGTGAGGTTCGTGTTACTCTGATGTTGTGTTCTTCTTCTTCTTCTTCTTCTTCTTCTTCTGTTCTAAGTTCTATCTTATATATTCTCACCCTCTAATTTCTTTCATTAACCATCTGGTATTTTTCAATGTTTGGTTAGTCATTATTGAGTTTATGGCGATAACCAGAGTTGACAAAAGCCGGGTCGTTGCAGTTGGTATCAGAGCTTAGGTTAAGTGAATTACCTTGGCTCTGTGGCGTGACTCAGTAGAGATGGGGTTAGTAATACCCTAGATTGAGTTTGTGTGTATTTATACGAGTGAACGTATTTGTTATTTGATATAAAAATTTGTTTTATATTGTGGAGATTTATTGATTGAGTGGCTTATGAATTTCTGGTCGATCGGTTTGATCCATTGTATCGATAGGAATTACTAAACACTCGAATACGATGGGTCGACACGATATGTTTTGAAAAGAGGGTAAATGAAATAATTTTACCCAAAGTATATTTGTTATTATAATCGAGTAAGAATATAATGGAGATGGTTATATATGTATAACCAAGTAGAATTCGTACATGTGACAGCCGGGAATTTCGCTCGATCCGAATCAGTCGTTAAACCGATCTAGACTGTTCGAAACCCCTGATCGTTTGAGAACAACACACAGATCGCAGACGGAAGAACATTTCATTGCTTATTACAACAATCCCATCAGAATACAAGAATATACAGAGTATAAATGAATAAATTACATTTGATAAATATCAGAGATTACAATAAATTACATAGCAGCGGAAAAATAATAATAAGCACAACTGAAGGTGATATACGTATACAGAGCTTTCTGGATATCATTCCAGCTGTAAACCAGGATCCTGTGAATATAAATCTGCAAAACCAAGACTACTAGCTGCCCGTGCGGAAAATAGGGGCACCCAGAGTTTAGGTTAAAACAATAAACTCCAGGTCAGTCATGTGACTGGTGTGAGAACTAAAACAGTTATTTAAAACTTTACTTTAAAAGAGAGTAATTCAAGGGACCACGCCGTATAACACGGAACGGGTTTCCTCTCAAGAATACCAGTGCATAGAATAAACAACGCAATGCTTTTCGAAAAATGAAGCTATTATAAGACCCAAGTCCCATCACACAATGCAACGCAAGCCGGAGGATAGGGTTTTCCCTTATAATAGCCAAACATGATTGGTACGTTTAAAACAAATCATTTGATACTATAATAAGTGTATAGTGTCAAAACAATTTCAATCATAAATATCAATCATAGACGGCATAGCATCCCATGCTACTATGTCGCCATACTAGGCTCTACAAATAAAGCCGAAATATCTCGTATTGGAAATTGGATTTCCGTCATGAGTCGAGGCAAGGGGCAAGCTCCTCTCTACTTCGAGACATTCTAGCAAATGCCTCGGGACTACACACTCTGGGCAACCCCGGATTCGGCTGGGCCGGTCCTCACTTACGTTAGAGGATTAATTATGCCTGGACACACGTTTCCCGGTCCTTACAGACCTATAATCGAGGCGTCTCATTCCAACAACCACAAAGGTGAAAAGTAGATATAAATGTCAGGGCTGGTAAGTCACTAACACCACCATAGCTAGAAAGAAACGTCATGCTCTCCCAGCCGTCCGTATCCCGTTTTTAACTCATACCGAGGTGTGAGGTTCGCGAATTCGCGCTATACACAAAGCTGCCATGTAGGCCGTGCTTTGATCATCAACCACAAGACTTTGCTTTTCAATAGAAGCCTTGATACATGCAACTCAGCATGCAACACAGGCAATTCATGCCATCCGATTGATATCTATCGATATATAACCTCTAAGCTCGTACGTCTCGGAGAAGGGCGTTAAGCAAGAGAATAAATTCTCTGCCGCCAAACAGATATATATTTAACAGAAATCAATCAACACAATAAAATCCAATGTCAGACACACAATCCATTTACAAGTTCGTTCTGGGTCTGAACGAAACCGGAGGCTCTTTCCTCGCATATCCATCGATCTCCAAGTACGTCTGGACGATCACCAACTATTTCCATCCTCTTGGGTGTACAGCCCAATCAGGATCGTCAGTAATTATCCAAACGATGTGAAGACTTCCGGTCTTCGACCACCGTCTTCATCTTCAACATATCGTCGAATCGGTTATTCAGAATGGGTATAAACCCGGACTTTCCGAACAACCCGCGTATATTAAAAACAAATGTTACACAAACACAACATACGCCTCATTCCAATTCAGCAGCCATTAACCGCAAATTAGCAAGAGAACAATTTCCCAAATATTAACCCCGAAGGCCGAAACCAACATCAAATCAATATCCAGGAAACCATTCTTCTTAACTAACCTACAGCTAGTTTCTAAATTCCACATTCTTAGGGAAAGGTTCCCATTAATTTTAACCAAGATAAATCCTTTAAAATTTATCCTTTAATCTTCCTTTGGATGTCGTTTCAAACAAAGTTATGGTTTTTCAAACTAGTCGAGATTAGCGAACCACATCGAAGTAATTATTTATTTTATTTCCCAATCCCAACCTATTCATCCCATGAAGCAAAACTGGTAATACTCCATATCTAACACCGTGGTGTTATCGGTAAAATTAATTACCATCTCACGTTCAAATCTAATTAAAGATTTAACTATCGCTTTGGAGCAAAACTGGTAATACTCCATCCTCGCTCACTTTCTAAATTTGATATTTAAATTACCAATTTTCATTTCAATTTAATTGCAGATTAATTAAAACTCATTTTACTGGGTTAAAGAGCTAGTGTTATTTAAAACACCCTTCACGATAAACCCATGAACCAATTCTATTTAAACCCATTTATTTATTTATTTATTTTCAAATCCAATTTATTTATTTAAAAATAAATGGGTTTTTATTTTAGTACAAAACCAGTTCATTTCGATAAAAATCTATTTTTACCTTTTCAAATATGGAGTTTTTCATCCCATTTTTTCCCAAATCATTTCTTATGATTTTACACAAATTATTACTATTTTTAATAATTTTATCAAGGCCCGTACAGTCGATTTCCATCAACGGCCATCGAACTGCACTTACTGCGACCTTTTTCAAATTTGATTTGGACGTATCTCCAAATCCAACCGTTAGATTACAAATTTCTAATACTCGTTAGAAAGCTCTTTTCGATACGAGCCCAACGGTCCCGTTTTTAGGAGAATCCGACGGTCGGATCTCCCGTAATGTCCGTTTGAAATAAATGGTCGAAACTCACGAACTGCCGCGGCGCGGCGCGTTCTATTCAGGCCATTTTATTATATATATAATATATATAATAAATATTTCGTCGATTACTACTTAAAAACGAATTTTATAAATAGTTTTGAATTCGTTTCAAAAACAATTTCAACCTTTATTTCAAATTCAAATCAAAATTTCCTATTTTAAATCCTTTTTACTTTCATTTCTATTCGATTTCAATTCAAATCGATTTTAATTCGATTCGAATTCATTTCGTTTTCTATTCAATTTGAATTCAAATTGTTTTAATTCAATTCATTTCGAAATCGTTTCATATTCAATTCATTTCGAAATCGTTTTATATTAAATTCATTTCAAATTGGTTTTCTATTCGATTAAATTCAAATTGGTTTTCTATTCGATTCAATTCAAATTGGTTTTCTATTCAATTCAATTCAAATTGGTTTTCTATTCGATTCAATTCAAATTGGTTTTCTATTCGATTCAATCCAAATTGGTTTTCTATTCGATTCTATTCAAATTGGTTTTCTATCCGATTCAATTCAAATTGGTTTTCTATTCGATTCAATTCAAATTTAAAAACGAATATAATCGATATAAATATCGTTCACGTCAAAATAGCGCATCACTAATCAACACGGCTTTATATTCAACAAATGGATCTATATTTCTTTCAATACACGACTCTATATCTTTGTCAACACACGACTAATCTCAACGAATGAGTACTGTCCACGTGTGACTATTTTTGTTATTTAAAATATTTTATAAAATTTGGGTATCTATCGTTTGATTTTCAATTAGACTCCACCGTGAAGTAGTTCTAATTTTAAATATGATAAAGATGTATATTTTATCATTAAAATATTTCGTTCAACACATGACTAATCTCAAAGGATGAGTACAGTCAACACATGAACCTTTATTTTATATATTGATAAAGATGTAATTTTATTATTAAAATATTTCGTTCAACACATGACTAATCTCAACAGATGAGTACAGTCAACACATGAACCTTTATTTTGTATATTGACAAAGATGTAATTTTATTATTAAAATATTCTTTAGTTTTCAAATTGGAATGAGGCCCAATCAATCACCATATAATGTTAATTATATGGATTTTCATACATCACACGTATATAATAGCATTGAAAAATAATCAACCATCAACCAAAGTGCACTACACTATATAAGCATCAAATATAGATATCTAACGCTTATAACAGCCTGTCAATCAATCGATCAACATATTTAATCAATCAGGATGAGTGAACTTCAAATTTCATCCCAACACCCGTGTGAGGTTTCAAACAATCAAACACAGATTTTATTCGTGCAGTTGGGCGATGTGTAAAATTTATCGTCCCAATCAATGTCCTTCAAATAGGTGTACATAAACAAACCGTCCGGTTTGTAAATGAATATTTATTTATTCACATTCACGTTAAAAATTATATTTTTAACGATAAAATATTTTATTTTAACACATGAATTTTTATTCCGTTCATTTATAAAATAAAAATGATATTTTTATTTTTCTAACTTATTTTAGAAAATTTCGGCGGCATAACGGCACGATACTAGAAACGGGACGAGGCCTAGCCTTATCCCCGGTCTAGTGAAGGCCCACGCCATTCACACATCAATCAAATCATTTTTATTTCACCAAACAATTCAATTCAAACCAAATAGTCTAACCAACTACACAACCAAACAATTAAACAAACAAGCCATCCATGGTCTGTGGATGACGGGTGTCGGGTGCTACTAAACACCGTCTGCATCCTAGTATATATATATATATATATGTAACTAGAAAAAAGAAATTAAAGAGTGAGAAATTCTCACCAATAGCTATCCAATACCACGACTCTTCATTTATAGAAATCTTCGTCGTTCTCGCCTTTTTGTCATCTTCGTTGCCCGTATCCTCTACATATGTAAAAATCGAATTTTTACTTCGCTATTCAATATATAAAAATCGAATTTTTACTTCGTTATTCAATATATAAAAATCGAATTTTTACTTCGTTATTCAATATATAAAAATCGAATTTTTACTTCGTTATTCAATATATAAAAATCGAATTTTTACTTCGTTATTCAATATATAAAAATCGAATTTTTACTTCGCTTTTCAATATATAAAAATCGAATTTTTACTTCACTATTCAATATATAAAAATCGAATTTTTACTTTGTTATTCAATATATAAAAATCGAATTTTTACTTCGTTATTCAATATATAAAAATCGAATTTTTACTTCGCTATTCAATATATAAAAATCGAATTTTTACTATGCTTTTCAATATATAAAAATCAATTTTTTACTATGCTTTTCAATATATAAAAATCGAATTTTTACTTCGCTATTCAATATTTAAAAATCGAATTTTTACTTCGCTATTCAATATATAAAAATTGAATTTTTTACTTTTACTCCATAGGATAAAAATTCTATTTTTACATCGCTACTATATAGATAAAAATTCTATTTTTCCTTCGTTATTCTCCATATAAAGATCTCGCCTTTTCTCTTTTCAAAATCGAATCTTTTCTAAAATAAAGATCCTATCTTTAAGTTGAAAATCCTATTTAAAAATAAAAATAATAATCATAGCCTTTTAAATAAATAAAAATAAAAATTTTAAACTATATAAAATTCAGAAATTTAAACTACAGTAAAAACTTACTTTGGCTTTCGGAGGGGGGGGGGGTTGCGGGTTTCAACAGTGGAGGGGGCTGGAGGATGAACGGAGGGAAGGTCGGTGGGGGTGAGGCGGTGGTCCAGGCGGGGTTGCGCTCCAACGAGGGAGAAGGGGGGGGGGGAGGGTAGCGCGGTGCTCGATTGCCGATGGGGGGGGTATCGCGGTGCTCGATTGCCGATGGGTGGGGCTTGAGAAGGAGGCGACGGCGAGGTGGGGCCTGGCGCCTGTAGCGGCGGCGCGGTGGTCCGCATGGGGGTGGGCGCGTCGATCGATCTAGGGTTTTTTTATTTTATTTTGTTTTCTGATTCGTTTTGAACGCGGGGGTGGGGGGGGGGCTTGTTAAAGAGAGGGTTTTTATTTTTTTAATTATTTTATTTATCACTAAAAAGCAACTTTTATTTTCGACCTCTAAACGAGGCCCACCGCCTGTCGTCCATAGCGTTTTACCCCCATTCCGAACACAATGGGATATATATCGTAAGTTGATTCGATCGTTTCGATCGGTTTCCGTTAAAATCAACATATAACTCTATATATTGAATTTAAATGCGCATTTCAATTTACTGAGGTCGCATACTGACTCTATAAATCTCAGAAAAATATTTTCTAGCTTCGTATTGACGATACGGTCCTAACAAAACTAGTTTCGTCGAATTCTGAGACCGTTTGAAAAATGGCCATTTTCCAGTCGATTAAAATCAACTAAAACTGGTAAAATGCGTTTTCCTTTGCCACGCTCACATATTGATTCGAAAAATTATGAAATTTGGAATCTAGCAATAATTTGACATCACGGATCCAACAAAAGTGGCTTCGTCGAAATCCGATGTCGTTTGCAAAATTTCCATTTTCAAGGGCCTGAATTCCATAGCGACTATTCAGAATTTTCAACTGGACATATCTTTTGATTCCCGCTTTGAAATTTTGATTTGTTAGATTCGTTGGAAAGATATTCTCAATTAGATCCTAATGTTTTTGGTTTCACTAAAATCCGGATTGTTTTGCACCTGATACATTCAATTGAAGTTTGAAATCGAATTATCGAACTACCGCGCCATTTTCAATTCCTTTTATAATTATATATAATTATTTATATTATAACGACGACGTATATAATATATACATTATATTCTATTCAAAATAAATTTCTCGTCGATATTATTTAAAATAATCTATTTTAAATGTTCAAAATTCGCTAAAATTGCCAAAATAAAAATTTTAAACTGGCTCAGAATTTCCGGGTTATTACAGTATAAGTGTTACGAAATGAATTAAATCTGAATTTAAATCAAAAATTGAATTAAATTCTGGAAAATTGGATAAGTGTTTGTAAATGGATTTGGATTAAAAATAAGGAAAATTTAAGATCTTGGGAGATTTTAAATTGTTTTACAAGCCGTGTGAATTATATTTTGAAATGGATTTCAAAGCGGAAATGTTTAGAAATGTTTTTATAGTATTGAACTCACTTCGATCGCTGAAAAAACAGATTCTGATGATGACAGCTGCATCATCAGTATCCATTTTCGAGTTGTAAGTGACAAATTACTACCAGAGATACTGTTTTGAATTTGTTTTGGTCAAGATAAGTTGTGTTGAATTTCAAAAAGGAAAATTTGATTTTTGAAAAGAGTAAACTGTATAAAAACTCCCAGGGAAAGACTGTTTGAATTAAAAACAAATTTAACAGAAATTTGTGAAAGCAAATTTGAATTAAAGTAAAGCCATTAAAGTGGTAATTAAGATTGAATTAGAATGATATCAAGACGAATTGGATTGTGAGATTCAAATTTGAAGTGTAATGTGATAACCAAGTTAACAGTTGGGAATCGAGAAGAAACTTGAGTTGAAATGATATTTGGGTCGGATATAAGCGAATGGTTGTGTTGTGGATAAAAGCAGATTGGAATTTGATTGGGATGACCCTTGTATCCGCTGAATTGATAACAGGTGGAAAGGATATAATGATATGCCGACAAAAAGGTACAAGTTTACATTTCTATTGGATATAAGATTTATGAGCCAAATTGGCAAGCCGCTTGGCTGTTTGATTTTCTTTTGGGATGGAGATGGCCCAGAGAGGCGATGGTGATTTGACTTATTGACCAGTACAAAGGGGGTGCTGGCGAAATTTTTCAAAAAAGTTAAGGCGTTAGAAAATTTTCAGGATTTTTGAAAATTTTCGTTGATAAGAATTAATTAATATTTTAATTAATTAAATTGGTTCAGTTGAAACTGAAGTTAAGAGGTGAACAAATAAGTTCTAACCAGTCGATAGGGTTTGTTTTCTACCTTAGCAATTTCGAGGACGAAATTATTTTAAGTGGGGAAGAATGTAATGACCCGCATTTTCAGTGATATAATAATTAATTTATTTAATTATTTAAATAGTGATTTGGAGAATTTAATGGTCCTTGAATTAAATAATGGTGAATATTTAATTTAAATAATAAATTTAATTCTGAAATAATCAGAACTGGCTGAAATGGCAATATGGTGTGAATTGGGAAATTAAAAATATATAATTCAGTTTAGAATTTGATTTTCGGTAACGAATATATTTAATTAACGATGAATGAACGTATAAATTATATTATAATTATAATCGAGCTCGAAATGGCGTTGTAGTTCGTAATTTGGCGATTCGAACTTCAACTGGATATACAGAACCCGTTTTAAGTCGGATTTCTACGAAGCAAGAAACGTATGGAGCTATGAACTATATTTTTTTGATGGAAGAGGAAAATCAGGATTTCGTCATGCAGATTGGGAGTTGTGTTCAAATCAAATTTTCAAATAATCGCTATAGAATCGTTTATCGACCGTAACGGTTTATTGGATATAATTAGATACCGGTTTCGAATTTAGACAAGATTCTTTTGAGACGTAGTGATAATTTAATTTTTAGAATTTTATTGTAATTCTTAATTAATTAAATAAGCAACTTTTTATTTGGAGTATTTTGCACCCTGTAGTCAACATTTCGGGGTTTCACATAATAAGTTAACGAACCTATATTAATATATTTTTAGGATCGTGTTACCTTGCCCGACGCAGCCGTATTTTTACCTTTGTCCATAGGGGTCTGTAAGTAAATGAAACGGGATGCAGTGGAGAACACCAAACTTTATATATTAAAAGATATAAATATCTAGAACTAAATGTTTGGCAGGCACCTATAGTCGCAACCCGATTGAGCAAATCAAAAGCTTATACAAGCTTAGGCAAGTGCTTACCATAGGTCACCAAAAGCAAACATGGGCTTATTGGAAGCTTTGTTGTACTCGTTACAAACCCCAACTTAAAAGTTAAACTCATGACCATCTTAAGAAAATGGACCACACGAAATAGCAGAAGACAAAAGCTAAAACGTGGACAAACCTATGCCTAAAAAATCAAAGAAACCCTATACATATAATGCCCTTAACATTTTCCTTTTTTCGACCGAAACCGTTCTCTATAGAAAACTAAATGGAGGCCGCCACTTCAGTCTCCTTCTACCAAATTGAATAGCCTCCAATACTCCACAAAATCACTCGACCTTGAGTTCGTTAGACTCATAGATGATAGAGCTTCGACAGGGTATACACAGGATTGGGTTTTGCAGAATTTTGGGTCACACTAAATTGGCAGAGCGACAACGAAAATGGGTTTCATCGACGGAGTTGGAGGCGATGTAGAGCCAAGGTGAAGTGACGAGGCGGTTCCGGGTTTGCAAGGCACATCAAGCGAGGTCTTTTGGTGGAACTCGATTCACATTTGGTTCGGTGGTTGTGGCCTACAGCATCGTCTTTCTGATGATCTCGAGTTGGAGATTTTTGATAACAGCAGACAGAGGATTAAAAGGAGAGGATCACGGTGGAGTTGGTTTTTGAAATCATGTTGTAAAGAGGGTGAGGTGGAAGGTGGAAGTAGCAACAATGGCTTGCTGAAGCACGGCTGTTTAAAGCAACGGGGAAGAGAGGTCTTGTGGTTCAGTTTAAATGCTGATTGGGCATTCAATAAGGGGAGTGGGCTGAGTAACAATGGGTGAGGCCCAGTTTGGATTTAATTCATGTTTATTTCAATATAAATAAAATATTAACTTGTAAAGAACGTATCTATCTCATATGATATCGGTTTTCAGCGAAACAAAATCCCTTGGGATCGTATGGACGGGAGCAACACAATGGAGCTGACTGGGAGTGGATTGAAGCTCGTTTGAATTTATGGCGAAATAAATTGTTTGATTTAAATCAAACAAATAATTTATCGTTCTTTAACGATGAACTGCCAATGTGAGTAAATCTCACTAACTCTGAACAGTTTATAATTTCATGTTGTTTTTTATTGTAATAACCCGGAAATCTGGGCCAATTTAAAATTTTTATTTTGGCAATTTTACCGAATTTTGAATATTTAAAATGGATTATTTTAACTAATAACGACGAGAAATTTATTTTGAATAGAATTCGAATGTATATATTTTATATAGATCGTCGTTAGAATATAAATAATTATTTATAATTATAAAAGGAATTGAAAATGGCGCAGTAGTTGATAATTCGATTTCAAAGTTCAAATGAATGTATAGGATTCAAAATAAACCGGATTTTAGCGAAACGAAAAATATTAGAATCTAATTGAGAATATATTTCCAACGAATTCGAAAAATCAAAATTTCATAGCGGGGATCAAAAGTTATGTCCAGTCGAAATTTCAGAATAGTCTTATGGAATTCAGGCCCTTATAAATGGAAATTTTGCAAACGACCTCGGATTTCAATGAAACCACTTTTGTTGGATCCGTGATGTCAAGTTATTGCTAGATTCCAAAATTCATAATTTTTCGATTCAATATGTGAGTGTGGCAATGGAAAACGCGTTCGACCAGTTTCAGTTGATTTTAATCGACTGAAAAATGGCCATTTTTCAAACGGTCTCAGAAATTGACGAAATTAGTTTTGTTAGGACCGTATCGTTAATCCGAAGCTAGAAAATATTTTTTGGGAAAATTTCTAGTTAGTATGTAGCCCCGGTAAATTGAAATGTGCGTTCAAATTCAATATATAGAGTTATATATTGATTTTGACGAAAACTGATCGAAACGATCGAATCAGCATGCGTGACATATCCCATTGTGTTCGGAATGGGGGTAATTAGCTAGGGGCGACAGTCGTTGGGTTCGATTTCGAGTTTGAATTTAAAAGCTACTTTTTGGGAGTTTAAAATAATAAATTTTTAAATATAATATATATCTCCTAAATCTAGGTTTTCCCTTCAGTCAAACCTTGAGCCCCTTTTTCAAAAAAAAACCCACTCGTCCAAATCAAACACCGCCTCTCCCAGTGCCATCGTCGGAGATCCGACCGCCGCCCCTTCCGATCAGCTCCATCGCCCCTCCTCTGCTTCCTTCTCCCCCGTTCTCTGCTGTATCGACCCTCAACGCCCCCCCAAATCCCGTACCCGTTTAACCCCAACCCAATTCGAGCACCAAGCCCACCGCGCCGCTGGCCAGAGGCACCGCCACCCACGTCCATGCGAGTGCGCCACCCTTGGAGTGACCTCCGACCATCCTCCAACCAAGTTCGACTTACGAAAAAAGAAGAAGTGAGTTTTATGATTTTTTTAGTAGTGATAAAAACTGAATTTATATAGGATTAAAACTGATTTTTATTTTCTTTTTAAAAAAAAATGAATTTATATAGGATTAAAACTGATTTTATTTATACTTAAAAAGATTTGATTTTTAATTCGTAAGAGACTAGATTTTTAATTAGAAAAAAATATGATTTTTATATAATGTAGAGATTGAAAATATGATTTTTATATTATAGAAAGAATAAAAATATTATCTTTATATATGTAACGAAATAAAAATCTGATTTTTATTATATTTATGTTGAAATAAAAATGTGATTTTTATAGCGAAGAAAAAATTCGATTTTTATATATTGAATAGCGAAGTAAAAATTCGATTTTTATATATTAAATAACGAAGTAAAAATTCGATTTTTATATATTGAATAGCGAAGTAAAAATTCGATTTTTATATATTGAATAGCGAAGTAAAAATTCAATTTTTATATATGTAGTGAATACGGATGACGAAAGTGATGAAAGAAGAAACGGAGGAGGATTTCTACTTATGAAGAGTTGTGGCGTTTGGTTTAGCTAGTCGGTGAGAACTTCTCACCTTTAATTTATTTTTTCTAGTTGAAATATATACTAGGATGCAGACGGTGTTTAGTAGCACCCAACACCCGTCGTCCACAGACCATGGACGGCTTGTATGCTTGTTTGTTTGATTTTACTGTGTAGTTGATTGTGTGATGTGATGTGAAATGAAATAAAATATTTATATAGTTAAAAATATTTTATAGTTAAAAATAGAATTTTTAACGTATATATGAAATGAAATAAATTAATATAAACAAATCGAACGATTTGTTTATACACACACATTTGACTGATATTGATTGGGACGATAAATTTTACACACCGCCCAACTGGACAAATAAAATCTGTGTTTGATGATTTGAAACCCCACACGGGTATTGGGATGATATATTACATACACTAATCCCAATAATTAGCTGTATGTCGATCGATTGATTGACAGACTGTTATAAGCGTTAAATATTTATATTTGATGCTTATACAGTGTAGAACGCACTTTGGATGATGGTTGATGATTTATCGTTGTTGTTATATACGTGTGGTAGAAAATCCATATAATTAACATTATATGGTAATTGATTGGGCCTCATTCCAGTTTTGAAAAAGAAATATTTGAAATAGAATATTTGAAAATAGGATATATGAAGCCATGTTGATTAGATTGACGCCATTTTGACGTGAACAATATTTATATTGATTATATTCGTTTTTATAATGAATATTGAAAAGTGATTTCAAAATTGAATAGTTTGAAATAAAATTCAAATTATATTGAAAAGAATAGAAATTCGAATTAAATTGAAAAGAATTGAAATTTGAATTAAACTGAATAGAATTGAAATTCTAATTAGATTGAAATAGAATTGAAATCATTTTGAATTGAGTTTAAAACGTATTGAAATTGAACTGAAAACCGATTTGAACTGAAATCAATTTGAAATGAATTTAAAATGAATTTATTGTGACAACAAGATATTTCGCTCGATCGGAATCAGTCGCTAAACCGATCTAGACCTTTCGAAATGCCTGATTGTTTTGAGAACACGACAAAATAGAACGCAGACGGGAGAACATTTCATTGCTTATTACAACTATTCCATCAGAATACAAGAATATACAGAGTATGAATTAATATTACACAAAAAAATACCAGAGATTTAAATTACATTCAAATACATCGCGGCGGAAAAACAATACAAAGCACAACTGAAAGTAATACACAGATACAGAGCTTTCCGAGCATCGTTCCAGCTGTAAATCAGGATCCTGTGAATATAAATCTGCAAAACCAAAACTACTAGCTGCCCGTGTGGAAATAGGGGCACCCAGAGTTTAGGTTAAAACAATAACCTCCAGGTCAGTCATGGGACTGGTGTGAGAACTAAAACAGTTATTAATCTTTGTTTTTAAAGTTAGGTAAATCAAGGGACCATGCCGTATAACATGGAACGGGTTTCCTCCCAAGAATACCAGTGCAGAAAACAAACAGCGCAATGCTAAATAAGGAACAATGAAGCTATTATAAGACCCATGTCCCATCACACAATGCAACGCAAGCCAAAGGATAGGGTTTTCCCTTATAATAGCCAAATATGCTTGATACGTGAAATTTCATCTTATATTATTACTAAGTGAAGAAAACAACTTCAAATATAAATGTATCAATCATAGACGACATGGGTACCATATATCATGTCGCCAATACTAGGCTCTGCAATCAAAACCGCAAAATGTCATATTAGGAAATTGGATTTCCATCATGGTGGCTCCTGATTCGAAAGATCGATCGCGTAGTGCCATCTACAACGGCTTACGTCTCAGCTAGAGAAAACACCGTAATGCACATCCGTACTTTTGGGAAATCGAGTATCACTGCGGTTTACGTCCCGGCGAGAGAAAACACCGCTTACCCTGTCCCTCTGAGCACTAAGCTCAATCTCGGTCGACCGAATCCACGATACCACGAAGGTGCCCATCCTCTAAAAAGCATACTGATCAAACCATCAGTTTACCACTATACCGGGGTGTGAGGCTCGCGAATCAATGCTATACACAAAGCCGTGCTATATTAAAGATGCGCTTTGATCATCATCCACCAAACTTTGCTTTTCAACAAAAGTCTGGATCACTGCATCTCAGCATGCCACACTATCAATCCATATCGTACCACTGATTTCTGCCAATATATAACCTCTGAGCTCGTGTGTCTCAGAGAAGGGCGTTAAGCAAGAGAACAAATTCTCCGCCGCCAAACAGATATATATTTAGCAGAGATCAACGAATACAATATAAAGGAATACAATGTCAGACACACCATCCATTTACAAGTCCGTTCTAGGTCTGAACGAAACCGGAGGCACTTTCCTCGTATATCCGTCGACCTCCAAGCACGTCCGGACGGCTACTACTTTAGCCCCCTTCAAGGTAGCTACTCCCATCGTGAGCATCAGTAGCACCCATCCATTCGATGTGAAGATCGTCGGTCTTGCACCTTCTTCAATCTCTTCGACTCGTCGTCGAATCAGTTATTCAGAATGGGTTATACCCGGACTTTCTGAATAACTCGCGTATCTTAATCAACAAGTGCTATAATACACAATATACACCTCATTCCAATTCAGAATAATCTTTTATTCAGATATTCACACTCGTAGGGAAAGGTTCCCATTAATTTTATCAAAGATAAATTCTTTTAAATTTATTCTTTAATCTTCCTTTGGATGTCATTTCAAACCATATTATGGTTTTCCAAACTAGTCGGGATTAGCGAACCACACCGAAGTAATTATTTATTTTATTTCCCAATCCCAACCTATTCATCCCATGGAGCAAAACTGTTATTACCCCATAACTAACACCACGGTTTATCGGTAAATTTAATTACCATTTCACATTCAAATCTAATTAAAGATTTAACTATCGCTAGGAGTAAAACTGGAGATACTCCCCTTTCGATCATTTCCCAGTTTTGATAATTTAAATTATCAATCCACATTTCAATCTAATTAAAGATTCATTAAAACTCCTTTTACTGGGTTAAAGAGCTAATGTCATTTAAAACACAGTCCACGATAAACCCAAATCACATTCTATTTCAATTCCAATTAAATATATTATAAATTCTGGTTATTTAAAACCCATTTCAAATTCAATTTATTTGTTTCAAAAATAAATTGATTTTTTATTCTAGTTCAAAACTAGTTCATTTCGATAAAAATCAATTTTTATCTTTTCAAATATGGAGTTTTTCATCCCAATTTTTCCCAAATCATTTTTTTTGATTTTACACAAATTATAGATATTTTTAATTATTTTATCAAGGCCCGTACAGTCGGTTTTCAATAACTGCCACCGAACTACACCTACAACGACCTTTTCCATATTTGATTTGGACCTAATTCCAAATCCAACCGTTAGATTTCAAATTTCTAATATTCATTGGAAAGCACTTTTCGATACGAACCCAATGGTTCCGGTTTGAGGAGAATCTGACGGTCGGATCTCCCGTAATGTCCGTTCGAAGTCAATGGTCGAAATTCGCGAACTGTCGCGGCGCGACGCGTTCTATTCAGGCCATTATATTATATATATATAATATATATAATATATATTTCGTCGATTTCTATTTAAAACAAATTTTATAAATCGTTTTAAATTCGTTTCAAAAACAATTTCAACTTCCTTTTCAATTTCAATTCAATTTCAATTCAATTCTATTCGAATTCAATTTCAATTCTATTCTATTCGAATTCAATTTTAATTCTATTCTAATTGATTTCAATTCAATTCTATTCGAATTCAATTTCAATTCTATTCTATTCGATTTCAATTCAATTCTATTCGAATTCAATTTCAATTCTATTCGAATTCAATTTTAATTCTATTCTATTCGAATTCAATTTCAATTCTATTCGAATTCAATTTCAATTCTATTCAAATTCAATTTCAATTCTATTCTATTCGAATTCATTTTCTATTCTATTCGAATTCATTTTCTATTCTGTTCGAATTCATTTTCTATTCTATTTGAATTCAATTTCTATTCTATTCAATTCGATTATATATTTTTACATCTCTTTCTAAATATTCATTTTAAAAAAGAATATAATCGATATCTATATCGTTCGCGTCAAAATAGCGCATCTCTAATCAACACGGCTTTATATTTTTCAATAATTTCGTTATTCTATTCAACAAATGAATATTTATTTCTTTCACCACATGACTAACCTCAACAAATGAGTACTGTCAACACATTTATCTTTATTTTCCCAATTGGAATGAGGCCCAATCAATTACCATATAGTGTTAATTATATGGATTCCATACAACACATGTATATAATAACAACGATAAATAATCAACCATCATCCACAGTCCACCACACAACTGCATAAGCATTAAATGTATATAATTAACGCTTACACAGTCTGTCGACCAATCGATCGACATACAATTAATTAATTGGGATTAGTGGACGCCAAATATCATCCCAACACCCGTGTGGGGTTTCAAACAATCAAACACAAATTTTATTTGTGCAGTTGGGCGATGTGTAAAATTTATCATCCCAATCAATATCAGTCAAATATGTGTATATAAACAAATCATTCGATTTATTTATAAATATTCATTTCATTTTATATACACGTTAAAAATGATATTTTTAACTATAGAATATTTATTTTCTATATAAATATTTTATTTCATTTCACAACACACGATCAACTACACATCAAAATCAAACAAACAAACAAGCCATCCATAGTCTGTGGACGAGGGGTGTCAGGTGCTACTAAGCACCTTCTGCATCCTAGTATATAATTTTAACTAGAAAACAAGAATTAAAGTGAGAAGTTCTCACCAAAGCTATCCCAACTTCACGACACTTCAAAAGTAGAAGTCTTCGCCGTTCTCGCCTTTCGTCACTTTCGTTACCCGTAGCCACTACATATATAAAAATCACATTTTTATAATGTTGCCATGTATATAAAAAATCATATTTTTATAATCACTCCATATGGATAAAAATTCTATTTTTACATCGCTACTATATAAATAAAAATTCTATTTTTACATCGCTACTATATAGATAAAAATTCTATTTTTGTTCTTCTTTTCAACCAAAGAAAAATCCTATTTTTGTATCACTTGTATATATATAAAAACTCTATTTTTATTTTCAAAGCAAATCTATTTCTATTTCACTACTTTCTATTTTTAAAAGTCACTACTTTCTATTTTTAAAAGTTACTACTTTCTATTTTTAAAAGTCACTACTTTAAAAATCACTTCATTTACCAAGTAAAAATCTAATCTTTCATAGCAAATTTCATATCATAAATCATATTTTTCCTTTAAAGAAAATCATATTTTCAATTTTAAAGCAAATCATAATTTCAGTTTTTATAACTTTAAAAAATCGATTTTCAAAACTAAATAAAATCAGATTTTTTTCATTCTAATCTAAATCAGTTTTTAAATGAATTTACCAAAACAAAAATAAAATTAAAATTAAAGAAAACTTACTATGAATGGAAAGGGGAAATCCACCACTGGCGGAGACCACCGGAGGAGGGCGCAGGGACGGCGGAGGTCTAGGCAGTGTGGGGGCGGAGCTCAAATTGGGTGCGCAGTCGGAGAAGAAGAAGGGGAGGAGGATAAGAAAGGAGGCGGAGCGGTTGGCACGGGGGAGGAGGCCGCCTGCCCTAGGCGGCGGCGAATCGACGGGGGTTGGGTTGTGGGGTTCGCGACAGGAGGGTAGAAGAGGAGAGAGGAGGAAGGCGGCGGAGGAAGAAGAGGGGGGCGTCTCCGACTGGCGGTGCGCCGTGGGCCAGGAGGCTCTGACGATGGAGGCAACGGGGGTTTGCTTCATCGATTTTTTTTCTTCAGTTCTGAAATAAAGAGAGAGAGAGAGAGTGGAGAGTGTATATATATATTTTAATTTAATTTCAACTTTAAAATTAAAAAAGTTGACTTTTCTATCGAACCCCAATCGAGACGCAACGAATATCGCCCCTAGCGTATTACCCCCATTCCAAACACAATGAGATATGTATCGTAGGTCAATTTGACTGTTTGAATCAGTTTCCATTGAATTTAAAAATATAAATCTTTATATATTCAATTTAAACGCATATTTCAATTTACCGGGGCCACATACAGCCTTTAAAAATTCCAGAAAATATTTTCTAGATTCGTATTGACGATACGGTCCTAACAAAACTAGTTTCGTCAAATTCTGAGACCATTGGAAAAATGGCCATTTTCCAGTCGATTAAAATCAACTTAAACTGGTCAAACACGTTTTCCTTTGCCACGCTCACATATTGATTCGAAAAATTATGAAAATTGGAATCTAGCGATAATTTGACATCACGGATCCAACAAAAGTGGTTTCGTCGAAATACGAGGTCGTTTGCAAAATGGCTATTTTTAAGGGCCGAAATTCCACAGCGACTATTCTGAAATTTCAACTGGACATATCTTTTTATCCCCGCTATGAAATTTTGATTTTTCGGATTCGTTGGAAAGATATCCACAATTAGATTCCATTATTTTTGGTTTCGCTAAAATCCGGTTTATTTTGCACCCGGTACATTTAATTGAAGTTTGAAATCGAATTATCGAACTACCGCGCCATTTTTAATTCCTTTTATATAATTATAAATAAATATTTATATTCTAACGACGACGTATATAATATACGTTCGAATTTATTCAAAATAAATTTTTTGTCGTTATTATTTAAAATAATTCATTTTAAATATTCAAAATTCGCTAAAATTGCCAAAATAAAAAATTTAAATTGGCTCGCATTTCCGGGTTATTACATTTATGTTGAAAAATTCGATTTTGATTTGAATTTGAAATGGAAGTTGAAATCTTTTGAAAATGAATTTAAAATGATTTATAAAATACGTTTTAAAAGGAAATCGACAAAGTATATATTATATGTATTATATATATAATATAATGGCCTGAATAGAACGCGCCGCGCCGCGGCAGTTCGCGAATTTCGACCATTGACTTCGAACGGATATTACGGGAGATCCGACCGTCGAATTCTCCTAAAACCAGAACCGTTGGGTTTGTATCGAAAAGAGCTTTCTAATGAATATTAGAAACTAGAAATCTAACGGTTGGATTTGGAATTATGTCCAAATCAAATTTGGAAAAGGTCACTGTAAGTGCAGTTCGATGGCCGTTGATGGAAATCGACTTTACGGGGCTTGATAAAATTATTAAAAATAGTAATAATTTGTGTAAAATCATAAGAAATGATTTGGGAAGAATTGGGATGAAAACCTCCATATTTGAAAAGATAAAAATGGATTTTTATCGAAATGAACTAATTTTGAATTAGAATAATAATTTATTTATTTTTAAATAAATAAATTGGAATTGAAAAGGGTTTTAAAGTTACCAGAATTTCCAATAATTGAATTGGAATGGATTTGAATCGAAATTGTCTTTGGAATATTTCGATGTTGGATTTCGTGATTATACAGATATTGTTATGGAAATTTTAAAGATATATTTATATCGTTATTTCCAATACGATATTTGTTGGTCGTAGAATTTGATATTGAATATAAGCCGATATATTTTCTATTCAGAGCCTTGTATTGAATATCTAATGTGATTTGGGTTTGTCGTGAATGGTGTCTTCATTAACACTGTTCTTAAGCCCAGTTGAGAAAAATAGTAAATCTTTTTATTTAGATTTAATGAAGAATACCAATTAAATGATATTTAATTGGAATTGAATTGGTATTGATTTTTGGGTTTATCGTGAACAGTGTTTTAAATAACACTTGTTCTTTAACCCGATAATTAATAGAATGTGATTTTGGGTTTTCGTGAATGGTATCTTCAATAATACTGTTCTTAGACCCAAAGGATTTAAGAAAATCAGAAACTAACTGGAGATTAGTTAAGTTGAATGGTTTCTGGGGTATTGACCTGATGTTGGTTTCGGCCTTCGGGGTTAATACTTAGGGAATTGCTCACTTGCTAATTTATGGTTGTCTGGTTGAAATGGAATGTGATTTTGGGTTTATTGTGAACCCTGTTTTAAATGACACTGATTCTTTAACCCAATCAAAGATTAAAACTAAGTGGAGTTTTAATGAATCTTTAATTAGATTGAAAAGATCGAGAATGGAGTATCACCAGTTTTGCTCCAAACGATAGTTAAATCTTTAATTAGATTTGAACGTGAAATGGTAGTTGAATTTACCGATAACACCATGGTGTTAGATATGAAGCATAACCAGTTTTACTTCATGGGATGAATAGGTTGGGGTTGGGAAATTAAAACAAATGATTACTTCGGTAAGGTTCATTAATCCCGACTAGTTTGAATTGATATTCAAAGGAAGATTAAAGAATAAATTTAAAAGAATTTATCTTTGATAAAATTTATGGGAACTTTTCCCTAAGAATGTGAAATTTAGAAACTAACTGTAGGTTGGCTAAGCAGAGTGATTTCCTGGGTATTGATCTGATGTTGGTTTCGGCCTTCGGGGTTAATATTTGGGGGATTATTCTCTTGATTAATTTACGGTTAGTGACTGATGAATTGGAATGGGGTGTATGTTGTGTTTGTGTAACACTTGTTTATTATATACACGAGTTATTCGGAAAGACCGGGTTTATCCCATTCTGAATAACTGATACGACGATAAGTCAAAGGTGAAGACGATGGTTGAAGACCGGAGGTCTTCACATCGTTTGGATAATTACTGATGATCTTGATTGGGCTGTACACCCAAGAGGAGGGAAACAGTTGGTGATCATCCAGACGTACTTGGAAATCGATGGATATGCGGGGTACTAGGTGCCTCCGGTTTCGTTCAGACCCAGAACGAACTTGTAAATGGATTGTGTGTCTGACATTGGATTTCAGTCTGTGTGATTGATTTCTATTAAATATATATCTGTTTGGCGGCGGAGAATTTATTCTCTTGCTTAACGCCCTTCTCTGAGACGTACGAGCTCAGGGGTCATATATTGGTGGATATCCATCGCATGGAATGAATTGCCTGTGTGGCATGCCTAAGTGGCAAATGATTAAGGCTTTTGTTGAAAGGCAAAGTCTTGTGGTTGATGATCAAAGCATGGCCTTTGTGGCATAGCTTTATGTAACGTTTAATTCGCGAGTTTCACACCCGGTATGAACCAGAAACGGGAGATGGACCTCAGGGAGGGCATGCGTTTCTTTCTAGTTAGAAGTGGCGTCAATGGTTTTACACGCCCTGACGAGTTTGACTTATGTGGTTGTTGGTTTGCGAGGCGCCTCGGATATATCGGTGACTATGTGAAGCCGATGGAGTCATTTGTTGGCTCATTTACGCCCCATAGGGCGGGGAAACGCATGTTCAGGCATTATAATCCACTTCGTGTGGACCGACCCTGACGATCCAAGGGCCCACCTGAGTCTGGGTCCTGAGGCTCGGGCTAGAGAGTCTCGAATCGGTGAGGACTACCTTTTGCCTTGGTTCATACCATAAATGATAACCCAACTTCCAATACGACATTTTGCGGTTTTGATTGTATACCTATATATGGCGACATGATATATGGTACCCATGTCATCTATGATTGATATTTATGATTGTATATAAAATCAGTAACTAACTGGAAACGAGTTAAGATGGGTGGTTTCTTGGGTATTGATCTGATGTTGGTTTCGGCCTTCGGGGTTAATACTTAGGGAATTGTTTTCCTACTAATTTACGGTTGGAGTCTGATTAAGAATCAAAAGATAAAATTTCACGTATCAAGCATTCTTTGGATGCTATAAGGTAAAATCCAATCCTCCGACTTGCGTTGCATTGTGTGATGGGACCTGAGTCTTATAACAGCTTCATTGTTCTTTATTTAGCATTGCGTTGTTGTTTTATGCACTGGTGTTCTTGGGAGGAAACCCGTTCCTTGTTACGGCGTGGTCCCTTGATTTACCTAACTTTAAAATAATGATTTATAACTGTTTTAGTTCTCACACCAGTCCCATGACTGACCTGGAGTTTATTGTTTTAACCTAAACTCTGGGTGCCCTTATTTTGACACGGGCAGCTAGTAGTTTTGGTTTTGCAGATTTATATTCACAGGATCCTGGTTTACAGCTGGAACGATATCCGGAAAGCTTTGTATCCGCATATCTCTTCTAGTTGTGTATTGTATTATTTTCCGCTGCTATGTAATGTATTGTAATCTCTGATATTTTATGAACTGTAATATTGATTTATACTCTGTATATTCTTGTATTTTGATGGAATTATTGTAATAAGCAATGAAATGTTCTTCCGTCTGCGTCCTTTTTTGTGTTGTTCTCAAAGTATCCGCTCTTTCCTTTACGGGGAAGTTACGGGTCCTTACAGGTGGTATCAGAGCTTTGGTTTACAAAGCTCAGAGAACAAGACACATTAGAACCGTACGAAAGAATTCATCAGAAATTGGATTAGTAATATCCAATGGGAATGACTCGTTAGGGATAGGATCAGTAGTATCCTAGAACGAGTGTGAAGAGTATGTTTTTAAAATGAAAACAAATTTTGTTTTGAAATTTAAATCACTTATTCGTATTTGATTATTTATTATATATTAATTTGGACAATCCAATATATAAAGATTTTGCATATATATCTTGCAAACGTGTATTCGAAGTTTTAAAGTATTGGATAGTTATAGAATCGCACTCTAGTGCCCGGGGATAATTCTGGTGACGGGGCACCATCGCCAGTATTTATTTTCGAGTTTCGAAAGTGAGATTTCTATATATTTCCAATTGACTGGCGTGAGAACCGAAACTAGATAGGGCTTATTGTTGTGATTTGGCACCAAAAATATGATTTTTGACTATGTACCAAAGTTATGAATTAGAAATGATAATTCACTAATTGATTGATGGTTGTGTTGTTTGATTATTGGTTGTTTAAGTAAAATTTGAACCATATAGCCAATTTGAATCAAATAGTGAATTGTATTGAAAATTAGGCGCATTTGCTTGCATATACATGTACTTGCATTGAACAGGTCATAGCAAGGAGGCTAGAGCAGAGAAATAAAATTGTTTGCCTGACAAATAGGTACATGTTTACCATAATTTACTGTTTTTTTTGGGTGATGATGATTTTATGAGCCGATTGACTAGCCGCTTGGCTTTTTCCTTTTGAGATCAGAGGGCCTGTATGGCAATTTTAGGATTTTCCCAGTGCTCCCGGTGCAGGGGAGGTTATGGCAAAAAATTTCGAAAATTTAGGGTGTTAGCCAAATTTTTTGAAAAAATTTGAAAAGTTCTTAAAAACTGAAAAGTTGAAGAACTTAAGTCGTAGTGAAAATACTGGAAGTTGAGTTGATTTGTAAAACAAATTTCGGCTTCGTTCCTTTTTGAGGACGAAAAGTTTTAAGTGGGGGAGATTGTAATAACCCGGAAATCTGGGCCAATTTAAAATTTTTATTTTGGCAATTTTAGCCAATTTTGAATATTTAAAATGGATTATTTTAACTAAAAACAACGAGAAATTTATTTTGAATAGAATTCGAACGTATATATTTTATATAGATCTTCGTTAGAATATAAATAATTATTTATAATTATAAAAGGAATTGAAAATGGCGCGGTAGTTCGATAATTCGATTTCAACGTTCAAATGAATGTACAGGATTCAAAATAAACCGGATTTTAGCGAAACCAAAAATATTAGAATCTAATTGAGAATATCTTTCCAACAAATTCGAAAAATCAAAATTTCATAGAGGGGATCAAAAGTTATGTCCAGTTGAAATTTCAGAATAGTCGCTATGGAATTCAGGCCCTTAAAAATGGAAATTTTGCAAACAACCTCGGATTTTGACGAAACCACTTTTGTTGGATCCGTGATGTCAAGTTATTGCTAGATTCCAAAATTCATAATTTTTCGATTCAATATGTGAGCGTGGCAAAGGAAAACGCGTTCGACCAGTTTCAGTTGATTTTAATCGACTGAAAAATGGCCATTTTTCAAACGGTCTCAGAATTTGACGAAATTAGTTTTGTTAGGACCGTATCATCAATACGAAGCTAGAAAATATTTTTTGGGAAAATTTCTAGTTAGTATGTAGCCCCGGTAAATTGAAATGTGCGTTCAAATTCAATATATAGAGTTATATATTGATTTTGACGAAAACTGATCGAAACGATCGAATCAGCATGCGTGACATATCCCATTGTGTTCGGAATGGGGGTAATTAGCTAGGGGCGACAGTCGTTGGGTTCGATTTTGAGTTTGAATTTAAAAGCTACTTTTTGGGAGTTTAAAATAATAAATTTTTAAATATAATATATATCTCCTAAATCTATGTTTTCCCTTCAGTCAAACCTCGAGCCCCTTTTTCAGAAAAAAACCCACTCGTCCAAATCAAACGCCGCCTCTCCCAGTGCCATCGTCGGAGATCCGACCGCCGCCCCTTCCGATCAGCTCCATCGCCCCTCCTCCGCTTCCTTCTCCCCCGTTCTCTGCTGTATCGACCCTCAACGCCCCCCCCAAATCCCGTACCCGTTTAACCCCAACCCAATTCGAGCACCAAGCCCACCGCGCCGCTGGCCAGAGGCACCGCCACCCACGTCCATGCGAGTGCGCCACCCTTGGAGTGACCTCCGACCATCCTCCAACCAAGTTCGACTTACGAAAAAAGAAGAAGTGAGTTTTATGATTTTTTTAGTAGTGATAAAAACTGAATTTATATAGGATTAAAACTGATTTTTATTTGCTTTAAAAAAAACGGAATTTATATAGGATTAAAACTGATTTTATTTATACTTAAAAAGATTTGATTTTTAATTCATAAGAGACTAGATTTTTAATTAGATAAAAATATGATTTTTATATAATGTAGAGATTGAAAATATGACTTTTATATTATAGAAAGAATAAAAATATTATCTTTATATATGTAGCGAAATAAAAATCTGATTTTTATTATATTTATGTTGAAATAAAAATGTGTTTTTTATAGCGAAGAAAAAATTCGATTTTTATATATTGAATAGCGAAGTGAAAATTCGATTTTTATATATTAAATAGCGACGTAAAAATTCGATTTTTATATATTGAATAGCGAAGTAAAAAATTCAATTTTTATATATTGAATAGCGAAGTAAAATTTCGATTTTTATATATGTAGTGAATACGGATGACGAAAGTGATGAAAGAAGAAACGATGGAGGATTTCTACTTATGAAGAGTCGTGGCGTTTGGTTTAGCTAGTCGGTGAGAACTTCTCACCTTTAATTTAATTTTTCTAGTTGAAATATATACTAGGATGTAGACGGTGTTTAGTAGCACCCGACACCCGTCGTCCACAGACCATGGACGGCTTGTATGCTTGTTTGTTTGATTTTGCTGTGTAGTTGATTGTGTGATATGATGTGAAATGAAATAAAATATTTATATAGTTAAAAATATTTTATAGTTAAAAATAGAATTTTTAACGTATATATGAAATGAAATAAATTAATATAAACAAATCGAACGATTTGTTTATATACACACATTTGACTGATATTGATTGGGATGATAAATTTTACACACCGCCCAACTGCACAAATAAAATCTGTGTTTGATGATTTGAAACCCCACACGGGTATTGGGATGATATATGACATACACTAATCCCAATAATTTGCTGTATGTCGATCGATTGATTGACAGACTGTTATAAGCGTTAAATATTTATATTTGATGCTTATACAGTGTAGAACGCACTTTGGATGATGGTTGATGATTTATCGTTGCTGTTATATTCGTGTGGTAGAAAATCCATATAATTAACATTATATGGTAATTGATTGGGCCTCATTCCAGTTTTGAAAAAGAAATATTTGAAAAAGAAATATTTGAAATAGAATATTTGAAAATAGGATATATGAAACCGTGTTGATTAGATTGACGCCATTCTGACGTGAACGATATTTATATCGATTATATTCATTTTTATAATGAATATTGAAAAGTGATTTCAAAATCGAACATTTTGAAATGAAATTCGAATTATATTGAAAAGAATAGAAATTCGAATTAAATTGAAAAGAATTGAAATTTGAATTAAACTGAATAGAATTGAATTTCGAATTAGATTGAAATAGAATTGAAATCGTTTTGAATTGAGTTTAAAACGTCTTGAAATTGAATTGAAAACCGATTTGAACTGAAATCAATTTGAAATGAATTTAAAATGAATCTATGTTGAACAATTCGATTTTGATTTGAATTTGAAAAGGAAGTTGAAATCGTTTTGAAAACGAATTTAAAACGATTTATAAAATACGTTTTAAAAGGAAATCGACGAAGTATATATTATATATATAAGATAATGGCCTAAATAGAACGCGCCGCGGTAGTTCGCGAATTTCGACCATTGACTTCGAACGGATATTACGGGAGATCCGACCGTCGGATTCTCCTAAAACCGGAACCATTGGGTTCGCATCGAAAAGAGCTTTCTAATGAACATTAGAAATTAGAAATCTAACAGTTGTATATGGAATTATGTCCAAATCAAATTTGGAAAAGGTCGCTGTAAGTGCAGTTCGATGGCCGTTGATGGAAATCGACTGTACGGGCCTTGATAAAATTATTAAAAATAGTAATAATTTGTGTAAAATCATAAGAAATGATTTGGGAAGAATTGGGATGAATAACTCCATATTTGAAAGGATAAAAATGGATTTTTATTGAAATGAACTAATTTTGAATTTGAATAATTAATTATTTATTTTTAAATAAATAAATTGGATTTGAAAAGGGTTTTAAAAGTAACTAGAATTTCCAATAATTGAATTGGAATGGATTTGAATCGAAATTGTCTTTGGAATATTTCGATGTTGGATTTCGTGATTATACATATATTGTTATGGAAATTTGAAAGATATATTTATATCATTATTTCCAATACGATATTTGTTGGTCGTAGAATTTAATATTGAATATAAGCCGATATATTTTCTATTCAGAGCCTTGTATTGAATATCAAATGTGATTTGGGTTTGTCGTGAATGGTGTCTTCATTAACACTGTTCTTAAGCCCAGTTGAGAAAAAGAGTAAGTCTTTTTATTTAGATTTAATGAAGAATACCAATTAAATGATATTTAATTGGAATTGAATTGGTATTGATTTTTGGGTTTATCATGAATAGTGTTTTAAATAACACTTGTTCTTTAACCCGATAATTAATAGAATGTGATTTTGGGTTGTCATGAACGGTATCTTCAATAATACTGTTCTTAGACCCAAAGGAGTTAAGAAAATCAGAAACTAACTGGAGATTAGTTAAGTTGAATGGTTTCTGGGGTATTGATCTGATGTTGGTTTCGGCCTTCGGGGTTAATATTTAGGGAATTGCTCACTTGCTAATTTATGGTTAGGGTCTGGTTGAAACGGAATGTGATTTTGGGTTTATTGTGAACCGTGTTTTAAATGACACTGATTCTTTAACCCAGTCAAAGATTAAAACTAAGTGGAGTTTTAATGAATCTTTAATTAGATCGAAAAGATCAAGAATGGAGTATCACCAGTTTTGCTCTAGGCGATAGTTAAATCTTTAATTAGATTTAAACGTGAAATGGTAATTGAATTTACCGATAACACCGTGGTATTAGATATGAAGTATAACCAGTTTTACTTCATGGGATGAATAGGTTGGGGTTGGGAAATTAAAAAGAATGATTACTTCGGTAAGGTTCGTTAATCCCGACTAGTTTGAACTGATATTCAAAGGAAGATTAAAGAATAAATTTAAAAGAATTTATCTTTGATAAAATCTATGGGAACCTTTCCCTAAGAATGTGAAATTTAGAAACTAACTGTAGGTTGGCTAAGCAGAGTGATTTCCTGGGTATTGATCTGAAGTTGGTTTCGGCCTTCGGGGTTAATATTTGGGGGATTATTCTCTTGATTAATTTACGGTTAGTGACTGATGAATTGGAATGAGGCGTATGTTGTGTTTGTGTAACACTTGTTTATTATATATGCGAGTTATTCAGGAAGACCGAGTTTATCCCATTCTGAATAAATGATACGACGATAAGTCGAAGGTGAAGACGGTTGTTGAAGACCAGAGGTCTTCACGTCGTTTGGATAATTACTGATGATCTTGATTGGGCTGTACACCCAAGAGGAGGGAAACAGTTGGTGATCGTCCAGACGTACTTGGAGATCGATGGATATGCGGGGTACTAGGTGCCTCCGGTTTCGTTCAGACCCAGAATGAACTTGTAAATGGATTGTGTGTCTGACGTTGGATTTCAGTCTGTGTGATTGATTTCTATTAAATATATATCTATTTGGCGGCGGAGAATTCATTCTCTTGCTTAACGCCCTTCTCTGAGACGTACGAGCTCAGGGGTTATATATTGGTGGATATCCATCGCATGGAATGAATTGCCTGTGTGGCATGCCTAAGTGGAAAATGATCAAGGCTTCTGTTGAAAAGCAAAGTTTTGTGGTTGATGATCAAAGCACGACCTTTGTGGCATAGCTTTGTGTAACGTTTAATTCGCGAGTTTCACACCCGTTATGAACCAGAAATAGGAGAAGGACCTCAGGGAGGGCATGCGTTTCTTTCTAGTTAGAAGTGGCGTCAGTGGTTTTATATGCCCTGACGAGTTTGACTTATGTGGTTGTTGGTTTGCGAGGCGCCTCGGATATATCAGTGACTATGTGAAGCCGATGGAGTCATTCATTGGCTCATTTACGCCCCATAGGGCGGGGAAACGCATGTTCAGGCATTATAATCCACTTCGTGTGGACCGGCCCTGACGATCCACAGGCCCACCTGAGTCTGGGTCCTGAGGCTTGGGCTAGAGAGTCTCGAATCGGTGAGGACTATCTTTTGCCTCGGTTCGTACCATAAATGATAACCCAACTTCCAATACGACATTTTGCGGTTTTGATTGTATACCTATATATGGCGACATGATATATGGTACCCATGCCGTCTATGATTGATATTTATGATTGTATATAAAATCAGAAACTAACTGGAAACAAGTTAAGATGATTGGTTTCTTGGGTATTGATCTGATGTTGGTTTCGGCCTTCGGGGTTAATACTTAGGGAATCGTTCTCTTACTAATTTATAGTTGGAGTCTGATTAAGAATCAAAAGATAAAATTTCACGTATCAAGCATTCTTTGGCTGTTATAAGGTAAAACCCTATCCTCCGGCCTGCATTGCATTGTGTGATGGGACTTGAGTCTTATAACAGCTTCATTGTTCTTTATTTAGCATTGCGCGGTTGTATTATGCACTGGTGTTCTTGGGAGGAAACCCGTTCTGTGTTACGGCGTGGTCCCTTGATTTACCTAACTTTAAAATAAAGATTTATAATTGTTTTAGTTCTCACACCATTCCCATGACTGACCTGGAGTTTATTGTTTTAACCTAAACTCTGGGTGCCCTTATTTTGACACTGGCAGCTAGTAGTTTTGGTTTTGCAGATTTATATTCACAGGATCCTGGTTTACAGCTGGAACGATATCCGGAAAGCTTTGTATCCGCATATCTCTTCTAGTTGTGTATTGTATTATTTTCCGCTGCTATGTAATGTATTGTAATCTCTGATATTTTATGAACTGTAATATTGATTTATACTCTGTATGTTCTTGTATTTTGATGGAATTGTTGTAATAAGCAATGAAATGTTCTTCCGTCTGTGTCCTTTTGTGTGTTGTCCTCAAAGTATCCGCTCTTTCCTTTACGGGGAAGTTACGGGTCCTTACATTTTAGAACTGCTAAATATTGGCTGATTGACTGTGTGTTGACTGTTTGATTGAAATGCTAGTCAGTTACTTGAATTTCTATATTGATTTTGTTTAACAGAATATATCATATGGAACTGAAAGTGATGTTGATTTTATTGTGTAACATTTGTGGATGCAGGGAAACAGGTTGGAGGAATCCAACTGGATTCCTCAACATTTATTTTACTGTTATTCGTATATTGTGATATATGAGGTGATATAAAATCTGTTGATGATTATGTGTGTTTAAATGATATCAATCATTTTGATTTGGTACTTTAGATACCATAAGAAACCCTGGGATGTAGAAAAAGAATTATTTCAATGTATATTGAAGTAAAGGAATTTTATAAAATCAACCGATTTCATAAAAGGAAATATTTTGAAAATAAATTATTTATATAAAATCAATGGATTTTATATATAAAAGGAAAAAGGATTTTATATAAGGAAATAATTATAAAATCAAAAGAGTTATAAAGAAAATATATTTGTAAGACAAATATGAAGGAATATATTTGTAAAACAAATATAAAGGGAATATATTTGTAAAACAAATACAAAGGAAGATATTTGCAAAAATAAAATAGAAAGAGAAATATGTGTAAAACCTTTACTAATAGGTTATAGAGGATATTAGTTTTTTAAATAAATAGGATAAGAAAAGGATATTTATTTGTTAAATGAGTAGAATAAGATAAAAGGAATATTTGTTTAGAAAACAAATAAGATATTTTATGAGAAATATTTGCAACACAATTGCAAATAGAGTTGAAAAGGAAATATTCGCAAACCATTTGCAAATAGGATAGAGAAGGGAATATTTGCAAACCATTTGCAAATAGAATTTAAAAGGGTAATATTTGTAAACCATTTACAAATATAGATTTAAAAAGGAAATATGGGTAAAGGCATTTAGAAAAACAAATAGATTGTAAAGGAAATATTTATCTTTGGATATATATATATATATAAGTTTGAACTTATGTATGAAGAAGTAAACAGATAAAAAGAGCAGATTTGACTTATAAATGATATTTATAAATTAAGTTAAATATTTATCATTTGGATAAATAGAAAATATAAGTCTGGACTTATATAAAGAAGTAAGAATCGATTTCAACATCGATGTTTGAAACTGAATAAGGACAAAGAGTTAATCAGTTTGGTTAAACCGTAGAGTTAAACCAGTTAGAGTTAATCGATAGAGTTAAATCGAATCAGAGATATTCGAAGTGAGATAATCGAATAGTAGAGATTTGAAGTGAGATAATCGAATCAGAGATATTCGAAGTGAGATAATCGAATCAGAAATATTCGAAGTAAGTTGATCGAATCTAGTTATTCGACAGGAGTTAAATCGAATAAGATTTATTCGTAGAAAGAGATTATCGAATATAAGTATTCGAAAGTAAGCAAATCGAATATAAGTTATTCGGATGTAAGTTATTCGAATAAAAGTTAATCCAGTAAGAACTAAATAGAGTTAAAGTAAATCGAATAAGAGTTATTAGATTGGAGTTATTCGAGTAAGAGTTATAGAATAAGAGTTAACCAAACAAGAGTTGATAAATTAGTTGTTCGTTATTTATTCGAGTTAGGAAATAAGAGTTAGATTAATGTTATTATATTTCAGAAGCAGGAGATTACAACACCACTGTTATAATCAAATGATTCTGTAAAGGAGTTGGACTCGTAAATTATATCCGGAAGTTACATAAGGAAGTGTTAAAGAGTTAAAAGAAGAACTTACCTTATTTCGAGATTTGAAATGTTGTTCAGTTAAGGTCTGAGAGGTAGCTATACCCTAACTTGATTGACTGCGTTTTAATTTAGAAATGGTTAAGGTTCGAGAGTGAAAGTGGTTTAGTGAATTCAGTAAGTAAGTATAGTGGTTCGAGTTGTCGTCACGACGTTGATTTAAACATCTGTTTAAATCCAAGTAAAGAAGATTTGGAAATGTTTTCCCAATAGAATCAGAAATGGAATCAAGTATTGAAATTGGAAATATGGATTAGAAATGGAAATGTTTTCCAGCGTTAACATATATTTTCTAAACACAGAAAATAAGGAACATATGAATATATATATATATATATGACTGATGATTGATTTGATAGAATTTCCATCTGGAAATAATATCGTTGTTTGCACACCTGTTTTTCTTTGATGGTTAAATCACAGACAATCGAAGTTTTGACCATTTTAACGTTGTTAATATGGAGAGACCGATTGGATTATTATCCAAAGAACCACTCTGTATTGGCATAAGCGTTGCGAACCATATATGCCAAAGATAATTGAAGACGAAGTAAAGTGCAAGGGCTATTGTATAAGTCTTAGATAACCGTGCCTAAGATTGATGTACTGAATAGTGCCTTCGGTTCATCCTGTTCCTGGATGACTTGTATGGACGGATGTCTAACAGAGTATTTCCAGACGATCACGTATATTGATTTCTCCAACCGTACCAAGAGTGGAAGCGGAGAAGGAAACTTCTTTTAGGTAACACATAATGTATTGTTGAGGACGTCAATCGGTGGTTTGATGGATTTGACGATGTGGCATTCGAAGTGAATCTGATGTGATGATGAAGCGTAACCTCAAGCCTCGACAACCGGTAAATGACATAAATCGGGCAGACAGCATGGCTAAGTCGGTCGCTCCGAAGTATGGTGTATAATCACCTGATCTAGAGTTTCATTTACTTCTAAAAATCTATTGTTGATGCTGTCCCATTCGGGAAATGGTTGCTGATCCCAACCGTTGGTGATATACATTCGATACACTCAAGCGAAATGAGTAGTCGGTCATATGTAGTCGAGTTGCAAGATGTTCTTGTTGAACCCAGTGTATTCCTTTCTAGAGGTACACTAGCGAAAGGTGGTTCCATACCTTGTCATAGTTGGAAATCCATTACCCAATACGTGCTTGTGGTCTTGATTGTATACTATATATGTAGAACGTGAGATAAAAGCGTTTCTGCTAGATGATTATTATATTATGGTTGATAGACATTATTATAATATCAAAAGGTTTTTGATATAAAGATATTTTTGATTTTCATAAGAGAAAAACCCGTTCCGTTATACGGCGTGGTCTTATGAGATATCGTTTACTTGTTCGAACTATTTTAAACTGTTTTACTCACACCAGTCCCATGACTGACCCGGAGTTTATTTTGTTTTGTTTTCCCTAAACTCTTGGGTGCCCAATTTTGTACGGCAGTCAAGTAGTCGGGATTTACAGATACTTGAAGACCAGGAGCAGGAGGCTTCAGGAGTTTATAGCTATAGTTATTTTCGTTGTGTTGTAAGTGTTGTACTCTGATAATGTTATTGAATACATATACTGATTTTATTTCAAGCATATGTTATCTATTATATGTTATTCGTTCCGCTGTGAGGTTCGTGTTACTCTGATGTTGTGTTCTTCTTCTTCTTCTGTTCTAAGTTCTATCTTATCTATTCTCACCCTCTAATTTCTTTCATTAACCATCTGGTATTTTTTGATGTTTGGTTAGTCATCATTGAGTTTATTGCGATAACCAAAGTCGACAAAATCCGGGTCGTTACATTGGATGTTGCATGTGGATTCAACCTATAACATACAATGAATAAGGGGTAGCATGTTGTATACAATTTAGATAAAGCATGCACTATCAAGCTTAATTTCATTTATCGAGACAGACGATGATCAAAAAAAGATATGAAAAAAAATCAGAACTTGAAATTTTAGGAGAAAAATATTTCTTTAAGTGACTGAATTTAGATTCATTCCTTACTGCATTTGTAATCATGTGGCTCATATTTTAATTATTAAATTGTTAAATAGCTTAGCAAGATTGTGGAAGTAACCATATTACAATTCTTAAACACACAAAAAAGGTTTCTGTCTCCCTCGCATTTTGAGATATATTGTAACAGGTTGTCTCTTGGCTCAATTTGGCAGGAATCGTAAGGGTTCTTGTTAACCTATGTCTAATGCCTATATGGAAACTTACTTTTTCATTTCATTGATAATTTGATCTTATGTCAAGGCATACCCGTTATAGGAGAAAATATCATTTACTTAAGATCGTGTTTTCATTTTCTTAGATTTCACATTCTGACACTAAACGTCTAAACTTATTCTTAAAAGTAAACGTTGGAAAGTTCTTGCTTTTAAGAGAGACCAAAAAAGAAACTAAAAAAAATAAAGAAAAAGAAGGATCAAAAAAGGTCCCCCTTACTGTCTTGATGTAAAAAGAATAGTATTTATTGTCTTAGACATGCTTATCGATTAGTACATTTAATCATATCAAATATCTAAAGAGATGAGATTAATTTGATTTTTGAGGATAGATAAAATTTCTGAGTCTGGAATAAAAGGAAATATTTTCTCAAATAAAATCTTAAAACAAATAGAATATAAACGTAGGTTTGAGCCTCTTTATGCTTATCATTCAAAGGGGATGTTATAATCAAGGATGTATGAAGTCCAAGTAATACATGGGTGCAACACGTAAAACTTATAATATAAACAAAATAAACTAAAAAGTAGATGATAATGCTGAGCATATTAAATTTTATGATATTAAAACACGGAGCAAAAACCGTGTGAACAAGAAAAAAGAGTGATGTAGAGAAAATGGTATGTTGCAATAGATATGGAGACAAAAAATAATTATTTGTCTGTAGGCCTAGATTGTAGTTTGTGTGAGAAGTATGAATTCACAAATGTGTTGTGAGCAATTATATAATGACCTATTGTCTACGGATAAGGCCCAAGTTATTTTAAAAATAAAAATATCGTATAGAAATGGCCAACAATGCTTATAAAGTTCAAAACCAATTTTATTTCAACTCAAGATTACTTAGTATTTTAAATATTTTATACAAATAGTCATACCTTTTTAACCAAAAAATTAAAAATCTCAGCAAGGGTATACTTTTTCTGCGATGTAAGAAAAACTGACTATACCAATTTCTGTTTCATCACTTGCAACCAAACTTCCATAATGAAAAATAACCTTTTTAGCAAAAAGGACAAGTGAAATAGTATTACAGGCATGGAACCATTATAGATCAATAAAAGTTTCATACATCTCATTACTTCTCCACAAACAATGCATATAAACACCAAAATAGTTCCAAATCACAATAAGGTGTACAAGGTTCATATACGACAGGAATGTTTGGAGCACTCGTCACTCTTTTTTACAAACTTGACACAAACTGTTGCATTACATTAAAAAACAAAACCATCAATAACCATCCACTCAATGATAAATGAACATCAAAACAAAAAAATTGTACTACCAGAGTAATAACACTTCAAGTTTTGTATACAGAAAGTAAATACTGTTGGAGGTGCAGATTAAGGATCTTAAGTCAAGTTAAACACTAAAGTGAGAGTGAATAGTGTTTAATGGAAATTATTAAAACTTCGAAATCTTTTAGAATCAAAAACACAATATACGAATGACAGATATTAACAGACACAAAATCAATCACAGAATGCAGAAAGTAAAAGTAAAAGCAATTAAAGGCATACCGGGCTCTTATACTAATTCGGGACTCCCCTGCATTCAGTCTCACACAACGCTGGATTGATGCATATTTTTTATTCAATAATATCCAATTACAATCCTTGATTTCAAGGCTACAAGGTCACACTCCAACTGATTCCAAGTACAGTGAGACTTAGTTGATTTTTGGGCCATAACTATACACTCAACCGATTTCCGGAACACAATCGCACCCGGTCACTTTAAACGGGACAAGACCACACCTTTCTCTTACCAGTTTTTGTAATATTGACTTTATAGGACTTGATCATTAGATATTTGATTACAAACAGTCTATAACTCTTGAGAAACACGTGAATTCAGAGAGATTTTGATACAGAATTGAAAGAGAAGAAGAATGATATGATTTCTATTGAAATCGACAGAGTATAAGTGTAGAAAATAAAGAAATAATGTATCTTAATGATAGGATGTTAAAAGAAGAAGATGATGATGATTAGTTATTAAAAAATTTGAATTTTAGAAGGTATTTATAAGTTTCTAATAGTCACAACATTTCTGAAAAGATTTGAATTCAAAAGACACCTTTTTCAAAATTTGAAAAAACAACTTAACGGCTAGTATGTCGACATGCGTAAAAGCATATGTCGACGCATGCTAGTGTAAAATCATAAAATAAATTTTAAAATAAAGTAAGTGATGTTTACAGTGAATCCACAGTTAAAACAAACTAAATTGCATTATATTTAAACATTCCTTTTCAAGTAAAATATATTTTATAACTTATATAAAGATATACTAAAAATAATTAAGAAATTAAACATAGAATGATATAAAAGTATAAATATAAAACTATACATATATATTGAAAACTTAATATAAACAAGATGGTTAAACAACATAAGTAATTATAAAACAAGTAAAATTTAAGTTCAAAATCTATTAAACATAGGTTTAAATATAAACTAATTTTCGGGAGTTTAGAAAATAACTATCAGAAGTTAAAATATTTATTAAAGCTAAGAAGGAAATATATTATGAATAAGGAAGTAATTTTGAAATCATTTGAATATAAGATTTAGAATCAAGTAAATAAATTTGAAATTATATTGAAATCAAGTTTAAAATCAGGATTTAATTTTGAAATTAGAATCAAGTGATAGCCAGAGTTTTAAAAGAATTTTTAAACGCACTAACTTTATAATTCTTGAACTCTTTATTTTTTGATACTCGTGAGTCTTGAAACTCGAATTCTTCTATTTAAAATCTTAAATTTTGTGAATTATACAATCTTCAATAATAAATACCTACATAGATTTCCTGTATATACATACATACATACATATATATATATATTCTAGAAAATAGTGTTAATATATATTTTATAACTATAAATGAAACAAAGTAGATCAAGGTTGTTGCCATCAAAACCATTATCATTAACATCTCAGTCCTTAACAAATACTATGGATATAGAACATCAAAAAAATCATCCCGTCGACAACCCCACTTACTAGTATTACCGCACAACGGTGGGAAAACCGACCGTTAAAATATTTAATATAAAATGTAAAATTATTTGTTGAAATTTATTTTAAGTTTGATTTAAGTGAAAATTATATCGTTATTTAAGAGAAAATCGAAGTAATTAAAAAAGTGTAAACCCAATTACACTGCATTGTACATGTAAACCAACTTAGGACCAAGAATATGTAATCGACGTATTGATTTGAGTCAGTCACAAGCATATACATACATTCTTACTAGTGTTAACCCGTGCTACGCACACGGTTTTTGTTATACGATGTGTTTAAACTATCAGTGAATCTTCAGGAATCATTTGGTAAAAATATCGCCCATGGGATTGATTCAATATTTTTGAACGATTGTGCGTGCACACTCCCTTGTATTTTGGTGTAACTTAAAAAACCTGAAGGAAACTCATACTTACGAAGACAATAAACATTCTTCCATCTTCCCTTGTATATTTTCAACATATCATTGTAAAATTATGCACCATGAACAAAATCCGTTAGCATTACTTGGTACCAACCATGGTAACTTCATAGAAGCAAATTTAACTCAGATGGCACAGAAATTAGGTGACATTCTGCTTGCATGACTAAATACTAAACAAAATGTAGAACAAAAAGCAACTGAAAAAAATCAACATATATAATAAATGTTGGACATGCTACCATAACCATATGGAAGAATGATATGACTTGACTTCAGAAAGAATAGCGGGAACAAAAAAATTGGAGAAAAAAAAACATTCCAAATGTTATCAGCAGTACACAACACTAAACATGGCAAAGTTGACCTTCCTTCCTTACACGTGCATGAACCGAAATTGAACAATAAACATACAATTGGAAAATAGAAACTAAGAACACTGAATGTACATTCCAAATCCAGAGTTAGATGAAAAGAAAGTTGACAAATTTTTCTTCACGTGTGACCAATAAAAGCTAAAAATTAAAGTAGCATTATAAATTATACACACAAGAAACAAAGTTGTGCTGACTTGGTAAAATGAAAATGCTGAAGCTCATATTATTTCATCAATTATTTAATAGCCTCTAACCATAATTAGACCCTCCATATTCCCAACCTTCCATTGCTGGATATAAAGCTGCCATCTGCATTTACCATTAATAATATTTGTAACTCATTAGTAATATTAATAACAGTGACATGGTGCATTGTACATGCAAGGAGTTTCAAGTTCATAAGGAAAAATAGTTTGATAACACACAGAAAACCCAAACATAAATTTATCGCAACTGCTTCATCATCCATAGGTGTTTCAGGTTTACTCATTAGCTAAAAAAAATCAATCTTATTTTCTACAACACTGTAAATCAAATAATAATATTTTTTTTAATTTTTTAAAAGATGATTATGTTACCTTATACATTGATAAATAACATCAAACTGTCATTTAAAATCATGATCCATTTGACTACACATACGCATGACATCATTTGCTCTTGGTTAGGCTATTGTTTGGCAATTAGAGACAATAATTTTTGGTTAGAACACAATATTTTTTAGTTAGAACACAATAATTTTTAGTTAAAGCACAATAACCACTCCCATTTAAAGATCTAAACTAAAGTTTTTTTTTTAATTTATCCTTTCATTTGAACTAAACCAATGAATAACTGATAGCAAACCCTCTATCGATCTCATTCCTGCTGTCATTATTAAATAGTTCAAGCTAACATTGGTAGCAATCAGTAGGTGCTTTCAGATCAGTAGGTGCTATTGTCAGCGCCTTTTATTTTCCTTTAAATTTAAGCTAGAATTTCAAAATTTTACAAAGTGCTTAAAGTTGGATAAACTGATGTAGTTTGTGCTATATAATTGGAGAAACATTTGGTCTAATTGACAAAAAGTTAAGGATAAAACTATAACACTGATTCTGATGTGTGTGTGTGTGTGTATTTATGTTGGTTATATTTTACTAATACTTGCTTTTTTTACATTTTCACTATTATTCATGGGTCATTAATTATATTATGCTTTAAATATAGATTATATTTCAGTGTAAAATTTAATGATATTTGAACAAATTAGTAAAAGTAGCTATAAAATATGAAGTTATAGGATTAATTAAGCTTGGATTTTGATTGAAGTTTATGAGTAAAAGAAAGCTAGTAGGGAAAAAGTAAAGTTTTTTAAATGAACTAAGTAGTTCCATATTATATTACATAATATGCAGTCAATAATGCTGGAATTTAGGTGCTTAGGAATAAAGTAAATCAATGAGGTGGGTTTACATAAGATATTACTGTGCTTAATGGGATTTGAATTTGTGAGTATATCGAACCGGAGAGAGCCGAATTTCTATATACTAAAGAACAAAATAAGACTTATGTGAGATTGACTTTACTATGCATAGCATATGATATTCTTATAGACAAAAACAGGTTAAAAATTTGAACTTGTCTATGTTGTTATAGTTGAGTAAGAATCGGCAAATGATTAACTTTTACAATGATAGTTTGACCAAAATTATTTTTTATTCAAATCACAAATATAATAATAGTGGTAAGTAAACTTATTGCTCATTTTGCAAGAGATAGTATCACTCACTTAATGGACTACACTTCAGATCTGGGCACAAATTGCAAACACTAAATTAGAGAAAAAATGGTCTGTTCAACAATAAATTAGCATCCAAGTAAAAGATAATTGTGGGTAATCAAGTTTTAAGAATATCTTAAATATGGTAGAAAAAATGTGAGTATTTAATACATGTAATTATGTAGGCCATAATCTGTAATCATATCTTCCTATAATTAGCAATGTAGCACCATTCTTCTAATTTATTGTCGCAGCTCCATTAATTTAATATCTTATGCATTAATTGATGAAGCAACAAAATCAATCAAAATTTCTTCCATGTTGGCATCAATATTACCAAAGTTTCAACAATTTAGGCCAGGGAACCAATTTCAAATGTCATGCCAATCTTATGTTTGTTCATCAAATATAGCATTCATGTTTGGTTCTCCCTCAAGATTGAGAAAAGAACTTTCCCATGAAATACATATTCAATTTGTTATCGGTTATGGAGAAGATGGATCATGGGTTAACATATAGCATTATTAAATTTGTAGGAGCTCGATTGTATGCGAAGTGATATTTCTTTAAGAAATGTTATTGGAATTATTTGACAAACAAATAAACACTATCACCATGTGAACAATTAACATGCATAATTTTATTTATAGTCCACTTTTGACGTTTACCCATACCTTATTCTAACGAATCCTAAATTTCTTAAAATAGTACACTCGTTCTACACTATAGCTTGCAAGCATTTATAATTGTATTAGATTTAGACCAATCCCCATGACTTCTCCAATTGAACTAAAGAGATATCATCTATATAGCAAAAAATTTACAGATAAGAAAAAATATTATAACCAAAATTATCATGCTATATATCCATTATGGTGTTAAATTTTAAAAAATTAATAAAACATAAATGTATAAAATATGTGATTCACTTTTCAACTATAACTATTTCTGTTACACCATTGCACATGAATATTCACCAAAATTTGACTGAGCATAGTGCCTTGAGCCTAGGAGGGATGATGATGTGGTGAAAATAAATTCTTAGATGTTGTGTCAGTATGAAATATAGAATAGTGGGTAATAGAGATGGATATCAGCACAGAGTGTTTTCTGGAACAATGATAAGGCCAGCAAGATTAATAAATTAGTAAACTTCATACAAAAACAGTACAACACATGTCTCGTCCTAATATATGATAGCTCGAGTGAAATTATTGGTTAAGATAATGCAACAAAAATTTGTGCACAACTTAATTCTGTACCTTTCATCAAATAAATAACTTTCAATAGTGGCCACAGGTCATTAGATGGACACCTGATGCAATGGATGCTCACATAAGGATGAATATAACATCTGTCTTTGAACAATATAGCCTTCAGTGTTGAAATAATACCCAAAGCAATCAAAACACTTAAAAATATGTTAATGAACCCGTTTTCAGTTTTATGTTATATGTTACTGAATTAATTTCTTCTATGATTTGTTCTTTATACGTTGAATTTGGTATAGTATATCAGCAAACGAAATGTTTGAATCGATATGATTGGTGAGAAATTGACTTAATTGTTCCATCTCACTACTTGACATGTTCCATTTGAATAGGCTTCAATATATAAATCTCATTAGGGTCTTGTAAACTATTGTTGTAGATGTTTTCATATTTTGTCTGTTGCACATATGTTGCTATTGCCAGAAACTATGTGAACAGGCAAAATTATGTTTAATGCCTACTTATATGCAAAGCCAATCGTGTAAAAATTCTATGGAAAGGTATCAAGTAAACCCAACCAAAGGCAGCCACATTTCATGTGGACATGTCCTTCAAAATTACAAATGACACTGAATAGGTAAGAGAATGAAATCCAATGAAACAAACCAAATAAAGATACTGTTTGATATTGATACTTGAAATGCAGACAAAGTAAGTATTTATATCTCCAAGCCGAGAAACATAGCAACATAGTTGGGTCTGGCAAACAGCATGATGCTAGTAAGTAAACAAAAGACGAAAATAAGGACAAAAATATGAGAAGGTAGTGTAAAAGAGATTTAGTCATTACCAGAAATTGGAAGAAGATAAATTTAGCCTCAAACGAAATGACATCTAGAACTATAGCTTCCTCTTCTTTAAAAATCAAAGAAACTCACACCTTTAATTCCTGAACTGCAGCATCCTCCGCTAAAGTTGCAGAAAAAATTAACGTAGGATTAGACTTCAAAGTAGGAGCAACCGGTCGATCGCTCACCCAAAATTAAAACAAAATCGACATTAAAAGTTGTAAAATTAAAGAAAACATTTGCTATAAAGCTGGGATTTCACCTTAAAGAGGAGCAGTCGATTGATTGCGCAAAACAAATACCTCATCAATGTCAGTCATCAAATCATTAGCATGCACTGAAGAATCAAATCGAATAATGTAATTAGCATTTCTTTGAACTAAGGCTGTGGATTAGTATCGGAAAGAGAGGGGACTAATCTAACCTAGGGCTATTCTTTGAAGACGAACAATACGAAGGATACAAAAAATGCAAAAGGATATTACCTTGACGCGATGTCGAACCTTTAACTGCCTACGATAGAAAGCTTCAATTTTATGTTATAGATGGAAAATGATCGAAGAGCTATCTCGCTTTTAGATGCAAAAAAACAGAACGTATTCAGGGATACAGAGATGAAAGGGTGGAGACGGAGGGAGCAGGCGGGTGAATAAATGAAAGAATGGGGCGGTTCATTTCCCAACTACACATGTCAGAATCTCGTTTAGCCTAGATGAGAAAAGGAGGGTGAGATGCGTTGGAGGCTTGAGATTTGAGCATTTCTCGCTCAGCTTTAATAGTATAGTATAGATTATATATCAAGTAGGATCAAAAATATTTTTGATGATTAGCTCTTTTGCAGCTTTAAACCACTAGTGGATTGAAGAAATAAACGAAGAAACGAAACAAATATAAACTCAAAATATTTCATCATATCAGTAGATATTGAATTGAAATAAGAAAAAGTAAGCGAAATAAATAAATAAATAATTATTGAACTAATTTATTTAAATAAATTACTTAAAAGTACCATTGTTATTTGAAAAATTGAAATTGCTGAAACAAAAATATTGAAGATAGACCAAATGTTGGACTCTGTCGTTGTTGATATTTCTTCAAACAAGAAGCTTGATTCAGTTGAAAAATATATGGATGATTGCGATGTAACGATGATATTTTGTTTTATTCATCCATGTACTCAATTTAGGCAACACCAACTATAAGCTTTTGTTGGTGTTTAGACCCGTCAAATAGATCGGGTAGAATTTGACTCGACTCATTTAAGGCATAAAAAATCCAACACGTTTAACCCCTTTAATAAACAGGTTGACCCAGCCCAATCCAACTGGTCAAAAAGTCAACATGACTCAACCCATTTACCAAAAACTGCACTAAAAATAGGAAATAACTGTTGTAAACAAGAAAAAACATCAATATGGTAATAAAAAACCAACCGCATGAACAAAAAGCGAACTTGATAACACAAAGTTGAAAATGTTTGAAGGTCTAGAATGTGATTACAAACTAGAGCATATAAAAACTAAATGACTTTGCATAGTATAATTTACATCGACAAAAATTACTCAAAATAACTGACATCAACATAAGTGAACGTAATTGTCAACATAAGCAGTTTAAGACATCAACCTTCTTCAACTAATAATACCATCTATGATAAAGCCAACATTATAATACGAATCCTCTCCGGCAGTCGCAATCACCACGGTATCTTTTGAATTTTTATGAGTATTTCAATGCAAGATTTTGTGACACAACTCCATCAACTATTTATAGATCTAGAATCCAACACTGAACATGCAATAGAAAGCACAAAAAACAATAAAATAATGGCATGGTGATTTAAAACATTCAACGACAATGATAGATCAGGTTTCACAAATCTAGCATGGTGGTTCAGGTCGGAGCACATTTTCATCTTGTGGCATTGGAGAAAACAGGGAAGCATCCGCTGACTCTAACAAAGCTACAGTTATGCTCAAAGACCCCAAACAAGCAGTAAAGATTCAGATAGGGGTTTAAGAAGGAGTCCAAGTTTCATCTCAATGAATCCATCAACATTGAATATCCTTAGATGATGGGAATTCTGTATGGTAGCGATAGTACCTCATCGTTCATGAATTAGGTGAATTTGCAACATTTAGATGGTTTTGGGGTGAAGAAAATTACTGCATCATTAACCATTTTAGTACAGTTAATCAACCTATCGTATGTACATCGTACTATAGCATAGCATAAGTTTATCCAAAAATAAGGCAATAACAAGTATACTGAAACAATCCATTGAATCAACGTTAGCCATAAAATGCACCAGATTTATTGCCTGGACAATTATATTCATGATTATTCATTCATATATTTAGTTGCAAACCTACTTCAATTAAGATGCATAAAACAAAGTAGCACTAACATTAAAAAATTGTGCCATGCAGTTGCAAATTATACTCGAGTATAACAACATTAATATTCTCGACAATTCCAATCAATGTTCTTAGTCCCTAGAATAAAATAAATATTCATTATAGCTGCATCTGTGCAGTTAAAGCACTTAGCGGTTCTATAGCAGCGGAGGTGCAAAGAGGTATAGCGGAGATATAGCAGAAAATAACAGATTGTTCCAAAATTACACCTAAACTTACTGTTGGTCAAATCCTCCATATGAAAATAATAGTTAAGTGTAAAATTAACATTATTTGTATTTAATATTATTCCCTCAATAGAAATTGTACTTTTGAACATACAGAAACATTTAACCATGAAGATATTTTTATAACTTTGTTTATTGTAAAGTTGTTAATTTTTTTACAGAAAATTATGCAAAAAAGACATGTGTTTACAAACCCAAAAAATAGACATTTAGAAGAATATGTATTTAGTTTACTTTATACATATCTTTTCTTTGTTAGAAACTCATTTCAGAAGATAATGAGCAAAAATACATTGCAATACAAACAGAAAAAAGCCAAAAAGAAAAGAAAAGAAAAACTACTACATGCAAAAGGAACTGAGCACGGATGGTGAATCCAATATCTAGACAAACTTCATGCAAACAACTATCAACATTTTTTATTCACAAATGACACAAACAACAACCAATATTTATAAACTTAGCACAGGCAAGAAAAAAACAAATGCATCGCATAGTCATCAACCAAAAAAAGACCATATAGTACATACATTATAGATTCAGCACTTGTAAATTAAAACTATCACAACTATTACAAAATATTCTTCATTTTGTGTAAACCGCTGAAAGTTTCTCATCTTACACATCTACTTAGACACAAAAATACCATTATAACTAAAAGCTGGAGTCATGCGAGATCTTAGATGTCAATATCGACGCAATCAGTTTCATCTTCTTCTTCCATGTTTTGCTCCATAAGTTCTTCATTTTCCATCCCAACATCCACAATTTCTTCTACGTTACCATCATTTGAACAGGGCAGTGCATGCTTAACTCGGCTCCTAGTAGTTGGACCTTCACTCTCAGCTCTCCTAATTGCATGAATATTCTCAAGTATTAGACCATCACCTTCCTTCTCACTTGGAATAATCCAATCATTATATTCATCGATTTCTTTTAAAATTATAGGATCGCTATTACCATCAGCTAGCCTTTCTTTAAATCTTCTCTCTAGCTTTTAATTGTATTGAGCATAAATAAGACTGTTTAATTTTACTTGGTGTAGACAGTTCCTTGTCTTTGAATGCAGCTGCATTTATATAATAACAAAAAACTTAGTGTGTAACTATTCTTATGTGTAAGCATTTTACGTGCTATGATGGGAGAAACATATTTTCACGCCACATACCTATATACATTTCTATGATTCTTGACGTTTTAACACAGGCTAAAGAATTAGTGACTCTATACATCTATTATATTATACTAGTATTTTTTGCCGCTTTGCAGGGCATTAAAATTCATGTTATTAAAAAAAATATTGTAATGATTAAATATCAAATAAAGAAAAATAAAGTATTGTAATTAATATTAAATAGTTATATATATATTTATAATAAATTGTTCTGCTGCTCATCCAAAAATAATTTTATCATGGATGATTATTTTAATTAATTGTTCTGTTATCCATCTAATAATTTATGCAGTAACAATAATTAATTATCATGTTGTTCACCCAACAATTATTTTTCCGTGGATGATTATTTGAATAATTATTCTGTTATCCATCTAATTTTTTTGTTATGAATGGTTATTTTTTGGCATAGATATAAAAAAAAATGAGTATTTGTGATTTTATTTTGAAAACATGTTCTTAATTCATTACAATTCAAAACTTATTTTGTGATCTTTATATGTGAAAAACTGAACAAATGATCATTAAAATTATATAAGTGATACAACTCAAGTAATATTATATAAATTATACACAAACTACAGTATGTTAACTTTTTTGATAAAGCAAAAAAGTGTATATGATGTCATTATATATATATATATATATATATATATAACATGATGCAATGTATGCTTTGTTATTAAGTTTTAAATATATTTTTATATGTATAAGAGACATTCTAACTAAAATTTCGAATTACAACATAAAAATAAACATCCATAAAAGAAAAACACATTAATCAATAGTAGTTTTCAGAGCAAAATAAATATAAGATCATGAGTAGTTTTCATTCCAAACAAAATAAATATGAAAATCAGAGCAAAATAAATGTAAGATCATGAGTAGTTTCCATTCCAAACAAATTAAACATAAAAATTATGTTTAAGTCCAATTTTGTTCCCAGCATAACTTCATGACTTCCAATTTTTTGAATATTTTTCATTCCTCCAGTGCAATAAACATTTGAATAGATGCACAATATTAATTAGTCGTTCCTTACCAAAAAATAGTAATATGTACATTGTATACAAAATAACCATCAACTATATATAACTTACTTTTTCTTTTTTAATTGTTTTTAGTTTTGAACTAAATCCATTTACATCATCTTTTTATACATAAAGTCGTCAAGGATAAATGGCAGCTTGACATCATTGTCAATCTCTTTGCTTTCCTCTTCAAACTTTTAGTGTTTGTAGATTTTTCAGTACCTGGACTTTGCATATTGATGTTAGTTTTAGATTCAGTGCTGAAACTTGGTATAGATATCTGCATATAAATGAAATAAAATAACTTGGTGCAATGAGCATGACTAACTATATATATATATATATATATGTTGAAACAACCTAGACTTCCCGATCCCTAAGGAGACGGAGGAGCCTGAATTTTTTTGAGAACACGACGCATCATAACACAAACAACAGAACATTTGATTGCTATTACAACAATTTACATCAAAGTACAAGAATATCAGAGTTCAAATAAATAATACACAGTGGAAAATATCAGAGACTTAAATTACATTCAGCGGAAAACATCAACTACCACAACTAAAAGAAATACACGAATACGAAGCTTTCCGAATATTGCTCCAGTTAGAGTCCAGGATCCTGGGAAAAGAAATATCTGCGAAAACCAAAACTATAAGCTGTCTGTGTGGAAAATATGGGCACCCAGAGTTTAGGTGGAAACAAAAAATTCCGAGTATGTCAAGGGACTGGTGTGAGAACTAAAACAGTTATTTACTTGATTTTAAAGTTAGGTAAATCAAGGGACCACGCCGTATAACACCGAACGGGTTTATCCCCAAGAATACCAGTGCATAAAACAAACAACGATGCTAAATAAAAGAACAATAAAACTATTATAAGACTCAGGTCCCATCACACAATGCAACGCAAGCCGGAGGATAGAGTTTTACCTTATAATAGCCAAATATGCTTGGTACGTGAAATTTCAACATTTATTACTACTATAAGTGAAGAAATTAACTTCAAATATAAATGTATCAATCATAGACGGCATAGTACCCCATCCTACTATGTCGCCATATAGGTTTACAACTAAAACCGAAAAATGTCGTATTTGTAAATTGGATTTCTATCAAAATGGCTACTGATCCGAAAGATCGATCGCATAGTGTAATACTCAACGGCTTACGTCCAGGCATTGGAAAACACCGTAATACACATCTGCATTATATCCAAGAAATCGAGTATCACTACGGCTTACGTCCCAGCTAGAGAAAACACCACTTACTCTATCCTTGTGGGAATCTGTGAGACGACCCCATTTCCCGTACGGACGGAGACAAGGGTAATCTTTGGAATATAACACAGAAACAGATAATAGCAAAACAGAAATAAATAAATACACCAGATTATGTACAATAGAATACACTGGATAAACGTAATCATCAGAGTTACACAGTATACAGGATCTTACTTAGTACAAATACAGTTCAGCTATACATAAATGTCTACAGCGGAAACAAACAAAATATGTACAATAGGAGCTAAACAACATAAAAAGAGATAAATAATAGAATCCATCTTCAGCTCCAGCTATCCAGATAAAGCCTGCTAAACCTGAACACAAGGCTTCCCGTGTAGAGAAAGGGGCACCCGAGTTTGAAAGTGAAACAAACTACGAGTCAGTCATGGGACTGGTATGAGAAATCTACTCAACACATTTCAAATATGGCTAATCACAGGACCACGCCACTTTCGTGGAACGGGTTTACTCCATTGGATTGCCAGTGCTTTAAAACAAATCATTCTTTTAAACATCGCAATGCTTTTTACAAAAATGAAGCCATTATAAGACTCAGTTCCCATCACACAATGCAACGCAAATCGGAGGATAGAGTTTTACCTTATAATGGCCAAAATATGCTTGATACGAATAAAACAAAGGCATTTGATATTATTGCTAGTGTTTATATGTTTTGAAAACAATTTCAAATCATAACTATCAATCATAGACGGCATTAATGCCCCATACCACTATGTCGCCATATATAGGTATACAATCAAAACCGCACGATGTCGTATTTGGAAATTGGATTTCCATCATGAACCAGGGCAAAAGATAGTCCTTACCGACTTCGAGACTGTCTAGCCCGAGCCTCAAGAAAATATGCGGTCTCTTCTAAAATGTAGAAGACGTCCACACGAGTCTACTGTCTCTTGTTTCACTGGATTTCAACAAGAAACGAAAAAGATATGATTTTTCAAAGTTTGCAACGGTTTTAAACTGTTAAAAACAGTTTTAAATTAAACAGCCGTTACCTTTCTGAAAATTCATTTGGCCATAACTTTTGCTTTCCGCTATAAAACTTCGATTTTTCAGATTCATTAGAAAGGTATTCACTAACAGATTTAAATATTTTTTGTTTCACTCAAATCCGTTTTGTTTTGCACCTGGTACAGTCCGACAAAGTTTGAATTCAATTTTTGAAACTGCAGCGCCTTTTCAGGCCTTGTTTATAATTAGAATTAATTATATTCATTTTCAATCATTGATTCAAACTCACTTTTCATTGCTATTATTTAAAATATTTATTTTAAATATTTAAAATCCATTATTTTAGCCAATTTAAAATTTTTAAATTGGTTCAGATTTTCTGGGTCGTTACAATCTGGGGGTGTGCCCTATCTCTACCAGGTGTGGAGCGACCACACCCAACCCATCTCGGTCGACTGAATCCATCCTCATCTCGAAAGTATACTGATCTAACCATCAGCTCGCCATCATACCGGTGTGTGAGGCTCGCGAATAAATGCTACACAAAGTTGCACTACTTAAAGTTGTGCTTTGATCATCATCCACCAAGCTCTGCTTTTCAACAAAAGCTTGGATCACTACAACTCCGCATGCCACATTATCAATCCATGCCATACCATTGATTTATACCAATATATTACCGCTAAGCTCGTACGTCTCAGAGAAAGGTGTAAAGCCAGAGAAAAAATTCTCTGCCACCAAACAGATATATATTTAGCAGAGATCAATGAATACAGCATAACGGAATACAATGCCAGACATACAATCCATTTACAAGTCCTTTCTGGGTCTGAACGAAACGGAAGGCACCTTATTCCTTGTCCCATATGTCCAATACAGAAAAGAGGCCCTCGCATATCCGAACAATCAACAAGTACGTCGGGACACTACCCCTGTAACCCCATCAAGGCAACAACTCCAATCATGTGAATTAATAACAGTCCATCCATTCGATGAGAAGATTATCGGTCCTGCACTGTCTTCAATATCGTCGACTTTTAGTCATCATATCAATTATTCAGAATGGGTTAAACCCGGTCTTTCCGAATAACTTGTGTATCTTATAATCAAGTGTTATAACAACACATCATATGCCTCATTCCAATCCACAATATTCGTTTATTCAAATATTCTTTACTTAGTGAAGTGGTTCCCATTAATCTTATCAAAGATTATCACTTTTAAACTTATTGTTTAGTCCATTCCTTGAAAATCATTTCAAAAGATTTTATAATATCTTTTCTCGGTTTAAACCAAATTAAGGTTTATCAAACTAGTCGGGATTATCGCCTTACCGAAGTAACCATTTATTTTATTACCCCAACCTATTCATCCCATGGAGCAAAACTGGTAGTACTCCATATCTAACACCCACTGTGTTATCGGTAAAAACTAATTCAATTTTTACATTCAAATCTAATTAAAGATTTAACTATCGCATGGAGTAAAACTGGTGATATTCCATTTTCGAACATTTCTTGAATTTGATAAATTAAATTACCTCATTCACATTTCAATCTAATTAAAGATTCTTTCAGACTTCATCTTAGTTTTATCATCCAAAAATCATTATTCAACTTTAGGAAATCGATCATGTCTTTAACTGGGTTAATGAACTAATGTCATTTAAAACACAGTTCACGATAAACCCAAAATCATATTCCATCAAATGGAATCTTCACGGAAATCAAATCAGTCGTAATCAATATGAATTTCCATATCAGACAAATAATATAAATGGAATAAAAGCGAAGACTTCCAAATTCAATATATAGTAACGTTCTTCGTTCATAGAAGCTCATCTCGATTATTACCAAATCGAATTCCATTCAATTCCAATTCTGTTTGTTAAATTGGAAAACATTGCTTTAGAAATTTTACATTAAATCTTAATAAAAGATTTATAAATTCCAAATCATACCTTCAATACTAATTGGGTTTTAAGAACAAATGTTATTTAAAACATTGTTCACAATGAACCCAATATTATCTTCCATTTAATTCCAATTTATAATTATGAATTGGAAAACTTCATTTATCTTAATTCAAGATTTATTCTTTTCTCAACGGGATTTTAAAAATGGTGTTATTAAAGACACCATTCACGACAAACCCTAAAATCTAATTTGATATTAAATATAAGGCTCTGAATAGAAATAATACAGGTTTATATTCAATATCAAATTCTGAAACCAACAAATATCATATTGGGAACAACGATATCTATGTCTTCCAAATTCCTCAACAGTATTTGTATAATAACAGAATCTAATATAAAAATATTTCGAATATTATTTCCATTCCAATTTATTCGTTGGAAAACTCTGGTTATTTTTTCTCAATCCAATTTATTATTTCTAAAAATCATTGGATTATTAGTATAGTTATTAACTAGTTCATTTTGATAAAAATATATTTTTAACTTTTCAAAATTGGAAATTTTCATCCAAAATCTTTCCAAATCATCCATTATGATTTTACATGATTTTTTCATATTTTTAATAATTTTATAAAGGCCCTTACAGTCGGTTCCCAATAACGGCCACCGAACTACATCCATAGCGACCTTTTCTGAAATTGATTTGGAGATAATTTGAAATTCAACCATTCAAATTTAATTCTTTTATATTCATTGGAAATATCTTTTTGATACGAATCCAACAGTTTCGGTTTTGGGAGAATCCGCCGGTCGGATCTCCCGTTACATCAATTTGAAGTAAATGGTTGAAATTCGCAAACGGTCGCTGCACGACACGTTCTATTCATGCCATTAAATATATATAATATATTTATCATCGATTTCCATTTAAAACATGTTTTATACATCGTTTATAAATTCATTTTAAAACGATTTCAACTTTCTTTTCAATTTTAAATCAAAATTGAATGTCCCATATCATTATAATATTGAAATGATAATATTTTCAAAATATCAAATTTTGAAATCACATCTTTTCGATATTCATTATAAAACAAACAGTATCAAAAAAAAATTCCAATTCGAGTAAAAATGCCGCACTTCTACTTAACTCGGCTCGATATATTTCAATATTTTCGTGTCCATCCAAAATCGGATATCAAAATCATATTTTGATTCTTTACTGAATATTATTTTAAAATATTCCTTTATATCTTGAATTGGAATTAGACTCAATCAATTACCATATAATTTTATTTATATGGATTCCATACATCGCATGTATTCAAAAATAGTGATAAACAACTATAAAACAGTCAATTCACAATCAGAGTGCAATTTACAACTATATAAGCTTTAAATGAATAAATAACGCTGATAACCGTCTATCGATCAATCGGTTGACAAACAATTAAATCCAAGGGAGATGTGAATTAATTATCATCCCCAGACCCGTGTAGGGTTTTCAAACAACAACAGTGAATTCAAATTAATCACTAGTCAATAAATTTAACCAATTCTAATTTGTTTGAATTATTTTTGTAATTGACCAATTTTCACGGTCTAAATTATAAATGAATATTTATAATTAAATTTCAACTACCACATTATTGTTTACACTATTTTTAAAGTGTTAAACATTTCAACAGCACAAACAAAACATATCACAGTCAATTAATTCATCCATGGCTTTCAAACAACAATGAATGTGAGCTAATAGGAACTGTATAAAAATTTGTGATAATTAAAATAGATAAAAATCAATACTGGCAATCGCTACATTCAGTTATAAAATAAATAACTGTACAAATATTTTAGTGAGAGAATTCTCACATTGGTTTCCACTCCATCAGTCATTATTTCTGATTTTATTTTCAAACTGAATTAAACGCGCGTTTAATTTGGTTGAAAATCCAATTTGCTTCGTTTTCGTTCTGTTCAGTTCCATGTTGTAGTGTTCGTCGATACGATCGCATTGCAATTGAAATCATTGAATTCCGATGTCGTATGAAGAAGATATGATAATTAATACATTAATTACATAAATAATATAATTAAATTAATTAATTACATATCATTTGCAATAATCCTTCTTCATCATTTCCTTCAACCCACCGAACCCATCGTCACGAGAAGAAACCGATTGCGCGCGCTTCTTGTCATCGATCTGGACATGATCCAGCACCACCATGCGATGTGCCTTCGCATCTCCATCCCTTGTTGGCCACTTGGTCAACTCGAGCTCCCATAGCGCTCGAAAAGATAGCTCAAAGCTCGCCACTTCATGGTAGAAATTCTCCCCAACCACTAAACCATATACGATCACGTCTAGTCATTTTGAAGAGCTCTGGATGTAGAACAACTTCTTGGTTATGGGTTTTCAGAAATAATTCGTGGATTAAGCGAATCAATGGGAGGAAGAATCAAATATAGCAGCCGTTCGTTCTATTTCTTGTCGGCTAAAAAATAGTTGACCATGGTGACTAAGTTTTTAGGGTTTGACTTATTTCAAGTGTTATATATACCATGGTCTTAATATTATTTACTTCCCATAATACTTGTTTATCAATCCGAACTCAAAATCAAACCCAATGACTGTTGTTTCTAGCTAAATACCCCCATTCCGGACATAATGGAATATGTTTCATAAGCCAATTCGACTGTTTCGATCATTTTTTCTCAAAATCAAAATATAAATTAATATAACGATCAATATTGAATTTGAACATACATTTTAATTTACTGGGGCAAAATACTGACTCCAAAAATTATGAATATTGAAATCTAACTAGATTTTGACGATACAGTCCTAACAAAATTAATTTCATCGAATTTGGAGACCATTTGAAAAATTTCCATTTAATTGGTCAATTATATTCACATAAACACATTCAAATTCACCACGCTCACATATTAATTCTAAAAATATTGAAATTTTAAATTGGACAATAATTTAACATTCTGGATCCAAAAAAACTAGTTTTGTTGAATACGGAGGTCGTTTGCAAAATGTTTTTTTAAGGGCTAGATATATTATTAAAATACATATAAATTCCATAGCGACTATTCTGAATTTTAAACTGATCATAAATTTCAATTTGTAATATGAAATCTCAGTTTCTCGCACTCGTTATAAAATTATAGTTTAAAATATTCCAACGTTTCTTATTTCATCAAATTCTGATTTATTTTGAATCCTATACATTCAATTGAAACTAAAAATCGAATTTTCAAACTACCGCGCCATTTCGAGTTCGTTTTAATTAAATTTTGAATTTATACATTCTAACTTCGATTTAAATAAATTTTAAATCGTTAGTTCTCAAAATAAAGCATTTTAAATTATCAAAATGCATCAAAATTGCTTAAATTAAAATTTTAAATTGGTTCAGAAATTCCGGGTTGTTATGATCTCCCCCACTTAAAATGTTTTTGTCCTCGAAAAAGGAACGGAGCTGAAAGTTGTTTAACTAACCAACTCAATTTCATTCTGGCTTGATTTCTTCAACTTTTCAGTTTCTAAGAACTTTCTAATTTCTCAAAAATTTGGCTAACGCCCTAAATTTTTGAAAAATTTCTCCATAACCACCTTTGTACGGGGAGGGTTTGAAAATTTTATTAGGTCGTATTTGGCACCCAATAAATGAATAAAAAGCATACAAACTTTTTGTGACCGATCTATGCCCAAGGGGGACTGTAAAAAGTCAAAACCTCATACCTTGCCCTAGTGTTGGAAATAAAATAATCCATGTGCCGTAAATTAAAACAAGAGAGACGTGAAATTTTGTCATCTTCAGACCTATGTAGAGTTTTTATTAAATCCTGCCCCGAGCACCTTTATATGCTTATTAAGTCCATAATCAGTCTTCTGTTCAACCTGTAATTCAGTCATCGCCATACAAGCATCTTGCCCCGTATGGAAATCCAAAGCTCGTCATATAAGCGTCAAATGCTTATATGGAATATGATATGCTATGCCATCTTCATGTAGTATGCCATGCGGTGCAGTTCATAATTTATTTGTTATTATCCTATGGCATATGTTCTAATCTCACAAAGAACAACCATCACAACGCATCCAAAAACACTCACAGTAGTTTATATAATAAATAAAATTGCGCAACCAACCACTATAAGAAAAATCGCAAATAGCGACAGATTTTTAACAGTGGAAAATTCCATCGCAAATTAGCGATGGATTTTCGTGGAATCTGTAAGGGATATTTTCTAGGATTTTTGTTTTAACTTGTATTAAAATATCACCGTCGAGTTTTGATTTCCGTCGCTAAACCACCGCAAATTGCAATTGTTTAACGCCATCATTTTTTCGTCGCTGAATTCCGTTGCAATTTGAAGCAGTCTAACGTCATTTATTTTTTAAAGCTATTTTGCAGCAGGTATTCAAGGGATTTGCAAGGGACTGATATGTGTACTCTTCTTAAAATGTTTACTTTTATAATTTTAATAAGTAATTGATAAGTAAAATTTAAATCTAAATAATTAATGTGAATAACAATATACTAATAACAAAATATAAACAATTACTATTAATAGTAAATAAAGTTCAATAGTTAGTATTGATTAATTAATAATTGCTAAATAATTAAGAGATAATAATAATAATTAATAATATGGATAAATAAGTAATTTTAAATAACTAATGGTTTAATAATAATTGACATATTTAATATTTAATAATTAATGGTTTACAATTGATAATTCATAAATTATGATTAACAATTTAAATTATTTTTATGTTATATAATGATTTCTAATTTATATTTTTAATATTAATAAGTATTATTTAATAGTTTATAATTATTTTTAATAATTATGAAGTAATATTTTTTGTAATTTATAGTTTTACGAAGGATATTTTTATTCATTCTTTACTTCCTTTTTGGTAAATTACCGTAAATATTCATTTAACATGTAATAACAAATAAATATAATTAACAATTAATTTTTTCTATCAAATAACTAATGTCAAATACTCAACAATTAATAAATAATTTTTAATAATTAATGTTCCGTTACTTTTACTGGAGCGAAATTTTAGCTCCAACAATTTTTGGCTCCAACTCAAATTCCACCAGTGCAATCTCGAAATTTTGGCACCAAAACATATTATTTTTCCTCCGTCCGCCTTTTATTTGCGTAATAATACCTAAATATACAACACGTTGCCATTTTTTTACAGATCCAAAATTCAATTTCAGATCCAAAGTAAAACCGCAGATCCAAGTAAAACATTTCCTGCTCATTTAAATTTCAGATCCAAGTAAAACCGCAAATTGCTTCTTTCTCATCCCTGGTCAGCCTCTCTCCCATCCATCACCGCGAACCGCAGATCCGAGTAAAACCGCAGATCAAGGCCTACTGTTATTCGTGATAGAGCTCCGATTACATTTCTAGTAGCTTCTTATTCATTTTTGTTTTTGTTTGTTTGATTTTCTAGATCTAGTTTGGTTTTGTCCACAATTTTTTTTCCGATTACGTCTTGTTTTGACAAAGGTAAGACAGAGTATGCTAGTGGATTAGTGTTGAGAACGAGAAGTTAACGAACGAATATTCAAAGGTTGCTAGATTTGGATGTAAAGAAGAGTACTGTTGGGATCGTGATTATGGCCGCAACTATAACAGGAAATTTCAGCTTTTGATGTCAATATCCAAGAAATTATATTATATTTAATTAATCACAGATGTTTGAAATTTGATTTGGTCCTTTAAATTCTAACTCTTTCATGTTATACATAATTCATATCAATTGTCAATACATGTTATAACATGGACATATTTCACTAGTATTGTAGTCCTGTTATGCTGATGGAAGATTTTCTTCTGTTAGCATACCATGAACACTGAATTGGTTATTATCTAAGAATTGGTATACTAGTTCATTCGGCATGATAGCTGTTAATTTATCATTTACAGTATGGTAAAATTTGCATAATGTTATTTCAAACTTGATGGTGGTGACTCATTTTCATTTTTCAACTTCATATCTTGTTTCTACATTTGTAAGTGATTGATTTGTTTCAAAAATTCTATTTAAATGGCATTTTTTGCATTTTTTTTCACAAACGTCTTTTATTAGATGATCCGGTGAAATGTATATTGACGCGTCATTATGGTACAAAAAATTAGAATTAATATAAACTGAACTTTTCTAATTTTGGGGTATATGATGATTCACCGTTACTAGTGTAACATATGCTAATTTATTGTTATATCAACCTTTGGTGTACTTACATTATTGATAGTGGTAACCAAATTTGTTTTTTGTTTTATTGTTAAAGATGAAACGATAGTGATATACTAATAGATAAGATTTTTTTGATGATACAAAGTAGAAAGGGAATGATAACCCAACAGCAACAAAGGCAACTAAGCCTGTAGCAACTACTACATTACGCATCTAAGACATGGAAACTGTCCAGGTGAAGTATATTTATTAGGCCCACGTTGCTGCTAGTCAAGAAGTTGCTTTAATCTGTCATGCTTCGATAGATTAGATTTCCCTTTTCGGAACTTAATTTACCCGATCAAGTGTAGATTAACAATGAGAAAACTGAAATCAAATATTGGAAAAGGATTATCTAGGTATATTAAACAAAAATCCTAAGAGAGAGAATGCAAGGAGTATATGTTTATATAATATCGGAAAATAAATATTAAAAAATGATAAATCTCATGTGAATTTAATGACATAAAATGTACATTTACATGTTCGATTAGCAAAATAGACATAAAGCATTCATCATTGGTTACTGTTTCCCAACAGTCCATAAAATCCAGTTAAGTGCGGAAGCCAAATTTGTGAGATTGTTCAAGTATAGAAGTATGGCAAACAACTATTTTTGATGAGTCAGAAGTAGAAAGAATATTATAAAACAATTTTATTGTCATCAATATTTGTAGATATTAGTACATTTTTATCTAAGATCAACTTATGAGGTAAAGCTTCAAATTAATGAAACCATTCAAATCGCACGCTTGCTCAGTACTTTTCATGGGTGTTATAATATAAGTATGTTGGAAAAAAAATTACATTGATATAATCTGAAGCGTGCTATCCGATAACTCACATTTGGGTTAATTTTATTTTCAGGTCTCACCTTACCAGCATTGTTTGGGCAGTAGCGTTCTCTCATATTTGTCTACAATAAGGAATTAAGGGTAATGGTTATGTTAGTGGTATGTACACCTTATGTGTTGTGAACTCTTCGATGTAGTATCTAGTTTGGGTAATTAATGTTGTAATCCTTGTTAGACTTTATTTTGATTATTCATATATTATTTTTATCAAAAGAATGGTTCAACACTTTTTGGTTTATTAATTTTGTATCTCATTTGCTACAGTATTTTGACATTGATTGTAAATGACATGTATTATATTGTATTATTTTGTGTTAACCGTCTTTTGTCATTGATTGTAACAGTCTTTTGTCATTGATCGTAACCGTCTTTTCATATAACCCATCTTCTCATCGGCTGTCTTTGCACACGTCCAACGGACGTGCGTACGTATTGGATCAGAAGGGAAATAGCAGCGGATTACCAACAAAAAAAGTGTGGTTAAATTTACTTCAATTTTATTTCTGTCGCTAATCCATGGCAATTAGTAAGGGTTTACCAACGTCTTTTATAAATAATAATTTATTATAAATTACTTATCCGTCGGTAAATAGTCGGTAAATAAATTAAAATTAAATTAATAAATAAAATAATTTTTTTATTAAAAAATAGTAAAATGACGGAAAACTATCGGAAAACTCGTGCTATATTCCGTCGCTAAATCTGAAACAATTACCGTCATGGTTTTTACCGACCACCAAGTTACATAGGAAATCCGTCGCTAAGGCCTATTTAGCGACGGATTTGAAGCAGATTCTGCCGCTGCTATTTGCTGTTTTTCTTGTAGTGAACTCATTAAGGTGCACCTGTTTGTCGAACACACAATATATTTCTCTACTAAACAGTAAATCCATAACTGCTCAGCATGTATATATATATATGTACGTATCACCAGTTTTACTCCATGCTATAGTTAAATCTTTAATTAGATTTGAATGTAAAAAGGGAATTAATTTTTACTGATAACACAGTGGGCGTTTGATATGGAGTACTACCAGTTTTGCTCCATGGGATGAGTAGGTTGGGAGTGAAATAATGAAATAATGAAATATTTGGTTTGGTTTTATTTATCATTCATTCTCATATGGGTTTAATCATTCCAATATTGTTATGAGTTAAATTAACAATCACCCAACACAACCAGCAATCAATTAATTGATTAGCTTTTCAAATATGTATCTTTTATATATATTCAAAATCATATTTTCAGTGCCAAACCACAAACACCAAACTCTAACTAAGTTTTGGTTTTTACACCAGTCAATTGGAATCATATAGATATCCCCCTTTTGAAACTCAAACATAAATGTTGATGATGATCGATTAATCGCCAGGATCATCTCCAGGAGACAAGAGTGTGATTCTATATCTACCCAGTATATTTGAGACTTCGAATACACGTTAATTATGCGTATATTCAAATTCTTCTTATACTCGGTAGTCCAAATTCAAAATAAAATAGTCAAATACGTATAATAAGATATAATTTTCGAAACCATATTCATTTTTGTAAATAATACTCTTCGAACTCATTCTAGGGTATTACTAACCTTATCTTTAACGAGTTCTCCTTATAGGATATTACTAATCTTATCTCCGATGAATTCTTTCATTCAGTTCTAATGTGCCTTATTCTCTAGCTTTGTAAACCAAAGCTCTGATACCACGATGAAACAACCCAAAAACCCCATCCGGCCTAGACCTAATGAGAAGTCGGATTGTTTTGAAAACATGACTCATCAAAACACAAAAATAAGAACATTTCATTGCTATTAAAACAATTTACATCAGAGTATAAGAATATTAGAGTTCAGATAAATAATATACAGCAGAAAATATCAGAGATTTAAATTACATTTAAACACATAAACATAATTTGCAGCGGAAAACATCAACTACCACAATTAAAAGAAATACACAGATAGAAAGCTTTCCGAATATTACTCCAGCTGGAGTCCAGGATCCTGGGGAAAGAAATATCTGCAAAAACCAAAACTACAAGCTGTCCGTGTGGAAAATATAGGTACCTAGAGTTTAGGTGGAAACATTAAAGTCCGAGTCGGTCATGAGGCTGGTGTGAGAACTAAAACAGTTATTAACTTGATTTTAAAGTTAGGTAAATCAAGGGACCACGTCATATAACATGGAATGGGTTTACCCCCAAGAATAACAGCGCATAAAAAACAGTACACTGCTAAATAAAAGGACAATGAAGCTATTATAAGACTCGGGTCCCATCACACAATGCAACGCAAGCCGGAGGATAGAATTTTACCTCATAATAGCCAAATATTCTTGGTACATGAAATTTCATCTTTTATTATTACAATAAGTGAAGAAATTAACTTCAAATATAATTGTATCAATCATAGGCGGCATAGTACCCCATCCTACTATGTCGCCATCTGTGTAGTTAAAGCGCTCAACGGATCCAATGCGGCGGAGGTGCAAAAAGTTGTAACGGGGATAAAGCAAGGAAATAGCAGGATATATCATATTAGTCTAAAATAACATATAAAACTCATATTTAATGCTTTTACCAATATATAAATGACAAATAAATAGAAAATTAACATTCTATTAAATTATAATTAGTACATTCTTAATTTTGAATAAAAGCACGTACACATATATGAAAATAAATTTGAACTCTTATTTAGTTTGATTAAATTTAATAGAATATTATAATATTTTCTATTTTGGAAAAATATATGTCAAAAAATTCTATTATAATACCAATTTTATGCATTTTATAATGTGTAAATGTCTGATCTCAATTCATTTCTTTTATAGAAGATATAGTCGAAATAGCGGAATATAGCTAAAATAATGGGATATATCGGGAATATCGGAATGTAGTTGGGCTTAAAGCGGAAAGGCTATTTCAAAGGCTATTTGTAAATAGCGTAGCGGTAGAAATCCGCTACACGATATAGCGGGGATATTGCGGGGTAATAGCGGGGCATAAACTGCATAGGTCGCCATATAGGTTTACAATTAAAACCGAAAAATGTCGTATATGGAAGTTGGATTTCCATCATGATGGCTACCGATCCGAAAGATCGATCGCGTAGTGTAATACTCAACGGTTTATGTCTAGGCATTAGAAAACACCGTAATACACATCCGCACTATATCTATGAAATCGACTATTACTGCGGCTTACATACCAGCTAGAGAAAACACCATTTACTTTATCCTTATGAGAATCGGGGGGTGTGCCATATCCCTACCAGGTGTGGAGCGACCACAACAAGCCCATCCCTGTCGACCGAATCCATCCACATCTCGAAAGTATACTGACCTAACCATCAGTTCACCATCATACCAGTGTGTGAGGCTCACGAATTAACGGTACACAAAGCCGCACTACTTAAAGCTATGCTTTTGATCATCATCCACCAAGCTCCGCTTTTCAACAAAAGCTTGGATCACTGCAACTCAACATGCCACATTATCAGTACATGCCATACCATTGATTTCAACCAATATATAACTTCTAAGCTCGTACGTCTCAGAGAAGGGTGTTAAGCAAGAGAATAAATTCTCTGCTACCAAACAGATATATATTTAGCAGAGATCAATGAATACAGCATACAGAATACAATGTAAGACATACAATCCATTTGCAAGTCTGTTCTGGGTCTGAACAAAATCGGAGGTACCTTATTCCTCGTCTCATATGTACAATACAGGAGAGAGACCAACGCATATTCGAACAATCAACAAGTATGTCCAGACAACTACCACTGTAACCCCTTCAAGGCAGCAACTCCAATCATAGGCATCAACAGCAATCCATCCATTCGATGTGAAGATTGTCAGTCTTGCACTGTCTTCAATATCTTTGACTTTTAGTCGTCGTATCAATTATTCAGAATGGGTTAAACCCGGTCTTTCCGAATAACTCGCGTATCTTATAACCAAGTGCTATAACAACACATCATACGCCTCATTCCAATCCAGAATATTCTTTTATTCAAATATTCTTTACTTTGGGAAAAGGTTCCCATTAATTTATCAAAGATTATCACTTTTAAACTTATTGTTTAACCCATTCCTTGGAAATCATTTCAAAAGATTTTATAATATATTTTCTCAGTTTAAACCAAATTATGGTTATCAAACTAGTCGGGATTATCGCCTTACCGAAGTAACCATTTATTTCATTATTTCAACCCCAACCTACTCATCCCATGGAGCAAAACCGGTAGTACTCCATATCAAACGCCCACTGTGTTATCGGTAAAAATTAATTCCATTTTTACATTCAAATCTAATTAAAGATTTAACTATAGCATGGAGTAAAACTGACGATACTCCATTTCAAACATTTCATGAATTTGATAAATTAAATTATCTCATTCACATTTCAATCTAATTAAAGATTCTTTCAAACTTCATCTTAGTTTTAACTGGTTAAAGAACCAATGTCATTTAAAACATAGTTCACGATAAACCCAAAATCACATTCCATCAAAATGGAATCTTCATGGAAATCAAATCAGTCGTAATCAATATGAATTTCCATATCATACTAATAATATAAATGGGATAACGGCGAAGCCTTTTAAATTCCATATATAGTAATGGTCTTCCTTCATAGAAGCTCATCTCAATTATTACCAAATCGAATTCCATTCAATTCCAATTTTGTTTGTTAAATTGGAAAACTTTACTTTGGATATTTAACAATAAGATTTATAAATTCCAAATCATACCTGCACTGTTAATTGGGTTTTAAGAACAAATGTTATTTAAAACATTGTTCACAATGAACCCAAAGTCATCTTCCATTTAATTCTGATTTATAATTATAAATTGGAAAAATTCATTTATCTTAATTCAAGATTTATCTTTTCTCAACGGGGTTTTAAAAATGGTGTTATTTAAGACACCATTCACGATAAACCCAAAATCCAATTTGATATTAAATACATGGTTCTGAATAGAAATAATATCGGCTTATATTCAATATCAAATTCTGAAACCAACAAATATCGTATTGGGAATAACGATATCTATATCTTCCAAATTCCTCAACAATATATGTATAATCATGGAATCTAAAATCAAAATGTTCCGAAGATTATTTCCATTCAAATCCATTCCAATTTATTCGTTGGAAAACTCTGGTTATTTTAAAACCCATTTCTCAATCCAATTTATTATTTCTAAAAATCATTGGATTAATATTATAGTTATTACCTAGTTCATTTTGATAAAAATATATTTTTATCTTTTAAAACTTGGGATTTTTCATCCAAAATCTTTCCAAATCATTCATTATGATTTTACATGATTTTTCCATCTTTTTAATAATTTTATTAAGGCCCTCACAGTTGGTTTCCAATAACGGCCAACAAATTGATGAGCGACCTTTTCTAAAATTGATTTGGGAAATTTGAAATCCAACCATTCAAATTTAAATATTTTATACTCATTTTAAAGATCTTTTCGATACGAACCCAAGGTTTCAGTTTTAGGAGAATTTGACGGTCGGATCTCCCATTACATCAATTTGAAGTAAATGGCTGAAATTCGCGAACAGTTGCTGCGCGGCGCGTTCTATTGAAGCCATTAAATATATGTGATATATTTGTCATCGATTTCCATATAAAACATATTTTATAAATCATTTATAAATTCATTTTAAAACGATTTCAACTTTCTTTTCAATTTTAAATCGAAACTGAATGTCCCATATCATTATAATATTAAAATGATACTATTTTCAAAATATCAGAATTTGAAATCACATCTTTTCGATATTCATTATAAAATAAATAATATCGATAGAAAATTCTGTTCGAGTAAAAATGCCGCACTTCTACTTAACTCTGCTCCATATATTTCAATATTTTTGTGTCCATCCAAAATCGAACATCAAAATCATATTTTGATTCTTTACTGAATATTATTTTAAAATAGTCCTTTATATCCTGAATTGGAATCAGACTCAACCAATTACCATATAATTTTATTTATATGGATTCCATACGTCACGTGTATTCAAAAATAGTGATAAACAGTTATTAAACAGTCAATTCATAACCAGAGTGCAATTTACAACTGTATAAGCATTAAATAAATAAATAACGCTTATAACAGTCTGTCAATCAATCGGTTGACAAACAATTAAATCCAAGGGAGATGTGAATTAATTATCATCACCAGACCCGTGCGGGGTTTTCAAACAACAACAGTGAATTCAAATTAATCAATGGTTAATAAATTTAACCAATTCTAATTTGATTCAAATTAATTTTCTAGTTAACCAATTTTCACTGTCTAAATTATAAATGGATATTTATAATTAAATTTCAACTACTAAATTAATGTTAACATTATCTTTAAAGTGTTAAACATTTCAACATCACGAACAAAACATATCACGGTCAATTAACTCATCCATGGTTTTCAAACAACAGTGAATGTGAGCTAACAGGCACCGTATAACAGTTTTTGATAATTAAAACATATAAAAATCAATACTGGCAATCGCTACATTAAGTTATAAAATAAATAACTATACAAATATTTTAGCAAAAGAATTCTCACATTGGTTTCCACTCCATCAGCCTTTATTTCTAATTTCATTTTCAAACTGAATTAAACGCGCATTTAATTTAGCTGAAAATCCAATTTGCTCTGTTTCCGTTCTGGTCAGTTCGATGTTGTAGTGTTCGTCCAATCGCATCGCAACTGAAATCATTGAATTCCGATGTCGTATGAAGAAGATATGATAATTAATACATTAATTACATAAATAATATAATTAAATTAATTAATTACATATCAATAACACTAATCCTTCTTCATCATTTCCTTTAACCCGTCGAACCCATCATCACGAGAAGAAACGCCTGCACGGGCTTCTCACCATCGATCCAGACATGATCCATCACCACCATGCGATGCGCCTTCGCATCTCTATCCCATATTGGCCACCTGGTCAAACTCGAGCTCCCATAGAGCTTGAAAATCAACCTCAAAGCTCGCCACTTCGTGGAAGAAATTCTCCCCAACCACTAAACCGTATACGATCACGTCCATTCACAATGAAGAGCTCGGGATGTAGAACAACTTCTTGATTATAGGTTTTCAGAAATAATTCGTGGATTAAGAGAATCGATAGGAGGAAGAATCAAACATAGCAGCTGTTCGTTCTATTTCATCTCGGCTCAAAAATAGTTGACCACAGTGACTAATTTTTTAGGGTTTGACTTATTTCAAGGTTATATATACCATGGTTTTAATGTTATTTAATTCCAATAATACTTGTTTATCGATCCGAACTCCAAATCAAACCAAACGAGTAATGTTTCTAGCTAAATACCCCATTCCCAACACAATGGAATATGTTTCGTAAGCCAATTCGACAGTTTCGATCAGTTTTTCTCAAAATTAAAATATAAATTAATATAACGGTCAATATTGAATTTGAACGTACATTTTAATTTACCGAGGCCACATACTGACCTAAAAAATTACGAATATTGAAATCTAGCTATGCTTTGACGATTTGGTCCTAACAAAATTAATTTCGTCGAATTTGGAGACCGTTTGAAAAATGACCTTTTAATCGATCAATTATATTCAAATTGAAATTTCAAACACGTTTAAATTCACCACGCTCACATGTTAATTCCAAAAAATTTGAAATTTTAAACCTGACAATAATTTGACATTCCGGATCCAACAAAAGTGGTTTCGTCAAAAGCTGAGGTCGTTTGCAAAATGGCTATTTTTAAGGGGTATATATGTATATATTATTAATATACATATAAATTCTATAGCGACTATTCTGAATTTTAAACTGATCATAACTTTCAATTTATAATATGAAATCTTAGTTTCTCACATTCGTTATAAAATTACAGTTCAAAATATTCCAACATTCCTTGTTTCATCAATTTCTGATTTATTTTGAATCCTATACATTCAACTGAAATCAAAAATCGAATTTTCAAACTAACGCCCATTTCGAGTTCGTTTTAATTAAATTTTAATTTTATACGTTCTAATTTTGATTTAAATAAATTTTAAATCGTTAATTCTCAAAATAAATCATTTTAAATTATTAGAATGCATCATAATAGCTTAAATTAAAATTTTAAGACAACAAAATACCTATGAACTTTGTAACGCAACTGCCCCGTCTTCACTTTCTATCATAGAACTCCCAATCAACTCAAAACCTTCAAATATATCTATGGTCGTGTACATGCTTGAACCTTTGTGTACATTATTCTCACCGACACATTTAGCAATTGTATACTGCCTTCCCTATAAACACTTCAAAATTTTTGGAAATTCGTTTTTCTTTCCTTGCTAGAAAGAATATTATAATTTATTTAATTTTGTCAAATAAAAAAGTATTAAAATTTTCTGTTAGAATATTTGGGCTATACATACCTTTTCTTGATCTCCCATTACGTCATAAAATTTTTTCTTAACTATTCTGTAAACCTCACGGTCTTGCAAAATTATTGCAGCAATGACACTATTATCTTCAACAATAACACATAATCTAAATCTACACACAAACACACACGCATATATAAAAGCTATTAGTAGGAAAGTGAGAAATTTTTTCTCTAGCATTACAGAAAATTACCTCACGTCTGGACTGGGTACGCTTTTTTTACAATTAGGATATTTATACTTCCCATCTTTCTCCTCAACTTCTTGATCAGTACATGCTAAGCAAGCATCATAATACCAAGTTTGTTTCTCTTTTACATTTCTAACAGTTACTTGACAAATAACTTCTTTCAGAAATTTATAAAATATGGTAACTTTAGGTACTTGAATAGGAATGACAAATAAAAAATAAAAAAATTTAAAGTCTAGGGAGTACACCTCAATATTCATATTTGAAGTTCCTTATCTCACTAATACTCAGTATTTGATAATCTCCGGTAATCATATCGTTAACATCAACTTTTCCTTCGTTGAATCAATAATATCCAACCTACATATTTTATAAGTTTAATTTTTGATTTATATTGTATCTAAAAAATATATTATATTGCATTTCAATAAAACTCAAATGTACCTCTTTCTCATTTCAAGAACACTGTGATGATTGTAGTTGATGAAAAACTGTGTTGCACCAACATTGGTCATATTAGGTTGCTCTACAATATAAGAAACGTCATGTTATTAAATTTTCACATATTAAAGTAATTGATAATCAATAACATAACTGGACCGATGGATGAGAGAATTGAGCTATACCGATGGAGAAAAAGGGGTAAATCCTACCAAATCATATTTTAATAAAATTTCTCAATTATGAATAACATAAAAGTCATACTAAAATTATACCTTTAAATGAATTCAACCTACAACTTGCCACAATGATGATAACTATACATATCCAAAAGAATTAGGGAAATATTTATATACATCCAAAAGTAGTGAGTAGTATATACGGTCAATTTATTTATGAAAGGTTGCATGCAAAATTTTAGGGAAATAATTATACATACCAAAAGTAGTGAGTATTAAGTGATATTTAAAAAGTGAGAATCAATTTCAGTATTTCAAGGTAGGACCAATAGTTGGAATAATTAAATGACCTTGATTGGATGAAATAATTAAATGAATTAGGGATATAAATGAAAATTCAGAAATGTAAGATTAGTGGGAATTATCAAACCGACCGTTAGGGAGGTTTGCTTACAGTGAGTGGCTAAAAATGAATTTCTCTGAAGCCTATAAACAAGTTCCGTGTTTTCATCTCCCTCGACGCGATTTTCTCTCCTAATTATTTTTCTTTCCAAATTTCTCTCCCATTCAATTCTCAATTCAAATTTCATATTGAACTCCTCCTTTTTCGCATACATTACCTACTTTCCCTCCTTCTAGAAATCTAATTCAAATTCACCAGAGTAAACTCACATTCAACCATGGTATCTTTCGCGAGTTCCGCACCGAATTTGAAACCCTAGCGAAGATCCGCTATTCGAACCTCATCAAACTCCTCATATTTTGCTTCTTCTGCCCAGATCGCACCATCATCTACGAGTTCATCCAAAACGGTAATGGGAGATACGTACTTTTGTTGCTGAATCGTTTCCGACTAGATCGGGTAATATCAATAAGATTAATACTTTTAGTTGTATCATTAACACATATGCTAGGAAAAAATGCACATTATCACTATTTCAACATTAGTCAACAAAATTCGTCCACATGTGAGAAATCTCCCTAACTTGATTCGTTTCCATGGTATGCAGTTCACATTGTTAATAGTTGTATAAGATTACGGTCAAACAACTTAAAGTTGGGTCCTTTTATCAACTATATTATAACATTTAATGTCATATTTATCAATGATTTCATTGTAGAATATCCATTACATATATAATTATAATTGATATCCTCCTGAGCTTAATTGTTGCATCTCCCTTTGATGGTCAAAATGTATTTTGCTCAAAAGCTTAAGAACTTCCACAACGTCCACATGAAGTTGAAACTTAAAAACGCCAATATACTTGTTCCATATACAGGACGTCACCATTATTAAACTGCTTTTGTTGAAATTCTGGCAGTAATTCTGTGTTGCAATTGACCTTAAATAATTCTTCACACAACATGCAGAAAAATGGTAGTAGCTATTATGAATATCAATTAAGGCTTAAAAAAGGGTTAACCTGGAGTTTCATTCAATATGTGAGAGTTCACAATGAATCCATTAGTATATATTTGACCTTGCAACTATGTTGCTATATGCTTTGACATATATTTTGCTTGTAGTTTAGCACAATATTTCCCCGATGAATTTAAACTTTTTAAATGTCACAAAAATGTACCTATTAAACCTATAAGATTGTGTTTAAGAAATTTCATATTATCATGACAAGGTAATTATCTTAATAATTTGGATATAAAGTTCCTAATTTTAATGCAAAAATCAGTGAAATGGAAAACTTCTAAGCCTTAAAGAAGTAAAAACTATGAAGTAAAAAAAAAGAGCTAACCTAGAAGAAATCAAATTAGTCTATATTTAACTTACATGTATTAAGACCTGTAATAATGCTGTGCTTTAAGTTTCCATGGTTTTCAAGCTAAACGTACATATGTATGAAAGTTCATTTATTTATAGCGATTTGTTCTCACATCACTAATTTTGTTCCAGTTTTTTGAAAACTCATTGTGTTTGAATATTACTGTTGTTAGATTATTTTTAGGCACACTACAGATAACCATATCATCACTGCATAGTATATCTTTTGGCCTTTGGAAATTATTGATTAGCTAGAATTTTGATTGTCTCATCCTCTCGCTCGCTCCTAAGCTAAAATTATGTGATCGGTGTGGCTTGAAAGATAAGCTACTGTTTTGTTGTTTTGTCTCTTGCACCAAGAATTTAGTTTAGTGTGATAGAGATAAGATTTCTATTATTCAACTCTTTTTTATTGAAGTTAGAATTATAAAGTATGATTTCACTATGCATTATGACTGTTTCAAACAGTCTATAACTAAAATCATCTTTGAACCTTAATATACATTGTCATTGTTATATCAAATAGTTTGAGCATGGATTGAAAAGTATAAATATAAATATGATTTTACTAGCATTTATGTGATTATGGCACTTTAAAGTTCAATATTGAGAGTAAATGGATTGAAAAATATAAATGCTAATTTGAGTATAAATTCGTCATTAAGTGACTTGCTAATTTTTAACTGATACCACATTATTAATCATGAGTTGTGTGTATTCTTTTCTGTTTGACCTGTAACTAGAAAATTATGTGGAGAAAAATCGATCAAGAGGCAATTTAAGCAGTCGAAAAGGTTATTATATAGTTGTGTTTATGATATTTATTTCATGTTATATATCTGGTTTAATTTAGACTGGTGAACAAATAGATTCAAATATCAATACTTAATTTTTGAAATTATTTTATCTCTTTTGAGGTAGAAACATTTTAATATTTTGCTTTGATATTCAAGGTGAATTGTGGAATGCTTGATATTTACCATTATGAAATTGTCAGGCTCAGAGGAACCTATCGATCACATCCTCCATCCTTACCATTATAATGCTATATTTGATGTCTTACTCATGGAAGAACCTTACAAGCCCTCCTTGTTACAGTGATTGTTTGTTCCAACTCTTGCTTATTGGGAACACTGGTGTTGGTAAATCTTGTAAGCTAATGTACGTAAGGTAGTAAATATACCGAACATATACAATAAAATTTTCAGAAAAATATTAAATTTATTATTAGAGTAATTTTGCAAATGCATGATTTTCTTATATAAGTGAGTATGTAAAACTTTCATTGAACATATCTTTTCTCCCAATATGTATAATAACTTGATGAGGACAACTTTAGGGTTGGCCTCAAAAGCAATTTGGTCTTATACTTTACAGAAGTATAGGAATTTTCAAGCTACACTGATTTATAATCTTATAAATGAACTTTTAAGTATTAACTGTTCATATTAGGTTATAGAATATGCTTACAGATGATGAGTAAACATTATTGATTTTTACCTGATGCTTACAGATGATGAGTAAACATTATTGATTTTTACCTGTCTTGGTATTTATATATGGTCCCTTCATGAACTGATATAACATCAAAACTATTTAATTAACTAACGTATATTACAAATTCTACTTTAATTGCTCGCTAATTCTAATTACAATATTTTGTTTTATTTAATGAGGTTTAGCTACAGGTATAGCAATAGCAAGAAATCACATAAAATAGTCCATTTTCAGTTGGAATTGGTTGCTGCTTATGATCTACTTTTCAGTCCAACTATAGAGACTGTTTTCTTTTATTATCTTCAACAATTTTCTTATGTATTATAGTTCCATCAATCCTGTCATCAAGTTTGCATGGAACATTCATAAAATAAAAAATAATATTTACTCAAACGCTTATACATTGGTTGAATAAATAGAAGCATTGTTTATTAATCTTTGATGGTGGGGTTCTATTTACATGCATGTTTTATCTTTAAGCATAAAGTATATTTGATTATCGAACAATCTGATGACATTAAAATGATGCCTTGTGAGTGCTTTTTATTCATAAAAATCCACTTTTGTTCTTGAATATTTTAATCAGGAAACAAGCACTTTTTACTGTGTGATTAAATCATCTGAATGATTGTATTTAACTTTCTTAGCATATATTTAGTACTTGTAGTCTAAATCAACATTGGTGTTTTTGATTTCTTTGTAAGAATGTGAATAAAAAAAGTTCCCATAATACTTGTGTACCACTCGAAATACGTATGTGTGGATACCCTGCAATACCCTTAGAATTACATAGTGGTGCATGCTTCATTATTTCATTCAACATTCTTAGAGAGAAAATCTTCCTAATGATAGACGGTTCTTTAAACATAAGCTAGCGGTAAGACTGAATCAATATTTTTTCTTACAGAACACACCTGTGTTCAATCCGATTGAACTTAACTCCGCCCTCATTTGCATTTTAATGCCGTATATGACCATTTACCAATATGCAGAGCATAAATTTTCTTGTTACAAATCCCATTTTGCATCCATCTGATTCTAACATTAGATGCCAAGTAATTATATTAATAATAATGCCTCTTCATTTTCAGGTTAGCAAATAAGGTGAATTGAATGTGAATTGAGCACGGACTATTTGTGGTTGAATAAGAGCATGTTAGTGCTATAATGGATGTTGTCCCAGTTGTCAAGGCCTTCTTGCGTACCGTTATGCATTATTTTCATGTTTATATATGTATAAAAATAAATTAAGTCGATGGTAATTGATGCTGAAATTTAGTCATTCATGTCTGATGTATTTGAGTGTATTCTATGTAACATTTGCCTTTGTTGGCTTTGTTCAAGATGTTTGTTAGATTTGCAACTTTTTACTAAATGTTAGTCGACAACAGCTTATGCCTTGCAAATGTTATTCTTATTCCTATTTCAGCACGATACTCCGTGAATGTGGATGACAACATTTTAAGCTTAATTGGCTCGTTTGTTTCTATAATGCAATATAATATTATAGTTTGAACTCTGAATGAATGGTGCCAGCAGTAATAAATTCAAGCTGTCATAGGAGCATTCATTTGCGTCTGCAGCATATATTAGTTAATAAATGTATTTGATGATGGAGGTTTTTATACGAACTTCAAATAATTGATTAATTTTTCTCTCTTACGTGGAAAACAACACAATGTGGGTAAATTTTGTTTTTTATTTGTCTCTCTTTGTTATTAGAGGCTTCATTTTTAGAGGCACTTCTTAATCTGTCTCTCCTATATTTAAGGGAAAATTAGTATAATTATGTGCCCTTAATTAGATTAACAAAGTCAACTTTTTTTACCTTTGTTATTTCCAAATTTGGTAGTGTCTTAAGTATGCTTATCTTAATATTCTCTACATATATATATATTTTTTCCCTCCCTTTTTTGTTTATTAACAATACATAAGGTGGATACAATGGTTTCTTATAAGAACGATGAGGGGTAAAGAAGATTGAGCTTGATTTTTTTTAATTGTCCATTCACATTTGTATATAAGTATGTGCTTTTGAACTAGGCATTTGTGCACCTTATTGTTATTTGGAACTATTTTGGTATTTGCATGCATTGTTTGTGGAGAAGGGATGTATGAAATTTTATTGAGCTATAATGATTCCATGCCAGCAACAATCTTTCACTTGTCATTTTTGCTTTAAAAAAAGTCGGCTTTTATTATGGAAGTTTGGATACAAGTAATGAAACATAAATTTGTATAGTCCTTTATTCTTGCACCGCAAGAAAAAAATATACCGTCTGTGAGATTTTTAGTTTTTTGGTTGAAAAGGTCCGACTGTTTATATAAGATATTTAACAAATCTTGAATTGAAATAGGACTTGCTTTTACCTGTATAAACATTGTTGAATGCCTCACCTTTTTAGGGTTAGTATTGTCCAGATTGAGTCCATGAACGAAAAAAAAAACAGATCACTATTATATTTCAACTAATCATCAATTATTCAGCTGAATCAAGTTTTTTGTTAGAAGAAATAAAAAAACGGAGTTCAACTTAAGTTTTATTTTCAGCATTTTTATTTCAACAATTTCAGTTTTTCAAAATCAATGATACGTTTAAGTGATTTATTTAAATAAATTAGTTCAATAGTTTTTGATTTATTTATTACATCCATTATTGTATTTTTTAAATTAAATATCCACTTATATATATAAGTGAATATTTAATTTAAAAAATACAACATATATACGTGTGTGTGTGTGTTGAACTTATATTTGTTTCGTTTCTCCTTTTATTTCTTTAATCCATTAATAGTTTAGAGCTACAAAATAGCTAAATATTAAGATTATATTGATCCTAGTTGATATATAATAACATTTATATATGTGTTTGTGACTGATCCAAATTAATACATTTCTTAATCTTAACTCGGTTTACATGTAAAATTCAGTTTAATTGGATTCCACTTTTTTAGTTATTTTCATTTTCTTATAAAGTATACTATAATTTTTTCATTGAAATCTGACTTGTAATAAGTTTCGATAAATAATCCTATATTCGATCTTGAATACCTTAACGGTCGGTTTCCCCACCGCTGTGGGTAACACCAGTTATATATAGAAGATAGAAGATGAAAGCTCAATTCTGATTCAAAGTTCAGTTCCAATCCCTAAAAAAGAACATAGTCCACCACGTGTCAAGTGCCTGCATCTAGCGGCTCTATTCTCTTCCGCCTCTTTCAACCATTAACCCATCCATTCATTTTCTACCCGACCAGACAAAATACTTCACTCCCCAACTGCCTTCTTGAAACGACCCAAACTTCCCCGTAAAGGAAGGCCTGGATTGCTTTGAGAACAACACACATCAGGACACAAACAGAAGAACATTTTATTGCTATTACAACAATTATATCAGAGTACAAGAATATTCCGGAGTATGAATGCATAATATACATTGGAAATACAATATCAGAGTTTAAATTACATTTAAATAGCAGCGGAAAAATAATACAAAACACAACTGAAAGAAATACACGGATATAGAGCCTTCCGAATATCACTTCAGATATAGATCAAGATCCTGTGAATGTAATATCTGCAAAACCAAAACTACTAGCTGCCCGTGTGGAAAATATGGGCACCCAGAGTTTAGGTTAAAACAATAAACTCCAGGTCAGTCATAGGACTGGTGTGAGAACTCAAAAACAGTTATTAAGTTGATTTTAAAGTTAGGGAAATCAAGGGACCACGCCATATAACACATAACGAGTTTACCCCCACGAATGCCAGTGCATAAAAATAAAAAGCGCAATGCTAAATAAAGGAAAATAAAGCTATTATAAGACTCAGGTCCCATCACACAATGCAACGCAAGCCGGAGGATAGAGTTTTACCTTATAATAGCCAAATATGCTTGGTACGCGAAATTTATCTTTTAATATTAGTATAAGTGCATAGTGCAGAAATCACTTTCGAAAGTAAATGTATTAATCATAGACGGCATAGGTACCATATACTATGTCGCCATATATAGGGTTTACAATCAAAACCGTAATGTCGTATTGGAAATTGGTTTTCCATCATGAGATCAAGGCTAGGGATCATCCTCTTCGATTCGAGACACTCTAGCAAATGCCTTAGGATTCCTTGCAGTGAACCCTTGGATCTTCAGGGCCGGTCCGCCCATAGTCAATGGCTGTATTAGTTATGCCTGAACACACGTTTCTCGGTTCCTTTGAACCTCCATATAGCCACTAACAACCTATAAATCCGAGGTACCTCATAATCTATCATCCACATAAGTAAAAATGTCAGGACTGGTAGGTCACTGACAACACTCTAGCTAGAAAGAAACGTGTGCACTCCCTGCAGTCCTAATCCCTTTTTTGACTCATACCGGGGTGTGAGGCTCGCGAAGTAGCGCTGTACACAAAGCTACACCTATACAGGCTATGCTTTGATCATCCCACAAGGCCCTGCTTCTCAACAAAAGCCTTGATCATTTGCATCTTGGCATGCCGCATCGACAATCCATAACATACCATTGATTTCTACCAATATATAACCTCTAAGCTCGTACATCTCAGAGAAGGGTGTTAAGCAAGAGAATAGATTATCCGACACCAAACAGATACATATTTAGCAGAGATCAATAAATACAATATAAAGGAATACAATGTCAGGCACGCAATCCATTTACCAGTCCGTTCTGGGTCTGAACGAAACCATATTCGATAGATCTCCAAATACGTGTGAATGATCACCAATTTTTTTCCCATCATCTTGGGTGTACGATCCAATCAAGATATCAATAATCATCCATTTGATATGGAAATTTCCCGATCTTCAGTAACAGTCTTCATCATCGATCTTCAGTCGTCGTATGAATTATTCAGAATAGGTTAAACCCGGTCTTTCTGAATAATTTGCGCAATTTAAAATCATGTGCTTTAAAACACAACCAACACCTCATTCCAATCAAGAATATTCTTTGATTTTAATTTAAACCAAATTAAGGTTTATTCAACTAGTCGAGATTAACACTTTACCGAAGTAATCATTTATTAATACCCCGTTCCCAACCTATACAATCCATGGAGTAAAACTGGTGGTACCCCATATTTAACACCCAATGTGTTACGGTAAACTCAATTACCGTTTTATCGTTCAAATCTAATTAAAGATTTAACTATCGCTTGGAGTAAAACTGGTGGTACTCCATTATCGTTCGTTTCTTGAATTAAGTAAATTTAGTTACTTTTATCCTCATTCTATCCAATTAAAGATTTATTAAAACTATATTTAGTTTTAATCTTCAAGAATCATTATTTAATGATTATTTAACTTTCAAGAAATAATCTTACCTTTAACTAGGTTAAAGAACAAATGTCGCTTAAAACATCGTTCACAATAAACCCAAAATCATATTCCAATTTAATATACTAAATTGAAAACTTCTATTTAGAATATTTCGCCAAATCTTAATTAAAATATTCATGAATTACCAATCTAAATTTCACTGTCAATCGGGTTTTAAGAACTAATGTCATTTAAAAACATTGTTCACAATCAACCCAAAAGTCAGTTTCACTTAATTTTCAGTTAGGTTTAATAATTGGAAATCTTATTTAAATCTTAATTAAAAGATCTATTATTTCTCAAATGGGTTTAAGAACTGTGTTATTTAAGAAACTATTCACGATAAACCCAAATTTTAATCAGATATTAAATACCGTGCTTTGAATAGAAATTATATCGATTTATGTTCAATATCAAATTCTGGAAACTAACGTATACTAAATCGGGAATAATGATATTAATATCTTCCAAATTCCCACAATAATATCTGTATAATCACAGAATCCAATATTGAAATAATCCGAAGATTATATCCATTCAAATCCATTCCAATATATGTATTGGAAAATCTTGGTTTTATTAAAACCATTTAAATCCTTTTATTCATTTTAATTAATTTATTAAAATAAATAAATCACTAATTTTGATAAATATATCTTTATAAACTTGGAATTTTCATTAAAAACCCCTTTAAAACATTATTATGATTTTACATAATTTTTCTCCATTTTTAAAATTTTTATTTTAGCTCGTACAGCCGGTTTCCAATAACGTCCACCGAACTGCACCTATATTGACCTTTTTTGAAATTTATTTGGACATATCTCCAAATCTATTCGTTAGATTTCAACTCTATTATATCCATTGGAAAGCTCTATTCGATACGAACCCAACGGTTCCAGTTTTTAGGAGAATCCAACGGTCGAATCTCCCGTTACATCAATTTAAAGATAACGGTCGAAATTCACGAACGGTCGCTGCGCGTTCTATTCAGGTTATTATATATATAATATATATATATATCATTGATTTCCTTTCTAAACATATTCTAAAATGTTTATAAATTTATTTATAAAATGATTCCAACTTTTATTTCAATTTTAAATCCAAATGGGATATGTATCGTAGGCTGATTCGATTGTTTTGATCATTTTCCGTTGAATTTACATTTAAATCACTATATTGAATTTTAAACGTACATTTCAAATTACCGGGGTCGCATACGAACTTTAAAAATTCCAGAAAAATCTTTTCTAGCTTCGTATTGACGATACGGTCCTAACAAAACTAGTTTCGTCGAATTCTGAGACCGTTGGAAAAATGGCCAATTTCCAGTCGATTAAAATCAACTAAAACTGGTCAAACGCGTTTTCCTTTGCCACGCTCACATATTGATTCGAAAAATTATGAAATTTGAAACCTAGCAATAATTTGACATCACGGACCCAACAAAACTGGTTTCGTTGAAATCCGAGGTCGTTTGCAAAATGTCTATTTTTAAGGGCCTGAATTCCATAGCGACTATTCAGAATTTTCAACTGGACATATCCTTTGATTCCCGCTATGAAATTTCAATTTTTCGGATTCGTTAGAAAGATTTTATCAACTAGATCTTATGTTTTTGGTTTCACTAAAATCCGGATTGTTTTGCACCCGGTACATTCAATTGAAGTTTGAAATCGAATTATCGAACTACCGCGCCATTTTCAATTCCTTTTATAATTATATATAATTATTTATATTCTAACGACGACGCGTATAAATATACACGTTCTAAATGTATTCAAAATAAATTTCTCGTCGTTTTTATTTAAAATAATCTATTTGAAATTTTCAAAATTCGCTAAAATTGCCAAAATAAAAATTTTAAACTGGCTTAGAATTTCGGGTTATTACAATCTCCCCCACTTTAAACTTTTCGTCCCCGAAAAGGAACAAAGTCGAAAGTGGTTTGGTTAATCAACTCTACGTTCGATCAGGCTTCCATTCTCCAACTTTTCAGTTTCTGAGAATTTTCAAATTTTCAAAAATTTGGCTAACACCCTAAATTTTCGAAAAATTTCGCCATAACCTCCCCTGCACCGGGAGCCACGGGAAAATCCCGAAATTGCCATACAGGCCTTCTGATCTCAAAAAGAAAAAGAAAAAGCCAAGCGGCTAGCCAATAGGCTCATAAAATCATCATCACCCAAACAAAACAGTAAATTATAGTAAACATGTACCTATTTGTCGGGCAAACAAATTTTATTCTTCGGCTCTAGCCTCCTTGCTATGACCTGTTCAATGAAAGTATATGTATATGCAAGCAAATGTGACCAATTTTCAATACAGTTCAATATTTGGTTCAATTAGGCATAATGGTTCAAAATTATCAAACAAATAATCAAACAACGCAAACATCAATCAATTAGTGAATTTAACGTTTCAAATTCATAAATTTGATACATATACTATAAAATCATGTTTTTGGTGCCAATTCACAACAATGTGTTCTAGCTATATAAGTTTTGGTTCTCACACCAGTCTAATGGAAATATATAGATATCACACTTTCGTCACTCGAATATAAATACTGATGATGATGCACCATCATCAGAATCATCCCCGGATGTCTAGAATGTGATTCTATATCTATCCAGTATATTAAAACTTCGAATATACGTTCATGACGCGTATACGCGAAATCTATATATACTCGATTGTCCAAATTCAAAAAAAAGAAATAACCAAATACGTATAAAATGGTTTAAATTTTCAAAATAAAATTGTTTTCATTTGAAAAATATACTCTTCACACTCGTTCTAGGATACTACTGATCCTATCTCTAACGAGTCATTCTAATTGGATATTTCTAATCCAATACCTGATGAATTCTTTCGTATGGTTCTAATGTGTCTTGTTCTCGAGCTCTGTAAACTAAAGCTCTGATACCAAACTGACACGACCCGAACTTCTCCGTGAAGGAAAGCGCGGATAGCGTTGAGTACAAGACAAAATAGAACGCAGACGGGAGAACATTTCATTGTTATTACAACAATTCCATCAGATACAAGAATATACAGAGTATAAATGAATAAATTACATTCGATAAATATCAGAGATTACAATAAATTACATAGCAGTGGAAAATAATACAAAGCACAACTGAAGGTGATATACGGATACAGAGCTTTCCGGATATCATTCCAGCTGTAAACCAGGATCCTGTGAATATAAATCTGCAAAACCAAAACTACTAGCTGCCCGTGCGGAAAATAGGGGCACCCAGAGTTTAGGTTGAAACAATAAACTCCAGGTCAGTCATGTGACTGGTGTGAGAACTAAAACAGTTATTTAAAACTTTACTTTAAAATAGAGTAATTCAAGGGACCACGCCGTATAACACGGAACGGGTTTCCTCCCAAGAATAGCAGTGCATAGAATAAACAATCGCAATGCTTTTTCGAAAAATGAAGCTATTATAAGACCCAGGTCCCATCACACAATGCAACGCAAGCCGGAGGATAGGGTTTTCCCTTATAATAGCCAAACATGCTTGGTACGTTTAAAACAAATCATTTGATACTATAATAAGTGTATAGTGTCAAAAACAATTCAAATCATAAATATCAATCATAGGCGGCATGGGTACCATCTATCATGTCGCCATACTAGTTCTACAATTAAAACCGCAATATCACGTATTGGAAATTAGATTCTGTCATGAGTCGAGGCAAGGGGCAAGCTCCTCTTACTGGGTTAAAGAACTAGGTGTTATTTAAAACACAGTTCACGACAAACCCAAATCAAATCCAATCAAATATATTAGAAATTCCGATTATTTAAAACCCCTTTTTAAATCTAATTTATTTATTAAAAATAATAATTGGGTTTTAAATTTAGTTCAAAACTAGTTCATTTCGATAAAAATCCGTTTTTATCTTTTCAAATATGGAGTTTTTCACCCCAATTTTTCCCAAATCATTTCTTATGATTTTACCCAAATTATTGATATTTTTAATAATTTTATCAAGGCCCGTACAGTCGATTTCCATCAACGGCCATCGAACTGCACTTACAACGACCTTTTTCAAATTTGATTTGGACGTATCTCCAAATCCAACCGTTAGATTTCAAATTTCCAATATTCGTTAGAAAGCTCTTTTGATACGAACCCAACGGTTTCGGTTTTAGGAGAATCCGACGGTCTGATCTCCCGTAATGTCCGTTTGAAATAAATGGTCGAAATTCGCGAATTGCCGCGGTGCGGCGCGTTCTATTCAAGCCATTATATTATATATATAATATATATCTCGTCGATTTCTATTTAAAACGAATTTATAAATAGTTTTTAAATTTGTTTCAAAATTTATTTCAACTTCCATTTCAATTCAAAGCAAAATTGAATTCTTCTTTATAAATTCGTTTTAAAATTCATTTCTATTCAATTCAAGTTTCAATTCAATTTGAATTCATTTCAATTCGTTTTAAATTCAATTCGAATTCGTTTTCAATGCGATTCAATTCAAAGTGGTTTTCTATTCGATTCAATTCAAATTGGTTTTCTATATGATTCAATTCAAATTGGTTTTCTATTTGATTCAATTCAAATTGGTTTTCTATTCGATTTGAATTCAAATTGGTTTTCTATTCGATTTGAATTCAAATTGGTTTTCTATTCGATTCAATTCAAATTGGTTTTCTATTCGATTCAATTCAAATTGGTTTTCTATTCGATTCAATTCAAATTGGTTTTCTATTCGATTTTAAAATGAATAAAATCGATATAAATATCGTTTACGTCAAAATGGCGTTAATCTAATCAACACGGCTTCATATATTTCTATTTTCAAATATTCTATTTCAAATATTTCTTTTTCAAATATTTCCTATTCAAATATTTCTATTTCAAATATTTCCTATTCAGATATTTCTATTTCAAATATTTCGTTCAACACATGACTAATCTCAACGGATGAGTACAGTCAACACATGAACTTTTATTTTATATTGATACAGATGTAAATTTTATTATTAAAATATTCGTTCAACACATGACTAATCTCAACGGGTGAGTACAGTCAACACATGAACCTTTATTTAATATTCTTTATTTTCTGAATTGGAATGAGGCCCAATCAATCACCATATAAGGTTAATTATATGGATTTTCACACATCACACGTATATAATAGCATTGAAAAATAATCAACCATCAACCAAAGTGCACTACACTGTATAAGCATCAAATATAGATATCTAACGCTTATAATAGCCTGTCAATCAAGCGATCGACACATTTAATCAATCAGGATGAATGAACTTCAAATTTCATCCCAACACCCGTGTGGGGTTTCAAACAATCAAACACAGATTTAGTTGTGCAGTTGGGCGATGTGTAAAATTTATCGTCCCAATCAATGTCATTCAAATAGGTGTACATAAACAAACCGTCCGGTTCGTAAATGAATATTTTATTTTATTCACTTCACGTTAAAAATTATATTTTTAACGATAAAATATTTTATTTTAACACATGAATTTTTATTCAGTTCATTTACAAAATAAAAATGATATTTTTATTTTTCTAACATATTTTAGAAAATTTCGGCGGCATAACGACACGATACTAGAAACGGGACAAGGCCTAGCCTTATCCCCGGTCTAGTGAAGGCCCACGCCATTCACACATCAATCAATCCATTCCATTTCACCAAACAACTCAAATTTCAATCAAATAATCTAACCAATTTTTGCAATCAAACAAACAAGTCCATGGTCTGTGGACGATTGTGTCGGGTGCTACTAAACACCGTCTGCATCCTAGTATATATATATAACTAGAAAAAGAAATTGAAAGGTGAGAAATTCTCACCGATAGCTATCCAATCATCTTGACTCTTCTTTGATAGAAATCTTCATCGTTATCGCATTTTTGTCATCTTCGTTGCTGTAGCCACTACATATGTAAAAATCGAATTTTACTTCGCTATTCAATATATAAAAATCGAATTTTTATTATTCTATTCAATATATAAAAATCGAATTTTTATTATTCTATTTAATATATAAAAATCGAATTTTTATTATTTTATTCTCTACATAAAGATTTCGCCTTTTCAAATATAAAGTTTATATTTTTAATCTTCCACCTCTATAAAAATTATATTTTTAACTTTTCTATAGTAAAAAAAATTATATTTTTAATCTTCTACTATGATAAAAATTATATTTTTATTCTACTACTATGACAAAAATTATATTTTTATTCTATTACTATGATAAAAATTATATTTTTATTCTATTACTATGATAAAAATTATATTTTTATTCTATTAAAAATCCAGTCTTTCTCTAATTAAAATCATAACTTTACCTAATTAAAAATCTAATTGTCTTCATTTATAAAAATCTGAATTTCCTATGAATAATAAATAAGGCTGATTTACATTTTTAATCTAATTACATTAAAGAAAAACAAATCTATAATTAAGTAAAGTATAAAACTTACATTTACAAAGGAAGGAGGGTGTGGTGTTTGTCGCTGACGTCTGGAAAGGGGAGCTCGCTGGTGTCGCGTCGGAGGTAGTGGTGCTTGGCCAGAGGCGGCGGCCTGGTGGCGGAAGTGGGAGGAAAAGGGGGGCGCTGCTCTTTAAATCGAAGGGAGGGAGGGTTCGCGCGGCCTCTGATGGCGGTGGAGGAGAGGAGGAGGTCGGGGAAGAAGAAGAGGTGGCAGCGGCGGCTACTCCCCCCCCCCGGCGGCGTCGCGATGGTCGATTGGGGGGGCGTCGATTCTTTTTTTTTTAATTTGAACGAATTGAATCGGGGGGGGGGGCAGATAGCATATAAGAAGGGAGATAAAGTTTACTTTTTAATTTATTTAATTATTTTATTTTGCAAAGAGTTGACTTTTACATACGAACTCGAAACGAGGCCCACCACCTGTCGTCCATAGCGTTTTACCCCTATTCCGAACCCAATGGGATATGTATCGTAGGCTGATTCGATTGTTTTGATCATTTTCCGTTGAATTTACATTTAAATCACTATATTGAATTTTAAACGTACATTTCAAATTACCGGGGTCGCATACGAACTTTAAAAATTCCAGAAAAATCTTTTCTAGCTTCGTATTGACGATACGGTCCTAACAAAACTAGTTTCGTCGAATTCTAAGACCGTTGGAAAAATGGCCAATTTCCAGTCGATTAAAATCAACTAAAACTGGTCAAACACGTTTTCCTTTGCCACGCTCACATATTGATTCGAAAAATTATGAAATTTGAAACCTAGCAATAATTTGACATCACGGACCCAATAAAACTGGTTTCGTCGAAATCCGAGGTCGTTTGCAAAATGTCTATTTTTAAGGGCCTGAATTCCATAGCGACTATTCAGAATTTTCAACTGGACATATCCTTTGATTCCCGCTATGAAATTTCAATTTTTCGGATTCTTAGAAAGATTTTATCAATTAGATCCTATGTTTTTGGTTTCACTAAAATCCGGATTGTTTTGCACCCGGTACATTCAATTGAAGTTTGAAATCGAATTATCGAACTACCGCGCCATTTTCAATTCCTTTTATAATTATATATAATTATTTATATTCTAACGACGACGCGTATAAATATACACGTTCTAAATGTATTCAAAATAAATTTCTCGTCGTTTTTATTTAAAATAATCTATTTTAAATCTTAAAAATTCGCTAAAATTGCCAAAATAAAAATTTTAAACTGGCTCAGAATTTCGGGTTATTACAGAAATAATCAACATTGCTTTATTTACTTGATTTTCATAGCATAGAAATGCTGTCGATGTAAACAATCTCACAAATGCATATTGCAATATATATATATATATATATATATATATATATATATAAGGGTGAATAATTTCATCCATGCTTATATCTCAAAAGTACGGCAAAGTAGAACATGTTTTTATGACATGATTGGATCGTAAACACTATCTTATATTACAGTGAAATAAGAAACATATATTATCTTACCAATGATGAATAATTTGAAAAAAATTGAAAATTCACTACAGTTTATGATAATATATAACTCAACATATGAACCAACTGCACATGATATATTATACAATGAAAAATGTAATTTCCAAGATATGATAGAAACAGGAAAATATTTAGAAGGACAAAATTGAAGGCCTTTTTATCCATAAGGACAGCCCACTAAAATTTTACTCAGAAGGACAATACACTGAAAATTAATTTCGGCCGCTGCTTTCTTCTTCTCCCTCTCTCACGTCTTTGTCGATTTCATTGTTTATCACGAAATCACCAAAATCACGAAATCATAAATCGCTTAAATCACAAATATGATAATACATTAGAATCGGCCGTCTCAATCGAAGACAAAAACCACGAAATAAAAATCACGACCATAAATCAGCCGAAACAAAAACCCTAGAAAAAAAAGTAGGTCGAACAACAAAAATCCATTCGAAATCACAATTGAATGGAATAAAAATATTTTTCAAACGATGGAAAGCGTATATGACGAACACGAAATGGTTGAAACAATTTTTTTAGGTTGGAAATGTTTTTTTTTCATTTTATCACTACTACAGTTCGTAGGTATCATTTTTCTATTTTTTTAGGTATCATTTTTCATGTTTTTAACTTTAAATCGTAACATCAGTTTTTAGGTATCATTTTTCTATTTTTCTAGGTATCATTTTTCTTGTTTTTAACTTTAAAACGTAGCAGCAGTTTTTATCAGTTTGCTATTTTTTTAGTTATCATTTTTACCGTTTTAACTGTGTTATATGTTTTTTTCATGAGATTTTTTTGCTGTGTTAATTTTGAAGTTATATTGTTGTATTAGCTTTGAAACTAAGTCGAACTTTTTTCATTTTAATCAATAAATCTGTGATATAAATTTTTTTCCCATTATTTTATCTTTAAAACATTGCATCAGTATTTAGGTATCATTTTTCTAATTTTTTAGGTATCATTTTTTCTGTTTTAACAGTGTTATGTGTTGTTTTGTTGTGATTTTATTGCTGTGTTAATTTTGAAACTATATTTTTGCATCAACTTCGTCACTCAGTCCAACTTATTTCATTTTATGTTTCATTTCTATATTTTTTAGTTATCATTTTATGTTTCAGTTATATAATTTTTTTCCATTAGTTTTTCTTCAAAACATTGTTGCAGTTTATAGGTATCATTTTGTAATTTTTTAGATATCAGTTTTACATTATTAACTGTGTTATGATTTTTTTTCCATGCAATTTTATTGCTGTGTTATTTTGAAGTTATATTGTTGCATCAACTTTTTAACTCAGTCAAATTTATTTCATTATATTCAATCAAATAGTGATGTAAACATTTTTTGCATTGGTTTTTGTTTAAAACATTGATGGAGTTTGTAAGTATCGGTTTTCTATTTTTTCAATTATCAGTTTTCATGTTTTAACTGTATTATATGTTTTTTCCATGTGATTTTGTTCTTGTGTTAATTTTGCACCAGTACACCATCACAAAAATTATCACATAAAAAAAGATGTATATGAACATAACACATAAATTACAGTAAAAATGATAACTTAAAAAAATATAAAAATGATACATTCAAACTGTTATGATGTTTAACATAACACATAAACTGCAGTAAAAATGATACCATAAAAATATAAAAATGATACGTTAAAACTGCTGTGATGTTTAACATAACACATAAATTACAGTAAAAATGATAACTTAAAAAATATAAAAATGATACCTTCAAACTGCAGTAATGTGTAGCATAACAAAGAAATTACATTAAAAATGATACCTTAAAAAATATAAAAATGATACCTTAAAACTGTTGTGATGTTTAACACAACACATAAACTGCAGTAAAAATGATACCTAGAAAAATAGAAAAATGATAACTAAAAACTGCTGCTATGTTTTAAAGTTAAAATAGGAAAAATGATACCCAAAAAAATAGAAAAATGATACCTGCGAACTGCTATACTAGTAACGAAAAAAAAAAACATTTCCAATCACGAAAAAATTATTTCAACGATTTCGACTTCTTCAACTGCGTTTCCATCGTTAGAAGAATATAACTATTCAATTCAATTGTGATTTCCAATGAATTTATGTTGTTCGACATTTTTTTTTTCTAGGGTTTCTGTTTCTCGCGATTTTTGTTTCGAATGCTCTCCTTACGATTTTGATTTCGTGATGTTTGAATTCGATTTCGAATTTCGATTCTTTTATATTCTGAAATTCGTGATTTCACAATTTATGATTTCGTGATTTTTTGATTTTGTGATTATTGATGAATTCGACTTACGCGCGAGAGGAGAGAAGAAGAAAGCAGCGGCCGATTTTTATTTTCAGTGTATTGTCCTTTAGAATAAAATATTAGGTGGCTGTCCTTATGGATAAATTTTAGTGGGCTTTTGTCCTTGTCGTTAAATTTCCCTGCTAGAAATAGCTTGCTTGCGCTTTTTGTCTACCAAGTGATGAGTTGGATGAAGAAGATAATCAAAAGCTTCATGCCTAACCTACTTGCCATACTTTCATGGTCCATGTACATGTGAACAAGCAGTTAATACTAAAATAATACAATGGTATGAAGGAACTAAGCAAAAAAAAAAAAAAATTAATAATAATAATAATAATGCATGCATGTTGTACCATGATACTTGCAATTATACCTATGAAATGCAATTTTCCTAGCTAATGAAGAATTGAATCATATGATGAGTAGAAAATTTCGTCGGGATAACCTTTAAATTGAGAATTACTTATAGCCTCTATTGTTGTTGTTAAGGTTTAACTCACTTCCAAAGCTTCTATTATCCTTATATACAGTTGTTGCTCCATTTTTTCTCTCTTCTGGCATTACTCTTCTTTGCACCTCCGACATCACAAAAAAATCATCAGTTAGATTCTGAAATGTTCTTTTTTTCAATAAGAATGTCGTGAGCCAAACTATAGAATAGCTAAAGAAACTATTTAACTTTCGAATAATTCTGGTTCTTAAATTTCAAGAGATTATATTATGTCAAAAATTATCAGTTGCAGAGAAATGAAATATAAGTAACTGCAGACACCCAATTAGTAAAGCATGTTTCTCGTCTTTTGTGTGTGTGTATATATATATATATATATGTGTGTGTGTGTGTGTGTTTGTAGGCATATATGTACATATATATATATATATATATATGTGTGTGTGTGTGTGTGTGTGTGTGTGTAGACATATGCATATGTGTGTGTGTAGACATACGCATGTGTGTGTGTGTGTGTATATATCGACAGCTCCTGATATATGGAAAAGAAGCCATCTAGGAATATGTGTTTGTTGTTCTGCAGTGGAAGGAAAAATCTCTCCATGACTTCATGACGAAGTTCCTTGACTTTATAAGGAAGTTCCTTGAAATTCTGAGATAATAGATGTTGCAGCCTACACCTGCGTAGCCTTAGCCTGAAATTAGTGGCAAATAATCATAAACACGCAAAAGGAAGAATTAAGATAACACGATGGCAAGCACACTTAATATTTCAATAAAACCAATTTAATACAAACATCTGTAGTTCATGGATACAAATAAAGCAAAGCGTTCATTCCATATTTATTAAATAACTTGCGATAGAAAATTCCATAAACTTGTTTATTTTGCAAAAAATTAGAAAGAACATAGAATATTCAAAAAATGGGCCATGATAAAAGTAATGTGTCCACTTAAAATATGATATGCTTAACACTTAGTATAATTTAAACTATGAAAATAAAACCGTGTGCATAAAAAAAATACATTATGTGTTATCTTTTCAACTTTAAATCAGGAGCAGTTGAGTGTGTGTGTGTGTGTGTGTATGTGCGTGCGTGGGCACGTGTATGTTTACGTGTGTGTGTATTTGGTCATCATAAACACAATGCCACCTTATCGAACTCAAAACCAATACAGTCCTCATAACGACACAAGCAACCCACAAAAGTAACATAAAAAATCGTTATGATAAAAAAATAATTAATGGAAGGGCTGAAGTGGCTTTCCACACTTACAATTATTATGATCAAAACTTATTCAACCAACTGCTTCATGACGTCTCCATTGGGCAAGGGCCCTCACAGCTTGTTATAACTCAAGTTGAAAGGCTTCAAATTTCTCATTTGTGCAACTTGTCTATGTATGGCCCCATTAATCCTGTTTTGGCTCAGATCAAGCTTCTTCAACCAAACCGAAAATTTCATCTTCGACATCTCAACCTTGATCTTCTTCCCGGACAAATCCATGGTTTCCTTATCCTTGCATGTACAATCAGGAACAGGTCCAGTGAAGCCAAAACAAACTAGAAATAAAAGACTATCTTTTGTAGTAAAGAATAATCCTAAGTTCTAGAAATTGGAAATAAAAGTGGTAATAAAATCTTACAGCATAAAACTATACAATTTTTAGCATTATGAATGTTTTCTTGTAACGACCTGGTAGAAATCCGACGTTCGAATTTTTGACAATAATACATAATCTTGTTTTACTAGCCAAAACCCAATATCGAAAATACCAGATAGTTAAAAGGAAGAAGTTAGAGGGTGAGAAAAGAAAGAAATATTAGAATACAAGAAGTAGAAGACAACAACACAAAATCAGAGTCTCACATTGCAGCGGAATAAAATAAAATATAGAAATAAATCCTTAAAAAACTTTATAAACACCTACATTCTTCAGAGTACAGCAGACAACCAACACATGTGGACAATTATAACAATTTGTTCTCGTGTACAATACACAGTGAAATAAATACTAAATACATCTGGACTCCTCCAGCATGTCTTCTAAAATCCGTAATATCCTAATTTAAACCTGTAAAACTCGGTCTGACTTGAGCATTGCAAATGCCGCGGATCAGTCTGGTGAACCACCGCGAGTAAACCCATTAAGTTATAACATCTAACTGATTTAAAGTTAAAATCCCTTTTGAAAGAAAAGGATAATCATAAAACCAGTCCACACATAAACACGGACGATTTTTACCTTACGATAACCCAAAATATTTTTGATATATCAAATCCGGTGATATTATAATAGTGTTTATCAAACCACAAATAAATAATCATCTAGCAGAACACATGCATCTCACGCTCCATATATATAGTATATAATCAAAAATCGCATGACACTTATTGGAGAATGGATTTCCAACTATGACAAGGTATAAGACCACCTTGTAAAAGTGTATCTCTAGAGAGCAATACATTAGGGTTCAACAAGAACATCTTGCAACACGGCCACACATGACCGACCACTCATTCAATTTGAGTGTATCGAATATATTATCACCCTATGGTTCGCGAACCATCGTATTCCGCGGGGATACAGAAACAAAAGAAGAACACAACGAATTTTCTCTAGATGGTGACAATACACCATAATGGGAATGACCCACATAGCCATGCTTCCTGGCCGATTTCTATCATTTTCTCGGTTGATGAGGCTTGAGGTCACGATTACCTTTTTAGAACAACACATCAAATGTTGAATGCCACATCATCAGATCCATCAAATCACTAATTGACGTCCATAAATACACTCTGAGTGTTAAGCTAAAAGAAGTTTTCTTCTCCGCCCAAACTTGGTATATTTGTAAAAATCAATGTACGTGACACTTTGGAAATAATGTGTCAGGCATTCGTCCATACAAATCATCCAGGAACAGAATGAACCGAAGGTACCTTCCTACCGCATCCTATATAGGAATCACCCCAAGGATCAGTAGCGAGAAGTCCTTGCAAATCCGTATATTTCAGCCATGACAGAATCACAGTATAATTCTAGGGATCGGCTAGATATTTTAAGTAGTTCTTCCGTTTTATGAAATTCTACAGTTCTTCAAATGATCCACCTCGACCATCTTATGATATCTTCTACGTTTACGTATTCGCTGGTCGGAATGGTTTTCGAACATCCCGGCCTTTCCGTACCAACAAGCGATAATAGGCCAGATTTTGTTAGTCGGTTATCTAACTATCAAATAAACAACCACTCAACCATAAAAATAAAAATGGATCCACTGGTTTGATATACAACATCATTTGGCTTCTTTAATTAAAACCAATTAACGGATGGTCAAAGTAAACTTCTAAATCCTTTAATATTTGAGAAACAGTATTCCACTTCTTATTTTGATATAAAAGATTCTTAAACCATTTCATTTTCAATACTTAGAAAAATATCTCATGTATAACCTCAAATACGATATATCCATTTAAATCTCATAACCATATCAAACATTTTACTCATAAATATCATTTGCAAAACATTTGCTATAACCATTATTCATTTTCTAAACTGGGAATAAAGTCCCTTTCTAATATAAGCTTACTGACCAAATCAGTTCCACTTAACATTCATAAAACAACGTTATGGATTCCATTTTCTATACCCTTAATTCCTTTATTAGAATATTCATTTATATCCAATTAATCCTTTTTATTAGCGTCTTTGTTTATATTCAATAAATCCCTTTCCTTAGCATCTTCATTTAATATATCATTTCCTTACATATTCATTAACCCATTTACCGACATTTAAACTTTCCATTTAACCATCTCTTTCATTTTAGGAATACTAATTTATAACTTTCGTCTATATAATTCAACTTATATATGCATTTCCATTTATAACTTTACTTTTGGAAAAGAAAACCGTGCTATTTTCATTACTTTAGAAAAACGTACTATATTCTTTAACCTAATTGTATAAGTATGGTCACACTTTATATTTGGACCAAACAATGTTAAATTATACATTGTTTACTTTAAAATCTAATAGTTCTCATTACATTTCAAATCTTGCAAATTTAATTGCAATATTCCTCTTATGAAAATAATAAGCAAAATATCAACATCTTCTACCATTACAAACTAATACCATCCCTCGATAATAGTAAAGTCATTCAAGTTAGGGTATTCTATTTACCTTTCAGACTTTGATTGACAACGTTCTTATCTTAAGATAAATATGAGTTTGTAACTCAAAAACCGATATTCATTCTAACATCAAAACAAATTCCTTTTAACTATTTTATTTAAGTATGGTTTTATAGACCATGACTTATATTCTGGAATTCTCTTTTTAAAACATATTTATTATTACCCAATTCATTTATTAAGTAAATTATAACTAAAATATAACTCTTAGCTTTTAATCTCTTCCTATAACTTTATTTATAATTTGGATTTCATTCCAAGATTCGTTTACTGAATCTTTTACCAATCCATTCATTTTCTATTATAAAACCAATTTTGGATTTTTACAATAAAACTATTCCCCTATTCTCAACAAAAAAACCATTCAATGCCTTTCCTTTTTATCTATGGAAATTCCCTTTCAATAAATTGTTTTCACTTAATTCAAATATTAAGTAAATTCCCATTTAAAATCATTTACTTGATTTAAACCTCTTTTATAAACATTGTTTATAAATCTTGGATGTTATTAGAATCTCTTTATAAATACCCTTACGTGGTACGGTTCAACTACGTCTTATCACAAACGCAATTACTTTCTTAATTGAATTTCAGTTAAAAAGGAAATCAGTTCAATTAAATAATAATTTCCTTCATCATTAACTACAGTAAAAGTAGTTAACTACGTTATTAACTGAAAATAGAATAATTACTTTAAAGTAGACGACTCGAAGATTTTCCTTAAGTACAGCTGATTAGAAGATTGATAAATTTTAACGAAATCTTATTACATTTATCAAACTATTTTAATATTAGATTAATTAAAAATCCAATTAATCTAATAACTAATTTCCAGTTAAACAGTTGACTTGGTCAACTTGAAAACATCAGTTAACTTGTTAACTGATTTTAACTAATCCTTCGCCTTCAGTTAATTAATAATATAATTAATTTAACAAAATAACTTAATTTTTTCATAAGAACAATTATTTCAAATTAACCTGTAAATTAATTCTGGACTTCTTACGTACAAATAATGTCAAAACATAAGAATTTGCTATAGGAATCCTTTTATAATATTTTATATAACTAATTAAAAACAAACGTATGTTTATAAATAAAACTTCTATTTAAAATAGCTTATAAAAGTCTAAGTTAAAAATCTAGCTTTAGTTATAAAAATAAATTTTGATAACTTAACTTCATCGATTCGCTTATCGGCAATCAACGTCTCAGAAAGATATAAATTTGAAAACATTTCAGATTCAAATTAAAATTGATTCAACAAGTTTCTTATTTTATCGTTGGTATTAAAGGGCCAAACTACAACTAAAATACCAAACTGTGAAATAAGGGTTTATTTCATCTAATTTCACAATCAACCAAATATATTAAACATATATTATAAACATTATCAATATAAATGAGGATTCATGTTGGATCCCTCCAACCTATTTTTCCTACATCCAAATAGGTTACCTCAAATAAAATAAACCATTCAATATGATAATATATTTATCATTGTCCATCTTAATAGATGGATTTAAACAGTTTAACTAATAATTCAATAATCAATAACAACAATCCAAGCATCTAACTATTCATTTATACGTTTTTATTATTATAAACATGACCAATAAGGTAAGTTACCTCAATTGGTTACGATCATTAAAAATAACGATTAATTTCAATTTAATTAATAAACAAACATTTAATTTAATAAGTTCAGTCAATACATATACTTATATATTCAGTAATCATCCAATAATAAACAACCATAGCACATAAACATTAAACCCGACTCCTATAAAATATAAGTGCGACAAACTGAGTGAGTTATACTCACCTTGCTTTCATTCATCGCTTAGGCAATACTGTTCCAGTTAAATCAAACTACAGTAAATTCCAACAGTCTCCAATTCTATACAAATTAGTTCCAAAATGTTGTTCTCGAAAATAAGGTCCCAACCACCTTGTTTTGTCCCATTCTGATAACATATGCATGAATTATAAGCATTATAATATCGGTTTTAATTAAAATAATTAGTCCTTTAATTGTATAATAAATTTTAACTAATTACTTATTAAGTTTTGCTTAGGCCGATATAATATTCGTTCTCGTTCCCAGTTCATGGCTTCAACTTCCACCACCGCAAACCGCATCGACCGCCGGAGTAAGATCAGACATCTTGGCATGCTCGCCGTACCCTGGTCCTCCTTCGCCATGAATGCCATCACACCTGACCCCTCATTCACCAGTCACAAACCTAAAAGCCGACGCCGCTTCTTAACACAATTCCGATCACACAAATGATCAGAAAATGATCATGACCGGTCACCTGCAAGATCTTAGTGAGTTGAAGAACTTTGTAGTTCGAAATTTTTGGATTCAGTGAATAGATACCGAGATTTGGAGTTAGGAAATTCGGATCTTCCTGGCTGTTTGTTTCACATGTGGAGGCAGAATTATGGTTGACCACGAAGCGTAGTTTGACTGTGTGGATGAGGGTTTGTGTGGGTATATTTATATATGAAATAAATTAATGTTTATTATTTATGAAACTTATGCCTTAAGTTTCATGCAAAAACTACCTCATACAACCTCTGATTGAAATGAAAATTGAAATCCTAGAATATTTGAATATTCCAGACACAATGGAACTGGTTTCACCGGATTCCAATTTCCTTTTTAAATTTACAACATGAATCGATACGTGTTTAAATTGCGCCTGATCACAAAATACATCCATTTGGCTTGGAACTTAACATCTTACAATAATTAATTATTAGGGATTTAATAAAATTAGTTTCGTTGAAATCCGAGTTCGTTTGAAAATTGGTTATTCTTATGTTTCATATTAAATTGATAAAATGATTAAATAAAAATCTGAGCTTTTACCATTCGCACAATGAAACGGTAAGTCCGATCGATACGAAATTCGAAATCCTATAATAACTTACTAATACGGATCCAATGACAAAAGTTTCGTCGTATTCCTAGGCCGTTCTCTCAGAATGATATTTTACACGTAAACGACGCTATTTTGGACATCCAAAATACTTGATCTCCAAAAATAACAAACCATACATGTCTTGACTCTAAACCTCTATACGAATTCAATGGAAGAGGTTTCGTGTCTTAATTCAATCATTAGCTCAAGTCATACACAAATCTCTCCTAATTAAATTAAATTCATTAAATTAATTGCTACAAAGAACAACTGCACGTTTATGGCTACCGAGGTCACATACGATATCAGATCGCCACAAAATTTATTTCCATATAATTTAATGTTACTGACCCAACGAAACTGATTGCGTTGAAATCCGTGACTGTTTCAAAATTGGCTATTTTTAACTTGATTAAATTAATATCAAATTCACATTTCTGCTATATTAACATTAAACTAATATATTAACAACTCTATCAACCTCCATTATATTCCAACAGTATATATAACTATTCAGAAACCATCTTGATTAAATTCGAGGTTATAACGATTTTTAATTTATTAAAAATCTATTTATTTTATTTAAAATAAACGTTATGGTTTATAAACAATTCTATAACGACCATTTGAAAATTTGATTTGGACATAACTATCAATCTACAAAATGAAATCTTGATTTTTCTCTTTCATTAGGAAATTATAATCAAATAGATTCGGACGATTCTTGTTTCACAGAATTCCAACTTATATTAGATTATATATATGCGATTGAAGTTTAATACATAATATTACAAACTACCATGACGTTACGAGCTCATTTTTAACTAAATATAAATTATACGTTTAAACTTTGTTTAATTAATAATTATAAATCCAATTATACTTCCAAATTATCATTTAAAACTGAATTAAAGTTTCAAACAAAATTGTTAAAAATCTGGGTCATTACATTCCTTCCCCCTTAAAAGAATTTTGTTCTCGAATTACTAAGGTAGGAAAGACGCTGCAAACCCACTAACTTTCCAAAAATCTATTTTCTGAACTTTTAGTTTTAACTAATCCAATTACTTTTAATAGAAAACTAATTCATTTATGTTAACAGAAATTTCCAAAAATTTTGGAAATATTCTAACAATTAAAATTTTCAAATTTTTTTTGGCAGAGTCTCCCCTGTACGGAGGGACTTCTGCAATATTGCAGGAACAACAAACAAGTATATATACATCGACCCACACGGTCGGAAAGTCCAATTCAAAAACCAAAATTTTATATTCTCGCGTAAGCGTACGAAATACGAGAGTTACTAAGCACAGTAGCTCAACTTATATGCAATTTATGGAACCAAAATCAATTCCCAGTCTTCTGGTACTTGTACTTAACCCAGTTTACCATGTAAGTGACAATGCATGAAATTTTTATATAACATTTCATTAATCAACCAGTGTAACCAAACATGTAGCATCATTCATTCACAATGTATATGTAAATACAGGGTTAAACCATTTAGTTTTAATTCATAATCAATTCTATTCAAATTGATTATACTGGAATTCATTTCCAAGCTTCTAATTCATTCAACTTTTATTAAATTGTTAATGAATTTTATTTAACCATCTAACGTTCAATCAACAAATAATGCACAACCAACTCAACCATGTCATTCAATTCAATCGGTTCAGTTAAAACCAATTAATAATCAACATTAATACTTGCTGGTTGGCTTTTACTTTGGTTTAACATCAATCGGTTAATATCTGATTAACTTCCATTCAATTATTATATATTTGATTTCCCAAATCCCAATTTATTTTATTTAATTCCAATTTATATCCATTTTTAATTCAACTTGACTTAACCAAGTTAAGTCTAATTTCTATATCCAGTTAACTAATTGATTTCTAATTAGTTCACTTCATAGTTCAAATTCTGATTTTGTTCAACTTAGCTTTAAGTTAAGTTCAGATTCATCCAATCCCATTAATTTACCTAAATAAGAATCTGACTTTTAATTCAAAGATGTTTTAATTAAAGTTAAATTTCCATTCCATATGATTCATTTTAATTCCAAGTTAAATTTTACAATTTTTTTTCAAATTTCATATTTGAAATTTCACCTTTGGTTAAATTATTCGAAATCAAATTTGGATTCCATTCAAATCAATCAACACAACAATATTGTCATAATTTGAGAAAATTATTACCTTTTAAAAATATACTGGGTAAAAATAATATAAAATAATTTTATATTCAATTACAAACACGCGCTCTCATATACACACACACACATACACTCAATCACAATCTAGGGTATTACTAACTCCATCTCTACCGAGTTACACCACAGAGCCAAGGTTATTACTAAACCATTAGCTCTAATACCACTGTAATGACCTGGTAGAAATCTGATGCTTGAATTTACATCAATAATACATAATCCTGTATTACTTGCCAAAACCCAATATCGAAAATACCAGATAGTTAAAAGAAAGAAGTTAGAGGGTGAGAAAATAAAGAAAGAAATATTAGAACAGAAGAGGACGAAGAAGAAGACAACAACAAAAAATCAGAGTCTCACATCGCCGTAGAATAAAATGTAAAATAGAAGTAATTCTTTATAAAAACTATATAAATACTTACATTCATTTGAGTACAGCAGACAACCAACACATCTGGACAGTTATAATAATCTATCCTCATATACAACACACTGCAGAATAAATACTAAATACGTCTGGACCCCTCTAGCATGTCTTTTGAAGTTCATAGCATCCTAACCTAAACCTGTAAAACTCGGTATGACCCGAGCATTGCAAACACCACAGATCAATCTGGTGAACCAGCATGAGTAAATCCACTAAGTTATAACATCAAATTGATTTAAAGTTAAAAATCACTTTTGAAAGAAAAGGGTAATTGTAACAACCCAAAGATTTTGAAACCAATTTAAAAATTATTTTTAATATAATTTTATGAGAATTTTTGATCAATTTTGAAAATTCGATAATTTAAAGCTGATTTCGATAGTTTACAAAGGAACATTTTTCTAACGATCTCGGAGTTCGAAAGAAACCAATTTTATCGGATCCATAATGTCGAAAAATGTTAAGGTTCCAAATTTCACCATTTTTGAATTAATATGCGAGCGTGAAAAATTAAACGCATACTGAGTCAATCGATCAAAATTAAGCGAAAACGTGATAAGAAAATAAAACGGAGAGTCAAACGAACTCGGAATTAAACTAGACCTATTCCGTTGGATCCATAGTTATGTTTTAGTCCCTTGGAAATAAATCTGGCGATGACTGCAGTATCATTAATATTTATTTTCAAGTCTTGAAAGTGATTCTATGTATATCGAGTACATATACAATTTAGTACATATGTTAGCTAGGTGTATGTCCAAAATCTTTACGTACTTGATAGTTTAATCTTAACGCCAAATAGAGTACTCGAACTCTTCTTTTTCTTTCAAAACAAAAGGTATGTACAAAATCTCTAAGTATATGTAAAATTAGTATATTTTCAAAACATACCTATTGTATGGTTTCAAATTATATATTTTTTTCACTTATTTTGTCATATTTTGCTTTTAACCATTTATTTATACCATCTTAGAGTTTATAATGTAAATTCACATAAATGTTTTATTCTCTAAACATATATTATATAGGATTTCTTTTAACATTTTTATGTTTAAACCCATATTGTTTCCAAAACTTTAAGTTTAGTATTCGCTTTTTTTAAACTATGTAACGAACTGATAATTTCGACGTTTAATATATACAAAGTTAATAAAAGATTAATGTTTAAATGGATGTTATAATTAGAATTCGAGTTAGAAACTTGAAATTTAATTGAAATTTTTGAATATAAAACGTGTGTGATGTTCGAATATAAAATTAAAAATAATAAGTTAATCTAGAACTTGTTTAATGGAAAACCAAATATGAATTTATAATTTTAAGAACAATGATGTTTCCCATTTCGTAAAATTTGAACGTTTGTTATCGTGAATAAATACCGTTGGATCAAATAATGTTCAAACATCAAGCGTCAGTTGTTGTGTATCTTTGTTTTTATTCGTTAATGTGTTGTTGTTAACTGGCATATGTTTGATTTTTTTTATATATGTATATACTTTTGACATAAATAATAATAAAGGGGTAAAAACTAAATTAAATGAAATAAGGAATGAAAAAATGTGATAACACGTGTTTTAGGGTTAGAGACTTTTGCACACGTGTATTTTCTTTCTGCATCCTTCCTTTATCTCCATCCTTCCCTTTTCTCGGTTCTTCCATCTTTTTTATTTCTTAAAAAACCAGTTTCCTTTTATTGGAAAAAAGAAAGGAGAAAAATGTTTAATCATCGAATTCTCCACAAAATCCGATTGCCTCCACTTCGCCTCCATACCCGGTCGCAACTCCGCTTACCCTAGTCTCGCCACCGCCAACCCTTGCTCTGCCTCCCCTCCATCAAACCCTAGAGTCTGCGTATTGGGAAAAAAAGGAAAGCATCGACTGGATCTGAAATAACCACAAGCCATGCTCCAACGAATGTCGCCCCAACCCTCTGTCATCACAATCCTACTCGTGCGTGCCTCCATCTAGCATCGGCACACAACCCAAGCTCTCTCCGTAGCCTCAAGCGCCATCGTCCTGACCTGCTGGTCTTAGCCCTACATACGCTATTCCTTCTCCATTCCTGTGACCCTGAATCCCCTCCGACCTTCTAGTGCTTCTAAAGACAGACCCTGGTGAACTCGCAAGCTTCTAGTGACAGTCCATGCATAAGAGGGTATGCTCTTATTTTAGTCTGTTGGCATAAGTGGTTGTGGTATTAGGTTATTGACCACAATTATTTCCAAACCAGTCAAACCGATTAAGGTCATAACAATATCAAGTTTTATTCATTACAATGCGTATGTAGGTACATACTAATATCAGTTTTAATACCTTGTTTTTGTTACTTTGCGAATAATGTTGAGAAAGGAACAAAGAATAGAAGAAAACTAAATTATGAATTTGTAACATCAAATGGAAATCATATTTTACATTTAATACCTGGGTATATGTATGATATTCTAGTTCAGTGAGGCATACTAAAATAAGAAGATTTCTAATGTAAATTGTACACTTGCCTTAGCTGTTTTGCTAAGGTCTTGTTTGCAATTTATAGAGAAAGGTTAGTGTCCGTTTTTTGTCTAGTTGTGTTGTTTCATTCTCCTTTGAAAATAAAAGAGAAGTTGAACTTATTGTTGTTGACTCCATAGGTTGTTGCATCCTTAGACTCGTAGTCGTGTTTGGCTCGAGATCACTATTGGTTTGTTGATGTAGTTAGGTCATTCGTACTTGTTGAGCCTTGTATCTCTTCGGTTTCCACGAAAGTGAGTTTTCTCCTCAATCACGACTAGCTAATTTTTAAGTGAATTAAGCATTTGTTATGTTAAATGAAATGTTAGTAGCTCTAGAAAACTCATGATTATTTGTTGTGCACATGTGACACGAACACGATCGATATATGACACGATATTGATGCAATGGATGTTATGCTATGTTTGGATTGATATCACCATGCAAGTTCCCTGCAGGTTTAGAAGAAAAAAAATCCATAAATGGGTTGAAATGATACATACCCAAACGACTATATAAATTTAGGAAAAAAATTGAAAATTGAATTTGAAATTGGGATTCAGGTCGAAATGATATATGCCTGGAAATTAAATAAATGGGTTGAAATGATATATACCCGATTCACTTAACCATAGGATAGAAAATTATATATGGACGCCTTGGTCAATATAAAAAAACTATTTTTAAATATTACAAGTACGTTTTGTTTTTTTATTAATTGATTTCGAAATGAAATTTTAAACATTGGTTTTGAAATAGTGTTTGAAATAAGTTTAACTTGGATTTGTAAGTTAAGAGATATTTTGTTTTAATGAAATGGTGTTTTAAAATATTTTAAAGGTTAACATTTGAAGTAAACATTTAATTTAACTAATTTTTGTATTGTAAGTCGATTTAGCATATGATAAGATAATTGTAAATGGTTTTAAGTTAACATGAATGATTTCTAGTTTAAAAATGTATAAAAATGAGGTTTAAATTAATTTATTATGTCTAAAGGATTTTTAATTAATACCTTAGAAAATTTAACTTAATGAAAGAGTTTAATGTAAAATTTAACTTGGTTAAAATTATGAAAATGAAAGGATTGATTTTCATTTAAGTTCAGTAATATAAGATTGTATTTGGGAACTTATGTAATACGTTTGAAATTAGGAAATGTGATTTGAGGAATTTACTTAACATGTAACTTCGAATCATTACTGAAATGTAAATGGAATGAAATGAACTAACAATGCAATTTATAAACAAGTTAACGATATGGTTTATAATAAAGTTCCATTTGTAAACTAAAAATTTGGAATTTGTATTTATTAAATGTAAATTGATATACATGGGAATTTGAAATCTGAAATAAACGATAAGGCGAATTAGGAAATACGGATGATCTTGGATTAGATTGGTATATATACATTTTAATCTAGTTAAATTTCTATTATTTATATAAAACTATCTTATTTAGAACAAAATCTTCTTTGCTTTTGTTTTCAAAGCTATTTTCAACTACTTCAAATAATTTGTTTTATATCCGTTAAATTTCAAACTATTTAAACCATCCCGAAAAACTATTTTATACTAACTCTTAATTATATATATTATATTAAATTTAATTATTTTAAATCTGTATTTTATTATATTAAATAAAACCAAGTCCAATCCAAGCTAATAATTCAAAGTGATTTAAAAGAAGATTTCCAAGTAATAATGATATTTGGAAAATAAAGATATAAACTTGAATCGGTTTAATAAGGAACAATTTGAATATAAGATTTGAAATCAGAATAGAAACTAATACTGAATTATTTGAGTAATTGATCTTAAACCAATATGTGAACTTAGTCGACTCTCGTTACGAAAATATGATTTCAAATTTAATGACCACGGTGTGTAAAATGTAAACGTTTGGTAGTTAAAGATACCGGAGTTGATATTGTCATACTCTCTGCCAATACCGACACCACTTTAACAACTGTGTACATGGTGAAGAATCCAGAACGAAATAGGATCGTTTGGAGGCGACTATTGGATTTGAAGAAAGAGAATGTTGATGGATAACCTTGACCTTTGGGTCATAATAAAAATGACTAAAACAGGAGCTATACCGTGGTCCGTGATTAAGTGAGGTCGCACCTCAAATCGGACACGCTTCTTCGAAACCATATCTCTTACTTTGTGATTGATTGGTGTGCACACCTTTGATTGTGGGAGTGTGTTTCGAGGTGGGCGGTAATTGCGGCTATGCGTTACCACCGGTGCAACTGATAGAATCCTACCTTGGGCATTGCCTCGCGTGCCTTGTCATATTTACCCTGATCGAGCCACCTACGATTTTGATTTAACGTTGTCATATCGCGGTGCATCCTAATCACCGACGTACTGATGTTTTATATGCAATGTGTATGACAATGTCTGTAAATGGCATAAGGGTAAAAATGTAATCATGCTTACGCTATTTTTATTATATTTACTTTACAGGATAGACACTATTATAATAACGTATTATATTATATGTATTAGTTTCATGGATCCTTAAAGAATGGATTCCTAACATTGAGACAACCAGAACTTCCCCGTAAAGGAAAGCCCGGACTGCTTTGAGAACAAGACGAATCAGAACACAAACAGAAGAACATTTCATTGCTTATTACAACAATTCCATCAGAATACAAGAATATTATAGAGTATGAATAAATAATATACATTTGATAAATATCAGAGATTTACAAATTACAATGCAGCGGAAAATAATACAAAACACAACTGAAAGAGATAAACGGATACAGAGCTTTCCAGATATCATTCCAGCTGTAAACCAGGATCCTGTGAATATAAATTTGCAAAACCAAAACTACTAGCTGTCCATGTGGAAAATAGGGGCATCTAGAGTTTAGGTTAAAACAATAAATTCCAGGTCAGTCATGTGACCGGTGTGAGAACTAAAACAGTTATTTAAAACTTTACTTTAAATCCAGATTTATCAAGGGACCACGCTGTATAACACGGAACGGGTTTCCTCCCAAGGAGACCAGTGCATAGAACAACATCGCAATGCTTTTTGGAAAAATGAAGCTATTATAAGACTCAGGTCCCATCACACAATGCAACGCAAGCCGGAGGATAGAGTTTTACCTTATAATAGCCAAACATGCTTGGTACGTTTAAAACAAATCATTTTGATACTATTATAGTGTAAAGTGTACGAAAACAACTTCAAATATAAATGTATAAATCATAGACAGCATAATGCCCCATCCCGCTATGTCGCCATACTAGGCTCTACAAATAAAACCAAAATGTCACGTATTGGAAGTTGGATTTCCGTCTGTGAACCAAGGCAAGGGATCGTCCTTACCGCTTCGAGATGCTCTAGCTCATATCTCAGGCAAGCGCGCAGACAAGCCTTGGATCGTCACGGCCGGTCCACTCGATGTGGATTAAAATGCTTGAACACTGCATTTCCCCGCCCTATGGGGCTTCAATCTGGTCTCTGTAAAGACCATACCATCCATAGGCTCCGTAGAGACCGATATAATCGAGGCGCCCCCGCTATCCATCATCCACATAAGTAAAACGCCTGGGCGTGCAAAACCCAGACACCACTCCTACCTAGAAGGAAACGCATGTCCTCCCTGATGTCCTTTCCCGTTTCTGGTTCACACCGGGGTGTGAGACTTGCGAATTAACGCTACACAAAGCTATGCTATATTAAAGCCGTGCTTTGATCATCAACCACAAGTCTCTATTTTCAACAGGATCCTTGATCATTTGCATCTCAGCATGCCACACAGGCAATTCACGCTATGTAACCGATGTGTAACGACCCAACTTTTCTTAAATGCTCATTTTTTAAAATGATGACATCATCAATATAGTTAGCCATATATATGAAAAATATTTTTATTTGCTAATTACTTTCCTAACAATTAATTAGAAACTCATTCAAATTTTCAACAACTTTTATTGAGAAAATAGTTATATATCGATAAAACGGTTTTCGGTCACATTTTCGACATTTTTTGTAAAAATATATTTTTGGAAGCAGTTTTCCGAAATGAATTTAGGATCATTAATTATTAATTAAAGCATGTCTAACAAGGTTTTAAAATCACATTTATAACATTTAACAATATTCCTAATAGTTACGATATTTGAAGATTAAGTGCTCAAATTTTCCAGTTCTTTACATTCTCCCCCCACTTAAAATATTTCGTCCCCGAAATTGCAACACGAGCAACCAAAGAAACAATCAAACATCGATACTAAAAGTATCACACTACTAGCATACAAATACCATGGTTTGATCAAGTTAAAACCCTCTCATTGCATAAGGATGATAAACAATCTGCTAAGCGTGCCTTACGCTCAACAGCCTTAGGGATTTCTCAGTCGATGATTCACATTACCTCATAACTAGTCAAAGAATCATTTCCTAAAATTTCCATATGCGCTAAATCCCGTACAATGCATATAAATCATCCGTACACAATTTTTTTTTTGATCATATTACTTTCCCGATCACAAGACTTCTCTTCCGAACTAGTATACCACACTTGACATCTCTAGTGCATACTCTAATCTAGTTCCTTAACCAGAAACTTTCATCTTCCTTACATAGCCATACACTATGATAGAAAACTTCATGATCATATCAAAAATCCACATCAAGTATTCGCCGTCAAAAGTCTAGCGAAGAATCCTTGTTAGGACCGGTGTAAATCACCTTCAAAATCCTGTACTCGAATATGTACCAAGATCAACTATGCGAATAAAACGATCTATGTACAACTCATGTATTTTATCCTCTTGGTTCCTTAACTACCAATATCCTTTATTAATTCCTCTATATGTATAGTATGACATTTTATTCTAATATCCTTCCTCTTTTTCAACATTCAATTATCACTTAGTATTTCTTTATTGATACTAAAACCACTTATGAATCATTTCATAAAACTATACTTCAAGTTATTAAACAATGTATAACTTAAGTTCAGACACATATAATACTCTAATACATTCTATGAGTATAACAAAACATCAAATTTGTTAAGTATATTAATCAAATGTTGAACTTGTTCTAACCTGCTATCATAATAATTCAAGTGTTATATAAACTCAACTTTATATTTTCACAAACACTTAACTTCAAGTTCTGTAATAATTCAGAAGGTTTCAACTATCCAAAATCGTTGAAAATCCCATTTCATTTTAACAAATGAAACTTACAAAGCTACAATGGCATTATTCACATTTATGCAATCTTAATGCATAGATGATATGGATCTGTAAAATGACTTAATCAAGTTTCAATAATTTATATAAAGCACTTCTTTATCTAACTTATTTCACAAATTCTTATCATTATTTATATTATAATAGACGAATCATGTTAAAATTCAATTTAACCTAACATCATCATTAAACGCCTTATAGTCAAACTATGAAACTTAATTCACATGGTGTTTATATCTAATGTTCCCACATATTACCATCTACCTAACCATTGTTTTTAAAAGGTAAACTAGTTATAAGTCAGTAGGCAACAGTACATGCTCATAAACTTATCAAGCATAACTAATATTCAATAACTGATAATAGTTGAATATTATCATTCCTAACAACCAAAAACATCATAAATAACTATATCAATTTATGGAAGTTTATATGTTGTACAAAAATATAAGCCTAGGTAAAATTATTTCATTTACCAATTTAAAACAAATATTATGTCGATTTGCCTTGTTTAAGTATTCAAAAATCCCTATCGATACTATGACGTCCCACATATCGACCAGAATTCATAAACCACTCAACAGATTAACTAACACAACATAAAATAATTTTATAGCACTAACAAATACGCGCTCTCATATACATAATACACTCAATTCATGTTAGGGCATTCCATTACCCTATCTCTTGATGAGTCATACCCAAACAAAGCCAAGGTGTTCGCTCAACCTTGTGCTCTGATACCAAATGTAACGACCCGACTTTTCTTGAATGCTCATTTTTTAAAATGATGACATCATCAATATAGTTAGCCATAAATATGAAAAATATTTTTATTTGCTAATTACTTTCCTAATGATTAATTAAACTCATTCAAAATTTTCAACAACTTTTATTGAGAAAATAGTTATATATCGATAAAACGGTTTCCAGTCACATTTTCGACATTTTTCAAAAAAATATATTTTTGAAAGCAGTTTTCCGAAATGAATTTAGGATCATTAATTATTAACTAAAACATGTCTAACAAGGTTTTAAAATCACATTTATAACATTTAACAATATTCCTAATAGTTACGATATTTGAAGATTAAGTGCTCAAATTTTCTGGGTCTTTACACGATGTCTATCAGTCACACAGAATGAAATCTGATGTCAGACACACATCCATTTACAAGTTCGTCTTGGGACTGAACAAAACCGGAGGCACCATATTCCTCGTCCCGTATGTCCAATACAGGAGAGAGGCCCTCACATATCCGGTCGATCTCCAAGTACGTCTGGATGATCACCACTTATTACCTTGTCTTGGGTGTACAGCCCAATCAAGACATCAGTAATCATCCAAATGATGTGAAGACCTCCGGTTTTCAACCACCATCTTCATTGTTGAATCATCGCCGATTCAGTTATTCAGAATGGGATAAACCCGGACTTTCTGAATAACTCGCGTATATAATAAACAAGTGCTATAAAAACATAACATACACCTCATTCCAATTCAGAATATTCTTATACTTTGGGAAAGGTTCCCATTACTTTTATCAAAGATAAATTCTTTAAAATTTATTCTTTAATCTTCCTTTGGAAATCAGTCCACACCAAATTATGGTTTTCCAAACTAGTCGGGATTAGCGAACCCTACCGAAGCAATCATTTGTTTAATTTCCAAATCCCAACCTATTCATCCCATGAAGTAAAACGGGTAATACTTCATATCTAACACCACGGTGTTATCCGTAAAATTAATTACCATTTCACGTTCAAATCTAATTAAAGATTTAACTATCGCCAACAGTAAAACTGATGGTACTCCATTCTCGATCATTTCTCGAATTTGATAATTTTAGTTATCAAATTCACCTTTCAATCTATCTAAAGATTCATTAAAACTCTAATTTAGCTTTAATTTCCAAAAATCATTACTTAATGATTATCCAAAGTTAAAAAATAAATCTTATCTTTAACTGGGTCAAGAACTAATGTCCTTTAAAACACAGTTCACGAAAACCCAAAATCACATTCCATTGATTATGGAATCTTCACGGAAAACAGATCAATATATATAATCGATATCAATTTCCGTATCCAACCGATAATATAAATGGAATAACGGCAAAGCCTCTTAACTTCCATATACAATAACAGTCTTCCTCCATAGAAGTTCACTTCGATTATTACCAAATCAAATTCCATTCAATTCCAATTTAATATGTTAAATTGGAAAACTTTACTTTGGAAATTTCCCCTAAATCTTAATTAAAAGATTTATAAATTCCAAATCTCATTTCACTATAAATCGGATTAAAGAACGGATGTCATTAAAAACACAGTTCACAATAAACCCAATTCGCATTCCATTTCAAATCTAATTAAATGTTAATTAATTGGTAAACTTCATTAAATCTTTTCTCAAATAGGTTTAATAACAGTGTTAGTGAAGACACCATTCACGACAAACCCAAAATCCCATTTGATATCAAATACAAGGCTCTGAATAGAAAATATATCGGCTTATATTCAATATCAAATTCTGAACTCAACAAACATCGTATTGGAATACTGATATATATATATCTTCCAAATTCCTCCACAATGCCTGTATAATCACGGAATCCAATATCGAAATATTTCGAAGATAATTTCGATTCAAATCCATTCCAATTCATATATTGGAAATTCTGGTTATTTTTAAAACCATTTCAAATCCCATTTATTTATTTAAAAATAATTAGAATATAATTCTAGATCATTTCGATAAAAATCTGTTTTTATCTTTTCAAATATGGAATTTTTCATCCCAATTCTTTCCAAATCATTTCTTATGATTTCACACTAATTATTGATATTTTTAATAGTTTTATCAAGGCCTGTACAGTCGATTTCCATAAACGGCCATCGAACTGCACTTACGGCGACCTTTTTCAAATTTGATTTAGACATAATTCTGAATCCAACCGTTAGATTTCAAATCTGTAATATTCGTTAGAAAGCTATTTTCGATACGAACCCAAGATTCCGGTTTTAGGAGAATCCGACGGTCGGATCTCCCGTAATGTTCGTTCGAAGTCAATGGTCGAAATTCGCAAACTACCGTAGCGCGGTGCGTTCTATTCAGGCCATTATATTATATATATATAATATATATTTCGTTGATTTCCATTTAAAACGTATTTTATAAATCGTTTTAAATTCGTTTTCAAAACGATTTCAACTTCATATTCAATTTCAAATCAAAATTGAATATTCCATATCATTAATATATAAATGATAATATTTTCAAAACATTAGATTTTGAAATCAATTCCTTTTCAATATTCATTATAAAAATGAATAAAATCGGTATAAATATCGTTCACGTCAAAATGGCGTTAAATTAATCGACACGACTTTATATATTTAGATATATTCGTGTCCATCCCAAATCGGACGTCAATATCATATTTTGATTTTTTTTTCTGAATATTATTTTAAAATATTCATTATTTGAAAATATTCGTGTTTAAAATATTCGTTCGTTCTGAATTGGAATCAGACACAGTCAATTACCATATAATGTTATTTATATGGATTTCATACAACACATGTATGTAACAACAATTAAAACGACAATCCATCATCCAGAGTACATTCTACACTGTATAAGCATTAATTATAAATAATTAACGCTTTTAACTGTCTGTCAACCTATCGATTGACGTACATCTAAACAATTGGGATTAGTGTATGTAACAACCCGGGAAATTTGAACCAGTTTAAAAATTTTAAATTGGATATTTTAGTGGATTTAAATATTTAAAATAAATTATTTTAAACAATAACAACAAAAAGTATGTTTGAAACGATGTTTGAAAATAAATATAATTATTTTGAATTATAAACATGGCCTGAATGGCACGGTAGTTTCAAAATTTGAATTCAAACTTTGAATGACTGTACCGGGTGCAAAATAAAACGGATTTTAGTGAAACCAAAAATATTTAAATCTGTTAATAAATATCTTTCTAATGAATCTGAAAAATCGAAGTTTCATAGCAGGAATCAAAAGTTATGGCCAAATGAATTTTCAGAAAGGTCGCTATAGGGAATATATCACCCTTAAAAATAGACGTTTTGCATACGACTTCAGAATTCGACGAAACCACTTTTGTTGGATCCGGGATGTCAAATTATTGCTAGGTTTCAAATTTCATAACTTTTGAAGTTAATATGTGAGCGTGGCAAAGAAAAATGTGTTTGGTCAATTATAGTTAAATTGGATCGACCAGAAAATGACCATTTTTCAAACGGTCTCAGAATTCGACGAAACTAGTTTTGTTGGGACCGTATCGTCAAAACATAGCAAGATTTATTTTTCGGGAATTTTTGGGATCAGTAGGTGTCCCCGGCAAATTGAAATGTACGTTCAAATTAAATATTGAATGTTTTATATTTTAATTTGAAGAAAAACTGTCTGAAACAAGCAAATGGGCCTTCGAAACATATCCCATTGTGTTCGAAATGGGGGTATTTAGCTAGGGACGACAGACGTTGGGTTTGGATTGGAGTTCGTATGAGGTGAGGGGTATTTTTGGATTTTTAAAATATATAAATATAAAAAAAAATCTGATTGGCCACCTCACTTTTCTCTCTCCCCGTATTCTCTCTCTCCCCATTGTGATATACGGCGGAAACCGCTCCCCCCTTCCAGCCCCGATTTCGACCAATCCACGCCACGATAGCCCTCCCCCAGTTGAACTTTTTGAAGAGCATCCTCCACTCTTCAAATCAAGACAAGCCGCTCCCTCTCTCATCGCCTGTACGAGGAGAACGACCGCCACAAAGTTGCCACCTTTCGAGCTCCGCCGTGCCTCCTGTGCTGCGTTGATCTGAGCAACTCCACCAGCACCATGAAGCCCCTTCGACGCTGCATAACCTGATCGAAGCAACATTGCACGGATTGGTCGCAAAGTGGAAACCTGGATTTGATCATTTTCAGAAGGTAACGGTTTAATTTATTTTAAACTGATTATAGCACTTTAAAGCGCTACGGTTTTTGATTTCACTATAAAGATCATATCTTTCTCGTTTGTTGACGAAATTCAGTGAAACAAGAGACAGTGGACTCGTGTGGATGTCTTCTACATTTTAGAAGAGACGCATATTTTTCTGAGCCTTCTGCAATTTTTGGAGGAGTGGAACCCAATGTGAGATTTCTAATTTATAAATGATATGGAAAACAACGATGTATAAATTATATAGTCGATGTATGAGTTATATAACATTGTACACCACATGTATAAGCATTGTATAAGTTGTATGTTCGATGTATAAGTTATATATGCGTTGTAAAAGTGATATATGCATTGAAATGAATTGAAATAATATTGAAATGAAATCGAAATATTGTTATATACGTATATATATATATATATATATATATATATATACTCCCCTCGTCCACAAACCATGGACGATATATATTAGTTGTGATATTGTTTGGATTGTTGGTTGATGTGAAAATTTGGTGAATATCATGAATCGTTGATTTGAAATGATTGATTGTGGATGAAATCCCAATAGGATTAGTATATGGGAAAATTCGTCGGCGTACGAACTAGATATTGAAAATCCCCATTGTCAAAAACCGCGAGGTTTTAAGGTAGAGTGAGGAGCCGTACTCGGGACGGTGCCGGTTTTAACTACCCTGCCGTTATGCTAGCGAAATTTTTTGAAATATTTCATGTATTGAAATTATTTTCATGTGTTGAAACTATATTCATGTATTGAATAGAAATTCATGTGTTGAAAGAAGTTCATGTGTTGAATAAATTCTTTGAAAGATAAAAATAACATTTTATTGTATATATAGAGTATATAAAATATTAGTATTTTAAATAAATTGTTTTAACACCAAAAATAACATTTTTACCTCATATATGAACTATATAAAATAATCATGTTTTGAAATAAATCGTTTTACAATAGAAATCACATTTTTATTATATATATAAACTATAAAAAACATTCATGTGTTGAATAAAGGACTGGGATGATAAAAATCATATTTTTATCGTATGTGTGAAGTCGAAAACATTCATGTGTTGAATATATAGATTGAACAATAAAATCTACATTTTTATTGTGAATATGGAGTGTTAAAAATAGTGATGTGTCGAAATAAATGTCTGTTAGATAAAAATATCATTTTTATCAAATATATTAAGTGAATATGGTTTTGAAATCGAAGAATGAATTATATATATATATATATAAATATAAATAAAATAAATTGAATAACGGAGCTGCAGTTCATGTTTTGAAACCGTGATTTCAAACGATTAGTGCGGGAGATCTGACCATCGGATTTTCCCGAAACCGAAACCGTTGGGTTCGCCTTGGAAATATCTTTCCAACGACACACACTTTGTAAAGATCAAACGGTTGGATTGTCTGGAATGTTTAATTCAAATCTGAAGAAAATCAACGCCAAAATCGATTATATTTATATATAAATATAAATATAATTAAATTAAATTAAATTAAATAACGACGCTGTAGTTCGTATTTTGAAATCGAAACTTCAAACGATTGTACCGGGAGATCCGATCGTCGGATTTTTCACAAAACTGAAACCACTGGATTCGTTTTGAAAAGATCTTTCTAATGATATAAAATTTGTGAAGGTGCACCAGTTAGATTTTAAGATATGTGTAAATCAAATCTGAAGAAAAACAGCGCCACGGCCGAGTTATGGCCTGAAGCGTCGTTTGAGTGAATTGGCTATTTTTAAATAAATAAAAATAGCGATAGATCGTGATAAAATGTTATAAACGATATGGAATGGAAATAAACTGAATTTGCTCAGTTTATGTGATATTTGATGGTTTAATGTGTTTGGCGTGAAAATTACATTAAAGAACAGAATTAGTGATATCGAATAATTTAACCATTGAAATGAATTGATTTGAAATTCTAAATATACATGAATTATTTGAAAAGGCCTAGTTGATTCTCATTTCAAATAATTGATCGACGATTGAAAATCGAAGATTTGAAGACTGTGCAAGACCAATGATCTTCACGTCGAATGGAGGGGTGCTACTGATGCTCATGATAGGAGTAGCAACCTTGAAGGGGCTGAAGTAGTAGCCGTCTGGACGTACATGTTGATTGTTCGGATGTGCGAGGAATAAAGATCCTCTGGTTTCGTTCAGACCCAGAACGGACTTGTAAAAGGACTGTGTGTCTGACATTGGATTTCATTCTGTATGATTGATAGACGTCAGTTGCATGGCGTGAATTACCTGTGTGGCATGCTGAGATGCAGTGATCAAAGCTTTTATTGAAAAGCAGAGCTTTGTGATTGATGATCAAAGCAACGCCTGTGTGGCATAGCTTTGTGTATAACGTTAATTTGCGAGCCTCACACCCCAGTATGAGCCAGAAACTGGAGAAGGACCTCAGGGAGGACATGCGTTTCTTTCTAGCTAGGGTGATGTCAGTGACCTACCAGGCCTGACATTTATATTACTTTCACCTGTGCGGTTGTTGCTGTTGCGAGGCGCCTCGGATATATCGGTGACTATGTGGAGCCGATGGAGTCATAGGACTCATTTACACCCCAAAGGGCGGGGAAACGTACTGTTCAGGCATAATAATCCACATCGGTGGACCGACCCTGACGATCCAAGGCTTGCCTGTGCGCTTGCCTGAGACATGGTAGGCTAGATTGTCTCGAAGCGGTGAGGACGATCCCTGGCCTCAGTTCATGACGAAAATCCAATTTTCAAATACAACATCGTGCGGTTTTGATTATGTGTATATATATATATATGTATATATATATATATATATATGGCGACATGATATATGGTACCCATGCCGTCTATGATTGATAGTTATGATTCAAATTGTTTTTGAAACATATAAACACTATCAATAATATCAAATGATTTGTTTTGCTCGTATCAAGCATATTTTGGCCATTATAAGGTAAAACTCTATCCTTCGGTTTGTGTTGCATTGTGTGATGGGAATTGAGTCTTATAATGGCTTTATTTTTATGAAAAGCATTACGATGATTAAAAGATTCACTTGTTTTAAAGCACTGGCAATCCAATGGAGTAAACCCGTTCCGCGAAAGTAGCGTGATCTGTGATTTGCCATATTGTAAAAGATGTTAAGTAGATTTCTCATACCAGTCCCATGACTGACTCGTAGTTTGTTTCACTTACAAACTCGGGTGCCCCTTTTTCTACATGGGCAGCCTTGTATTCAGGTTTTAGCAGGCTCTTTCTGGATAGCTGGATCTGAAGATGGATTCTATCATTTATCTCTTTTTATGCTGTTCATCTCCTATTGTACATATTATGTTTTGTTTTCCGCTGTAGACATTTATGTATAGCTGAACTGTAGTTGTACTAAGTATGATCCTGTGTACCGTGTAACTCTGATGTTTATATTTATCTAGTATATCCTGTTGTATATTATCTGGTGTATTTATTTATTTCTATTCTGCTGTTATCTGTTGATGTTTTATCTTCCAAAGATTACCCTTGCCACCATGGAATGGGGTTTGGGTGGTCACAAACGTGGTATCAGAGCTTTGGTTAAGCTTAGTTCTGGAATATAACATATTAACGAACTCGTCAGAAATAGAACCAGTAGTGTTCTAGGATGAGTAACTCATTACAGATAGGATCAGTAATATCCTAGTATGAGTATAGCAGAATGGAATACACCCCCAATAGATGCATTTACATTCAAGTATATGTTCATATGCTTTAAAATAACTTTTATGTTGACCTGACACTTGGTCTGCTATTTGCAGAAGTACTGGAAAATGAGTGTCAGAAACAGAAGGAATGCAGAACCAGATCTAGAGGGTCTATTAAAGAGATATCGAAATTTGGGTGGAGCACAAATCTCGGGCAATGAATCGATTATTCAAACTCAAGCTTGGATGAGTTCTGCAGAAAGAAGTTCTGAACGTTACCAGCTGAGAGATGATTAGAAAAGATTAATGGCATCTTGGGCACTCAAAGAAGAAGCGTTAATCTGGTGGCAAACAATTATTAAAGATAATCCAGAACGTGATATCACCTGGGATAGATTCAAAGAGATTTTCAGTGAAAGATTTACTCCTCCAGAAGCAACTGAGCGGTTATGTGATGAATTCTACTATTTGATACAAGGAGATATGAATATCCCAGAATATCATAAGAGATTCAATGAACTTTCTCATTTTGCTCCGCGTCTAATTCAAAATCCAAAGAGGAAGAATCTGAGATTTGTTAAAAATGGGACATGTGAAGCTTCCTTTCGCTGAAATGATATACATGGCTTATCAATATGAAGATTTAGATAAGCGAGGCCTTTTCGTCGATGAAGAGGAAGACAGTTCTAGCAACAAAAGGAAAACAGAGGCTGATAGCCCAGAGACAAGTGCACAGCCTGAGTCCAGTACGACGTCTGGGGCCAGAAAGAAGCCTAGAATCAATAGGAAAAAGGTGAAGGCAGTCATATGTTTAAAGTGTAATCAGCAAGGGCATTCAACCAGAAACTTTGAATCTTCGGACAAACGAAAGAAGAATGAATTTAAATCCAAGAACAAGTTTCAAGTGGCCCGAGGGTGCAATCTTTGTCATCAGGCTGGTCATATAAAGCGAGACTGCTGGCTGTTGAAGGCGGCCAAAGTGGCTCAAGTAAATGAAGTGGCAGAAACTTCTGCACCCTCAGTTATTCAGGAAAGGCTAGATGTTCTTGAAGGCACGCTTACTGTCAAAGATATTCCGGTTAAAGTACTATTTGATACAAGTGCGTCGTGAAGCTTTATTGCAAAGAATGCGGTTAAGAAACTGGATTTGAATTTGAGAAAACTAAAAGAACCCATGACTGTCCATAATCCGGTTGGGGGTTCCCTCAATCTTAATTGGATTTGTGGGGTTCCTTTTTCTTTTTCCTGTTATCGGTTCCCCACTATTGCGATCGTCATGATTTTTACAGAATTTGATCTTATCTTGGGGTTGGACTGGTTAACCAAATATGAAGCTGAGGTTAAATGCGTCGACAGAGTCGTTAAGGCGAAGATTAAAACAGGTGACTATATAACCATTCCCTGTGAAGGTCAGAATTCTGATAGAAAAGACTTCTGGGCAGCTTTAGATGTTTCTCCTGCTCAAATAAAACCTGTTCCTATCGTTATGGAGAATATTCCGGTCGACATTGAAAGTATCCCAGTTGTCAAGAACTATGCGGATGTGTTCGAAGAAGTTGTTGGCTTACCTCCGCAAAGAGAAATTGATTTCAAAATCGCTTTCGTTCCTAATGCAAGGCCAATAGTTCATGCTATTCGAAGAATGACTTTGAAAGAGAAAGATGAGTTAGATAATCAGACTCGACAACTTGTATGGAAGGGTCTAATCGGACCTAGTTTCTCTGATTGGGGTGCAACAATAGTGTTTGTCCCGAAGTCAGACGGTACTCTCAGATTATGTGTAGACTATCGTGACATGAATAAGCAGACATTGAAAAATAAATATCCATTGCCGCATATTGATGATTTGTTGGATCGATTGAATGGCGCGCAAGTATTTTCACGAATAGACCTAGCTACAGATTTCCATCAGCTTCATATTGCCGAAGAGTGTGTTCCTTTGACATCATTCAAAGGTCCAGACTTATTCTATGAGTGGTTAGTAATGCCGTTCGGCTTATGTAACGCTCCAGCTTATTTTGTCAATCTAATGAACCGAGTATTCAGAGGAGTATTGAATAAATTCGTTCTAGTTTTCATTGATGATATCCTAATCTTCTCAAGTCAGAAAGCGAACATGAAAAACATTTGGAACAAGTGTTAGAAATTCTCAGAAAGAATGTTTTAAAAGCAAAGTTTTCCAAATGTATATTCTGGCAAGAAGAAGTCAAATTTCTTGGCCACGTAGTGTCTAAACATGGAATTTCAGTGGATGCCAGTAAAATCACTGCTATTCAGAATTGGAAACAGCCTCGTACGCCCACGGAAGTCAGAAGTTTTCTCGGGTTGGCCAGTTATTATCAGAAATTCGTTAAGGATTTCGCGAAGACTTCTAGTTCCTTAACAAATCTTACTAAGAAACATTCGAGATTCAATTGGACTCCCGAATGTGAGGCAGCTTTCCAGAAGCTAAAGTTAAAACTGATGAATGCTCCAGTGTTAACGATAATAGATGGCAATGAGGACTTGAAAGTCTGGACTGACGCTTCTAGAGAAGGCCTGGGTGCAGTATTAATGCAAAGAGGTCAAGTGGTTGCTTATGCTAGCTGTCAGCTGAAACCGCATGAGAAAAATTACGTTACTCGTGGTCTTGAGTTATTAGCCATCGTATTTGCTTTGAAAATCTGGAGGCACTATCTTTTGGGTGAGAAATTCGAACTGTATACAGACCATCAGTCATTGAAGTATTTTTCACCCAGAAAGACTTGAATCTGAGGCAGCAACGTTGACTAGAATTTCTTGCAGCGTACGATTTTGAGATTACTCCAGGGAAAGCCAATGTTGTGGCGGATGCACTAAGTAGAAAGAATGTAATAATCGCCAGTTTATTATTACGACTTCATTGATCGATAAAATCTCTGCTCTTCAGAAGGATGATCACTTCATTCAAAGAATCAGAGAAAGAATTATGAAAGGCGAACCCTTGAGTTTTCAGATTGATAACGAGGGAATTCTGAGGTTAAAAGGCCGAATTTGTGTACCAAACATTGCTGAACTCCAGAGAGAAGTATTGGATGAATGTACAAAGCCAAGCTTAGTATCCACCCAGGAGTGAGCAAGATGTATAATGATATCAAACGCACTTTCTGGTGGAGATCGATGAAATGAGACATCTCCTTATATGTTAGCCGGTGTACTACTTGTCAACAAGTCAAAAGCGATCAACAGAAGCTCGCTGGATTGTTGCAACCGTTGGAAATTCCAGGTGGAAAGTGGGAACAAATTTCTATGGATTTCATAGATGGTTTGCCCAGAACCAGGAAAGGAAATGACAGTATTTGGGTGATCGTGGATCGTTTCACGAAGACCGCCCATTTCATACCTGTTAGATCGAACAGAACTGCTCAGAGTCTGGAGAGATTTATTTTAATGAAATTGTTAAACTTCATGGAGTTCCCATGACCATCGTTAGTGATCGTGACCCGATTTTTGCTAGTAAATTCTGGGAAGCAATCCAAGCGGAATTGGGAACGAAACTGAACTTGAGCACCGCATATCATCCTCAAACAGATGGCCATACTGAGAGAGTGAATCGCATTTTAGAAGATTTGTTGCGGGCTTGTATTATTGATTTTGGCGGATCATGGGAAGAACATTTGCATTTGGCCGAATTCTCATATAACAACAGCTACCAAGCGAGCCTGAAAATGTCTCCATTCAAAGTATTGTATGGTAGACCGTGTCGATCCCCTGCGTGTTGGTTTGAACTTGGTAACAGACTCGTATTGGAGCTAGATATGATTCGCGATGCTGCAGATAAAGTCGATTTCGTTAAGAAACGATTACTAGCCGCTCAAAGCCGACAAAAGAGCTATGCAGATAAGAGAAGAAGAGATATATCATTTGTTGTTGGCGACTATGTATATTTGAAGGTATCTCTGATGAGAGGAGTCATCCGATTCGGTAAAACAGGGAAATTGGCACCCAAATTCATTGGTCCGTTTCCTATTCTAGAACGGATTGGAACTCTCGCTTATAGGTTTCAATTACCAGACTGGTTTCCTAGAGTACATGATGTGTTTCACGTATCTCAACTTCGAAAGCATGTGCATGATCCAGATTTGGTCGTGGAAGAAGCAGCGCAATAGGATTTGGAAATTACTCCAGAATTGGCTGTGAGAAGAGAGCCGATCAAGATTATTGGTAAAGAAAGCAAAGAGCTGAGGAACAAGAAGGTTCACTTAGTCAAAGTCCAATGGAGTGGAGATCCGCGAGACTGTACTTGGAAAACTGAGGAAAGCATTAAGCAAGCCTACCCCGATTGCAGAGTGAATGTCTCTGAGTGACTCCGGTGCAAGGTACATTTAGCATACTTGCATTTCCATATTGTTTTCAACGTAGTCGTTGTTTCCTTTTCATGGATGCATAAGTTTAATTATATAGTCTGAATGATTTTAAAAATAGTAGTTGAATTAATTGGTATATTTTTGAAAAGTTAAAAATAAATTGATTGATGTTTGTGTTGTGTGATTGAGAATCAGATTAATTAAATTATTGGAATAATAATTAATTAAATCAATAATAGAACGAATAGTAAATTTATTCGATTAAATCACACGTTGACCTGATTTAAAAATAGATAGAAATATACACATGTACATTATATATGCTTGAACAGGTAAATGGATTAGTTGTTGAGTAAAGGATTTATTTGCGTGCCCGACAAATAGGTAAACCTTAATAAGTTAGATGAGCACTTTTATTATTATATCAACTCCTGTGAGTGCCATTGGATGCTGAGTGCTGGTTGTTCTGTGTGTAATAATAAATATCGCCATAGGATAATAACAATTAATTTTGAACTACACTGCATGGCATACTTCTTGAAGATGGCATACTTCTTGAAGATGGCATACTTCTTGAAGATAGCATACTTCATCATATACCACATAAGCATTTGGAGCTTGTGTGACGAGGTGGAAGATTTACCATACGAGTGAGAGGCTTGTATGGCGATGACTATATATTACAGGTTGAACTGATGACTGATATGGACTATATTTTACAGGTTGAACTAATGACTAATATAGACCATGTAAAATGTAACGATAAATTTCCAGAGTAATAAAAACCCCACACGGGTCTAGAGATGATAATAAACACGTCTCTCTAATCTTATAAGGCCTAAAAACTATTTATGGGGTGACGAGAATTTATTCTCTGGAGTTATTATCTATACACCTCCCCTGTGGACACTAGAATATATCACTATAAATATGTGTATGCTTATTAGGATTTATTGGGTACTTAATACGGCCCAATAAATTTCCAAACCCCTCCCCGTACAAAAGAGGTTATGGCGGAATTTTTCGAAAATTTAGGGTGTTAGCCAAATTTTTGAATAATTTGAAAATTCTTAGAAACTGAAAAGTTGAAGAATAGAAGTCAGATTGAAAGTAGAGTTGGTTAATCAAACCACTTTCGACTATGTTCCTTTTCGGGGACGAAAAGTTTTAAGTGGGGGAGATTGTAACAACCCGGAAAATCTGAACCAGTTTAAAAATTTTAAATTGGATATTTTAGTGGATTTAAATATTTAAAATAAATTATTTTAAATAATAATGACGAAAAGTATGTTTGAAACGATGTTTGAAAATAAATATAATTATTTTGAATTATAAACATGGCCTGAAATGGCGCGGCAGTTTCAAAATTTGAATTCAAACTTTGATAGACTGTACCGGGTGTAAAATAAAATAGATTTTAGTGAAACCAAAAATATTTAAATCTGTTAATGAATATCTTTCTAATGAATCTGAAAAATCGAAGTTTCAAAGTGGGAATCAAAAGTTGTGGCCAAATGAATTTTCAGAAAGGTCGCTATAGAGAATATATCGCCCTTGAAATTATACATTTTGCATACGACCTCAGAATTCGATGAAACCACTTTTGTTGGATCCGGGATGTCAAATTATTTCTAGGTTTCAAATTTCATAATTTTTGAAGTTAATAGTGAGCGTGGCAAAGAAAAATGTGTTTGGTCAATTACAGTTAAATTGGATCAACCAGAAAATGGCCATTTTTCAAACGGTCTCAGAATTCGACGAAACTAGTTTTGTTGGGACCGTATCGTCAAAGATTTATTTTTCGGGAATTTTTGGGATTAGTAGGTGGCCCCGACAAATTAAAATGTATGTTCAAATTAAATATTGAATGTTTTATGTTTTAATTTGAAGAAAAACTGACTGAAACAGTCGAATGGGCCTTCGAAACATATCCCATTGTGTTCGGATGGGGGTATTTAGCAAGGGACGACAGTCGTTGGGTTTGGATTGGAGTTCGTATGAGATGAGGGGTATTTTTGGATTTTTAAAATATATAAATATAAAAAAATCTGATTGGCCACCTGACTTTTCTCTCTCCCCGTATTCTCTCTCTCCCCATCGCGATATACAGCGGAAACCGCTCCCCCTTCTAGCCCCGATTCCGACCAATCCACGTCACGATAGCCCTCCCTCCAGTTGAACTTTTTGAAGAGCATCCTCCACTCTTTAAATCAAGACAAGCCGCTCCCTCTCTCGTCGCCTGTACGAGGAGAACGACCGCTACGAAATTGCCACCTTTCGAGCTCCGCCGTGCCTCCTGTGCTACGTCGATCCGAGCAACTCCACCAGCGCCGTGAAGCCCCTTCCAAGCCCTTCGACGCTGCATAACCTGATCGAAGCAACATTGCACGGATTGGTCGCAAAGTGGAAACTTAGATTTGAACATTTTCAGAAGGTAGCAGTTTAATTTATTTTAAACTGATTATAGCACTTTAAAGCGCTACGGTTTTTGATTTCACTGTAAAGATCATATCTTTATCGTTTGTTGATGAAATTCAGTGAAACAAGAGACAGTGGACTCGTGTGGACGTCTTCTACATTTTAGAAGAGATGCATATTTTTCAGAGCCTTCTGCAATTTTTTGAGGAGTGGACCCAATGTGAGATTTCTAATTTATAACGATATGGAAAACAACGATGTATAAATTATATAGTCGATGTATGAGTTATATAAGCATTGTACACTACATGTATAAGCGTTGTATAAGTTGTATGTTCGATGTATAAGTCATATATGTGTTGTAAAAGTGATATATGCATTGAAATGATATTGAAATGAAATCGAAATATAGTTATATAAGTATACCTATATATATATATACACTCCACTCGTCCACAGACCATGGACGATATATATTGGTTGTGATATTGTTTGGATTGTTGGTTGATGTGAAAATTTGGTGAATATCATGAATGGTTTATTTGAAATGATTGATTGTGGTTGAAATCCCAATAGGATTAGTATATGGGAAAATTCATCGGCGTACGAAATAGATATTGAAAATCCCCATTGTCAAAAACCGCGAGGTTTTAAGGTAGAGCGAGGTGCTGTACTCGGGACGGTGCCGGTTTTAACTACCCTGTCGTTATGCTGCCGAAATTTTCTGAAATATTTCATATGTTGAAATTATTTTCATGTGTTGAAACTATATTCATGTGTTGAATAGTAATTCATGTGTTGAAAGAAGTTCATGTGTTGAATAAATTCTTTGAAAGATAAAAATAATATTTTTATTATCTATATAGAGTATATAAAATATTAGTATTTTAAATAAATTGTTTTAACACCAAAAATAACATTTTTACCTCAAATATGAACTATATAAAATAATCGTGTTTTGAAATAAATCGTTTTACAATAAAAAACACATTTTTATTATATATATAAACTATAGAAAACATTCATGTGTTGAATAAAGGACTAGGACGATAAAAATTATATTTTTATCATATGTGTGAAGTCGAAAACATTCATGTGTTGAATATATAGATTGAACAATTAAATCTACATTTTTATTGTGAATACGGAGTGTTGAAAATAGTGATATGTTGAAATAAATATATGTTAGATAAAAATATCATTTTATCAAATATATGAAGTGAATATGGTTTTGAATCGAAGAACGAATTATATATATATATAAATATAAATAAAATAAATCGAATAACGAAGCTGCAGTTCGTGTTTTGAAACCGTGATTTCAAACGATTAGTGCGGGAGATCCGACCATCGGATTTTCCCAAAACCGAAACCGTTGGGTTCACCTTGGAAATATCATTCCAACGACACCCACTTTGTAAAGATCCAGCGGCTGGACTGTCTGGAATGTTTAATCCAAATCTGAAGAAAAACAGCGCAAGAATCGATTATATTTATATATAAATATAAATATAATTAAACTAAATCGAATAACGACGCTGTAGTTCGTATTTTGAAATCGAAACTTCAAACGATTGTACTGGGAGATCCGATCATCGGATTTTCCCAAAACTGAAACCGCTGGATTCGTTTTGAAAAGATCTTTCTAATGATATAAAATTTGTGAAGATCCAACGGTTAGATTTTCATATATGTGTAAATCAAATCTGAAGAAAAACAGTGCCACGGCCGCGTTATGGCCTGAAGCGTCGTTTGAGTGAATTGACTATTTTTAAATAAAAAAAAATAGCGATAAATCGTGATAAAATATTATAAACGATATGGAATGGAAATAAACTGAATTTGCTTGGTTTATGTGATATTTGATGGTTGAATGTGTTTGGTGTGAAAATTACATTAAAGAACAGAATTAGTGATATCGAATAATTTAACCATTGAAATGAATTGATTTGAAATTCTAAATATACGTGAATTATTTGAAAAGGCCGAGTTGATTCTCATTTCAAATAATTGATCGACGATTGAAAATCGAAGATTTGAAGACTGTGCAAGACCGATGATCTTCACGTCGAATGGAGGGGTGCTACTGATGCTCATGATAGGAGTAGCTATCTTGAAAGGGCTGAAGTAGTAGCCGTCCGGACGTACATGTTGATTGTACGGATGTGCGAGGAATAAAGATCCTACGGTTTCGTTCAGAGCCAGAACAGACTTGTAAAAGGACTGTGTCTGACATTGGATTTCATTCTGTGTGATTGATAGACGTCAGTTGCATGGCATGAATTGCCTGTATGACATGCTGAGATGGAGTGATCAAAGCTTTTGTTGAAAAGCAGAGCTTTGTGGTTGATGATCAAAGCAATGCCTGTGTGGCATAACTTTGTGTATAACGTTAATTCGCGAGCCTCAAACCGCGGTATGAGCCAGAAATGGGAGAAGGACCTCAGGGAGGACATGCGTTTCTTTCTATCTAGGGTGGTGTCAGTGACCTATCAGCCCTGACATTTATATTACTTTCACCTGTATGGTTGTTGCTGTTGCGAGGCGCCTCGGATATATCAGTGACTATGTGGAGCCGATGGAGTCATAGGACTCATTTACGCCCCAAAGGGTGGGAAAACGTAGTGTTCAGGCATAATAATCCACATCGGTGGATCGGCCCTGACGATCCAAGGCTTGCCTGCGTGCTTGCCTGAGACGTGGTAGGCTAGATTGTCTCGAAGCGGTGAGGACGGTCCCTGGCCTCATTTCATGACGGAAATCCATTTTCCAAATACAACATCGTGCGGTTTTGATTGTGTATATATATATATGGCGACATGATATATGGTACCCATGTCGTCTATGATTGATAGTTTTGATTCAATTTGTTTTCGAACATATGAACACTAGCAATAATATCAAATGATTTGTTTTGCTCGTATCAAGCATATTTTTACCATTATAAGGTAAAAACTCTATCCTTCGGTTTGTGTTGCATTGTGTGATGGGAACTGAGTCTTATAATGGCTTCATTTTTATGAAAAGCATTGCGATGATTAAAAGATTCACTTGTTTTAAAGCACTGGCAATCCAATGGAGTAAACCCGTTCTGCAAAAGTGGCGTGGTCCTGTGATTTGCCATATTGTAAAAGATGTTAAGTAGATTTCTCATACCAGTCCCATGACTGACTCGTAGTTTGTTTCACTTGCAAACTCGGGTGCCCCTTTTTCTACACGGGCAACCTTGTATTCAGGTTTTAGCAGGCTCTTTCTGGATAGCTGGAGTTGAAGATGGATTCTATCATTTATCTCTTTTTATGCTGTTCAGCTCCTATTGTACATATTATGTTTTGTTTTCCGCTGTAGACATTTATGTATAGCTGAACTGTATTTGTACTAAGTATGATCCTGTGTACTAGGTAACTCTAATGTTTATATTTATCCAGTATATTCTGTTGTACATTATCTGGTCTATTTTTTTTTTCTGTTCTGTTGTTATCTGTTGATGTGTTATCTTCCAAAGATTACTCTTGCCACCGTAGAACGGGGTTTGGGTGGTCACCGTGTACGTCAAATATCATCCCAACACCCGTGTGGGGTTTCAACCAACAAATACTAAATATTATTTGTGCAGTTGGGCGATGTGTAAAATTTATCGTCCCAATCCATATCAGTAAAATGGGTGTACATTTACAAATCGTCCGCTTTGTAAATGAATATTTATTTTATTTATATACGCGTTAAAAATTATATTTTTAACGATAAATAATTTATTTATTTCAACACATGAATATTTCATACAGTCAATTTATACAATAAAAATGATATTTTTATTCTTCAAATATTTTGTTCAACATATGAATATTTTATACAGTCCATTTCATAACACAATCAATTTTCACACAGAATACAATCACACAAGTCGTCCATGGTCTGTGGACGATGGGAAGCAGTTCATATATATAGTTACAAAATAAATAACTCTACAGAAATAATTTTAGTGAGAAGTTCTCACTTTGGGATCCGCTCCGTCAGTTTTATTTCTGAATTTTTGAACGGTCTGGATTTGATTTTGCCCGAAATCCCAACATGCTCCATTTTGGATGGGGTCAGTCTTGTTGTGAAGCTCTCGTCCCCACGATCACAACGGATCCAGTTTCGCTCGATTCCGACCTCGTATGAGAAAGTTATATCATTACAAACATTTGTTACATTATGGAATTTAATTAAAATGGATTAAATAATTTGATTTCCTTTAATACCCTTCTTCTTCCTCAACACAGTGTCTTGGTTTTCAGTTTTGGGTTCCAAACTAGGTTTAGCCGCTGCACCTCCACTATCCAGCCAGACCCCGATCAAGACCCTTCCCTCCGACCGCCTAAGCGTGCGCCAACCCCTAGAAGAACCGTCACCTCGAAGCACCTCTCCTCCCCAAAATCCGATGCGAATTGTGCCTCTTTGAGGCAGAAAATCACACGCCATCCTCCACAAAATACTACCAAACCCGTATGGATCGGTAGAGTAGGGAAATCTCTCTCATTTTCGATTTACAATTATTCAAAACTAGTTGATGGATTCAAGGAAAAATCGCATGGAAAATGGGACGTTTTCAGCCTTCGAATTATAACGACGGCGGCTAGGGTTATCAACGATGGGTTGGGGTTTTTTTATAATGTTTATTTAATATTATTTTATTATTTAATTTCAAAAATACATGTTAACCTATCCGAACTCCAAACTAACTCCAACGACTATCGCCCATAGTAAAATACCCTCATTCCAAACGCAATGGGATATGTTTCGTAAGCCAATTCGGCTGTTACAATAGGTTTTCATCAAAATTAAATTATAAATCAATATATACTGAATTTGAACGTACATTTTAATTTACCGTGGCCACATACTGATTCTAACAATTCTAGAAAAATAAATCTGACTATGTATTGACAAAACGGTCATAACAAAACTAATTTCGTCAAATTTGGAGACCATTTGAAAAATGACCATTTTCTGGTCGATCCAAATTGACTAAAACTATTCAAACATGTTATAATTCACCACGCTCACATATTGATTCCAAAAATTGTGAAAATTGGAATCTAGCAATAATTTGACATCCCGGATCCAACAAAAGTGGTTTCATCGAAAACGGAGGTCGTTTGCAAAACGACTATTTTTAAGGGCCATATTTCCATAGCGTCTATTCTGAATTTTCAACTGGACATAACTTTTTATTCTCGCTATGAAATTTCAATTTTTTGGATTCGTTGGAAAGATATTTTCAAATAGATTCTAATATTTTTGGTTTCTCTAAAATCCGGTTTATTTTTAATCATGTACATTCATTTGAAATCTAATTTTCGAACAACCGCGGCATTTCCAATTCCTTTTATAATTAAAATAAATATTTATATTCTAACTTCGATTTAAATAAATATATACATTCTAACTCTATTCAAAATAAATTTCCAGTTATTATTATTTAAATTAATTCATTTTAAATATTCAAAATTTATTAAAATTGCCAAAATAAAAAATTTAAATTGGTTTTGATTTTCTGGGTTGTTACAATCTCCCCCACTTAAAATATTTTCGTCCTCGAAATGGAACGGAGCTGAAAGTTGTTTAACTAATTAACTCAACTTTCAGTTTGGCGTTCATTCTTCAACTTTTCAGTTTCTAAGAATTTTCAAATTTTCCAGAAATTTGGCTAACACCTTAAATTTTCGAAAAATTTCGCCATAACCTCCTTTGTACGGGGAGCACCGGGAAAATCCTCAAACCGCCACACATGCCCTCTCATCTCAAAAAGAAAAAGAAAAAGCCAAGCGGCTAGCCAATTGGCTCATAAAATCATCCAAACCCAATAAATTAGTAAACATGTACCTATTCGTCAGCCATACAATTTTATTCCTCTGCTTAGCTTCCCTGCTATGACCTATTCAATGTATATACATGTATATGCATGCAATTTCAAACAATTCTCAAGTCAGTTCAACATTTGATTCAATTTGGTTATATGCACCATTCTTTCACATAATGGTTTTATTGGATAACAAATAATCATACAACACAACCATCAATCAATTAGTGAATTAGGATTTCAAATGCATAACTTTAATATATATATATATATATTCAAAAATCATCTTTTTGATGCCAATTCACAACAACAAGACCTATCTTGTTTTGGTTCTCACACCAGTCAATTGGAATCTTATAGATATCCCACTTTCGAAACTCGAACACAAATGCTGATGACACCGCGACATCATCAGAATCATCTCCGGGCGACTAGAGTGTGATTCTATATCTACCCAGTATATTAAAACTTCATATACACATGAATCAGACGTATGTGCCAAATCGTTATATACTCGACAATCCAAATCAGTTTAAGATAAAATATTCAAATATGTATAATGTGGTTTCAATTTTTAAAACAAAATTTGTTTTCATTTTTATTTTAAAATTAACATTCTTCCAACTCATTCTAGCATACTGCTGATTCTATCCCTAACGAGTCATTCCCATTGGATATTACTAATCCAATCTCTGATGAATTTTTTCCTTTGGTTCTAACGTGTCTTGTTCGCCGAGCTCTGTAAACCAAAGCTCTGATACCAAATGAGACTACCGGAACTTCCCCGTAAAGGAAAGTCCGGATTGCTTTGAGAACAAGACGAATCAAAACACAAATAGAAGAACATTTCATTGCTTATTACAACAATTCCATCAGAATACAAGAATATTACAGAGTATGAATAAATAATATGCATTTGATAAATATCAGAGATTTACAAATTACAATGCAGTGGAAAATAATACAAAACACAACTGAAAGAGATAAACGGATACAGAGCTTTCCGGATATCATTCCAGCTGTAAAACAGGATCCGTTGAATATAAATATGCAAAAAAAAAACTACTAGCTGCTCGTGTGGAAAATAAGGGCACCTAGAGTTTAGGTTAAAACAATAAACTCCAGGTCAGTCATGTGACTGGTGTGAGAACTAAAACAGTTACCTAAAACTTTACTTTAAATCCAGATATATCAAGGGACCATGCCGTATAACACGGAACGGGTTTCCTCCCAAGAATACCAGTGCATAGAACAACATCACAATGCTTTTTGGAAAAATGAAGCTATTATAAGACTCAGGTCCCATCACACAATGCAACGCAAGCCGAAGGATAGAGTTTTACCTTATAACAGCCAAACATTCTTGGTACGTTTAAAATAAATCATTTTGATACTATTATAGTGTAAAGTATATGAAAACAACTTCAAATATAAATGTATCAATCATAGACGACATAGTACCCCATCCCACTATGTCGCCATACTAGGCTCTACAAATAAAACCGAAATGTCACGTATTGGAAGTTGGATTTCCGTCTGTGAACCAAGGCAAGGGATTGTCCTTACCACTTCGAGACGCTTTAGCCCGTGTCTCAGGCAAGCGCGCAGACAAGCCTTGGATCGTCAGGGCCGGTCCACTCGATGTGGATTAAAATGCCTGAACACTGTGTTTCCCCGCCCTATTGGGCGTCAATCTGGTCTGTATAAAGACCATACCATCCATCGGCTCCGTAGAGACCGATATATGCGAGGCGCCTCGCTATCCATCATCCACATAAGTAAAACGCTTGGGTGTGCAAAACCCAGACACCACTCCTAGCTAGAAGGAAACACATGTCCTACCTGATGTCCTCTCTCGTTTTTGGTTCACACCGGGATGCGAGGCTCGTGAATTAATGCTACACAAAGCTATGCTATATTAAAGCCGTGCTTTGATCATCAACCATAAGACTCTACTTTTCAACAGAAGCCTTGATCATTTGCATCTCAGCATGCCACACAGGCAATTCACGCTATGCAACTGATGTCTATCAATCACACAGAATGAAATCTGATGTCAAACACACATCCATTTACAAGTTCGTTCTGGGACTGAACGAAACCGGAGGCACCTTATTCGTCGTCCCGTATGTCCAATACAGGAGAGAGACCCTCGCATATCTGGTTGAACTCCAAGTACGTCTAGATGATCACCACTTATTACCTTGTCTTGGGTGTACAACCCAATCAAGACATCAGTAATCGTCCAAATGATGTAAAGACCTCCGGTCATCAACCACAGTCTTCATCGTCGACTCATCGCTGATTCAGTTATTCAAAATGGGATAAACCCGGTCTTTCTGAATAACTCGCGTATATAATAAACAAGTGCTATAAAAACACAACATACGCCTCATTCCAATTCAGAATATTCTTTTATTCAAATATTCTTATACTTTGGGAAAGGTTCCCATTAATTTTATCAAAGATAAATTCTTTAAAATTTATTCTTTAATCTTCCTTTGGAAATCAATCCACACCAAATTATGGTTTTCCAAACTAGTCGGGATTAGCGAACCTTACTGAAGTAATCATTTGTTTAATTTCCAAATCCCAACATATTCGTCCCATGAAGTAAAACTGGTAATACTTCATATCCAACACCACAGTGTTATCGGTAAAATTAATTACTATTTCACGTTCAAATCTAATTAAAGATTTAACTATCGCCTGGAGTAAAACTAGTGGTACTCCATTCTCGATCATTTCTCGAATTTGATAATTTTAGTTATCAAATTCACCTTTCAATATATCTAAAGATTCATTAAAACTCTAATTCAGCTTTAATTTCCAAAAATCATTACTTAATGATTATCCAAAGTTAAGAAATAAATCTTATCTTTAACTAGGTTAAGAACTAATGTCCTTTAAAACACAGTTCACGAAAACCCGGAATCACATTCCATTGATCATGGAATCTTCACGGAAAACAGATTAATATATATAATTGATATCAATTTCTGTATCCAACCGAAAATATAAATGGAATAACGGCAAAGTCTCTTAAATTTCATATATAGTAACAGTCTTCCTCCACAGAAGTTCACTTCGATTATTACCAAATCGAATTCCAATTTAATATGTTAAATTAGAAAACTTTACTTTGGAAATTTCCCCTAAACCTTAATTAAAAGATTTATAAATTCAAAATCATATTTCATGTAAATCGGGTTAAAGGACGAATGTCATTAAAAACACATTTCACAATAAACCCAATTCGCATTCCATTTCAAATCCAATTAAATGTTAATTGATTGGTAAACTTCATTAAATCTTTTCTCAACTGGGTTTAAGAACAGTGTTAGTGAAGAAACAGTTCACGACAATCCTAAAATCTCATTTGATATTAAATACAAGGCTCTAAATAAAAAAAATATCGGCTTATATTCAATATCAAATTCTGAACTCAACAAACATCGTATTGGAATAACGATATATATATCTTCCAAATTCCTCCATAATGCCTGTATAGTCACGGAATCCAATATCGAAATATTCCGAAGATAATTTCGATTCAAATCCATTCCAATTCATATATTGGAAATTCTGGTTATTTTTAAAACCATTTCAAATCCCATTTATTTATTTACAAATAATTAGAATATAATTCTAGTTCATTTCGATAAAATCTATTTTTATCTTTTCAAATATGGAATTTTTCATCCCAATTCTTTCTAAATCATTTCTTATGATTTTACACTAATTATTGATATTTTTAATAATTTTATCAAGGCCCGTACAGTCGATTTCCATAAACGGTCGTCGAACTGCACTTACAATGACCTTTTCCAAATTTGATTTGGACATAATTCCAAATCCATCCGTTAGATTTCAAATCTCTAATATTCGTTAGAAAGCTCTTTTCGATACGAACTCAACGGTTCTGGTTTTAGGAGAATTCGATGGTCGGATCTCTTGTAATGTCCATTCGAAATCAATGGTCGAAATTCGCGAACAGCCGCAGCGCGGCGCGTTCTATTCAGGCCATTATATAATATATATATATATATAATATATTTCGTCGATTTCCATTTAAAACGTATTTTATAAATCGTTTTAAATTCGTTTTCAAAACGATTTCAACTTCATATTCAATTTCAAATCAAAATTGAATATTCCATATCACTAAAATATAAATGATAATATTTTCAAAACATTAGATTTTGAAATCAATTCCTTTTCAATATTCATTATAAAAATGAATAAAATTGATATAAATATCATTCACGTCAAAATGACGTTAAATTAATCAACATGGCTTTATATCTTTAAATATATTCGTGTCCATCCCAAATCGGACATCAAGATCATATTTTGATTTTTTATTGAATATTATTTTAAAATATTCATTATTTGAAAATATTCGTTATTTTAACATATTCGTTCGTTCTGAATTGGAATTAGACATAGTCAATTACCATATAATGTTATTTATATGGATTTCATATAACAACAATGAAAACAACAATCCATCATCCAGAGCGTATTCTACACTTTATAAGCATTAATTATATATAATTAACGCTTTCAACAGTCTGTCAACCTATCGATTGACATATAACTAAACAATTGGGATTAGTGTATATCAAATATCATCCCAACACCCGTGTGGGGTTTCAACCAACAAATACTAAATATTATTTGTGCAGTTGGGCGATGTGTAAAATTTATCGTCCCAATCCATATCAGTAAAATGGGTGTACATTTACAAATCGTCTGATTTGTAAATGAATATTTATTTTATTCATATACGCGTTAAAAATTATATTTTTAAGATAAATAATTTATTTCAACACATGAATATTTCATACAGTCCATTTATACAATAAAAATGATATTTTTATTCTTCAAATATTTTATTCAACATATGAATATTTTATACAGTCCACTTCACAACACAATCAATTTTCACATACAATACAATCACACAAGTCGTCCAAGGTCTACGGACGACGGGGAGCAGTTCATATATGCAGTTACAAAATAAATTACTCTACAGAAATAATTTTAGTGAGAAGTTCTCACTTTGGGATCCACTCCATCAGTTTTATTTTTGAATTTCTGAACGGTTTGGATTTGATTTTGCCCGAAATCCCAACATGCTCCGTTTTGGATGCAGTCAGTCTTGTTGTGAAGCTCTCGTCCCCACGATCACAACGGATCCAGTTTCGCTCGATTCCAACCTCGTACGAGAAAGATATCTCATTACAAACATTGGTTACATTATGGAATTTAATTAAAATGGATTAAATAATTTAATTTCCTTTAATACCCTTCTTCTTCCTCAACATAGTGCCGTGGTTTTCAGTTTTGGGTCCAAACTAGGTTTAGCCGTTGCACCTCCACCATCCAGCCGGACCTCGATCAAGACCCTTCCCTCTGACCGCCTCAACGTGCGCCATCAACCCCCAGAAGAACGACCACCTCAAAGCACCCCTCCTACCCAAATTCAAATGCGAACTGCGCCTCTTTGAGGCAGAAAATCACATGCCATCCTCCACGAAATACTGCCAAACCCGTATGGATCGGTAGAGGAGGGAAATCTCTCTCATTTTCGATTTACAATTATTCGAAACTAGTTGATGGATTCAAGGAATAATCGCATGGAAAATGGGACGTTTTTAGCCTTCGAATTGTAACGACTGCGGCTAGGGTTATCAACGATGGGTTGGGGGGTTTATAATATTTATTTAATATTGTTTAATTATTTAATTTCAAAAATACATGTTAACCTATCTGAACTCCAAACTAACTCCAACGACCATCGCCCGTTGCCAAATACCCCCATGCCGAACGCAATGGGATATGTTTCGTAAGCCAATTCGGCTGTTATGATAGGTTTTCATCAAAATTAAAATATAAATCTGTATATACTGAATTTGAACTTACATTTTAATTTACTAGGGCCACATACTGATTCTAAAAATTCAAGAAAAATAAATCTGGCTATGTTTTGAAAATACGGTCCTAACAAAACTAATTTCATCGAATTTGGAGACCATTTGATAAATGGCCATTTTCTGGTCGATCCAAATTGATTGAAACTGTTTTAACACGTTTTATTTCACCATGCTCACATATTGATTCCAAAAATTGTGAAAATTGGAATCTAGCAATATTTTGACATCCCGGATCCAACAAAAGTGGTCTCGTCGAAAACGGAGATCGTTTGCAAAACGGCTATTTTTAAGGGCAATATTTCCATAGCGACTATTCTGAATTTTCAACTGGACATAACTTTTTATTCCCGCTATGAAATTTCAATTTTTCGGATTCGTTGGAAAGATATTTTCAAATAGAATCTAATATTTTTTGTTACGCTAAAATCCGGTTTTTACATTGATTTGAAATTTGAAATGGGTTGTTACAAACATCCTTTGAGTTATTTGCATTTCCTTAAATATTTCACTTGAGTTGATTCACTTATATGAGAATTTTAGTCCTGACTCAAGTATTTTGTTTGTTTTCTTGCAAAATGCTCAGGTCAGACCGAGTATTTCAGCTTTGGAGACTTGCTTGTTGGAGCTCGAATATTTCTGGAGTCTAGTCATCTATCCTTGTGTATTCAGTTTATTTTATTCCTTTATGTGTTAGTAAATATCCATATTCAGTCTTCAACTGTATTTGTTTTATTTCTGTACCCTGATTTGTATAAATGAAAATTTTGTATTATTATATAAATTTTTACTTTCGATGTGAGATATTCTGTGTTTCTGTGTCTGTGATTCTGTGACGATTTATTTTTAACTCCATAGAAAATAACAATCTGCAGTTTCGAACGGTTTGAGTTGGTAAATATATCGACTTGAAACGAGCGAAAATACAGGTCGTTACAAGTTGGTTTCAGAGATTTGGTTTATATTAACCTTAGCTTATGGGGTTGAAACACTCATTAGATATAGGGTAGCAATACCCTAGAATGAGTAGAATCGTCTCAGAATCTTTTTCGAGAGAGCGTATTTTTGAAATAGAAATAGTTTCAAATGATTTTATATTATTTTTAATGGATTCTATTATATAAAATTTGTTATGAAAGTCTTTTAGCCTTGTTTTAAATTCCATTTCTTTGAATTCGTATTTAGTTAGATTTGTATTAGGTTAGGATTTCCACAATTTGAGTCTCGATCATGTTTTGTCCCATCTTAGGAAATCAAAATTCATCGTTTTCAAAATCCAGAGTCCTCCTTAATTTATTTTGATAAGAGTCTCTATTGTTTGAAAATTCTGTATCGGTTAGATTCATTCGTAAATTCAACACCCACACATTCCTAATCCTGACTTGTATTTAATTTAATGAATAATGTATGTGAATGTAAAATAAAACATGAATGATAAGGAACCCAAGTATTAAACCCTTGGTTATATAAATTAAGATAAACATTTTGAAAGGGTTTATATTATAATAATTTCCTTAAAAGGAAAATTTTGATTTTTGAGCTATGTATTAAAAGTAAGAAATTTGAATCGATGAAGTAAAATAAAAATAAGGTACCTATAAGGGTATTTGTAAACAATAAAATTTTCCCTAATATGGTGTTGTGTGAAAATGTATATGTTTGAAACATATGGAATTAAATGGATTTTTTAGGTGTCATGAAAACAAATTCTAATTTTAAGATTTTTGAAAGGAGAATGTATTTAAAATTTCTAATACCATGCAAATAAGTTTTTTTATGGAGTTAAGAAGTGGATTGTATTTTGAAACTTCAAATTCTATGAAAAAGGAAGTGTAAACGAATGAAATTATTTAAACGAATTCATCGAATTCATAGATTTGAATTTGAAATAAGAACTTTTTGGTAATCAAAATATTTGAATTTTGTTAGTCTTATTACTATATGTAAGTAATAATTTAATAAGTTTGAAATCTTAATTCACTTTAGAAAATTTGTTATCATAAAGGGTCATGTATATAATTTAAAATACTTAAAGATTTTGATTGAAAATGTGTAAAATTAGTTAAAAATTGTTTTGAATATACAATTTAATCTTAAGAAATTGGATCGAAAAATATATAGTTGTATAAGAGAAAACCCTTAATAAGGGGTGTTTTTAAAAGATTTGAAATGGAGTATTGTTTGTGAACTTAAAATATTATATTAAAAAATTTGTATAAGTATAACATGTAAAATGATAATTTGAAATTAATGATTTTGGTTAAGCTCATAATGGTTATGAAAGAAAGAAATACTTTCCAAGCAGTGAAAATTTGTGTTAAGGGCTAACCATTTTGGTCCAATTTTTTTCCGGGACACGACGTCGTCGGAATTAGTTTTAAGGACAAAAATTAGTGCGCTCTTTATTTCACAAACTCGTTCCTGTCTCAAATTGTAAAATCGATCTTCATTAAACAATTAAACAGAAGATTTTCAAAAACATCTTGCACTTCAAATGAATCCAGTAAACATTTGTCCGAATTAGTTGATTTTCTTTATATCTCATGTTTCGATTGTTCCTGTTTAAAGAATCGATTTTCAGTTCTGTTATTGTCAGGCGATTTGTTCTGTCGCGTATATTAGATCTAAACATTCGCCAGATGATGCATATTTGTCGCATATCTCATGATTCATTTTTCTATTAGATTTAAATTTTAATTTATTTTTGGTTTTTGTGGAGTTTAATGTAGTGAGATGTTATGTTCCTGTGCATGGACGTATGTCAGTGACATAACTGACGATGAAACTTTATTGACAGGTGTTCTGTTTTTTTTTTTTTTTTTTTTTTTTTGAAAATGGGTAAACCACCTCGTTAAAAACCTGATCTAGAAATCGGCGTGATGTCTAGACAGGAAAAAAGAATGCTGCACTTTATTGATAACACATCAATAAAAGGTACAAAACACTGTATAGTATGGCAATCAACATCAAACCTTTCGGCTGCCCAGACCCATAACAACAAAACTCTACTGGCTAAACCAAAAAAAAACAAAAAGACTTGACCGTTTTTCAATCAAAAATGAAACATACACGTGTCTTCCACCAAAGTAAGCTACTTTATCTTCTACAGGGACCAAAGAGTGAAAGTCAAAATTAAGATTTATCCCCAAACTTGGCGGCTTCAGCAAAGCAAGGGATCCATGGCGAATTAATCAGTGTCGAGCGTTTCTATCCCCCACTGATTAAGCATACATAGTCCTTTTCTTTCCTCCTTCTTCTAGAATTTCTTAGGAAATATTTAATGTCAAGCTCTAACAAACTCCATCTTTGAAACTTGTCTCTCCTCATCTTATTGTGAGAACGGGAGTTTCTTTCCATCCAGATGTGGTAGACAGTGGCTACGAGGCTGCAAAAAGCTGCATCCTGGCATACATCAGCCGTGGTGAAAGAACTCTTCAGCTCTTCCAATTCGTCATCTATAACCAGCGGTCTGTCAAGAGAAGGTGGTATGCTTATCCTATTTCTACATCTGGTCCACAGGTATGATGAATAAGGACATTGGAAAAATAAGTGATTTCTGTTCTCATCTTCGTTATTACATAGAACACACTTAGGGTCTATTTCATATCCCCAGTTAATCATAACGTCATTTGTGCTGAGTCGGTTGAGAATAGCTTTGTACGCACATAATGACATTTTAGGACTATTGATGTTATGCCAAATGATTCTGCACCACCCAAGTTCGAGATTTTGCATTCTAAAAAAGTCCTAAGCCGACTGAAAGGAGAAACCATTTGGATTATCATTCCAACACCAAAAATCTTTGTTCATGTTTGAGTGTATGTTAACATCCCTGATTTGATTTGTAAGAAGTCTAGTGACAGGTAGACAATTTGGATCGAAAATCCCATTGTGAATAATGTGATTGACGTTGAGATTGTCCCCCCAAATAGGCTCAAACTGTCCCAGTCTAAAATGTTGACCATAGTATTGCAATTGAGCCACGGATCAAACGAGAGCTTAGTGTCTTGGCCATCCACTATACATCTCTTAATACATTGCATCCCCTTCTGCCTATGCCGTAGGATAGATTTCCATGTGCCCAAACTGTTATTATCCACCTTCATCACCCAGAAGAATTCTCCATTGCAGTATTTATTGACCATCCATCTTTTCCATAAGCTATTTCCGTTTATAAAATGCCAAAGCAATTTAAGAGCAGCAGCAGATTTGATGTCAATAAAATTTCTTAACCCTACTCCCCCCTCACTTTTTGGAGTACACAACGTGTTCCACGCAATTTTGTGTTTTTTTCCAGTCCATATAAAATTCGAACATAATTTGTTTATATTGTTAATCGTAGCCACGGGAAGTTGATACGTTAACATCCAGAAAAGGACCATAGGTGTAATAACTGTCGAATCAATTCAATTTTGCCAGCCATAGACAAGACCCTGCAATCCCAGCTATCCATTCTCTTTCTAATTTTGTCTAGAAGTTCACCGCAGTCAGAGAAATGAAGATAATTGTAGGAAAGGGTTACTCCCAGATACTTTACAGGAAGGCGCCCTTCCTTCATGTCTAGAATTTGAAAAATCTGATTTTTGTTGTTTACCCCTTTGCTAAAGAACACCTTAGACTTTAAACTGTTGATATTAAGCCCAATATATTCTCTCAAGTGTTTCAAAATTCTTTTAATAGCCTCGATACCCTTGGTAATGGCTTTACAGAAGATCATTAGTTCATTCGCATACATCAGGTGCGTAATCTTTGGTTCCACTTTAAAAATTGGTTGTATCAACATAGATTCCTTTGCTTTATACATCAAAATATTTAGAAATTCCATAGCAACACAGAATAAATAAGGCGAAAGGGGGTCTCCCTGTCTCAAGCCCCGATTGCTATGTATAAACCCCTTTGGAGACCCTTGAACCAAAATAGAATATGTAGGCGTCGAGATGCAAGTTTTAATGATTTTAATAATCTGCCTTGGGAAACCCATAATTCTTAGCTTATGACATATAAAGTTCCTGTTAACCATATCATAAGCCTTTTGCAAATCAATTTTAATGCAAATTCTCCCACTACCTTTCTTTTTGAAACATCTAACTTGTTCATCGGCTAACAAAATGTTTTCAGCAATATACCTTCCCGGAATGAAAGCCGATGGATTGTTGGAGATCAAATGAATAAGATACGGCTTAATTCTATTGCAAATGATTTTGGAGATGATAATAGAAGTTAAAAATCCTCTTCCCTGAATAGCTTCCCTCTCAATGTGATCAGCCTCTAAAATGACATCGCCATTAGACATAAGCAGGTTAGTCCAATTGTTGATGTGTTTCCTTAGAGACATTTTGGTGTGAAAGAATTTCGTGCAAGAGTCTCCCTTTGAAAGCCAATTTATTTTTGCTTTTTGCTTTGCATTGTTAGTCTTAATAATACTTTGATCTCTCCATTTGTAGTAGGCCTCGCTGAGCATGTCATAGAGTCTCCTGTCATTGGGATGTTTGTCGACTTCAGCCAAAAGAAAGTTGTATCTATCCTCCAGCAACTTCAGGTAGTCACCATCTTTAATAGAATTATAATTCTAGTATTTAAGAAACATTTTGCTCATTTTAACAAAATATTGGAACTTATAGCTCTTGGATCCCTGAATATTAGACATAATCATCATAGTAATCGCCATATTAATAGTGTCCATGTACCCGTCCTTATTGTACCACGTGTTAACATATCTGAAAGGGATATTCCTGCTTCTATTATCCTTGTTATTAAACCGAAAACACACAGCAATATGATCGCTTAAGGGGCTTGCAACACCATATGCAGATAGATGGGCAAATTTTTCCATGGAAATATGGTTACAGAAAATATTATCAATTTTAGAAGCTAAGCCTTTTTTCCTCCATGTGTACTTGAAACCTGAAATAGGTATGTTAATCAAACTTGCACTCGCAACACAGTATAGAAGGCCTGATAGATGTCTGAAAGGAACTGTGGATCCCCCTTTTTTATCACTTGGTGACATAAAATTATTGAAATTACCTAGTACTGACCACGGTAAATTCACACTAGTAGCTTCCTGGGATATATCACACCATAGCTTTTCACGGTCTAAAAGAAAATTGCTAGCATATATGTAAGTGAATCTACTCGCAAATCCCCCCATTATTCGCAATAAAAAAATGTGCTCGTAAGACATAGCAACAATGTTGATGTCCCAATAATTTGAGTCCCATAAAACTAGAATTCTCCCTTTACATCCGCATGCATTATTATCCACGGAGTTCCAGTTTGGGTTCAGCCCATATTTTCATTATTTAATTTATTTTCAAGAAGACCTACCATAGAAGGTCTAAATTTGTTAAGGAATTTGATTACCTCAAACCGCTTGTTTGGAGCATCCAATCCCCTAACATTCCATGCCACGATGTTCATTTAATTTTGCTCTGGCTCCTTGTCGACACTTTAGGAGGAGCAATTTGTACAGTTTTAGGGTTCTTCTTTTTGTTTTGCCTGTTAATGTTTTCTATAACTTCCAATAACTTCTTGTTTTCCACTATATGGTCTAACACATCTACTTCCTTTGCAGGTGGATTCAAGGTGTTCTCTATATTATCTAGGTGGTCAGTCAGCCCTTCATCATCGGAGTCTTTCCAATCTTCTACCCGACCATCGAAGTTCTCATCCAAATCAATATGGATCCCCTCGCCATTCAAAGAGTTGGGAATTTGCAAGTTTGAAGGGTACTCGATAATTTTAAGATAGTTGTTAGCTTGTTGAAAAATACTGGACATGTCTTTTGTACTTGATTCAAGGATATCTTTTTTACTATGAGTTTGTGAAAATGGCATGTCTAGGTCCAATTGTGTTGGTGTGATCTCCTTGTTATTCTGGTTTTCAACCACGTTTACATTGTAAGAAATATCATTATTCGTGTCTCCAGACTTGTTAGTTATCAATTGAGTTTCATGGAAGTCTGTGGTCTGTCGAGAGCTCTGTTCAGTTCCATTTCTACTGAATACACTATTATATGCATTTTCATTTATCGTAGTAGTTACAGCTGATTCAATATCTTATTTTATCACAGTAGTTATCAATTGAGTTTCATGGAAGTTTGTGGATTCAAGGTGTTCTGTTTTTCTTACTGATGATTTTGTAATGGCTAATGTTGACATTTTAATAATGAATTTTTAATGGCTAATGATGTTATTTAGATAACTGAGCTTGAGTTTTGTAATCTGTAATAAAGTTCTATTGCCTTTTGAAGAAAGACAAATCATTTTATCTTTTGTTGATAATATTTTTAATTTACATGAATTTATTGATAATTTTATAATGGCTGATGTTGAAATTTTAATGATTAATTTGATAAATATATAACTTATACTGCTTTAAACTATTAATAACATTAAACAAATTGATCCTAATAGGAATCGCACAATGTTGTGCTGACGATTGGTTTTACTACAATTATCTTTTTCAAGGTTGTATATATATAGGCCTTATAAGATTTTCTGTTAAAAAGCATAAAATTAAATGATTTTCTAAGAAAAAGGTAAAATCATTTATCTTTTTTCTGTTAAAAGTATAAGTTATATGATTTCCTGAGAAAAAGATAAAACCGTTTATCTTTTTTTGGTAAAAATGGCGCCCTGAAGTGTTTAATTGCCATGGAATTTATGAAATGAATAGTCCAGTAGTAATGAGGTTGGTTAGATGGTATGCTTACATATGTAAAAGGTGTTTGTTTAGTAAGTACATAATCTGTTATATACATATGTGCTTAGATAGTTTGATATATCCAAAATATGTGTGTTTAGTAAACACCTAACCTGCTATGCATTAGTTTTGACAGTTTAAAAATGTGTGTGTGTCTCTCTCTCTCTCTCTCTCTCTCTCTCTATATATATATATATATATATATATATATATATATATGTGTGTGTGTGTGTGTGTGTGTGTGTGTGTGTGTGTGTTTGTGTGTGTGTGTATATGTACATGCAAGTAAATGGTAAACATATGACCTGCTATGCCATTGTTCGGACTGTTTAGTATATACACAAATTGCATGATGGGAATATGACTTGCTATTATTTGGTTTAGACAGTTTATCTAATATGTGCTTTATTGATAAACAAATATCCAGGCGATAACATTGTTTGGGTAGTTTTAATTTGCTGGAAGGATGACTAGTATAAACTGAGAAATGACATTGAAATAGTACACTGAACTGTCTATTTGCCAAGTGACGTAAGAAATAAATTATCCAATAGTAATGTGTTTAATTGAATGATTTTCTGAGATAAAGATAAAACTATTTATCTTTTTTCTGAGAAAAAAATTAAAACCATTTATCTTTTTCCTGTTAAAAATTGCGTAGACAGTTTACTGCATTTATGTTTGGTTTGAAGAGCAAATGACCACTCACTATATGTTATTCAGGTTTAGAAAAGATAGTTGCTTCTATCTTTTCAAAACTGAATTTCAGATCTAAAAAAGATAGTCGAATATACTTGTCATGTGTTAATTGTTAGTTGCAATATGCAATGTTAATGATAGAAATTAACTTTTGATTACAAAATTGCATTTTTGTAATTAACAATTTCAGATGTTTACTAGAATATCTTATTTTATTTCAGATTTAAAAAAGATAGTTGCTTCTATCTTTTACTAAAATATAAAAGATAAGTTAAATCGAATATCTTATTTTATTTCAGATTTAAAAAAGATAATTGCATCTATTTTTTAGAGCTAAAAATGATTACAATTGTTCTGTTAATTTACTATTTTCACTTGTTCTTTCATAAAGTCATAAAAGGGGTGCCATGATACCTGTCGTATATGATACGAGTGGTGAGAAATATGAATGTATAAATAGCAAATGTCACTGAAAAGATAAAGTATGCATCTTTCTTTTGTTTTGTTGTATTGTACAACTAATACATATCAGCAACTTCATTGTATAGACTATACTTTTGTTTTAAATAAAATAACAAAAGATAAAAGAACTTTTCTTTTATATTATTAACATTTTTATTCTTTTAAGGACTAAATTCCATGGCAATAAAACACTTTAGGGCGCCATTTTTAACAGAAAAAAGATAAACGGTTTTATCTTTTTCTCAGGAAATCATATAACTTATATGTTGATTAAGTAAAACTTAAAAAACACTGTTTTATCTTTTCATTCAATTACTAGGATTGAAAACTCGGTGTGTATTATTTGAATCAGACACAACAACATAATCAAAACACATAAAAGACAACATCAGAATAAAAAAGATAAATCAATTTATCTCTTTGAACAGAACTAACAACATCGTATTCCAAATAATAGTTAAACACAAAAAATTGCATGAAACTAATGCATTATCTATACTATGTCAAACTGAATAAAGTGCCAATATTAAAAAACAGAATCAACCCATATACATGGGATTTGAATCAACCCATATACATAAAACTGAAAATGCAGCAAAATACACTATAAAAGTGTCTATATATACAAATTAGTATGAGTCTACACTTATAGTTAAAAGATACAATTTGTGATGACAGCTTCTGGTGCTATTTTGTATAAAAGATAAGTTCTTTTATCTATTCATATAGAATGAAAATGCATATGAATTTATAAAATGTTGGAGAAGATTGCCAAATGGATCGTTCAAAGAATGCCAGCAATAATGTTGCCTTTCTTTTTCACATGTGAATCACCACACACCAGTAAATAATGTTAGTGATGATCATCCACTAACACTTGATGCAAAAACCAAAGCAATAGCTTGAGCACAAACCTTCAGACATGCTTTTACTTCTCTTGGATTGCTTCCTGTCTACACAAATAAAAAACTGCTAATAGAAGCACAACCTCAAATCAAGCATCATGCTACACACCGAGTGCATAAGCAAAAATCAAAGGAATATCATCTTGAAAAAAAATGAATACAAAAGAGGATAAAAATGCTCCATTCTAAATTTAAAGGCCAGGCTTCACTTGAAGAAACACAGAGACTTCTAACCTATTTTAAAACAGAACATATGCAACGACCTGGCTTTTTGACCGCTCCAAGTCAGTAATTAAACCAATTCGAATCGTTCAAAGCAACAGATTGTTATTGCTTTTGTAGTTGAAATACAAATCATCACAGAATCACAAACATAAAACACATAATATCTCACAGTGGAAGTAAAATTTATGCAATAACACAAAATCTTTAAACTTACATAATCATAGTACAAAATAAATATAAAAATAGCGGAAGACTAAGAACCTTGCTAATACATGAATAGCTGACCGAAGTGGGGTAACTACATGAGTGATAATAGATGTATGACTGGATCTTCAACAAATCCCAAGCTCTAATAGATAGATTTCCCAGCTGTAATACTCGATCTGACTCAGGCATTTGCAAGGAATAAAACAAACAAATACTCGAGTCAGGACTAACATTCTCATATAAGTGAATTAACTCAAGTGACATGTTTAAATGGAATGCATCCGTAACTTAAAGGATGGTTGGGATTTCCATCCCTTAAGGATCTGTGAAACTAATACAAATAGTATAATACGCTATTATACTAGTGTCTACTCAGTAAAATAAATATATCAAAATAGCGTATGCGGGATTACATATTTACCCTTACACCGTTTATAATACCGTAGTCTAAACAGTACCGTAAACCCACCGTAAATTGATGGTATCAGAGGGCACTCCATGGGTACGATACAAATCAAAATCGTAGGGCTCGATAAGGATAAATATGACAAGGCACTCGAGGCAATACCTAGGGTAGAATTCTACCAGTTGCACTCCCGGACCGGTGGTAACGCATAACAGCCACTACCACCCACCTTGGAACACACTCCCATTTTCAAAAGGTTGAACCCAAATCATAAACATAGTCATAGAAATGGTATCGAAGGAGCATGTCCGATCAGAGTTGCGACCTCAGTTAGTCACGGTATAGCTCCTGTTTTAGTCATTTTAATTATGACCCGAAGGTCAAGGCCAATCCATCATCGTTCCCTTTCTTCAAATCCAGTAATCGCCTCCATACCATCATATTTCTTTCTGCAATCGTCACCACGTACACAGTTGTTAAAGTGGTGTTGGTATTGGTAGAGAGTATGACATCTACCAACACTGGTCTCTTTAACAACCAACGTTTACATTTTTCACATAGTGGTCATTAGATTTGAATCATATTTGAGTATCGCCAAATTGATTTATTTCAATTTTTTCCTTAGAATCGATTGCTCAAATTATTCAAATGGTGCAGTCAAAATTTCAAATCATTCACCATTGCTCTTAGTCAAACCTTTCGAGCTTAGATTCCCAAATCCGATTTCTCAAAAATCATTTGTCAAATCATTTGAGTTTAGATTTCAAATCCAATAAAATATCATTATCACACGAAACTTTAAATTTAGTTCATTCGGATTTGCTAGCTCAGATTGGACACAGATTATTTAAACTTATAAAATATCTGGAATGGTAAATTCGAAAATAATGTAATATATTAAATTTGAAGATAGTATATAGATATACTTATGTAGATGGTTGTAAAATAGTATAGGATCTATAATTGCCAAAACATTGAATTTATAAAAATTTGGAATTAGTATATATAGTTGAAAAATAGTTATTTAAAATGTTTGTATAGTCGACATGGTTTATGGTTTACTTGTTAAAAAATATAGTTTGAAAAATCAAGTAATGTGGAATTGCTTTCCTTTTATGAAAAATATAGTTTAATTTATATAGCATGATCCAGTCCGATCCCATATCCGTCTTTCAAACATTCAATCCATTCCCTTATTTATGGTTTGAATCCAAATTTATCTCAAAATGGAAATATTTACAAATCATTAATTTCAAGTTAGGTTTCATTTCAATTCCGAGTTTACTCAAATTATAGAATTCCAAATAGCTACGACGATAATTATTACGTCGTTACTTAAATCACCATTTAGTAAAATTCCAATCTTCATTCAAAAATCTCATGTAGAGTTCCTTTAAACGACACATTCCTTCCATTCACTTGAATTTAATTCAAAACTTCCATCCTTAAGTTTATAAAAGAAACCCCATTCCGTAAATTCTCGTTCACCTTAACTTTAAATGAAAACCTTTACCGAGTTAAGTTAATTCAAGGGAAATCACTCCAATCATTTCTCCGTCTACTTATTCGAAATTACAAACAATTCTTTTCGAATTAAGGGTACACTTAATAAATTATATCCTTATATCAATCAAAATGTGGTGACTTTAAACCAATTCTTAACTAAGATAAATTGCATTGAATCAGTCACTTACATAAGGAAAACCTTCATTTATATCATAAAATCGAAATACGATAAAATCTTGTTTAAAGTAACATAAATTTTAGATCTTAAGTTTCAAAATCAAGTATCTTGAAAGTCTTGTTTTATCAATCATAAATTCAAACATACTTAAATTTACAGTAGCACATATATTGGAATCCTTGTTGTAAACAAACATTAATTCAAAATATTTAAATTTTAAACACCATATTTTATTTAATCAAGTTTAAAGTTTAGTTTCGAGAAACTACTTTCAACACTTCCCTTACAAGAAATTTCTTCCTAAAATTCATTCATCAAGTCAACGCGTACTTAAGAAAATAGATTTTTATTTGACCACGGCATTCGTATATAATATTCTATCCTAAGGTCAAGTGATACAGATATGTATCATTTCAATTCATTCTTTAAAATATTCGAATCCCGGATATATATCATTTCAACCCGCATCCCAAATAAATTCGAATATAAAATTCTTCGGGTATTTATCATTTCAACCCGCAATGGTTTTCTAATCTAAAGGGAACTTGCATGATGAGAATAATAATATAGCATATCACACATTCACATACAAATTGTGTTATATAAGAGGACGGTGTGCGTGTCACATGTGCACAATTACAAACAAATCTAGAGCACCCTAACATTCATTCAAACATTTCAAATCCTTAATTCACTTAATAAAAAGTTAGTCGCGAGTGAGAAAACTCTCCTTCCAAAGCTTGGAAATGAATATGAAATGGACAGCAAAGTTGAAGCGACGGATATCCAACATGACGACTTCAAATTAATTTATATACACATACAACTATGTGTATATGTACATAAATAAAATCTGAACATTCCCAAGTGCGATGAGACTCAACTTGACAACGAATCCTAGGCAAATTTCAAGGAATGCCAAATCAAACCCAATCATATTATATTTTTATACCTTTTTTTGTATATGTTCCCTTAAACAAAAAGGAAGGTTCAGGAGAGAAAAAGTACCTAGGCCACATCACGATAACTAACAGCAGCAGCGACCAGTCGATCATCTACCATAGCAGAACCCTAAACAAGTCCCAACCCTTTTCAGTGGCCTTTCAGGAATTTGCTCGAGCATCAAGCATGCTCAAAGGACCAGTTGTTTACATTTGGATTTCAGGTCATCGTTGTACTTATGCATGGATGCAAGCGAGGCCAGCGACCACTGCTGGACTGACATGCAAAGAGCGTCCACCTCCGACTTTACACTTTTTTTTTAAGCGGTTTCCATATCTGGATTGAAAGAAGAAAAGGTTGGAGTTCCGATGGTGGATCTGCCAGCGATCAGTGTCACGTAATTGGGCGAAGGTCAATGAGAGGCACGGTTTCATTTTGGAAAAAGGTGGGTGCCGCGATGTGATGCAGGAGGCATTGGTGACAGTTGTGCTTAGCTTGGGTCCATAAGGAAGTCGGTGATGACGCCTTGACAATTGAAGGATCTGGAGGAGGTTCTGTTTAAATGAGGTGACCCGGTTGTTGAGGAGGCTGGTGGAGGTCCTTTAACCCGACAGTGATGAGGCGGAGACAAAGCAGCGAGTTCGATGGGTAGCAGGGAGCTCAAGATCTCGACCCTTCCTTCAATCGAAGGGGAGTGCTTCCTCCCCTTTTTTTGTGTGGTGCTAAGAGAACCCCAATATGTTTTTCCTAATACCGCAACTAAAAAAATAAAACTTATTAACTTTTGTATGCTTCCTAATACCACATTACCTCTTCATTTTAATATCTCACTCAATCATTATTTTTTGAACTAATCTCATGCTAAGCTAATCAAAAAACCTTAATCTCTGGTAATCGTTGTCTTCTACGCATATCTCATGGGAAAATTCAAACTCATACGGTAATCTCTCAATTGTTTGGTGATTTGAAAACCCTAATCTCTCACTTCCTATTCTAGTTTTCTTAATTCAAACCTTATTCGCGGCTTTTGTATACTGCGGTGTCAAATTCGTTGATCGGTTATAGATATATGGTTAGCTCGCTGATCGATTTTACAAATGAGGACGAACGAATATCGAGAAAAATAGAAATGGGTAAAACAGTGTGATAGCCCCTATTCTTTAAGTGCATGGTATTAAGAAGAGCGTAATACTAATTGTTGTGGTATTTTTTAGTCGTGGTATTAGGAAGAACGTATCGGGGTGCCCTTAGCACCACACCTTTTTTTAGTCTTTCCAATCAGATAAAAATAAGAGAACGGGGAAAAGAAAATTGGATTATTTTAGGAGGAGTGTCCTTGCTTTTGTCGTTCAAAGAGAACAAAAAGGGATGACAAAGAAAAGAAGGAAAGGAGGAATATGACGCATGTACTACGGTTTCTGATTGTTTTACATACGTGGTGTAAAGCCCCTATATTAGGTACTAAGTGTTATCTGTATGTTGTCCAACTTTACAAGTTAAATTTTCTAATGTACATATATTTTCCTTCTTCTTTTCATTTATTATTATTATTATTATATTTTTCCATTTTAATGTAACGTATTCACATTTTACAAGATTTATCGTCATTTATAGTTTTTAGATTCCGCTTTCATTTCAATAAACGAATATCAGTTGTAACTTGTCACTCACATGAAAATTTTAAAACAACATACAAGTCCCAATATATCAAAAATTCAACCCGCTTTAGAGACGTAAAATGAGGTTCTTAAGCTGTCAAATCAAAATCAAAATTAAAAACATACTCTTAAACTTTAAATCCTTTATAAATTTAGTGTTTTAAGTCACCAAAATTCCTGGTTTGTTACACCATAAATATTTAATTAATCATGTTATAGTGCCAATATCGAAACTACTTCATTACTGACGTTGCAATGAACTTAATGGCTAATTAATCCAATGCATGTAAAGCTAAATGGTTTTATCTTTTTCAGCAGTTAAACACAGTGAATGATTTGTACATTACTGACGTTTAGTAGGTTTTCTACTGGTTTCATCCTACACAGTTAAATACAGTTATTTAATCCTATGCAGGTAAAGCTAAATGATTTTATCTTTTTCAACAGTATAATAGATTTACAATCTTATTGAAAATAATAATATGTATAAATCATATGAGAAAAACATAAACTGTTTAAAAAGATAAATATCTTTATCCTTTTTCTACTTAATTACGAAAATACTGTTGAAAATGATGTATACATTAAAAAATAAATATATATATTTTATAAAAACTTGTTAGTATATACAAAAATATATTTTCACAATTTTCATTAAAAAATTATCTTTTTAAGTCTGAAGTTCAGTTTTGAAAAGATAGATACAATTATCTTTTCTAGATCTGAAATAAAATAAGTTTAGACTAAATTTATGGATATAATTTAACAAACAGTAACATAAAACACAGACAATATCAACTTGTGAAATTAAGTGGATATATCAAACATAAAATAGTGTTTTTCTTTTAAAAGATAGATGAAATTATCCTTTTTAAATCCGAAATATAATAAGATAGTCTACTAAACATTTAAAAACTGTTAAATCTAAAATTCAGTTTTGCAAAGATATATGTTAAATCAAAAGATAAAAACCTTTATCTTTTTAAGCTGTCAAACAAATTAACATGTACCACTGAATATATACATATGCACAATTTCATCATCACTATAAATTGATTCATATTACGAGTTATTAACCCACTGAATATATATATATATATATATATATGATTAACAAAACAACAAATATGTTTACATGTATCAGTAATTTTCAAATATTGCTAAATTTCAATACATAATTAAATGATTCAAATCAAAAGATAAACACCGTTATCTTTATAAGTTGTCAGACAAAATAGATTCTATCACTAAATATATACGTATGAACAGTTTTATATAGCAAATAAAATCAATCCGTGAGTGACTACTTACTTCAGCTAACAAAAACAATCGATATATAGAAAACAAAAAAAATCGAGGAACAACAAACAATAAAGACAAACAGATACTTACTTGTTCAACAACTACTGAACATAAGCCGCGTCTTGTAAATAGTAAATAGAAATTGCGTATTAGTTTCTTCAAATGAAAAATAGTGAGGCGATTAACATCAACAATCGACATATAAAAAACAGAAGAAATAAACAATTACTTACTTGTTCAGCTGAGAAAAGTGATGCGGTTTGATTTCTTCAACAAATCAACTAAGTCGATTTTGTTTCGAAAGCAGATTAGCAGTAAATTTGATTTCGAAAGTATAAAGATGAAGAAGAAAGTGGATTTGAAATCGATTTGGGTTTTCTTAGCTTCGATAATGCTTACAGAAATGAAGAATAAAAGTAACAAATAGCCGAATTAATTTTTGCCTTGGAAAATAATTATTGTAACGGCGTGTCCTATAAACTAATTAGCAGATGAAAGGAGGCCCTTATGGTAAAATGCCCCATTAAGTGTAAAATGATACCAAATTTAGTTACATGAATTTCTAATTTAAGGGAAATGTGAAATGGAAACTGCAATTCATGCATGAATATAATTGGTCATTAAAAACTGAATAATTTGATTAGGTAGGAAAAAGTATGTAAGGATGGAATATAAGCTTGCTTCAAATATATTTTGCATTTACCAGAGCTTAAACTATATGCATAAATTCTCGTTTCTCTCTAATTTATTTCCAGACATTGTTAATATGATTTTTTTTGATTGAATCAACTATGGAAAGTCATTCAGAAAAAAAATCTTGTATTGTTGAATTCATTTTTTTAATAAGTGTACAGACATTTTGAAAATTTATGTAAAAAAATTTTTTTGCACCTGCTGCAATGACAACAGCTGCATCAAGGTTGTTGCCACGGGGCAGCAGTTGTACACTGGAAAAAAATGCTGCCTTAGAGGAAAAAAATCTGGTTGTCGCCCTACATCATAGACATGGCTATTGCGCCCACAGCAGCAGCGATAGGGGCTACTGCGAATTTGGAAGGAGGACAAAAAACATTTTGGTGATCTGACTTTAAACAACTTGAGTGGAATTACATGAAGTGGCTATAAAATAAAAAAGTAGGTGTTTGAATGTTAACGTTTGGTTTTATATATTATTTGAGTTCATTATTAATATTGGTTTGCATGCTACATGTGTTAAATTGTTTATTTTGTGTTGTGCATTTATGAATTTATAAAAATTTAGTTTATGCATATGTATATATGCTTCTTATTTGTCTGTTGAGATTTTAGTAGGTTGCAAATGGCGCATGCTTCACTTTGGAGCTCGCTTTTGCGCTAAAAAAATGGTAAATAAATAGGCAAACATGCTTATAAACGCTAAAAAAAGGTACACATCTTAGATTTAACAACGTATTTGGGTTTTTATGTATGTTTTTTGCCCTAAATAGGGATGCCTCATCGTGTGGACGAGATGTATACTAATATATATTGTTTGTAAACTTTTCCAATCAAGCTGTACAAAGGAGATGCTGCCCAAATTTTCCATAAATCCGGGAATTAGAAAAATTTTGAGTATTGAATTTCTAAAACTAATTTTTCTTGCTAATAAGTTAGTCTTAGAAAATATTTGAAAACCTAAGTAATGAATTATGTATATTTGTATGATTTCGATGACATTTACTTTTCGAGGACGAAAAGCGCTAAGTGGGGGAGAATGTAACTAACCGATAATTTCGACGTTTAATATATATGAAGTAAATAAAAATTTAACGTTTAAATGGATGTTCTAACTAGAATTCGAGTTAGAAACTTGAAATTTAATTGGAATTTTTTAATATAAAACGTGTGTGATGTTGGAATGTAAAATTTAAAATGATAAGTTAATCTAGAATTTGTTTAATGGAAAACCAAATATGAATTTGTAATTTTAAGAACAATGTTGTTTCTTGTTTTGTAAAATTTGAACGTTTGTTGTCGTAAATAAATACTTTTGGATCAAATAATATTCAAAAATCAAGCGATGGTTGTTGCGCATCTTTGTTTTTATTCGTGAATGTATTGTTGTTAACTGGCATATGTTTGATTTTTTTTTTTATATATACACTTTGGTCATAAATAATAATAAAGGGATAAAAACTAAATTAAACGAAGTAAGGAAAGAAAAAAATGTGATAACACGTGTTTTAGAGTAAGAGACTTTTGCTCATGTGTATTTTCTTTCTGCATCCTTCCTTTATGTCCATCCTTCCCTTGTCTCGGTTCTTCCATCTTTTCTATTTCTAAAAAAACCAGTTTCCCCTTTCCGAAAAAAAGAAATGAGGAAAATGTTCAATCACTGAAATCTCCACCAAATCTGATTGCCTCCACTTCGCCTCCATACCTGGTCGCAACTCCGCCTACCCTAGTCTTGCCACCATCGGCTCATGCTCTTCCCCCCTCCATCAAACCTTAGAATCCGCGTATTGGGAAAAGGGGAAGCATTGACTGGATCTGAAACCACCACAAGCCATGCTCCAACGAGTGCCACCCCAATCCTCTATCATCGCAATCCTAGTCGTGCGTTCCTCCATCTAACATCGACACGCAACCCAAGCTCTCTCTGTAGCCTCAAGCGCCATCGTCCTGATCTCCTGGTCTTAGCCCTACATACGCGATTCCTTCTCCATTCCTGTGACCCTATATCCTCTTGCATGCCTGGCCTCCGACCTTCTTGTGCTTCTAGAGCTTGACCCTGGTGAACTCGCAAGCTTCTAGTGTGTCCATACACTAGAGGGTATGCTCTTATTTTAGTTTGTCGGCATGAGTGGTTATGGTATTAGGTTACTGACCACAATTATTTCCACACCAGTCAAACCGATTAAGGTCATAACCATATCAAGTTTTGTTTATTACAATGCGTATGTAGGTACATACTAATGTTAGTTTTAATACCTTGTATTTTTTACTTTATGAATAATATTGAGAAAGGAACAAAGAATAGTAGAAAAGTAAACTATGAATTTGTAACATCAAATGGAAATCATATTTTATATTTTGATATCTGGTACCATATTTTTAATAATTTTTATAATCCATTTATAACGGTTTTCAGTTTCGGTTATCGAACTGCAAAACCGCGATTCTATTTCCAATTTGATATAGACTTAACTCAAAATCTGTATATTGAAAACTGAAACTTTCTTTTTATTATTATTAGAAAACAAACACTTTTCATTTCAGGAAAATTCAATTTAAATTTCATCCAATACAAACATTTAAAGTTTATGGTCGAAATTCGTGAATTGTCGCTGTGCGACAAGCTCTATTCGGATCGTATTATAACTTCAAATTAAAATTTGTCTGATATACTACTAATATGTTTAAAAACTTTATCAAACATATACAAAACCCATTTAAAAACGATATTTCCAAATTTCAACTTTAAATTCAATTACTTGTCAGAATTGAATATTTTAATATTATAATATCAATATTATATCATATTTTTTCAGAATTCAATCTTTTAAAATTCAAACTTTCGAGAAATCAAATTAAATATTACGTAAGCTTATTGTAACAATCAATTTGAGTTTAAACCATTGTTTATATACCTAACTCAAGTTCAATTTTAATTTACAATTCAAAATCAATTTACTATTCATTTTGAATTTAAACAAGCCGTGTTATATCCAATATTCCTTCTAACTCTTTACCACCTTTACAAAAGTTTCTTATAATCGCTTTAATTTCAGTTTTAATCAGTATCGGATATAAAATCCCAAATTTTATTTTTTTCACCTTACTTAACTGAATATAATATTCATTTATATTATCCAAAAAGGAAGAGACTTAACCAATATCCATATAATTCCATAAATTTGGGTATAACATATGTGTGATGACATACTAATAGAAATAACAACTATAATTTTAGCCATAGCAACCATGCAATCATTTATATTAACAGTATCTAGAGATTAATCATTATAGTCATTAATGCTTTGCAAATATACAAAACTATAGTAACAACTATTCATGCATTCATCCAAATTACTATTATAATCTAACAAAGATTACAGTAACTAATAAAAATACATTGCAAGAGTTCTCATCGGTATATCTACTCTGTCAACCTTTACTATAGGACACCAATTATCAGCAAACACACTAATTTTATGTTTTTTCTCCTTTTCTCCAATTTTTTTTTTAATAAATCTAGGGGATGTTCGGCCTAGTAGGTGAGGTGGAGATGGGCCGTGGGTGCTATAGGAGGGGTGGTGTGGGCATGTAGCCCGAGCGGTGGTGGCTGGCTTTGGGGTCGAGATGGGTGGGGAAGGCCGAGGCAAGAGGAGGTGGGTAGCGTGGGTGTAGAAAGAAGAGGAAGGTGGAGGTGACCAAAAAAGGAGAAGGAAGGGAAGATTAGGTGGTGGTTCTTGGCCAAATTGGAGAGGAGAGAGGGGAAGGAGATGGATTAGGAAGCCATGGCTAAAAGTTAGAAGGATGGGGGTGGAGAGGGTAAAAATGAGAAATGGAGAGGGATGGAGAAATAAGAGGGTTTAGATGGGATTATATCGGATTTTCAAGTGTGTAAGGAGCTTACACCTCATAGGATACTTGTCCACTTCTTATGCCTGGAGCCATGCATGGTGACACCTTACCATGGTGTAACAACACGGATATTCTGAGCTAATTTAAATTTTTTATTTTGGCAATTTTAATGAATTTTGAATATTTAAAATGATTTATTTTAAACAATAACAACGAGAAATTTATTTTGAATATAATTACAATGAATATAGTTATTTGAATCGACGTTGGAATATAAATATTTTATTTTAAATATAAAAGGAATTGAAAATGGCGCGGTAGTTCAAAAATTTGATTTCAATTTTCAAATGAATGTACAGGAATCAAAATAAACCGGATTTTGGCAAAACAAAAAATATTTGAATCTATTTGAAAATTTCTTTCCAACGAATCCGAAAAATCAAAATTTCATAGCGGGAATAAAAAGATATGCCCAGTTGAAAATTCAGAATGGTCGCTATGGAATTCTGGCCCTTAAAAATGGAAATTTTGCAAACGACCTCTGTTTTTGACGAAACCACTTTTGTTGGATCCAGGATGTCAAATTATTGCTAGGTTCCAAAATTCATAATTTTTGAAGTCAATATGTGAGTGTGGCGAATTTAAACGCGTTTGACCAGTTTTAGTTGAATTTAATCGACTGGAAAATAGCCATTTTTCAAACGGTCTTCAAATTTGACAAAATTAGTTTTGTTAGGACCGTATCATCAATACGAAGCTAGGAATATTTTTTTCGGGAATTTTTAGAATTCGTATGTGGCCCCGGTAAATTGAAATTTGCGTTCAAATTCAATATACAGATTTATATTTTAATTTTGACGGAAACTGGTCGAAATAGTTGAACCAGCTTACGATACATATTCCATTGTGTTCGGAATGGGGGTAATAAGCTATGGACGACAGTCGGTGGGTTTGATTTCGAGTTCAAGGAAAAAGTTACTTTTTGAAATAAATTAAATTAAATATATTATTATATAAAGGCCCTAAGTCAACCCCCTTACCTTATATCGTTCAAACCAGAACTGAAACAGAAAATAAACGAACGAAAACAGAATCTACCACAGCCCTCCCCCCTCCCCTCGCCACCGTCGCTCAGGCGCCGACCAACCCGTCGCCCCCTCCCCTTCTTCCCCTCTGCCTCGCCCACTTCCTCCAGACACGACGAAGCCCCCTAGACCCATTTTCAACCCATCGCCCCATCCTTTGAAGCCGCCGCCGGCCATCAGAGGGGGCCCGCCTCCGCTCAGCTCAGACGAGCGCTGCAGTCCGGTGCTACCTCCCCAGCTCCGCCTCCAGTGCGTAAACACCCCCTTGCTCTCCTTTGACCCAAAACCCAAATGCAAGTATTTTATTTTAATAGCTTTCAAATAATTAGTTTAATTCAATTAGAGGGCATTGTTTTAGGTTACATACTAGGATGGTTATAGAGTAATAAAAACTAGATTTTTATCTATACCATACGATGATAAAAATATGATTTTTATATTATAGATATAATAAAAATGTGATTTTTATTTTAGAAAGAAAATAAAAATATGATTTTTATATACTAGAGAATATAAAAATGTGATTTTTATATGAGTGGCGAGATAAAAATATAATCTTTATTAGAAGAAGAGCGATATAAAAATATAATTTTTATTATGAAGTTAGCGTGATAAAAATAGGATCTTTATTAGATGAACACCGTTATAAAAATAAAAATTTTATCTATATAGTAGCGGTATAAAGATAGAATTCTTATCTGTATAGTAGCGGTATAAAAATAGAATTCTTATCTATATAGCAGCAGTATAAAAATGTGATTTTTATCCATATAGCGTAGTTATAAAAATGTGATTTTTATATACATAGCAACAATATAAAATGTGGTTTTTATATAGTAGTGGATACAGACAATGAAAGTGACAAAAGGCGAGCCCAGCGAAGATTTTCTACATATGAAGGGTCGCGGCGTTTGGTTTTGCTCTATGTGAGAACTTCTCACTTTTAATTTGGTTTCTAGTTGAAATATTTACTAAGATGCAGACGGTGCTTAGCAGCACCCGACACCCGTCGTCCACAGACCATGAATGACTTGTTTGTTTAATTGATGTGTTGTGAAAAATGATTGTGTGTAGTGGAATCGATAAATTATTTTATAGTTAAAAATATAATTTTTAACGTGTATATAAAATTAATAGTTATAAACAAATCGGACGATTTGTTTATATACACACATTTGAATGATATGGATTGGGACGATAAATTTTACACATCGCCCAACTGCACAAATAAAACTTGTGTTTGATTGTTTGAAAACCCCACACGGGTGTTGGGATGAAATTGGCCATACACTAGTCCCAATAATTAGTTGTATGTCGATCGATTGATTGACAGGCTGTTATAAGCGTTAAATATTTATATTTGGTGCTTATGCAGTGTAGAATGCACTTTGGGTGATGGTTGACTGTGTTTGATCGTTGTAGTGTACGTGTGTGTATGAAATCCATATCAATCACATTGTATGGTAATTGATTGGGCCTCATTCCAAGTTGGAAAATAAAGAAAATTCACGCGTTGAATAAAATATATGCGTTCATGTCTTGAATAAATGAAAATTCATGTGTTGAATAAAAGAAAATTCATGTGTTGAATAAAATATATATATTCATGTGTTGAATAAAAGAAAGTTCATGTGTTGAATAAAAGAAAATTCATGTGTTGAATAAAATATATATATATATATATATTCATGTGTTGAATAAAAGAAAATTCATGTGTTGAATAAAAAAAAAATATATATTCATGTGTTGAATAAAAGAAAATTCATGTGTTGAATAAAATATATATTCATGTGTTGAAGAAAATATTCATTTGTTGAATAGAATAACGAAGTTATTGAAAGATGTAAAGCCATGTTGATTAGATTTGCGCCATTTTAACGCGAACGATATTTATATCGATTATATTCGTTTTTATAATGAATATAGAAAAGGAAGTAATTTCAAAATATAACGTTTTGAAAATATTATCATTTATATATATATATATCGATGATATGGAATATTCAATTTCGATTAGAAATTGAATATGAAGTTGAAATCATTTTGAAAACGAACTTAAAACGATTTATAAAATACGTTTTGAAAGGAAATCGACGAAATATATATAATATATATATTATATATATAATGGCTTGAATAGAACGAGCCGCGCAGCGGAAGTTCGCGAATTTCGACCATTGACTTCGAATGGACATTACGGGAGATCCAACCGTCGGATTCTCCTAAAACCGGAACTGTTGGGTTCGTATCGAAAAGAGCTTTCTAACGAATATTAGAGATTTGAAATCTAACGGTTGAATTTGGAATTATGTCCAAATCAAATTTGGAAAAGGTCGCTGTAAGTGCAGTTCGATGGCCGTTGATGTTAATCGACTGTACGGGCCTTGATAAAATTATTAAAAATATCACTAATTAGTGTAAAATCATAAGCAATGATTTGGAAAGAATTGGGATGAAAAATTCCATATTCGAAAAGATAAAAATAGATTTTTTATCTAAATGAACTAGTTTTGAACTAAAATTATAATCCATTTATTTTTGAAATTAATAAATTGGATTTGAAAGGGTTTTAAAAGTAACTAGAATTTCCAATAATTGAATTGGAATGGATTTGAATCGAAATTGTCTTTGGAATATTTCGATGTTGGATTTCGTGATTATACATATATTGTTATGGAAATTTGAAAGATATATTTATATCGTTATTTCCAATACGATATTTGTTGGTCGTAGAATTTGATATTGAATATAAGTCGATATATTTTCTATTCATAGCCTTGTATTTAATATCAAATGGGATTTGGGTTTATCGTGAACGTTGTTTTAAATAACACTTGTACTTTAACCCTATAATTAATGTAATGTGAATTGGGTTTATCGTGAACTGTGTTTTAACGACATTCGTTCTTTAACCCGATTTACCATGAAATGTGATTTGGAATTTATAAATCTTTTGTTAATATTTAAAGGAGATTTTCCAAAGTATAGTTTTCCAATTTAATAAAATAAATTGGAATGGAATTCGATTTAGTAATGATTGAAGTGAATTTCTGTGGATGAGGACTGCTAATATATATGGAATTTAAAAGGCTTTGCCGTTATTCCATTTATATTGTTAGTCAGATATGGAAGTTTATATCGATTATATATATATCGATTTGTTTTCCATGAAGATTCCATCGTTAATGGAATGTGATTTGGGTTGTTGTGAATGGTATCTTTAATAATACTATTCTTAGACCCAACGGAGTTAAGAAAATCAGAAACTAATTGGAGATTAGTTAAGTTGAATGGTTTCCTGTGTATTGATCTGATGTTGGTTTCGGCCTTCGGGGTTATTACTTAGGGAGTTGTTCACTTGCTAATTTACGGTTAAAGGCTGATGGAATAGAATGTGATTTTGGGTTTATCGTGAACCGTGTTTTAAATGGCATTGGTTCTTTAACCCAGTTAAAGATAGGATATGATTTCCCAAGTTAAACAATCATTAATATTGATTTTTGGGAAGATTAAAACCAAGTGGAGTTTTAATGAATCTTTAATTAGATTGAAATGATAGAGAATGGAGTATCACCAGTTTTGCTCCAGGCGATAGTTAAATCTTTAATTAGATTTGAACGTGAAATGGTAATTGAATTTACCGATAACACCATGGTGTTAGATATGAAGTATTACCAGTTTTACTTCATGGGATGAATAGGTTGGGATTGGGAAATTAAAACAAATTATTACTTCGGTAAGGTTCGTTAATCCCGACTAGTTTGGATAAACCATAATTTGGTTTGAATTGATATTCAAAGGAAGATTAAATAATAAATTTAAAGAATTTATCTTTGATAAAATTAATGGGAACCTTTCCCAAACTATAAGAATATTCTGAATTGGAATGAGGCATAGGTTGTGTTTATGTAACACTTGTTTATTATATACGCGAGTTATTCAGAAAGACCGGGTTTATCCCATTCTGAATAACTGATTCGACGATGTGTCGAGGATGAAGACGGTGGTCGAAGACTGGAGGTCTTCACATCGTTTGGATAATTACTGATGATCTTGATTGGGTTGTACACCCAAGAGGAGGGAATCAGTTGGTGATCATCCAGACGTACTTGGAGATCAATGAATATGCGAGGTACAAGGTGCCTCCGGTTTCGTTTAGACCTAGAATAGACTTGTAAATGGACTGTGTGTCTGACATTGGATATCATTCTGTGTGATTGATGGATATCGGTTGCATGGTGTGGCATGCTAAGATGCAAATGATCAAGGCTTTTGTTGAAAAGAAAAGTCTTGTGGTTGATGATCAAAGCACCGCCTGTGTGGCATAGCTTTGTGTAGCGTAAATTCGCGAGCCTCACACCCCTGTTGTGAACCAGGAACGGGAGAGGACATCAGGGAGGACATGTGTTTCCTTCTAGCTAGGGTGGTGTCAGTGACCTACCAGCCCTGAAATTTATATTATTTTCACCTGTGTGGTTGTTGGATTGCGAGGCGCCACAGATAGATCGGTGACTATGTGGAGCCGATGGAGTCATTTGGCTCATTTACGCCCCAAAGGGTGGGGAAACGCAGTGTTCAGGCATTTTAATCCACATCGGTGGACCAGCCCTGACGATCCATGGGTCGATTCGCTCTGACCCTGAGGCTCAGGCTAGAGAGTCACGAAGCCGGTGAGGACGATCCCTTGCCTCGGTTCACAGATGTAAATCCAACTTCCAAATACGATATTTTGAGGTTTTAATGGTAGAACTAGTATGGCGACATGATATATGGTACCCATGCCATCTATGATTGATACTTATGATTGAAATTATTTTGACACTATACACTTATAGTAATAATAAAAGATGAAATTTAGCATATCAAGCATTCTTTGGCTATTATAAGGTAAAACTCTATCCTCTGGCTTGTGTTGCATTGTGTGATGGGACCTGGGTCTTATAATAGCTTCATTGTTCTTTATTTAGCATTGCGCTGTTGTTTTATACACTTGTATTCTTGGGAGGAAACCCATTCCGTGTTATACGGCGTGGTCCCTTGATTTAACTAACTTTAAAATAAAGATTAATAACTGTTTTAGTTCTCACACCAGTCACATGACTGACCTAGAGTTTATTGTTTTAACCTAAACTCTAGGTGCCCTTATTTTCCGCACGGGCAGCTAGTAGTTTTTGTTTTGCAGATTTATATTCACAAGAACCTGGTTTACAGCTGGAATGATATCTGAAAAGCTCTGTATCCGTATATCTCTTTCAATTGTGTATTGTATTATTTTTCCACTGCTATGTAATATAATTTGAATCTTTGATATTTTTCTGGTGTGTAATATTTATTCGTACTCTGTATATTCTTATATTCTGATGGAATTGTTGTAATAAGCAATGAAATGTTCTTCTGTTTGTGTTCTGATTCGTCTTGTCCTCAAAACAGTTAGGGGTTTCGAACGGTCTTGGTCGGTTTAACGATCGATTCGGATCGAGTGAAATTCCTTGTTGTCACATTTGGTATCAGAACTTTGGTTTACAAAGCTCGAGAACAAGATACATTAGAACCATACAAAAGAATTCATCAGAGATTGGATTAGTAATATCCAATGAGAATGACTCATTAGAGATATGATCAGTAATATCCTAGAACGAGTGTGAAGATTAGTGTTTTGAAAATTAAAGATGAAACCAATTTTTGTTTTTAAAAATTAAATTCAATTATTTGTCTTTGAATGTTTATTTGATATTGAATTTGGACAATCCAGTATATATAGATTTTGCATATACATCTGATCCACGTGTATTCGAAGTTTTAATATACTGGATAGATATAGAATCATACTCTAGTCGCCCGGAGATGATACTGATGATTGACTAGTCGTCATCAGCATTCATGTTCGAGTTTCGAAAGTGGGATATCTATATATTTCCTATTGACTGGTGTGAGAACCAAAACTAGATAAGGCTTATTGTTGTGATTTGGCATCAAAAATCTAATTTTTGGACTATGTATCAAAATTATAAATTTAAAACGTTAATTCATTAATTGATTGATGGTTGTGTTGTATGACTATTTGTTATCTAATAAAACCATTATGTGAACGAACGGTACATATAACCAAATTGTACCAAATATTGAACTGACCTTGAGAATTGTTTGGAATTGTATGCATATATGTGTATCCATTGAACAGGTCATAGCAAGGAGGCTAGAGAAGAGGAATAAAATTGTTTGCCCGACAAATAGGTACATGTTTATTGTATTTCTTAGGTTTTTGATGATTTTATAAGCCGATTGGCTGTTTCTTTTTGGATTGGTGAGGGCCATGGGAGGCTATTTGAAATATCCCGAAGCTCCAGGTGCAGGGGAGGTTATGGGGAAATTTTTCGAAAATTTAGGGTGTTAGCCAAATTTTTGAAAATTTTGAAAAGTTCTTGGAAACTGAAAAGTTGAAGAACTTAAGCCATAATGAAAACAATGGAAGTTGAGTTGGTTTATTAAACAACTTTCAGCTTCGTTCCTTTTCGGGGACAAAAAGTTTTAAGTGGGGGAGATTGTAACAACCCAGAAATTCTGAGCCAATTTTAAATTTTCATTTTGGCAATTTTAATGAATTTTGAATATTTAAAATGATTCATTTTAAATAATAACGACGAGAAATTTATTTTGAATATAATTAGACTGAATATAGTTATTTGAATCGACGTTGGAATATAAGTATTTTATTTTAAATATAAAAGGAATTGAAAATGGCGTGGTAGTTCGAAAATTCGAATTCAAATTTCAAATGAATGTACAGGATTCAAAATAAACCGGATTTTGATGAAACCAAAAATATTTGAATCTATTTGAAAATATCTTTCCAACGAATCCGAAAAATCAAAATTTCACAGCAGGAATAAAAAGATATGCCCAGTTGAAAATTCAAAATGGTCGCTATGGAATTCTGGCCCTTAAAAATGGAAATTTTGCAAACGACCCCTGTTTTCGATGAAACCACTTTTGTTGGATCCAGGATGTCAAATTATTGCTAGGTTTCAAAATCCATAATTTTTGAAGCCAATATGTAAGCGTGGCGAATTTAAACGCGTTTGACCAGTTTCAGTTGAATTTAATCGACTGGAAAATGGCCATTTTTCAAACGGTCTTCAAATTTGACGAAATTAGTTTGTTAGGACCGTATCATCAATACGAAGCTAGAAATATTTTTTCGAAAATTTTAGTGTTCGTATGTGGCCCCGGTAAATTGAAATTTGCGTTCAAATTCAATATGTAGATTTATATAAATGGTCAAAGTCGAACCAGCTTACGATACATATTCCATTGTGTTCAGAATGGGGGTAATAAGCTATGGACGACAGCCGGTGGGTTTGATTTCGAGTTCAAAGGAAAAGTTACTTTTTGAAATAAATTAAATTGAATATATTATTATATAAAGGCCCCCCTTTTTCTCCTTAATTTAGGTCAATCCCCTACCTTATATCATTCAAACCGGAAATGAAACAGAAAAAGAAAAAAAATGAACGAAGACGGAATCCGCCACCGCCCTCCTCCCCCCCGCCACCGTCGCTCTGGCGCCGACCAACCCGTCATCCCCTCCCCTTCTTCCCCTCCGCCTCGCCCACTTCCTCCAGACACGAAGACCGAAGCCCCCCAGACCCATTTTCAACCCGTCGCCCAATCGTTTGAAGCCGCCGTCGGCCATCAGAGGGGGCCCGCCGCCACTCAGCTCAGACGAGAGTTGCCGTCCGGCGCTACCTCCCCAGCTCCGCCTCCAGTGCGTAGACACCCCCTTGCTCTCCTTTGACCCAAAACCCAATTGTAAGTATTTTATTTTAATAGCTTTCAAATAATTAGTTTAATTCAATTAGAGGGCATTGTTTTAGGTTACATACTAGGATGGTTATAGAGTAATAAAAACTAGATTTTTATCTATACCATGCGATGATAAAAATATGATTTTTATATTATACATATAATAAAAATATGATTTTTATATTAGAAAGAAAATAAAAATATGATTTTTATATTAGAAAGAAAAAAATATGATTTTTATATACTAGAGAATATAAAAATGTGATTTTTATATGAGTGGCGAGATAAAAATATAACTTTATTAGAAGAAGAGTGATATAAAAATATAATTTTTATTATGAAGTTAGCGTGATAAAAATAGGATCTTTCAAGATGAACACCGTTATAAAAATAGAATTTTTATCTATATAGTAGCGGTATAAAAATAGAATTCTTATCTATATAGTAGCGGTATAAAAATAGAATTCTTATCTATATAGTAGCAGTATAAAAATGTGATTTTTATCCATATAGCGTAGTTATAGAAATGTGATTTTTATATATATAGCAACAATATAAAGATGCAGTTTTTATATATGTAGTGGATACGGACAACGAAAGTGACAAAAGGCGAGCCCGACGAAGATTTTCTACATATGAAGAGTCGCGGCGTTTTCTTTTGCTCTATGTGAGAACTTCTCACTTATAATTTGGTTTCTAGTTGGAATATTTACTAGGATGCAGACGGTGCTTAGCAGCACCCGACATCCATCGTCCACAGACCAAAGATGACTTGTTTGTTTGATTGATGTATTGTGAAAAATGATTGTGTGTAGTGGAATCGATAAATTATTTTATAGTTAAAAATATAATTTTTAACGTGCATATAAAATAAATAGTTATAAACAAATCGGACGATTTGTTTATGTACACACATTTGACTGATATGGATTGGGACGATAAATTCTACACATCGCCCAACTGCACAAGTAAAACCTGTGTTTGATTGTTTGAAAACCCCACACGGGTGTTGGGATGAAATTGGCCATACACTAGTCCCAATAATTAGCTGTATGTTGATCGATTGATTGACAAGCTATTATAAGCATTAAATATTTATATTTGATGCTTATGCAGTGTAGAATGCACTTTGGGTGATGGTTGACTGTGTTTGATCGTTGTAGTGTACGTGTGCGTATGAAATCCATATCAATCACATTGTATGGTAATTGATTGGGCCTCATTCCAAGTTGGAAAATAAAGAAAATTCATGTGTTGAATAAAATATATATATTCATGTGTTCAATAAAAGAAAATTCATGTGTTGAATAAAAGAAAATTCATGTGTTGAATAAAATATATATATTCATGTGTTGAATAAAAGAAAATTCATGTGTTGAATAAAATATATATATTCATGTGTTGAATAAAAGAAAATTCATATGTTGAATAAAATATATATTCATGTGTTGAAGAAAATATTCATTTGTTGAATAGAATAACGAAGTTATTGAAAGATATAAAGCCGTGTTGATTAGATTTGCATCATTTTGACGCGAATGATATTTTTATCGATTAAATTCGTTTTTATAATGAATATAGAAAAGGAAGTAATTTCAAAATATATCGTTTTGAAAATATTATCATTTATATATATATCGATGATATGGAATATTCAATTTCGATTAGAAATTGAATATGAAGTTGAAATCGTTTTGAAAACGAACTTAAAACGATTTATAAAATACGTTCTGAAAGGAAATCGATGATATAATATATATATATATATATATTAAATATAATGGCCTGAATAGAACGCGGCGCGCAGCGGTAGTTCGCGAATTTCGACCATTAACTTCGAATGGACATTACGGGAGATCCGACCGTCGGATTCTCCTAAAACCGGAATCGTTGGGTTCGTATCGAAAAGAGCTTTCTAATGAATATTAGAGATTTGAAATCTAATGGATGGATTCGGAATTCTGTCCAAATCAAATTTGGAAAAGGTCGCTGTAAGTGTAGTTCAATGGCCGTTGATGGAAATCGACTATACGGGCCCTGATAAAATTATTAAAAATATCAATAATTAGTGCAGAATCATAAGAAATGATTTGGAAAGAATTGGGATGAAAAATTCCATATTTGAAAAGATAAAAATAGATTTTTATCGAAATGAACTAGTTTTGAAGTAGAATTATAATCCATTTATTTTTGAAACAAATAAATTGGATTTGAAAGGGTTTTAAAAGTAACCAGAATTTCCAATAATTGAATTGGAATAGATTTGAATCAAAATTGTCTTTGGAATATTTTGATGTTGGATTTCGTGATTATACAGATATTGTTATGGAAATTTGAAAGATATATTTATATCGTTATTTCCAATACGATATTTGTTGGTCGTAGAATTTGATATTGAATATAAGCCGATATATTTTCTATTCAGAGCCTTGCATTTAATATCAAATGGGATTTGGGTTTATCGTGAACGATGTTTTAAATAACACTTGTTATTTAACCCGATAATTAATGGAATGTGAATTGTGTTTATCGTGAACAGTGTTTTAGCGACATTCGTTCTTTAACCCGATTTACAGTGAAATGTGATTTGGAATTTATAAATCTTTTGTTAAGATTTAAAGAAGATTTTCCAAAGTAGACTTTTCCAATTTAATAAAATAAATTGGAATTGAATGGAATTCGATTTGGTAATGATCGAAGTGAATTTCTGTGGATGAGGAATGCTAATATATATGGAATTCAAAAGGCTTTGTCGTTATTCCATTTATATTGTTAGTCGGATATGGAAGTTTATATCGATTATATATATCGATTTGTTTTCCATGAAGGTTCCATCGTTAATGGAATGTGATTTGGGTTGTTGTGAATGGTATCTTTAATAATACTATTCTTAGACCTAACGGAGTTAAGAAAATCAGAAACTAACCGGAGATTAGTTAAGTTGAATGGTTTCCTGTGTATTGATCTGATGTTGGTTTCGGCCTTCGGGGTTATTACTTAGGGAGTTGTTCACTTGCTAATTTACGGTTAAAGGTTGATGGAACAGAATGTGATTTTGGGTTTATCGTGAACCATGTTTTAAATGGCATTGGTTCTTTAACCCAGCTAAAGATAGGATATGATTTCCCAAGTTAAACAATCATTAATATTGATTTTTGGGAAGATTAAAACCAAGTGGAGTTTTAATGAATCTTTAATTAGATCGAAATGATCGAGAATGGAGTATCACCAGTTTTGCTCCAGGAGATAGTTAAATCTTTAATTAGATTTGAACGTGAAATGGTAATTGAATTTACCGATAACACCGTGGTGTTAGATATGAAGTATACCAGTTTTATTTCATGGGATGAATAGGTTGGGATTGGGAAACTAAAACAAATGATTACTTCGGTAAGGTTCGTTAATCTCGACTAGTTTGGATAAACCATAATTTGGTTTGAATTGATATTCAAAGGAAGATTAAAGAATAAATTTAAAGAATTTATCTTTGATAAAATTAATGGGAACCTTTCCCAAAGTATAAGAATATTCTGAATTGGAATGAGGTGTATGTTGTGTTTGTGTAACACTTGTTTATTATATACGCGAGTTATCCAGAAAGACCGGGTTTATCCCATTCTAAATAACTGATTCGACGATGTGTCGAGGATGAAGACGGTGGTCGAAGACCGGAGGTATTCACATCGTTTGGATAATTACTAATGATCTTGATTGGGCTGTACACCCAAGAGGAGGGAATCAGTTGGTGATCGTCCAGACGTACTTGGAGATCGATGGATATGCGAGGTACAAGGTGCCTCCGGTTTCGTTCAGACCCAGAACGGACTTGTAAATGGAGTGTGTGTCTGACATTGGATATCATTCTGTGTGATTGATGGATATCGGTTGCATGGTGTGGTTTGCCTGTGTGGCATGCTAAGATGAAAATGATCAAGGCTTTTGTTGAAAAGAAAAGTCTTGTGGTTGATGATCAAAGCACCGCCTATGTGGCATAGCTTTGTGTAGCATTAATTCGCGAGCCTCACACCCCGGTTGTGAACCAGAAACGGGAGAGGACCTCAGGGAGGACATGCATTTCCTTCTAGCTAAGGTGGTGTCAGTGACCTACCAGCCCTGACATTTATATTTTTTTCACCTGTGTGGTTGTTGGATTGCGAGGCGCCTCGGATAGATCGGTGACTATGTGGAGCCGATGGAGTCATTTGGCTCATTTACGCCCCAAAGGGCGGGGAAAATCAGTGTTCTGGCATTTTAATCCACATCGGTGGACCGGCCCTGACGATCCATGGGTCGATGCGCTCTGACCCTGAGGCTTGGGCTAGAGAGTCTCGAAGCCGGTGAGGACGATCCCTTGCCTCGGTTCATAGATGGAAGTCCAACTTCCAAATACGACATTTTGCGGGTTTAATTGTAGAACTGGTATGGCGACATGATATATGGTACCTATGCCGTCTATGATTGATACTTATGATTGAAATTATTTTTACACTATACACTTATAGTAATAGTAAAAGATGAAATTTAGCGTATTAAGCATTCTTTGGCTATTATAAGGTAAAACCATATCTTCCGGCTTGTGTTGCATTGTGTGATGGGACATGGGTCTTATAATAGCTTCATTGTTCTTTATTTAGCATTGCGCTGTTGTTTTATGCACTGGTATTCTCAGGAGGAAAATCGTTCCATGTTATACGGCGTGGTCCCTTGATTTACCTAAATTTAAAATAAATATTAATAACTGTTTTAGTTTTCACACCAGTCACATGACTGACCTGGAGTTTATTATTTTAACCTAAACTCTGGGTGCCCTTATTTTCCGCACGGGCAGCTAGTAGTTTTGGTTTTGCAGAATTATATTCATAGGAACCTGGTTTACAGCTGGAAAGATATCCGGAAAGCTCTGTATTCGTATATCTCTTTCAGTTGTGTATTGTATTATATTTCCGCTGCTATGTAATGTAATTTGAATCTCTGATATTTTTCTAGTGTGTAATATTTATTCATACTCTGTATATTCTTATATTCTGATGGAATTGTTGTAATAAACAATGAAATGTTCTTCTGTTTGTGTTCTGATTCGTCGTGTCCTCAAAACAATCTGGGGTTTCGAACGATCTTGGTCGGTTTAGCGATCGATTCGGATCGAGCGAAATTCCTTGTTGTCACACATGGTGACTAATAACCTTACTTAAGATAGCTTTTATATGTAAATGCTATGGTAGGTTTATGACAACGCTAAGGAAATACTACAAAAGGTTTGATCAACTTATTTTGACAAAAGATGATATATTTTCATCAGTACATTTTACAATTACGAACTATTTTATTATTTGAACCAAATTCAAAAAATGCAAATCAAATTTGAATATATTTACAAATGATTAAATCAAATAAAATTTGATAATTTTATTTTGGATTTAAGATAATAAATTCGTTAATCGCTATAACTTAACAAACCTATAAATATCAAATTCAGCTTATTACAAAATTGTTTTCAAATTATATATTCAAAAATCATATGGATTATTTAAATTAATTTGGTTCAAAAATCTGGGTCATTACAGTGGAAAATTCTATTATACACTATATTTTTAGGAATTTAAATGAAAATGAAATAAACTAAATTCAACCATACATGTCATACATATTAGGATTAAGAAATCGTGTATACGTTTAATTTTTATTCCATAATTTTTTTATGATAGCCACGGGCTTCTATTTATTTATCATTTAAATTTTTTATGATTTTGTTTCTTACGAATTAGCATGTATAAAAAAATTAATTGCTTTTTTGATTTTAGACTATATAAAATGACATCAAAGAAGGTGGGATATAGCCAAGATTTGGACTCTAAAGTTGTCAAAAGATTTTCTCTACCTCAAAAATCTTAGTAAGAGGGTAATTATAGCATTGTAATGTGTTTGAGTAATAAATATAGCTATAATGTTGATGCTAGCAGATTAGTTTGGCGATAGTATTTTAATATTAGGTAGTGTTTTAATAGTAGTAGGTTAACATTTTTGTTTGTTACAAATGTTGTAACATGTTTGAATTATATCTACGGTTATGTTGAAATTAACAAATTAATTGTTAATATTCCTATAATGGTTACGTCTTGAATAATACTCACGTTTCAGTATTAAATATTGTTGTATTGTTTTGAGTAATTAATATGATTGTACTATTTTGAGTAAAAAATATTGTTGGGTATACTTACGTTTCAATAATAATATGTTATTTTCATTAGTTTGATATTACTATTAAGAAAATTGCACCTTTTGCGGAAACGACCAAGATCTTATTCACCTAATTACTTAAAAATGATTTGATTGAGAAACAAACACAGATATGCAATCAAACACAAACATAAGATATTCCGCTCAACCGCTCTCTTTATTGATTAACAAAAACAAATTTTGTTTACATTTAATGGATCAAAAGCCAAAAGTAAACAAACTACAATTGAATCAATAACCTTATTGAGAAAGGGAAAGAATATCTACACGACTACAACTATTGTTGGAGAAGAAGAACACTGAAGAATGACGGCAAACCCTTGGATCAATTATTTCACTCTTAATCCCATGATTTTAATCCAATCCCAGATGTTGCTTGTATAGGAGAATAGAAGGCCTAGGAAAAATATCCAATTTTCCACTCAGAATATATCACTAATATACTCAGCAAATAACCGGTCAAAACTTCAACATATATGTGATTTAACTATCTTCAATCACAACACTCCACCTTGATATGAAACCACATCATCAAGAAAACTTCCAACAACTAACAAACAAGTCACCTAGATCTTTCAATAACCACCTACTCTCAACTAAAACCATTACAAACACAACCCACCGCCTGGAAAAGATGCATCTTCCACCTGAGGTGCACCACGCAAAACTAATGGTCTAAAAGAGTTTGTGATACCACAAGGGTTTCCATCTCGTGGATTTTCCAAATCGACACTTATCTACCACTTGATCAAAACTCCTTACTTGATCTGCATCGATCCCTCGAGCACTATCAAAGTGAAGAAACAAATATAGTTAAGATCAAGCCCATTCGTCTTCCATGCTTACATCTGTTCATCTCCCTTGCTTTATGTTGCTTTTTGTCCTTCGTATTATCATTTTTCTCTTAATCCAGAAAAAGTAATTTAATGGCGGCCCTGCATTCCTGAAGAACTTTACTACTCTTTTCTCTGATTGGCTCAACACCGCCGATCATCTGGAAGCTCAAGCCCTCTGTCAATACTCAATTCGACTGCAGATTTCACTAGTCTCGAACCAAAACAGGACACCTTTCTTTGCTTCGAAATTCCTCGCCTTCTACATGTAATTTCCTTTTTGGTTTTGTGCTGAATTGTATTGTGGAACTGCTAGGGTTTCGTATGGAGATGATTTGGGTGCGGTTTGAATTTTTTGTTCGAAATTTGGGTGGTAACGATCGTGAACCACGATGGATTGAATTGGATTTAGGTGAAGATGTGTATTGGAATATATTTAAACCATCTAAAATCCTCCGATCTCTGACTTGAGTTTAATGCATATAAGTTGCTTGTTGAAATTCCCGAACCGTGACATTGCTCATATTTTGCTGACTTGTTTGCACATTTGTATAATCGTGCTGTTATTGTCATTGATTTTCTAATCCTTGCTTAGTCTTGTAGTATATTTGCCCTTGTATTGTAAAGCTGAAGGGTTTGCACATGTTTGTTCAGCACAACTGTTGTTTTTGCTCCGATTCCTTACTTATCTTGGAAGCTTTTGGTCTTACGGTCATTTGACACTCTCGCTCGACCTATGTGGTCGCTCAAGTTCAACTTGGCAAGGGTCGTTCTTGATCAACTCCTATATGGGGTCAGTTACGAATGAGCCCGCTTTGGTTGAGTGTGAGCGACTGTTTTGAGTCAAGCATGCGCGGATAACGTGAACTGACCATGTGCGACCAGAGTTGGTGGGGTATGAACGACAGGGTTTTGTTTGTACATGCGCGATCGGGTCAGAACCCTTCGTAAACGACCAGTCATGGGTCATCTACGATCTTCTAGGTTTAGGTCGTTCATATTTAAACTTGGTCGGGTCATTTTTACTTGATCCCGTAGGGGTCGGTCGTGCATAAATTTGCTTTGTTTAGATATGTATGAACTTTATCGTCTTGCCGATGCCTGATCTATTTTGATGCCAAAGTTTTTATTGATCACTAAACCTTTTGGTAGCACTAATTTGTAGTGACATAACCATTCATGTAGAAATGCTAACTCGTCATAAGTCATGCCAGAATCCCAAGGAAGGAACCATGTCTGGTGAAGCTAGAGGTCCCGACCAAGCTACTGAAACCACATCGAGTACTCCCCCGGAGAAGATGTCAATCAAAATTTTCCTACGCCCCATCCCCTTTCCAATGTACCTCGTAAAAGGCATGAAACAGAAGTTTCTTTTAGCTCGTTTTAGTAGCTTTGCAATCAGTTTGGAATTTCAAAAAAGGAAGAGGCCAGATTCCTCGGGAAGAATGAATTTGCTGATATTCCCCCAACAGGGTATGTTGCCGTTAATCTTGGCATGTTAATGAGCGGGGCGATCCCTCCTTTTAATCCTTATCTAGGGATGATTCTCCGATGCCTAGCCATTGTCCCGTGCCAATTGCATCCAAATGGTTATGCCATTTTAACGAGCCTTTATGTACTTTTCATGAGGGAAAAACAACGTGCGCCTTCATTTGTAGATATATGTTCTTTATATTTCTTTAAAAGAAGGAAGACAGATCGTCCTTCTTTTATTTCCGTCATGAGTTGGGGCCCTAAAATAATTACTAGCCTGGTGGGAAGTGTTCGTGGGTTTTCAAACCAATACTTTTTTGTTTGGTGCCCTGCCAACTTCTGTGGTTTTTGGATGGAAGGAGGTGAATGCCTTTACTTTTTTAGTATTCCATTTCTTCCCTTATTAACCCAATACTTACATCTTTAGTTATGTTATAGTGCTCCCTGATCATAGTATTGCCTTTGACCCAGACCTCAGTAGCTCTTTACTTGCTGTAAATGAAGGCGAAAGGAACAGGAAATTTTTAATTACAGAAGAATTCCTCCGTCGATGTAATTTACTCTCTCCAATGCGAACTCTTACGACAGATTCAACTGATAAGAAAGGTTCTGTTAGCAAATCTCCAACCAAGAAAGTTCAAAAAGGAAAGGTTCCAATTTTGCTAAGAGCAGTAAAACACCTCCTGAATCCAAATTGATTCCTGTTGAGAAGGCAGTGTCCAAACTGCGTAAGGGTAAGGACCCTATGACTTTGTCCGATCATACGGAGAAGGAGGGCTCTTCTTCAAGCTCTACGAAAGAAATTGGTCATGATGATGTATGTGAGACCACTTCAAAAACTATTTCGGATCCAGCAAAAGAGAATGAGCAGTTTGATGAGGCTGGAATAATTTCTAAAGAGACTTTGGATGCCGAGGTAGTGGACATGAATCTTGTCACTCGGGATGGCCAAGAAGAGAATCTTGGTGACCTTATCCCAGTTAGAGACATCATTCAAGGTGATATTGTTGTTTAAACATTTAAACCATAGATCTTAAATACAGGAATACTCAAATCCCCCGTCTCTAGACCAGGAAAATTACTCACAAAGCTGGGGATTGCCTTAGAATCATCACATAAAATTGGTTCGTTAATCAGATATATACTAGTACACGTTTTTACATATGCCATATATTCCTGATGCTTTCCTTAAATCCTTCCATTTTGCACTAGCACTTTCCTAGTTTACGTACTAAAATGCTTCTCTTTCCTTTTTCCAGATTCAAGAGTGAAACATTCATTATTAGACAGTTTTTCTCAATAGGCTGGTTTTATTAACCCACAAAGTCTTTTATAGTCTTGCCTTTCCCACTGTTCGAATCATTCTCAATTACTTTTAGACTCCCTTCCTAACAAAGGTGCCAAGGACAAGGAGCAGGGCCCGAAGAAGGGTGAGAGGAAGAGGAGTAGTGATGAACATGGTGAAGATGAGACACCGAAACGTCATAAAACAATTGCACTCTCATATCCTAATTTCCCTATTTCACCAGAACGGCCCTTGCAGCTTCTCAATCCGTTGTTTCGACTTCTAGCCAACTCCAGATGATCCTTGACAGGCCTTCCTATAAAGTTCCGCCCGAAAGTTCGAAGCTTAAGGATCGATTTGGAGGTTAGGATTTAAGAGGTATGAACTTTGATTTGGATCTACACCTGAATGATATAGGAGATGCCGTTGAAGAGCTGAGCACTATAAAGAGCTGCATGACTACCCAACTTAATATTGCCAAGAGTCAACTTAAAACACAATTAGACGAAGCTATGAACACAATTGGAAGTCGATTTGAGTCATGGAACAAATTTGGCTTCGAATTTCAAAGGCTAAACAACCGACATTTTGATCATATCGAGACTTTGGAAAATGACAAGGCTGGACTGATTTATGTGATGAAGTCCCGAGAGTCTGAAATTGCATCTTAAAGGACGGCAATACCAAAGTGAGCAGCTTAAAAGCTAAAAATGAGAAGCTGAGGAGGGAGGTTGAGGCTGCCAGAAAGCAAGTTCAAGAAGCTCAATCTGCCCGAGAGTTTGTTGAATCCCAATTGGCTTTGGCAAAGCAAGGTTCAGCTTCTTATCAACAGGAAATGATAATTCTTGAAGACAAGATTCTTTCCCAACGCAAAGCTCTTAAAGTTCTAGAAGGAGACAAAACCAAACTGGCCAGTGCTCTTGAACAGGCCAAGGCTAAAACTGATGACACTTTATTACAATTTTTTGATTACAGCGTGGTAGTTTAAGCTATTTAAATAACGAATTTCCACGAACTTTGGTTCTTGTTTGGGAACAAGTGCTCAAACATTCCAAAGATGAAGAAGATAGTATTCTTCAAGAGACTGTCCTAGAAGCAAAGGACCGTGATGCCTTGGCTAAGGAAAGGAAGATATTAATAGATGAACGAGCTTAATCCCTCGGGGAGAAGACCCTGGATGTTACCGATGTTCATGCTTTATCTTGCTCTGCCAATGTTGAGGCTTCAATTTCTCAAATTTCTCCTATGGACCTTCCTGCTATCCATGCTGATAATAATGGTGCTGAAGCTCACTCCTCTGAGGAGCATGTTGTCCAGGAAGGTATCATTAACCAGTGTGTAGGAGGCAACAAGGAAAATAATGACATTTAGACTGGTTGTATATGCGAGTGCCAGCCCTCGCTTATTACTTTATGCTTACGCTATTGACTTTGTGGTTCTGTGACTGATTTGTGACTCTGCGATGAACTTGTGCTTCACTTTGTTTGCATGGGACGGTGTTTCTGTTCTTTGTATTGCAGCTTCTCATTCATCTTTGTCATACTTTTGCTTGTACACTGCGTACTGCACTTGCATCGTGGTACACTTGTATCACAACACACTTTTTGATTACATGGTTGTAATGAACTTATGGTATGTAATCCTAGCATTGTTGGTTTGCTTTTGATGTTATGGTTATGCCCCTATACCAAAGTTCGTTACAATTTTATTAGCCAGGAATTGATCAACTTATCCAAATTCTTTCAATTATAGCTAGAATTCAGTTTTGTTGATGTTATTTTCCAAGTGTCCTCTTTTTGAAGAGTTTTATTTTCGTCATGCATTCAGTCGTATTCTTACTAACCTGGCAGTCCAAGCACTTCGGAGATTAGACTTGAATACATTCCTCCGAAGAGGTTTTTTTTAAACGATGTATCCAACCATATTTCTCGCTAACTTGGCAGTCCAAGTCCTTTAGAGATTAGGTTTAAATACATGTAGGTTTAATCCAATTTTATTTCTTATCCTTTCTGATTAACTCAAAATCGAAAAGATTAAATTGGATACCCCCTTTAGGCTAGGATTTCTGTGTTAATGCTGGTCCTTCCAGCTTGTTGCCGGTCCTTCCGGCCTAGGACTGGGACTTCCATCCTAGGTTTTGTCGGTCCTTCCGAGTGCTGGTCCTTCCAGCTTGTTGCCAGTCCTTCCGTCCTGATGATGGTACTTCCAACATCAGGTTTTGTCAGTCCTTCCAACTGCTGGTCCTTCCAGCTTGTTGTCGGTCCTTCCGGTCTGATGATACTTCCACCATCAGGTTTTGTAGGTCCTTCCGACTGCTGGTCCTTCCAGCTTGTTGCCTCATCCCATTGGCAGACGCTAGCTCTTTTGTCGAGTTTCAAAGAACTGGTGTCCTGGACCTTTCGTTTAGGAAAGCGCCCTTTATGGTGGATCTTTCAATCTTTTACTTGCTTCCACCTTTGCACCCCCACTTTTTTTTAAGGAAGTGTTTTTTTATATAATGAAAGGCGCAACTTCTCGGCTTGGTGCCCATTTGTTGCGTTTCTTCACCGTTTGACTTTGGATAGCTTATTTCCTCGAGACTTGCAAGGTGGTGCGATTAATCATCTTGCTTAGTTTACATGATGTTTTTGGCACTCAATGTTTGAGCCGTCCCATTCGGGATATGCTTGGAAACAAGTGATTGTTCTTGTCTTGCTTACATAAAAAAATCAACTTTAGCCAGAGTTTGCAAATACATGATTCGTGCGAGCAAATAGACTTTCCTACTCATGACCTTTTGTATGTACATAGCTCAAATGTAAAGTTTGCAAATATTTACAATTTTTTACAATAGATTTGAAAAATTCATTATAGAAAGTAGTGGCGTAGATGCTCACTATTCCAAGCTCGAGGAATCTGGATTCCATATGTGGTAGTCAATTTAAAGGTGCCATCCCGCAGTTTTTGGCTTATAACATAGGGTCCTTGCTAGTTTGGTCCAAAAACTCTGGTTCTAATCATTATTTTTTTCAACACAAGGTCTCCGATTTCGAAAGTCCTCTGTTTGACTTTTGAATTAAAATGTCTGGCCACCCTTCTCTGATGCGCAACAGACCTGAGTTCTGCTTCATTTCTTTTTCCCTCGATCTGGTTGAGAGCCTCAATCTGTAATCTCTCATTTTCCTCTTGGTTGAAATAAATTCTCCTATGAGTAGGTACTTCCAGTTCCACAGGGATCATACCTTCTGAACCGAAAGCCAAGGAAAAGGGAGAGTGCCCAGTTGCAGTTTTATGAGTCGTGCGATACGGTCATAGTGCTAGTGGAAGCTCGTCTACCCCAACCACCTTTGGATCTTTCTAAATGCTTCTTAATGGTTGATTTTACGATTTTATTTACCGCTTCCACTTGCCCATTTTTCTATGGGTGGGCCACTGCTGAAAAGCTCTTCTGGATTTTATATTTGGCATAAAAGTTTTGGAACTCTTCGCTTTCAAATTGGGTTCCATTTTCTGTGATTATTTTTGCGGGACTTTAAACCTACAAATGTTGTTTTTCAAAACAAAGTTAATAACTTTCTTTGAGGTTATGGTTGCCAACGGTTTCGCTTCAGCCTATTCGGTAAAATAATCAACAGCGACAATGGCATATTTAAGTCCAGACTTTGTGGTGGGAAGTTCTCCTATGAGATCAATGCACCAGATGGCAAATGGCCATGGGCTGACCATTTGGGTTATGGCTGCGGATGGCATTCTTGGAATATTTTCAAATCTTTGACATCCGTCGCACTTTTTGGGTTATGCTATGGAGTCTTGATTTATATCATCGCGGAATTTTCTTGGCCAATGTCTGGCCACCAGTATGGCCTCCGCCTTCACCCTCATGCAACTCCATCATGATTGCCTTTGGTTCCTTCTTCGTAACACATCAAATCAGAGGCATAGAAAAACCTCGCCTATATAGTCGCCCATCCTGAATGAGGTACATAGGAGCTTTTCGTAAAATCTTTCTTCACTTCTTGGTTTCCTCCAGCAGTGTACCGGTCATGAGATACTCTTTGATTGGTGTCATCCATGGGTCTGGCTCATCGATTGTCTCCATGATCCAATCCATCTCAACTTGTTTCGTACTGGGACTAGAAAGGACTTCCACTAGAACCAATCCCATAAGTTGTGCATCTCCTGTGCTGGCATATTTTGCCAGTGAATCCGCTTTAGTGTTTTCTTCTCTCGGAATGTGAGATATGGTATAGTGTTCGAAGCTCTCCAGTTGTTCCAAACTTTTGCGTAGATTAGTTGGCAAGTTACCCATTTTGTCCTGGAACTCCTTCCGAATTTGACATACCAATAATTACGAATCACTGAAAATTGTAAAGTTTTTAGCTGCAATTCCCTTGACAGCTTTATCCCTGCAATGAGGGCTTTATATTCTGCTTCATTATTTTTTGATGGAAACTCCAATCTTAGCGCATAGTAGATATATCTTCCTTCAGGGGTTTCCAAGATTACTCCTGCTCCTGTACAGTAGTCGTTTGATGCTCCATCAACAAATCACTTCCATTGACTATCGACCTCGATAGCCGGTGCTTCCTTCCCCTCTCCTCGATCAGTGAATTCTGCGATAAAATATGCAAGCGCTTGTCCGTTGATTGTTCTTCGAGGGTGGTATGTAACGTCATACTAACTAAGTTTGATATTCTATTTCAACACCCTCCCGGAATTCTCTGGACGGAACAAGACTTGCCTCAAAGGATGATTAGTGAGGACCTTAATAGGATGAGCTTGGAAGTAGGGACAGAGCTTTTTTGAAGCAATAAGTAAGCAATAAGGGAGTTTCTCTAACTTTGGATAATTCAATTCTGCCCCAGTTAGCCTTTTCCTAATATAATAGACGGGTCTCTGGACTTTCGAATCCTCTTTTACCAAGGCAACACTCAAATCATGGGCGGACACTTCCAAATATAGGAACAAGTCCTCGCCGTCATTGGGCTTGGAAAGCATTGGAGGTGTCGCCATATGCATGATTAGTTCCTCAAATGATTTCTGGCATTATGAAGTCCATTTGATATCTTTTTTCCCTTTTCTAAGGGCGTCAAAGAAGGAAAGGCACATGTCCGTTGCCCTTGATATAAAACGATTCAAGGCTGCAATTTTCCCATTTAAGCATTGAAGTTTTTTTGTCCTTGGAGCGTGCATCTCCCTTAAAGCCTGGAAGGCACTTTAGAGGGTTCAACTTCATTTCGTATTGGTGTAGAATATCAAACATCTGGGCAAGATTTTCCAAATGGTCAGCGGCCTTTTTTTACTTTACTAACATATCATCAACATAGACCTCCATTGTCCTACCGATATGTACTTTAAACATGGAATTTACTAGCCGCTGGTAGGTTGTCCCTGCATTCTTTAAGCCGAACGGCATTACTTTGTAGCAATATAGACCGAGATCAGTGGTGAAGCTCGTATCTTCTTGATATGGTCCGTACATCATGATATGATTGTAGCCCGAGTATGCGTCCATAAAGGACAACAACTCATGCCCAGCTGCAGAATCCACCAGTTGATCTATTATAGGGAGAGGAAAGCTATCTTTTGGACAGGCTTTATTAAGATCTGAGTAGCCTACGCATACTCTCTATTTACCATTTGCTTTCTTCACAAGTACGGGGTTGGAGACCCAGTTTGGGTTGATGGATTCCCTGATGAAGCCATTTTCCATTAACCTATCGACTTCCTCCTTTAGAGCCCTCGACCTTTCTGGCCCTTGGTTCCTTCTTTTTTGTTTGACAGACGGGACACCTGGATCAATGTTAAGCATATGGACTGCAACATTCGGAGATATACCGCACATATCGGAATGGCTCCACGCGAACACGTCCAAGTTAGCTTTCAAAAAGACAATCAACCGACTTTTTAATTTCCTGGCTCAAATGAGATCTTATATTCAGTACACGGTTCGGATATTTCGGATTAACAGCAATAGGAAACGTGATCTCAGCTGGATCCGCTCTCTCATCCCCTGCACTGGCTTTTCTAGGATCAATTTCTTTCCGCGCTCCACTGTGTTCGCCAGTGCAGGGACCCTTCTTTAATTGCTATAAGGGGAGGTCTCGAATGCGGAGGGGGGCCTCCGCACTGTTTCCCATGCCTTTCTTTCTAGCTTCACGCAGCTCTGTCATATAACAATCCCTTGCAGTAGCTTGATCCCTCTTGATTACACAACCCCATTCTTGGAATTGGAAACTTCATGGTTATGCACCGTGGAGCTAGCACAACTTTGAAGCCTGTCAGGGTTGGTATCCCAAGGAAGGTATTATAGGCGGAGAGCTCATCTGCCAAGACAAAAGTTTGTACCATAGGCACTTTGCGTTCTCCATCCGCCAATTCCACAAGCAAATCGATTACACCAATGGGTTGTGTAGGCTGTCCGGTAAACCCATGAATTTTACTCGCACATGCCTTCACCTCTGTCATTGAGAGGTTCATTTTATGAAAGGCATTTATGAAAAGCACATTAACTGAGGCTCTTATATGATCAACCAGGACTCTCTGTACAATTGCAGGGCCAAGGTCGACTGTGATCACCATGGGATCTACAGTTGGTGTAAGTAGTCCATCAGAGTCTCTATCCTTGAACACTACATCATCAGCTGAAGTCTTGGGCATTTTCATTGGAAATTCATTGCTCAAGGTCAGGCATCTCCCTTCGTTTGGAACACCCTTCAGCTCATTAGCATATTTTTCCATATCCCTCCAGCTTCTTCCGGCTAGATGGGGCCCTCCAGAAATTGTGTTGATTATCGGTATTGAGTTAGTAGGATCCTGAGCCTTTTCACTAGAGCCAGGTTGAGTGTTAGCATTACCCTGCCCCTGGGTAATTGGAGCATTTTGAGGATTCCTTACATATCGTTGAAGCTGGTTCTTTCTGATGAGCTCTTCAACCAGGCTCTTCAGGTGTCGGCATTCATTGGTATTGTGACCTGGCTGGTTATGAAAGCGACAGAATTTACCAGAGTTGGCTTGCTGCTCCGTAATTTTCTACGGCTTTATCTGAGGGAAGATACCTGAATCCTTCGTAGCGGAGTAAATCCTCTCAGGGGTTTCATTCAGGGGAGTCAATTCTGAATGCTTGTAGAACCGTGTCTTCTTATAGGATTTGTTATCTTTTCCTTCGTTTCCCCTTTTCTTCCCAAGGGTAATCTTTTGCTCACCTTGGACCTCATTGCTTTTCCTTTCTTCGATGGTACTACTTTCCATAACATTCTGGACAGCGGGTGAATCATCCTCCATGCTCATATACTCTTCAGCTTTCTTATAAAACTTCTTCTGAGTTTTGGGTTTTTTCATCTTGAGCCACTTCCCGAATTATGACCTTTTATCAATAGCACCTTTCAATGCTGCTAGTAAGTACCAAGGCACTGGTTCTATGACTTCGGCCACCGCAGCATGGAACCTTGTAAGAAAAGCTTTGATCGTCTTTCCAGGCATTTGCTCCATTTCGCTAAGCGACATCACATCCCTTTCTTTGGTTGTTTGTAGTCTGAATTGGTCTTGAAACCTTCTCGCCAAATCAGTAAATTGATCAACGCATTTAGGCGGAAGCCTAATAAACCACAATAAGGCTACCCCTTCCAGGCATACGGGGAAATATAGGCATTTTATCTCATCGGTGGCCCTATCTCTATTCATATTTTGATCATACTTGAACATGAAGGTGTTCGGATCTCCAGTTCCACTATAGGGTGCTATTGTCAGAGGTGTGAACTTCTTAGGAAACTTTGCTTGACAAATCTTTTCTATGAATGGGTACTTACTGGGCGAAAATTCCCATTCCTTTTCATCATCTTGATGGGCCATGTTTTCTTTTATTATCCGTTGGATCATGTTCGAGGTACGTTCCTCATCACCCGTTTGTTCCATGAAGCAGGCGTCGGTCCTTTTACCAGAATGACCCCGGTTCAAGTTCCAATGCCCTGGACATCCCTTGGGAGGTGCTCCTTTGGTGGGACTTGCGGTGCTCCAAGTCGCCCGTTTCTCAACATGTTGTGATGCTTTGACTTTGGAGTCCTCAACGCCGGCCTCCCCCTTGTCTACCACTAAGAAGTGGGATCGACTTGGGTTTGAGGCAGAAGAGTCCTCTTTCTCGTCAGTGTTGGTCACGACCCTCAGAGGTAGAGGATTGACCTGCGCATTAAGCATAGCATCAAGTTTTTCCAACATCGTTTTAGTCGTAGCATCCATTCTTTCATTTAAGCCAGCTACCACCACATCCAGTGCTCCTGTGTTAGAGATGGCCTTGATGTCTCTCCAACTTCTCGATTCAGAGTTTGTGGTGTAACTTCATTATTGTGAGCATTTTCAACACTCGTAGTAGCTCTAACGGATTTGTTGTTCTTCTTCAAACCAGCCATGATTTCAGACAACTTTTTGAACTTTGAAGCAAGTTCTTCGATGGGTCCACTCTTTAGGCTTTGAGAGCCTATCGTAGCAAGCTGGATTCCACAAAATATTTCAATACTCCACTAAGGCTATGGACCTTATGGAAAGCGAAAGCGACCCCACGATGGGCGCCAAATGTTTGAGTCAAAAATGGTTCAACACCAAAAATGGGCTCAAACACCGAGGGTACGTGAATCGTACTTTACCAATATGGTTAGAAATTTCATGGGGCCATAAACACAAAAGATTAAAAGTAGACAATGCAGAGAAAAGTAGAATGAAGAAAATTTTTAGAGTGGTTCGGCCTTAAGCTAGGCCTGTGCCCACTATGAAGGTAGCTTGCATTATTATAACATTGTTTACAAGAAATATAATCTCTCTTTTTACATTCATCCTTTCTTATTACAAGTAAATCTCATTTATATCTATGTAAATTGGTGGAGAAATGATTGGACCAACGAAGAAATGGTGGAGGAATTGTGGGAAATCTTAAAATGCAAGGATGAGGAAGGAGGATCTTCAATCTCTAAAATACTTGGTTGATCTCAATCATAGCCATGGTAGATCAAACTCTAGATCTTTGTTTAGAAGAGTTATATGATGTTATAGTGAGTGAGGAAGCAATTTGGCAGCCCTTCGGGGTGGTGGAAATCAATCGCCAAAAGTGTCGAATCCATGGCTTATTTATAGGTGAGCTCCCATGAAGCAATGAGCTGAAATTCATATATGCAGGTTTTGGGTCGCTCGCGCAGTTATTTACGAAAATGCCACTGCTTGGTTGTGAACAGCTGTAGATGATTGTTTCCAGTTGTTATTCTCGTTCGTGCGATCAAGAAGTGTGCGAGCGACTGAGATAGGTGTGAGCGACCGCGACCAGATCAGGGGATGTTTGGAGGATCAAGGACTAACCGACCGGTTCGACCCATACATGTGAGCCTTATTTTGCTTGACCAAAAGACGGTGCCTGATCTTCGGATGTGTGACCTACCCCAGTGTTTTATCATTCCACTCGTGTGAGCGATCAATTATGTATGAGAAAATCTATATGAGTCAGTATGGAGCTTGAATGGACAACCGCATGGTTGGATCATGTGTGAGTGGTCTGTATGTGTGTAGGCAAGCATAGGATGTGCGGGCGACCACTTGGTGTCTTGAATCACTTACCCATGAGTTATGTACGAACGAACAGGAGAAGTAATTAGCGAACGACCCTCCTGCAAGTAAATATGAAGCCTGTTTTTATGGGCGAACGATCCCTAATGTCGTGCTCGACCTTCATCTTGTGCTATGAACGACCGATCCCTTGTGTTGCGCTCAACGATCCTTTGTCACTCGACCGGTCCTATTAGAATCTGACTGATCTTATTTGTAGTACGACCTGGGATGTTCGAGCGAGCATTTGGTTTTAGTTTATCAATTTGTTTTTAACTTTTAGTGGATAAACAGCTTTCTTGGATAAAGTTGTGTTATAGCTCTATGTTTTTTTTTCTATCTTCAGATTTTGACATGGATTATTATCCATTGTCTTATTGTATGAGTTTGCTCACACATAATTAAAAACTTGTTATAAGAAAAGTATAATTACTACCCTTAGACTTCCATAAAGAAAAAAGAAAGAACATGCATAAATGAGATTCCACTTCGTACAATTTAGTACAAAGTACTAGCCATTAATAATTACTAATTGAAGTCGGCTCAAACCACATGAAACAGATAAAATAATATAAAACTGGGAAAGAATAGAAAAGAACAGAGAATATAAGTTGAATACTTGAAATGAGGAGGTGTAATCCTTTATTATTTGATTAAGAAAGCTTAATTAATTAGATTCTCTCCGGATTACAATATGTTTAAATTATTAGTAGCCGTTTGAAAGTATGGACATCCATTTACTACTTATAAAGAGACATTAAGGCACGTCTCTTATCCAAGAGATAACTTCCTATTTTTAGTTAATACTTCCAAAATACATGCATATGCATCACAAAACTTATGATGCATGTAACAATCAACACTTTTCTGAGTTCGAATTTCAACAGAAATCCAAACCCAAACGCGTTCGAGTGTGGATGTATAGATCTGCTACCTGCAATAATTAGCACGAGAATAATCAGAGTATTATTAAGACAAACTCATTATGGAAACAAGATACGATAATAAGTTTTAACTATGACTACTAGCTTATAATCAAGTCTCCACACCAACACCGAGCAAGAGAGAACAGGAAGGAAACCAAACACGTCCACTTTCAGTGATCTGCTTTCCCCATCGTTATCCTAAGAGTTTTTATGAGGATGTGGAGGGACAAAACAACAAGTCTTAGTGAGTAGAAAATGTATAAACTATCTACAATAAACAAATTTATCCTGTTTGATTTCACCCAATTTATGTGTATAAGCAAGTTAGCGATTCCAGCCTAATCTTGCGCTACGTGCTTGATGATTTAACTACCGTGATCAAGAAAGTGAAATCCCATAAACCAAGTTATAACTAAGGTAAAACCTTTATATGAAGCCTTTAGACAACACACCATTCCAAAACTCCAATACCAAAAAGAGGCGGCTCCTTTGGCCACTTAGTACCTCATCCAAATGTCAAAAGAGGCAGATATTATTATCTTACCCAAAATATAATATATAAGGTGTTGATGTAAAAAGTTAGTATAATGACAATCAACCCACAAAGCACGTAATCCACATACAATCACAATCACAGTGAATAAAAGAGAAGTAGATAAATGGGAGCAAGATACAATTTTTGTAGTGGTTCGGCTTCATCTAAGCCTAGGTCTACTTTATAGTCTCTGTTTATATCATTGATTAAAAGTTACAATTGTTTCAATTGAAAGAAAGTAGAGAGAGAAGAGGTTTATACACAAAATCCTTGTGTTAATTTGATAGTACGGCTGTATATTTTTGGAATGTCGAACATGAGGATTTTTTGTACAGAACCAAGCTCTCTTTCCCATTTCTAGTAAGGACGTATTTATAGACGAGGATGTGGGCCGAGCTGGTGCCAATGTGGCATGCATCATTTTCGGGGTCGGCCACGTGTAATTTGATCATATAAAATAGTTATAGATGGCGGGACCCGGTCTCCTGTTGAGGAACAGTTCTTCTCGATAATTATGGCATACGTGGAGCCTGAGATCTAATGCATAAAAAGTAGTGCAAAATAAAGCTAACCGATTTTATAGCCTTGTAAATAGGACTTTGTTTGTTAGCGTATGATCAAGCCAGATATTCATATCCAACATTCTGGGTCTGATCCGATCTTTCAGCGATGACTCAATCGATTTGATTTTTCTTTCGTGGGAGCGCCAATTCTGATGAAGGAATTCCTTGCTTATTGTGAAGTTAGTTCGGGTCGAGCCCATATTCGGATGAACTGGAACTGGAATGAAAACCGATCTAGAGATGGGAAATTAATAAGGCTCGATCTTGAGTTGTGATGGCTTTTGCCAAAAAGCTGGTCAACAGTTTACCCCCCAAATACACCTTCTTTGATAAAAGGAGACGTGTTCTGGATCTTTCAAAGAAAGCTCTGACGTATTATAATTTAGAAAGCCATGGTTATGCCAAATCATATTACGAGGAAGGCCAGAAAACCGACGATCATCGATGATTGTATTAAGGACTGAAAACTGACAACTATTGAGAGTCGTATTAAGACCGAAAAGCCAACAATCACCAATGATTGTATTAAGGTCAAGTCTCTAAGAATGCCGGAAAATCAATCGACTGCACCAGATCAGTCTTGTAGAAGAGCCGAAGGACCGGTGGGTTGCAAAATCAACTAACACCTGTAAAAGGAGCTTTAAGGTAGATATTCCAAATCCTGATGATGTCGTTTGATACTTTCAAGCATAAGCCATGCTTGGGTGATTGTTGGGAGTATAATTCATATCAGATTGTAATCGAGTTTTCTTGTCAAGTCCTAACAAGGTAGTTTAGTTTGTCAGGTATAAACCATACCTGGAAATCCAAAGAAGGGTATAAACCATACCAAATGATTTTGAGTGGAGTATAAACCATACCCTGAGATTTAAGGTGGGGTATCATCCACACCGAGTAATTTAGAAAGGGTTATAAACCATACCCAGGTAGTTGAGAAGAGGATAAGCCATACCCGGGGGGTCGAGCATAAGCCATACTCGGAGTTTTAAAGTGGGGTATCAACCACACCCGGTATAATCCATACCTTATTGTGGAGTATAAGCCGTACTCGAGGGATGAGCATAAACCATGCTCGGTGCAAGAGGTATTTAGGTTCAACATGTCCTGACGAATATATCGTGTCTTTAGGTATAAGTCATACCTTAAGGACGAGCATAAATCATGACCGGTTTTGGGCCGAGGGCTTTGCCACATCCTTGCAGAGCGCTTATATTCATCAAACATAATTCATTTTCGAGAAATAAATTTTATTGCTGCTAATATCTATTACAAGATCGAACACAAAACCCTATCAGGCTTATGATTGAATTTAGAGCATGCTTAGGAATTAAATCCTAACCTCGTATGTGTGTACTTCAATATAGCCACTTATTATAAAATAACAGAAATACATTTCTTATAACCTAAGAAATGAGATGTATCCACAGTGATTTAATCCAGATAGTTGATGATGATGTCGCGATTGCTAGGCTCGGGATCTCTCCTGTTTTGAGTAACTCGGGGATCGATCTGAGGAGCTTGGGAAGATGGCTATGGCGGTCTGGATGCTGCGGATTTCTTAGCATACTCGGGTAGCTCTCCATGTTTAACCCACTCTTCGATGAGATCCCACAAGTGCCTACAGTCATTGGTGCTATGACCTGCCATATCATGATACATGTAGTGCTTTCCTGATTCACGTTCTATCTGGGTCGGCTCCCTCCTGAGAAGCTTGGGAAAAGGTAGTGACCCCCGGACATCGAGGTATATATCTAGTAGTGAGGAACTGAGCTTGGTATATCAATCGTATTTGGGTTCTCTTTGGAACCGCACAATCATGTTGTTCTTTTCCGAGACTTTCCCTTTTCCTTTGTTTTGGCCAAAGGTGGATGGTCCTCCGTTCTTTGTCAAAAGTACCTCAAGGTTCTCTATCTCAAGGTTCGCATCTTCTTGTCAAAGGAACCTTTCTGCCTCCAAATAAAAATCTACAATGTCCTTGGAATGATCTCTGGTTAAAGAAATCTCGAAATCCAATATGTCCAAGACGCCGGCCGTGGCAGCCATAAGTACCATTGATGGATCAGGTCGACCGAACGATGCTATAGCCACGTTAAATCTTTCGAGGAAGGAGCAAAGGATCTCGTCGGACCATTTCTTCATGGAAGTGAGGAACATGACATTCTTTGGTTGAGCAATATGGACTCTGAATTGTTAGATGAAAGGGGTAACCAACATATTCCAACTGTTGATCGATTCAGTTGTTAGCTGCCAAAACCACATGCCAGAAATATCGTTAAGTATAGGGGGAAGCACTTGGCCATACCATTGGTCGATGTTGATAGAACTTCCATGTGCCGCATGTAGCGCATGAGATGTATAGCAGTATCGGTCCGGCCATTGTAGGTTTCCAAAGATGGAAGCTTGAAGTCCGGAGTATTGCGCGAGTTTCTGATTCCCTCGGTAAAAGGACTGCGCTGGACGTTATCCATGTCGTTCGGAGAAGTGACTTCTAGGGTGAAGCACCTAATGATGCTGGAAAGTTGGTTTCCATCTCCGAGAAGTCTTTTCCATGAGTATAATTCGGTACTAGGAGCATAAGTGAGAATCCCAGTACTAGGACTGGGTGGAAGCATGCCCTGAGTTCTTGGGGTCAGTTCGACTCGACCCGCGAATGATGGATGAAGGTGGCCCCCAACCTCAGGCGCTGGTTCGGGATTAACTAGAGCCGCTTGGGTGGAATGTGTATTCGACCGAACTATATCCACTCTAGGAAGAATGGACCGGCTTGAGATAGCTTTATCAGTTCGGGTATGACAATGCCCCCGCCTGGGGCAATATCTAGGTGGTTTACGATAGCGTTTTCCTTCGTCACATTGGGAGCTGGTATGGCAGAGGGGTCTTGGTGACACAGAGGGTTGCTTCCCCTAGCCCTTCTTGGATCGACATGCTAGGAAGGCTGTGCGGGAGACTGCATAAGACAAGCTTGTGGTAAGGCACTGGGTCAGACCGGAGGTTGTATAGTTCCATGTTCTGGACGACCCGGAGATTGCACTGATTCAAGAACAGTTTTTCTAGGGTGTTGAGTCGATTCCTGGCCTAAAGGCAAAATGATTGACAAATCCGGAGCTTAGCTTCAGCCGACTTGAGAATCTACAACTACTCCAGCTTTGTTGGAGTTCGAGAGTGATAACCTTAGACTTGGCTGATCGGGAAGTGAAGTTGAACTGGGTGGAGGCATAGATGTAGACCAATCTAGGGCTTGGATTTCATCAGCAATAAAGTTGGTTTTTGCCCCAGATTCGCCTGGTGTAGAAAGTGATGCTAAGTTGTTCGGCCTTACTTCCATCCGAGCCATGAATTTGTTCATCATTTCCTATTGTTGTTTGAGGAGTCCATCCAGGTGTGCCACTTGTGCTCTGAGTTCGATCGGAACTTTATCCATATCGTCCTGAGTTAAATATTGGGACTGGTCTTTATTGGAGGAAGCCTCCTGTCTTGCTCCCGCTGCTGCAGCGTTTGCTGCTCCAACAAGGTGAGATTGAGGGTGACAAGGTGTTGCATCCTTCTTTTGTTTTACCATTGTTTCTTTGACAGTTACCGAAGTTCGTAGGTTTTCCCCTTCCTGGTGCCCAAAAGTGTTGACGTCAAAAGTTGGTCTAATGACAATCAACCCCAAAGTATGTAAGCCACACACAATCACAATCACAAAGAATAAAAGAAAAGTAGATATAGGGGAGCAAGACACAATTTTTATAGTGGTTCGGTTTCAACCAGGCCTACATCCACTTTATAATCTCCATTGATTACAAGTTACTGTTGTTTTTGATTGAAAGAAAGTAGAGAGAGAAGAGGTTTATACAAAAAATCCTTATGTTAATGTGAGAGTACGGCTGTATATTTTTGGAATGCCGAACATGAAGATTTTTCGTAGAGAATCCAAGCTCTCTTTTCCATTTCTAGTAACGACGTATTATAGACAAGGATGTGGGCCGACCTGGCGGCAATGTGGCATGCATCTTTTTCGGGGTCAGCCACGTGAACTCGATCCTATAAAGTAGTTGTAGGCAGTGGGACCCGGTCTCCTACCGAGGAACCGTTCTTCTCAATAATTATGGCATACGTGGAGCCTGAGATATGATGCATAAAAAGTAGTGCGAGATAAAGATGACTGGTTCTGTAACCTTGGAAATAGGATTTTGTTTGTTAGCATATGATCTGGCCAGATATTCATATCCAACATTCTAGGTCTGATCCGATCTTTCAGCGATGACTCGATCGATCGGTTTGATTTTTCTTTCGAGGGAGCGCCAATTCTAAGGAAGGAAGTCCTTGCTTGTTGTGAAGTTAGTTTGGGTCGAGCCCTTATTCGGTCGAACTGGAATGAAAAATGATCCTGGAGACTAGGAATTAATAAGGCTCGATCTTGAGTTGTGATGGCAAAAAGATGGTCAACATAGGGTGTATCCCTCAATCACTTAAAACATTCCCACATAAGTAACATAATGTGGATCCCTGGATCACTTAAGATCTTCTAAGGTCATTTACTAAAACATTGTCACTAATTTAGAGGACACTGACTACTAGATCCTCTAACCACTAATAAGGCTTTCATCATTTCCATATCCCAATCTTATAAACAAAACAACGCATAATGCAAAAACTTGTAAGCAGTCACTTAATACCCAGAAGGTAAATGACATCTCACCCGTTTAGACCTCCCTAGGTGGACCCCTATATTACTATCTAGATGGCATTATTGGGAAATCTAATACCACTTAGTACTTCCCTTGGGATAGGCAGAACCTACTCACAAGACGTCAATTAATACCTCATCCAAGGCGGACTCTAACCTAGTCACTTAATACCTTTACAAAGCAGACCTTCACAAAGGTACTGTAATTCACATCCATAAAGCCATTTCGTTCTTCAATTGGAAGAAAGCGGGTCCTATGATCGATTAATACCTAGTGTGGGTAGATCCCATGACTACTGGTTGTGCTCCTTAGGATTAATCCATAAATAAAAGGGCAAGTTCTAACCATTAAAGACCCTCAAAGGAAGATCTAACTACTTAATACCTTAATTCTGAAGCAAGCTTTCTGACACTCTATACTCCCTTAGGTTTCTCCTTTTGTTAAGTAGTTGGACTATACAATCTCTTAATATCTCAACGCCTAAATTTAACCGTTATAAACGTTCCTCACACTATTTTCCACAATTGTCACAGGTTTCAATGATAGTTGAGATCATTTTTACGTACATAAACTATTGAAAAGTGCAAACTTCTATCGAGTGACCCAACTGACCTTGCATCACCAATCTAAAAAGTCCAATTCCACATTTTAACTTAATTTTTTCTAGTTTATGCTAATCCTGAGATGAGATTAATAATTCTAGGATAATTTATTGGATTCAGTATAATTATGGTAATAAAATCCATATCCAAAATCCACATTTAAATTATTTTCATAACTGTCACATGTCATTAACAACCATAATAGTAGTTTCCTAACAAATAAGGCATTGTTGTTAATTCCATTTATATCATTCCTTTAATTCCATTAATTCCTATTAGTTGTAACTATTCAGTTATCTTCATATTTATTATCGTCTTAAATGCCTATCAATTTGAGTCACAAGATTCAATTCTCATTTTCCCTAATTGTAATCTTTTTGAGTTCTACAAATTTATTACCACATTAAATACCAATAAATCCCAAGGTTTTAATTATTAATTCTATTTTTATTACAAGTAGCAACTAATCATTACACATAATAAATAATGAACATTCCAATTTCAAACCTAGCATAAGTATAAACCTAACAATAATAATAACTAACATAAATTACATATAATTGGGTGGTTAGGATATTTATTAGTGCAATAATTACATATAATACATGTTTTCTTAATTTTACCAATTTATGTTTCGGTGCTTAATATTAACTAGCACAAGTTTATCTTTGTTTTGATTTAATGAAGTCAAAACTCATAAAATGTCATTTGCTATAATTTCTATGAATAAGTCACACACCAAGAAAAAATATTGACATATTTGAACTTACAAAGAATGGAAAATATTATGATTGGAATAGACAATATATACTACGTAAACAAATATGTAATTTACACATCTTTTCCTTTCTATTTAAGCGTATTCCTTATAATTTCAAGCACTGTCTTTTGCATTAAAAGGAAAGATAAGCTAATTTGTAGAAATTAAAAAAACATCCTTACATAAATATATCCATAGATAGATCTAAATTAAAATGGGCAATTCCTAATAATCCTACTTTTACATATATTTTATAGATCTCAAACTAAGCAGCAACAATCAAATTTAATATCTTTAGGGACCAATTTCCCATAACCTAGTTGAAAACACAATAAAATCTTTCAAATGAATACAAAGGCAAGTATTAATACTTCTAGCTCATAGCCTACATTTCCAGTTATTCAAATTTTCGGCAGAGAAATTGAAACATTTAACGACCAGAAAAGCCCCGCCCTTCGAATAGACCATAAGGTCCAATCCGAAAGTTTGAAATCCTCGGATTGTTAACCTTGGGCGCATAATAACATCAGGACAAAAGCAATAGAATTTTATTAACATCATATAGATTTCACATCAGAGTACAGAATATATTAGAGTACATCGATAATATTACGGTGGAAGACAATTTACAATAAATACAATATAATGCATTGCATTGTGGAAACATAAACTAACACAACGGAAGACTCTTGAATGCTCTGGACACAGCTATAAGCTTCACTCCAGAATCCTGCTCAAGAAAAGTATATACAAAACAATCTACCTGGGAGCCCGTGTGGAAATGATGGGCACCCGAGTTTGCAAGGGAAAAACAAACTAAGAGCTAGTTATGGGACTGGTACGAGAAACCTTACAGTTAACTTAAATTATTTAAAAATAAGGCATATCACGGGACCACACCGTTTAACACGGAACTGGTTTATTCCACTAGAATGATAGTACACAAACAACTACCAAAAATGGACTTATAGAGCCTACGGTGCATTAAACAATATGCAATTCCTTAATCTACCCGGTTAGGCTTAATCCCCAAACTTAAATTTTCAAAATCCAGTTAACTTTACAGAAATTATTTCTTTGGATTTTATTTTCGATTTCTTATTTCAAATCATTCAAAATACATATTTAGCTTTCATATCAAAGTAGATTTCACTTCGGGATCTCAAACCAAATCATTTGGAAATACGAATTCCAAAATATCACAAACATGCATAACGATACGTATGCAACCAAATATCAGGAGGTTTCTCCCCTCAAACAAGGCAAAGGGCACGCACCTTTTTCTATCGATATATATATATATATATATATATATATACTTGTGCACCTCCCACATATGGAGTAGGATATACTAACCACTAGCCAATTCTCAAGGTCTTGGGTCTTCCTCTCACCCATACTTTGAGTCATTAGGGTTACCCAGATCTTTAGCCACATACTAAATCATTTTATATCCCAATGCGGGGAAAATAATTTTGCAATAATAATAATCACAAGTACTTTCAAACCATAGTACTTCACATCGACAATTCACACATATGATCAGCCACTATTATTTATGTAACATTTGAGCTCGTACGTCTTGAAGAAGGGTGTTAAGCTAAGAGAATAAATTATCCGCCGCCAACATATATATCATCAATAGCAACTAATCGGTTATGTGATGAACTGCGATGTCAAATACATAATCCATTTCCTAATCATTTCGAAAACATCAGGTTTTGTCCTCGAAATCCTTTCTGTTTCATAAAACATTTTTATAAAACATTGCCTGTCCATAATCGGGAACAACATTTCTTTTCACTTAAGAAAATCTCATTGCAAAAACCAGTCATCAAATTTGAAATAAACTAAACAACATCGCTAAACACCTCATAGTCAAATTGTGAAATAAATCACAAGGTGTTAGCATACAAATATTTCTACCCAACCCAATGCTAAACTGTGACACCCTACATCCGTTAATGTCACTCATAAGAGAATGCATTAAGTTCTGTAAAGCGCAACAGGTAAACATTACAGAAAATTTACAAGATAGATAAAATAAGCAGCAGAAAATTTCAACTTCATTACTTATAATAAAACATGCTTTCAAACAAGTTACAACCAAAACCAGTAACATCAGATTTGTCTCATAAAACATCTCGTAAGCCAAAGCATCAGAGTATATAAAATAGTACCCTTCTCCATAAGCTATACTAAAGTAGAGAGCAAGTCGAAATGGTACATCTCAAGAAATCCAAGTTGTAAGCGAGATCCTAGTCACTGTTGAGTGCTTCCACTCCGAGGACCTGGTTGGGGGGGGGGGGAAGAGGCGAAAGAAAAAGGGTCAGACATAAAGTCTGGCGAGTTCCATTGATTTACAAATATGCATAAAATAGAATGCCAAGACAGGTAAATAAGATTGGATGAGAAAGGTACAGTGTCATATAAGGCAATAGATAAACTGAACAGATCAGATAAACAACATGATGGACATGAATAACATGAATAAACTATGATCAAGTAATGCTTCACATTTATATCCCTAAAACAGGTATGTCTGCACCAGTACTAGTATAACAAGTTCAACAGGATTAGGTTCTTTGCCTAATTACATATCAGCAGGATTAACAACAGGTTTAAACATCAGGATTAGGCGTACCCTAATTACATAATAGAATTAAGTGTTACCCTAATTACATAACAGGATTAGGTGTACCCTAAATACTACCCATGCGATCGACTACCTACTACGTAAATACCTTGTGTCATTCCTGGTAGTAGAGTGTATCACTCCCTTACCTAGCACCTATATAACACAGACCTATTTACATGTAACATAGTGTCTTATCTTCCCTAGTTGGACCCATGCATGCTCATGACCCCGTTAGATAAGATATATACAGAGATACTGGCTGATATGGGTTCCAAACAGCAAATTGACACAAACCAAACCCCCTAAGCTTGTGCCCCCAAATAACTAGGATTTAAGAGTCCCCAAAACCCGATACAATAGCAGAACGAGTTACCTCTTAGCTTATCAATAGTTCATATTTAACCTAGCGGGTTTAGGTTTACTAATAAGCGTGGTTGTAGTTATTACATGTCATTATGTGTATACAACCCTTCCCTAAGTCACCTACCCATATTTATACAATCCCACAGTACTTCGGTTTATTAACCTACATCTAGTACTTATGTCATTAACTTAATGTCTATTTTTTTAAGTCAAATCTAACATGTCTAATCCGTATGCATATTAGTTATCATCTATGTCCCATATTACATGTATACATGCATATTATCCATTAACCGCAAGTATATGCACATTACCCCTTTTTATCATTTTACAGCAAGTCTAAATATGTGTATATTATCCCTTTCCCAAAACATGGCTAATCATTCCTAAGTTACTCTTTATGTCATTCATTATTGCCCCAGTTATGCACATACTTTAGTCGGATATAGCCTAGGTATCCAAAGGCCTAGGCTTGGCGTAAAATAAAAAGGTAAAACAGAGGAAGGAGAATAGAATCAAACCATATAGGCATACATGCAAGACCGGAAATAAACATAAAACATGAAGAATGGGAAAAGGAAGATAGATACATATAACTTGTTAATTATCCAACATCACAGACATATGCTTACTTAATGGCATAAGTAATTAACAGTGAAAACATATATAACTTTTATCTTACTAACACTGTATATCCTAAACCAATTTTATTTAACTGTCATGATATAATCTAAGAAATCGGATTTGTAAATAACATGAAACTCATAGTAGGTCTTGGTGAAGATAAACATATATATAACACTATGTCGTAAGAAGTCCAATCCAAGTTATATGTATGTTAGTCCTGATGTTGTCTCTATTTGATCCAATCCTTAGCAACATTCCACCATTATATGTTTATAATTTCAGAATAGAATTACAGAGGAAGAACGTATGAAGAATTGGTGTAAATCAGAATAGGAGAAGTTACCTATTTATAGATTCACAGAGTCAACCTCAGCCTTTAGAATTTAGGTTTTAAATCCAAACTGTACAAGTTAGAAATGAATACAGTCCACAAAATAGTCCAGGTACGCACAGAATTCAAACAGATCTTGGATGGGTCATCCCACCTACCCTATGGGCCGACCCAGGTTAGTATGGGTCGTCCATATCAGGTCGCCTTCCTGCTTAGCCTTCCCGCTTACTTTGTTCGAAATTCTAGAATAATTATTATTATATTTACATGTAGATCTCCTTATATGTATACAAACTTCTAAAGCCTATAACTTCTTCGTACGTTATCCGTTTTACGCAAACTTGGGGTCTATCTTAACTAGAATTCCAAGACGAACATAACAGTATTGCTAGGTTCACTTAATTATGAATATATAATTAAGTTATTCCCAATTTATTATCTTCAGATATGGTTATAGTGTATTAAGTTTTGGGGTGTTACATTCTCCTCTACTTAAAGTATTTCGTCCCCGAAATCTCCAAGTCTAGAAGAATGCAATTATCCTAACATCCACCTACAACCATCTACTCATCCATTATCCACAGACATCCATTATCCTAAAGGAATTTCTATTGCTTATATGAATATATACAAAAGTGTTGTGTACATGTCCTTACACTAATGCGAAAATCAGGCGGTCGACTGATTCAGTTGACCTCCTTAATGCAATGTATGTTTGTGCCATGAATCCAAAATGTATGCAAATAATCCTAGTATACATGTAAATCCTGTATGTGTGCACAATCATTCGTCCAAATGCAACATCCATATGATGATACATCCATTTCCATCATAGAAAATCTAAAATGCACACGCGTCCATATGCAATATGTAAGTGATTGAGTCGATCTAGTGTTTGGTGTGTGTATATGCATCCATGAGAAACCACTGGAAAATACTTGAATCCATTTACAACCATCAAACATAACATGCTTCAAACACATGTTTCCCACCACTAGACTCTACATTAGGGTAGAAAGGTTCGAACGATAGGATAAATAATTCGAATGATAGAAGCAATTGCAATGTAAAAGCTTGGAAAAGAAGCCAAGAACGTACTTTCAAAAAGAAAAGGATAAGAAGAGGGAATCCTATCTTCAGGTTCCCATTTCCCATCTTCGCTGTCTTCTCCCCATTGCATTTAACCAATCTGATGTATTTGTTACGAAGCTTCTTGATTTTTGATCCAAGGATATGAGTAGGAACTCGTCTCACTGATGCTTCCTTGTCAACCTCTACGTCTTCATGTGTGTTCGGCTCTACTATCTCTATTGTATCATGAAGACATTTCCGCAGATGGGAAACGTGAAATACGTCGTGTACGCCCGCCAGTCTATTCGGTAGCTTAATCCTATAAGCCATCTGCCCTATCCTCTCTACTATAGGGAATGGCTCTACAAACCTTGGTGCCAACTTCCCTACTGAGTCAAAGCGAACCACATTCCTCAGTAGTGACACCTTAATGAAGACCATGTCACCCACTTCAAATTCCAAGTCGGTCCTCCTTTTATCGACATACGATTTCTATCTATCTTCAGTGGCTCTCATTCTTTGACGGATAATATCAATCTTCTCAGAAGTGTCTCGAATCATATCTGGTTCAAGTAGAAGTCTGTCCGTAGACTCCAACCAACAAGTCGGTGATCTACAAGGTTGTCCATATAATGCTTCGAAGGGTGCCATGCTGGATTGGTAAGTATTGTTGTAGGCGAACTCCACCAGTCGAAGTTGCTCTTTCCAAGTCCCTCCAAAATCAAGGATACACAGTCTTAAAAGATCCTCAAGAACTCTATTCACCCTCTTCGTCCGTCCATCTATCTGAGGGTGGTACGTTGTGCTTAGCCGTAGTTGTGTGCCTATCGACTCTTGCAAGCTTTTCCAAAACTCACTCGTAAAGATGTGATCGTGGTCACTCACTATACTGGAAGGTACCCCATGCAGTCAGACTCTCTCTCGAAGATATAATGATGCTAGCCAAGCCGCCGTCCTTTTACTCTTAATAGGAATAAAATGAGTGCTCTTTGTAAGTCTATCCACTATCACGCAAATGCTCGTATTTCCTTTCCTTGATTGAGGCAACCCATCTATGAAATCCATAGAGGCGCTCTCCCACTTCCATTGTGGGACATCCAATGGCCGAAGCAGTCCGCCTGGTTTCTTTTGTTTAGCCTTTACCCTTGGCATGTCATGCATCGACCTACAAATTCCGCTACATATTTCTTCATGCCAGACCAAAAGAAAATCCACTTCATGTCTCGATACATTTTGTCGCCGCCCGGATGGATAGTCATCTGAGAATGATTAGCTTCTTCAAGCACTGCCTTAACCAATTCCCCAATCTTAGGGTCACATAGCCTTCCATCACATCTTAGCCACCCTTTGTTGTCCACGTCATATCTAGAAAGGTTACTAGAAGTCTATCATCTACCAAGCTTGTCCAAGATGTCAGATATCTATGGTTCCCCCCGCTGCATAGACCCAATATGCTTTAACAGAGTAGGTCACACCTCCAATGATGCTAACAATCCCAAAGTGAAATCCATAGATGGATTAAAATCAAAGGCCGAGATGTACTCCAAGCTCCGCCTTTCTATGAATAGAGGACTCAAGGTCATCCTCTGCCTACTCAGTGCGTCTGCCACTACATTACCCTTGCCTGGGGTATAAGCTATCCCGAAGTCATAGGACGCTACCTAAGATTGAGAACCTTCTGTGAAAACAAGCATTTAAGTGACTTATGATCCGTGTACAGCTCAAATCTTTCTCCAAGTAGATAGTGTCGCCAAGACTTCAATGCGAACATTATAACAGCCAACTCTAGATCGTGGATAGGGTAGTTCTTCTCGTGAACCCTCAACTGTCAACTACCATAGCATACTACCCTTCCCACTTGCATCAGAACGGCACCAAACCCTGTGCCACAAGCATATGTGTATACCATGAACATCTTGCTTCCATCTTGGAGAGTCAGTACTGGGGTTGTTTATAGATCCCTCTTCAATCTCTGAAAGGCATCCTCACAATCAATGCTCCATGAAAAAGCCACATTCTTCTTCATCAATCGGGTAGGCGGTGTTGATACTCATGCAAAGTCCTTGATAAACTTTCTATAGTATCCCACCAATCCTAGAAAATTTCCCACTTCCATTGCATTTTTGGAGCCCCCCAATCTTGAACTGCAACGACTTTTAAGGGTCCCACTGCTATCCCGTCTTTGGAAACCACATGCCCTAGGAACCTTACTTCCTTCCCCAAAAGCAACATTAGAAAAAAAATCCTTGAGCTGATATGATCTGAGAGTACGTAGGACCTCTCCTAAGTGTTGGTTATGCTCTTCCTCATTCCTTGAGAAGATTAAAATGTCATCCACAAAGACCACCATGAACTTGTTTAGAAACTCCTTAAACACCCTACTCATCAAGTCCACAAAATAGGAGGGTGCTTGGTTAGCCCAAAAGGTATAACCAGCCACTCAAAGAAATCGTTTAGAGTTCTGAATGCAGTCTTATCAATGATATCCTCTGCCACTCTCAACTGGTGAAACCCTCTGGCTAAATCCATCCACGAGAAAACTGATGCGCCTATTAGCTGGTCAAACAGGTTGTCGATTCTCAGTAGCGGGTTCTTATTCTTCTTAGTGAGCTTATTCAGCTCCCTATAACTCACACATAGACGAAGTGAGCCGTCCGCCTTAGTTGTGAAGACGACTGGAGCTTCCCACTCTGAAATGCTTCGCCTAATAAAAACTTTTTCGAATAGCTCCCTTACTTGTTTGTTGAGCTCCCTCCTTTCCCTAGGAGCCATGTGGCGCAATGGTAGAGCAACTGGATTCACATTCTCTACCAAGTAAATTCGGAAATCTATCTCACGCTTTGGAGGTCCTTTAACCTCCTCAGACACATCTGGATAGTCTCCAACTATGGGCACATATCACAAGTCGTCAACGGAAATATCGAGTGATTCTAGAAAACTGAGCATCACCAACCCCCATGGGTCGCAGGAAATGTTGAGAGTCCTACCGTGGAAAGTAAGAAGTCTAACTACTCTCTTTTCGCAATCGAGGATGGCACCATACATGGCTAGCCAATCCATGCCTGGAATCAAACCGTAGCCCATAAAGCCCAGCACGTATGTGTCGCATTCAAACTCGACGCCCAAGATAGAAATTTTCAGATCCCTACACATCACAGATAAATGAGTTGATCCTCTTATGGGGTTTGAGACTACTACGGGATCAGAGACTATACTAGTATTAAGGTGCAGACTATCAACTAAATAACTGGATATAAATGAATGTGAAGTGTCAGAATCAAACAGGGTTCCAACAGGATAGTCGTGAAGGAAAATCAAACCTTCCACCGTGATTTTCCTACCTCGATCAGGTCCACTTGCTTCCAAACCGTGCACTTGTCCAGAAGTTCCTGCCTCTTGTCCTTACTTGCTAGGGCATTTCCTAGTGAAGTGTCCCATCTGTCCACAATTAAAACAAGCTCCCTACGTCTTTCTGAAGTCCTTAACTATATGACCCATAGCTCTACAACCATGACAATTGATCTCCTTTTGATCCGAGCCTTGTCAGGCCTACCACCTTTCATTTGCTTTCCTTTTATGGGCCACCATTTCTGTTTGTCGCCCTTAGCTTGAGTCTCCTCAGTCTAAGCATCTTTCTTCTCACCCTTATTATCTTTGTTCATAAGAGCCATGTCAACCAACCTTTCAAATGTCACCCTCATCGGTATATGAGACAAAGCAAGTTTTGGAGAGGTTGGTTCAAGCCTCTCGCAAATCTAAGCGCCTTCTTGTGGGGAATATTCATCAAGTCTAATCCAAATATAGCCAGTTGATTGAACTTATTCACATGATCCTTAACAGTCATGTCCCCTTGTTTCAAACCCAAGAATCCCTCCATATGTAATCCTTCTTCCGCTCGAGATAAAAACTTCAACTCGAATCTCTATCTGAAGTCATCTCATGTAGCTACAGGTTGTCCAACTTGCGTTACTTCCCACTAGTAGGAAGCTTCATCCTTTAGTAGCCATACAGCCAACTGTATCTTCCTTCGGTCGGCAATCTCGAAAAAATCCAAATGCATTCTCTGTCTTTCGTAGCCAATTCCGTGCTTCAACAAAGCTTTCAGTACCACAGAATGGGTTTCCTCCCATAGCGTAGAAGTCTTTGCACAACTTAGAAAAGTTATCAACTCGTGGAGGTGGAGGAACAACGGCCGCAGCTGGGGGAGGAGCATCTCCTTGACCTCTGGAAGAGGTTGTAGCCTCCATATACCTACGGAACCATGTCAGTAACGGAAGGCCCTCAGGAAGAATGGGTGCCCCAAACATGCTGAAAAGAAAGAAAAATAGATGTTTCTTGAAAATATTTTGCTTTTAAAACCAATTTTTAAAACTTTTTCTCTGATCTTGTAACCTTCAGCTCTGATACCAAATGTGACACTCTAGGCCCGTTAACGTCACTCATAAGAGAGTGCATTAAGTTCTGTAAAGCGTAATAGGTAAACATTACAGAAAATTTACAAGACAGATAAAATAAGTAGTGGAAAATTTCAACTTCAGTATTAAAGATAAAACATGGTTTCAAACAAGTTACAACCAAAACCAGTTACATCTAATCTGTCTTATAAAAAACTAGTAAACCAAAGCATCAGAGTACATAAAATATATCCTTTGCCATAAGCCATACTAAAGTAGCGAGCAATTCGAAACAGTACATCTCAAGAAATCCAAGCTGTAAGAGAAATCCTAGTCACTATTGAGTGCTTCCACTCTGAGGACCCGAGGGGGGAAAGGAAGAAAGAGGCGAAAGAAAAAGGGTTAGACATAAAGTCTGGCAAGTTCCAGTGATTTACAAATATGCATAAAATAGAATACCAAGACAGGTAAATAAGACTGGATGGGAAAGGTACGGTGTCATATAAGGCAACAGATAAGAACAGATCAGATAAACAACATGATGGATAGGAATAACAGGAATAAACTATGATCGAGTAATGCTTCACATTTATATCCCTAAAACAGGGATGTCTGCACTAGTACTAGTATAACAAGTTCAACATGATTAGGTTCTTTGCCTAATTACATATCAGCAGGATTAACATCATGTTTAAATAGTAGGATTAGGCGTACCCTAATTACATAACAGGATTAAGGATACCCTAATAACATAAAAGGATTAGGTGTTACCCTAATTACATAACAAGATTAGGTGTACCCTAAATACTACCCGTGGGATCGGCTCCCTTCTACGTAAATACCCTGTGCCTGCCCCGGCAGTAGAGTGTATCACTCCCTAACCTAGCAACTATATAACATAGACCTATTTACAGGTGTTACAACATCTTACCTTCAATAGTCAGACCCATGCATGCTTATGGCCCTACCAGAATGCTCCCGTACCCACCCCCCACGTGAACCTCTTACTATCTATTTCAGTAAAGTGTTCCCTGAGCCTCTACCTAGTTCGAGGCCCCATCAGATAAGATACCTATAGGGATACTGACTGATATGGGTTTCAAACAACATACTGACACAAGCCAAACCCCTACGCTTGTGCTCCCAAATAACTAGGTGTCAAGAGTCCCCAAAACCCGATACAACAGCAGAACGAGGGACCTCTTAGCTTATTAATAGTTCATATTTAACCTAGTAGGTTTAGGTTTACTAATAAGCGTGGTGGTAGTTATTACATGTCATTATATGTGTAACAACCCGTATTTTTGAATAACATGTTATAACATAAATCAAGGCAGAATTAAACTGAAAAATCTGAATCAAGATAAACGGGCTGTGCCATTGCGTTCGTCTCGGAAAAATACGCGAAATAGGGTCCGAGTTTTCGAAAATCGGCGTCCGTATGACCGAGATATGGCCTCGCGAAGTTTCACGAAAAATTCAAATTCAAAACAGATTCAAATTTCAGAAAAAAACAGGGTAGGCGGGAAAAATCCCGCCCAGACCAGGTCGACCTGGGGGTCGACCTGGGTGGGACCAGGTCGACTGGGGAGTCGACCCCAGGGTCGACCTGGGGGTCGACCTGCCTGGTCGGACCGAGGCAACCAGGTGCACCATTTTGGCTGTTTTGACCTGTTTTGTTGGCTAGTGACGGGATTTGATGGCTCTGATTGAATCTAGGGTTAATCCTATGGCTAATACTACCCTAATCTTCTATAAAAAGACCCCTAAGCCTAGCCTAAATCACCATTATTCAATCCTACAACTAAACTATGTCAAATTTGTTCCTCTCATGGCCTCCACTCTCATGTTAAAATTCTTAAGTTTATTTATATGAGAGATTTTGAGTTCATACAAGTGTATTCAAGCTTGTATGAGTGTTCTTAGTTTGCATTCAAGTCAAGTTGCAACATTTCTATTACAAAGCAAGGGTTTTTATTGATTTGGCTCAAGGGTTTTTCATTGGGAGCTTTCATATTTGGGTCTTTTTGGTGATTGCATAAGGGCTTCGTCTCAATCTTTATAATAAATATTCATTTGTGTCTTCATAGCATTGTAAGCCCTTTTCTACTTTCTTTTTTTTGAACTCTAAAGTTAAATGAATGATGCAAGTTTGGGGTTGATCATCATGATATGCAAGTTTGGTTGATCATTATGTTATGCAAGTTGGTGTAATCATTATGTATGATACATGCTGCTATGTTATGCAAGTTTGGGTTGATCATTATACACATGTTATCATGTTATGCAAGTTAAACTTGAGTTTGTGAGCCTAAAGCTTCAAGCTTTATGTTAAAGGTTGCATTTTGGCAACATGGAAGTTATCATATCCCTTATGATAACTTGCATGTGAGGCTAAATGCGAACTTCTAGCAACTTCTACATGTCATTTATCACCATGTATCACTCATATGCTAAGTTTGGTTTTATGCATGCTTTTGAAGCCTAATAATGCAATATGAAAGTATATGAACATATGTACATTTCATATGCCACCATGATAAACTTGTGGCTTCAACACCTTTTTGTCATGATTATGCCAAGTTCCCTATTTTATCCTTTATGCGTTGATGCGATTATGTAAACGATGGGATTACGTTGGGATTGGGTAACATTATGACATAAACATGGTTTTTATAACATGACGTGATATATTAACTTGTAATTATGTTTTGGAAACATAATGGACATGACACTTAGAAAATATGAGTGTGGCCAACTCGAGGTTGGGTTGAGTTTGTAGCATAAATCTACCCGGACCCGCCCGGCTTAACTAGTGGCTACAAACAATAGGACCCAATGTGAGAAGTTGGTCATGTTGTGCTCGAACCCGAGGTTAGACCAAGTTGTGGTGTAAAGCTACCCGGACCCGCCCGGCTTAACTAGTAACCACAACAAGGTCTAATGTGAGAGGTTAAAGCACATTAAGTTAATTAATGCCTCCTGATTAGGGTTAAGTCATGGTCCACTTAATACTTAATCAATTTGGGCTTGATGGGTTAATCGGGGTAAAGTCATGAACCTTGGGTACACTTAACCAATTTAATCCACGTTTGGATCGGGTTAACCACATTTAACCCATTAAGGAAACCCTAGTTGCGTGGTCCTTTTCAGCAGTAACCCTCTTGATAGTATCATAAGACCGTAGGACTAGGCTAGGGTGGGGCACGATTACTGGGCTGACATGTAAGTAAGCGACCAAAACGACGGCTGAGTAGGTACGCCGGTGTAGGTCCAGGCGGACTATGGTCGTGCACATAGTCCGGAGTTGGAAAATCAGGCACGGGTACCAGTAGATCTAGACTGTGCATACTTGATTTGTGTCCGAGGTTGACACCCTAGGACTTGATACACCCTAGGGTGGACCTAGCGCAGTTTAACTACATTGCATGTTTGGGCCGTATGACACCGACACTTGACGAGTTAGGCTTATAGGGAGCCGATCAACTAGAACCGTGTAGCTGGACCTTGATTTGGGTCACCTCATGATGTTGGGCCAAGTTTGGGCCAAGGGATCAACTCTTGTTTTTACTTGACATGTTAGAATGCTAGTACACCCGTGGTGCAAAACTTAACCTTGATTATGCGATGACACCTTTATCTATCTTGTTAGTTAATCATCATGCTGTTATCCTTATGTTCATCTCAGCTTCTCATGCCAGTTAACTTTACTAGTTCATGGACAGATAGTAGTTAGGGCTTACCAGTCTTTTTGACTGACCTGTTTTCTTTCTCCTCTTTTCTTCCGTTCCCCCCCCCCCAGGTCCTCAGGGTGGGAACATTGGAGCTTAGCTTGGATCTTTACATCTTGCTTACTGGATTTGCTCATGTACGGTTTTGGACATTGAGCTAGCTATGGTTTATCACTTCATTTTGGGGATAGTACTTTATGTATTTCAGTTTTTCAGTTTATGCTTTTATCTAGACTTTGTGTGTTGGAAAATAATGACCAAGTACTTTGTTGTAACTTAACTATGGTTTTGAAATGCTAGTTTTATCCGCTGCTTTAATACTCTGTTTTACTTATATTTTCTGTCTTGTGATATCTGCATGCATGTTTACCTCGTTTAAACACCCCTTCGAAGCTAGTGTGCTTGCAAGAGTTACCCTGGCGGAGGTGGGGTGTTACATTTGGTATCAGAGCATAAGGTTTACAAGATTTGAGCAAAAGGTTTTTAAAACTCACCTTTTGGAAAACTATTTTCAAAACCAATTAAGTATTTTCCAAGAAAAGTCTAGTTATTTTAAAAGGCTATTCCCCAAAAGCCATTAGCACTATCCTTCGTTTCTTCGTTCTGAATCTATCTTTTTCTTCGTTTTAGTATGGCCGATCGCTTTAACATCCCGGAAGGCGTACAAGTACCCGTCTGGTTCCGGAGATTTATGGAGGCAAGGGCGAATGAAGCCGGCCCCGCGAACATTCCTCCTCCTTTCCCCATCGCTAACATCTCTCCTCCTCCCGTATCTGAGGTTCCTCCTCCCCCTCAGCATCTGCAAGAGGATTTCGCAAAGCTTTGCAAAGACTTTAAGGCGATGGGTGGCAAGAACTTTATTGGGACGGAGACCTTTGTGGAGGCAAGAAATTGGTTGAAAGAAACCGAAGATCTTTTCGCTATCTTTGATGTGCAAGATCATAGAAAGATTTTTTTGGCAGCATGGTTATTAAAAGAAGAAACTGCTTATTGGTGGGAGGTCACCAATGCTACGAGGCCTATAGAGACTTGGGCCGACTTTAGGACAAGATTTGGGCTTAAGTTTCTATCATCAGCTGAGGCGAATCTGCAATTGGAGAAGTTTATATCTTTGAAGCAAGGGGACATGATAGTGAGGGAGTATGTGAATGAGTTTAACAAGCTCGCCCGATTCGGTTTGGACATGGTTAATACTCCCCAGAAGAAGGCTTTACGCTTTGCACGAGGGTTGAACGAGCCATTACAAGGGTTAGCCCTATCTCATATACCCATGGGGGCCACTTTTGAAGGACTAGTAGACATGGCATTGCTTCAAGGAGACGATAAGAATGGCAAGAAGGAAGTCATGGCTAATGAGACTCAGGCTAAGAAGACGGACTCTAAGTGGGGAGGAAATCAGAGCAATCAGAACAACAAGGGCAACAAGGCCAAGGCAAAGGATCCAAGAAAATGCAACTACTGTGGGATTGTTGGGCACATAGCTAAAGACTGTAGGAAGAAGAAGAGGAAGTTGGGCGAATGCTTTCATTGTGGAGAGACCGGACATTTTAGCAAGGATTGCCCCAAGAAGCAAGGGCAGAATCAGCGTGCAGGACCTTCTGGAGGGCAAGTGCATGCTCTCAACACTGCTCCAGCTCAGGATCGAGGTAGTATTTCTGTAGAAAGTCTTGTTTATATTTCTGATTATCCTGTTCGCACCTTATTTGATTCTGGCGCATCGCATAGTTTTATCTCTTCTGACATTGTTGAAAGTTTGCACCTAAGTACTAGCCTAGTTGAGGATCCCGTTTGTGTTTCAAATCCAATTGGGGGTTCCGCCCATCTATCTATGATTTGTGTGGATTTGAAGATTTCTATCTTGGCTGTAGAATTCACGTGTAATGCTTATGTTCTCGGATTCACGGGATATGGGTTGATCTTGGGCATGGATTGGTTGTCCAGTTATGGAGCCATCCTCGATTGTGAGCATAGGATGGTGAGGCTCATGACTCGCCTCGGTAATACCCTAGAAATCTCTTGTAACCCTAGAACTCCCGTCATGTTATGTTATCTTGAATCTCTCGACTCGTCCATCGATGATCTGCAATATGTAAGGGTGGTCCGAGACTATCCTGATGTCTTTGAAGAAGTTAAGGAGTTACCCCCTAAACGAGAGATAGATTTCCGCATTTATCTAGTCGATAATGCCAAGCCAGTATCGTTGCCCGTTAGGCACATGGCCCCACGAGTAAGACGAGAGCTCAGTAAGCAAATCAAGGAGCTGCTCGAGAAAATTTTTATTAGGCGAAGCATTTCGGAATGGGGTGCTCCGGTGGTATTCGCTACTGAGGCGGATGGTTCGCTTCGTCTATGTGTTGATTATCGAGAGTTGAACAAGCTGACAAAGAAGAATAGGCACCCTTTACCGAGGATTGATGATCTCTTTGATCAGCTGGTTGGTGCATCTGTTTTCTCTCAGCTCGATCTAGCCACCGGATTCCATCAGCTTAGAGTAGCTGAGGATAGCATTGATAAAACTGTGTTTAGGACTCCAGATGGATTCTTTGAATGGTTTGTCATGCCATTCGGTTTGACTAATGCACCCGCCTACTTCGTAGACTTGATGAGTAGGGTGTTCAGGGAGTTCCTCAACAAGTTTGTTGTTGTCTTCGTGGATGATATTCTGATCTTCTCAAAGGATGAAGAAGAGCATGCCAGACATCTCAAGGAGGTGATGGATACGCTTAGAGCGCATCAGTTAAAAGCCAAGTTCTCCAAATGTCATTTCTGGAGAAGGGAAGTTCGGTTTCTTGGACATATAGTTTCTAAGCAAGGCATAGCGGTGGATCCCGCGAAAGTGATTGTGGTTCAAGACTGGAAGACTCCTAGGAATGCAACCGAAGTAAGAAGCTTTCTTGGTCTGGCGGGCTACTATAGGAAGTTCATCAGGGACTTCGCTAAGATTTCAGCCCCTCTTACTAAGTTGACGAAGAAGAACTTAGTCTTTGCATGGGACTTGGAATGTGAGCTTGCTTTTCAAAGGCTCAAGAGAGCCCTTACCTCAGCTCCAGTTTTGGCATTATCCGATAGTGGTAAGATGTTTACCGTGTACACAGATGCATGTGGCATGGGGTTAGGTGTCGTTCTGATGCAAGAGGGAAGAGTGATATGTTATGGGGGTAGACAACTTAAAGTTCATGAGAAGAATTATCCCACTCATGATTTAGAGTTGGCAGCGATCGTCATTGCACTCAAATCCTGGCGCCACTATCTTCTTGTCGAAAGGTTTGAGTTGTATACTGATCACAAGTCACTCAAGTACCTCTTCTCGCAAAAAGATCTGAATCTAAGACAGCAAAGGTGGATGGAATTCTTGGCATCTTATGACTTCGAGATAGCTTATACCCCTGGCAAGGGTAATGTTGTAGCGGATGCACTAAGCAGAAGGAGATTGACTTTGAGTCCCTTGTTCATTGAGATGAAGAACTTAGAATTCTTGGCAACCTTTGATTTCACGATGGCTGTTGAGTCGATGATGGGTTCATTAGCATCCCTTGAGCTTAGACCCACACTTCTTGATCTAGTTGGGGCTTCGCAGAAGGAAGATCGACAGATAGTCGAAGTTATGGACAAGTTGATTCGTGGTGAGACGTCTAGTCACCTTGCCAGATATACTATTGATGATAAAGGTTGGCTAAGGTGTGATGGGAGATTATGTGTTCCTCGAGTGGGAGATTTAGTCCATAGAGTTCTTGAAGAAGCACATCACTCGAAGATGACTATACATCCTGGAGGGGACAAGATGTATAGGGATATGAAGCGCATTTTCTTTTGGGATGGAATGAAGAAGGATGTGGCAGAGTATGTTTCAAAGTGCATGGTGTGCCAACAAGTGAAAGCTGAGTCAAAGAAACCAGGTGGGCTATTACATCCATTGGAGGTCCCGCAATGGAAGTGGGAGAGTATTTCTATGGATTTTGTGGATGGATTGCCTAGGTCAAGGAAAGGGAACACAAGCATATGGGTCATAGTTGACAGACTTACGAAGAGTGCCCACTTCATCCCAGTAAAGAGCAAGAGGACCGCATCAGGGTTGGCATCTATTTATCTTCGAGAGATAGTGCGGTTGCATGGAGTTCCTTCTAGCATAGTTAGCGACCGTGACCCAATTTTCACTAGCCAGTTCTGGAACAGTTTGCAAGAAGCGATGGGTACACGATTGAATCTGAGTACGGCCTATCACCCCCAGACAGATGGCCAAACCGAAAGGGTGAATAAAGTGCTAGAAGATCTTTTGAGGCTCTATGTTCTTGACTTTGGTGGTACTTGGGAAGACCACCTTCCTCTTGTAGAGTTTGCTTATAATAATAGCTATCAAGCCAGCATAGGGATGGCACCATTTGAAGCTTTGTATGGGAGGCCGTGTAGGTCACCATCTTGTTGGTGGGAGACAACAGATAGACTTATACTTGGGCCCGATATGATACGGGACACATCCGAGAAAGTTGAATTGGTGAGAAGACGGATGAAGGCGGCCCAAGACAGACAGAAATCCTATGCTAACAGACGAAGGGCAGATTTGGAATTCGAAGTGGGAGACATGGTTTTCGTGAAGGTTTCTCCTTTGCGTAATGTGGTACGTTTTGGAGCAGTAGGGAAGCTAGCACCAAGGTTCGTAGGACCCTTCCCTATCATAGAGAAAATTGGAAAGATGGCCTATAAGGTGGAATTGCCCGAAAAGCTAGCCGGAGTGCATAATGTCTTTCATGTCTCGCATCTCCGAAAGTGCCTACATGAATCCGCTGAGGTGGTTGAACCAAGCATTCTTGAAGACATTGAGGTAGAGAAAGAAGCAACCTTGAGAAAAGCTCCGATTCGTATCTTGGGAACAGAGATCAAGAAACTAAGGAATTGAGAAGTCAAATTGGTGAAAGTTCAGTGGGGTGAAGCCGATGAAGATGCAACTTGGGAAACCGAGGAGAAGATGCGTGGGCTTTATCCATTTCTTTTTGAGGGTACATTCTCGATCTCTTTTCCTAATTAGCATATCTTTCTTTTTATCCGCGTTTATCCTGTTTATCTTATTATCTCGTAAATCTTGTCATGAGGACCTTAGGTAGAAACCCTTTGGATGAAACATGTATTTGAAACATGTTATGCTTGATGGTTGCAAGTGGTTGCAAGTGTTTGCACGTGGATACTCGTGGATGCATGATACACATTAGGCACTAAGATCGGCTCACACACTTTCATGTTGCATATGCATGAGTGCTTATACTTATTCATGGATGAAACTTGTTATGCTATCACGTGGATGTTGCATATGGATGAATGTTATGTGCACTCATGTAGAGATTATAAATTATATTAGGAATTTGCATACATATGGACTCATTTCACTAACATGTTTTGCATTAAGGGGATTTACTAAATCAGTAACCTCCTGATTTTCGCATTAGATAAGTACATATACACACACCTTTGCATATGATCATACAGCATTTAGAATCCTTTAAGGACAATGACTGCACGTGGATGATGTTTTGAGTAGATGGATGATGGATGGTAGGATATTTTCTTCCTAACTTGGAGATTTCGGGGACGAAATCCTTTAAGGAGGGGAGAATGTAACAACCCGTATTTTTGAATAACATGTTATAACATAAATCAAGGCAGAATTAAACTGGAAAATCTGAATCAAGGGAAACGGGCTGTGCCATTGTGTTCGTCTCGGAAAAATACGCGAAATAGGGTCCGAGTTTTCGAAAATCGGAGTCCGTATGACCGAAATATGGCCTCGCGAAGTTTCACGAAAAATTCAAATTCAAAACAGATTCAAATTTCAGAAAAAACAGGGTAGGCGGGAAAAATCCCGCCTAGACCAGGTCGACCTGGGAGTCGACCTGGGCGGGACCAGGTCGACTGGGGAGTCGACCCCAGGGTCGACCTGGGGGTCGACCTGCCTGGTCGGACCGAGGCAACCAGGTGCACCATTTTGGCTGTTTTGACCTGTTTTGTTGGCTAGTGACGGGATTTGATGGCTCTGATTGAATCTAGGGTTAATCCTATGGCTAATACTACCCTAATCTTCTATAAAAAGACCCCTAAGCCTAGCCTAAATCACCATTATTCAATCCTACAACTAAACTATGTCAAATTTGTTCCTCTCATGGCCTCCACTCTCATGTTAAAATTCTTAAGTTTATTTATATGAGAGATTTTGAGTTCATACAAGTGTATTCAAGCTTGTATGAGTGTTCTTAGTTTGCATTCAAGTCAAGTTGCAACATTTCTATTACAAAGCAAGGGTTTTTATTGATTTGGCTCAAGGGTTTTTCATTGGGAGCTTTCATATTTGGGTCTTTTTGGTGATTGCATAAGGGCTTCGTCTCAATCTTTATAATAAATATTCATTTGTGTCTTCATAGCATTGTAAGCCCTTTTCTACTTTCTTTTTTTGAACTCTAAAGTTAAATGAATCATGCAAGTTTGGGGTTGATCATCATGATATGCAAGTTTGGTTGATCATTATGTTATGCAAGTTGGTGTAATCATTATGTATGATACATGCTGCTATGTTATGCAAGTTTGGGTTGATCATTATACACATGTTATCATGTTATGCAAGTTAAACTTGAGTTTGTGAGCCTAAAGCTTCAAGCTTTATGTTAAAGGTTGCATTTTGGCAACATGGAAGTTATCATATCCCTTATGATAACTTGCATGTGAGGCTAAATGCGAACTTCTAGCAACTTCTACATGTCATTTATCACCATGTATCACTCATATGCTAAGTTTGGTTTTATGCATGCTTTTGAAGCCTAATAATGCAATATGCAAGTATATGAACATATGTACATTTCATATGCCACCATGATAAACTTGTGGCTTCAACACCTTTTTGTCATGATTATGCCAAGTTCCCTATTTTATCCTTTATGCGTTGATGCGATTATGTAAACGATGGGATTACGTTGGGATTGGGTAACATTATGACATAAACATGGTTTTTATAACATGACGTGATATATTAACTTGTAATTATGTTTTGGAAACATAATGGACATGACACTTAGAAAATATGAGTGTGGCCAACTCGAGGTTGGGTTGAGTTTGTAGCATAAATCTACCCGGACCCGCCCGGCTTAACTAGTGGCTACAAACAATAGGACCCAATGTGAGAAGTTGGTCATGTTGTGCTCGAACCCGAGGTTAGACCAAGTTGTGGTGTAAAGCTACCCGGACCCGCCCGGCTTAACTAGTAACCACAACAAGGTCTAATGTGAGAGGTTAAAGCACATTAAGTTAATTAATGCCTCCTGATTAGGGTTAAGTCATGGTCCACTTAATACTTAATCAATTTGGGCTTGATGGGTTAATCGGGGTAAAGTCATGAACCTTGGGTACACTTAACCAATTTAATCCACGTTTGGATCGGGTTAACCACATTTAACCCGTTAAGGAAACCCTAGTTGCGTGGTCCTTTTCAGCAGTAACCCTCTTGATAGTATCATAAGACCCTAGGACTAGGCTAGGGTGGGACACGATTACTGGGCTGACATGTAAGCGACCAAAACGACGGCTGAGTAGGTACGCCGGTGTAGGTCCAGGCGGACTATGGTCGTGCACATAGTCCGAAGTTGGAAAATCAGGCACGGGTACCAGTAGATCTAGACTGTGCATACTTGATTTGTGTCCGAGGTTGACACCCTAGGACTTGATACACCCTAGGGTGGACCTAGCGCAGTTTAACTACATTGCATGTTTGGGCCGTATGACACCGACACTTGACGAGTTAGGCTTATAGGGAGCCGATCAACTAGAACCGTGTAGTTGGACCTTGATTTGGGTTACCTCATGATGTTGGGCCAAGTTTGGGCCAAGGGATCAACTCTTGTTTTTACTTGACATGTTAGAATGCTAGTACACCCGTGGTGCAAAATTTAACCTTGATTATGCGATGACACCTTTATCTATCTTGTTAGTTAATCATCATGCTGTTATCCTTATGTTCATCTCAGCTTCTCATGCCAGTTAACTTTACTAGTTCATGGACAGATAGTAGTTAGGGCTTACCAGTCTTTTTGACTGACCTGTTTTCTTTCGCCTCTTTTCTTCCGTTCCCCCCCCCCCCCCAGGTCCTTAGGGTGGGAACATTGGAGCTTAGCTTGGATCTTTACAGCTTGCTTACTGGATTTGCTCATGTACGGTTTTGGACATTGAGCTAGCTATGGTTTATCACTTCATTTTGGGGATAGTACTTTATGTATTTCAGTTTTTCAGTTTATGCTTTTATCTAGACTTTGTGTGTTGGAAAATAATGACCAAGTACTTTGTTGTAACTTAACTATGGTTTTGAAATGCTAGTTTTATCTGCTGCTTTAATACTCTGTTTTACTTATATGTTCTGTCTTGTGATATCTGCATGCATGTTTACCTCGTTTAAACACCCCTCCGAAGCTAGTGTGCTTGCAAGAGTTGCCCTGGCGGAGGTGGGGTGTTACAATATGTGTACAACCCTTCCCCAAATCACCTGCCTAGATGTATACAATCCCACGGTATTTCGGTTTATTAACATACATCTGGTACTTATGTCATTTACTTAGTGTCTGTTTTAAGTCAACTCTAACATGTCTAATCCATATGCATATAGTTATCATATATGTCCAATATTACGTGTATACATGCATATTATCCATTAACCGCAAGTATATATACATTACCCCTTTTATCAGTTTACAACAAGTCTAAACATGTGTATATTATCCCTTTCCCAAAACATGGCTAATCATGCCTAGGTTCCTTTTTATATCATTAGTTATTTCCCTAATTATACACATGCTTTAATCGGATATAGCCTAGGTATCCAAAGGCCTAGGCTTGGCGTAAAATAAAAAGGTAAAACAGAGGAAGGAGAATAGAATCAAACCACATAGGCATACATGCAAGACCGGAAATAAACATAAAACATGAAGAATAGGAAAAGGAAGGTAGATACATATAAATTGTTAATTATCCAACATCACAGGCATATGCTTACTTAACGGCATAAGTGATTAACAGCGAAAACGTGTATAACATTTATCTTACTAACACTATATATCCTAACCCAATTTTATTTAACTGTCATGATATAATCTAAGAAATCAGATCTGTAAATAACATGAAACTCACAGTGGGTCTTGGTGAAGATAAATATATATAACACTATGTCGTCAAGAAGTAAAATCCAAGTATTATGTATGCAAGTCGTGATGCTGTCTCTGTTTGATCCAATCCTTAGTAGCATTCCATCATTATATGTTTATAATTTTAGAATATACTTACAGAGGAAGAAGGTATAAAGAATTAGTGTAAATTAGAAGGAGAAGCTACCTATTTATAGATTCACAGAGTCAACCTCGGCCTTTAGATTTTAGGTTTTAAATCCAAACCGTACAAGTCAGAAATGAATACAGTCCACAAAATACTCCAAGTACGCACATAATTCAGACATATCTGGGATGGGTCGACCTACCTACCCTATGGGTCGACCCAACACCCATGGGTCGACCCAGGCCAATATGGGTCGTCCCATATCTGGTCGGTTTCCCGCTTAGCCTTCCCACTTACTTTGTTTGAAATTCTGGAATAATTATTATTATATTTACATACAGAACTCCTTATATGTATAAAAACTACTAAAGGCTATAACTTCTTTATACGTTATCCGTTTTACGCAAATTTGAGGTCTGTCTTAACCAGAATTCAAAGACGAATGTAACAGTAATGCCGGTTTCTCTTAATTCTGAATATATAATTAAGTTATTCCTAGTTTATTATCTTCAAGTATAGTTATAGTGTATTAAGTTTTGGGGTGTTACATAAATGTTAACGCATACCTACTCATAAATTGGTCGAGCACAATCCAAACAATCAATCAACAACACTGAACATCAACAACCAAGTATATTTGGTTCTAACACCTCTTGTGTTTTGGTAAATTTAGTTACCATCTTTCCATTATTTAAGATTTATTAAAACCAAACTTTGTTTAATCTTCAAACACCATTCACAATTTGATAACAAATACAAGGCTTTGAACATAAATCATATCGACTTATATTCAATATCAAATTCTACAATCAACTGATACCGTATCGGGAATAGCCATATCAATATCTTCCAAGTTTTTCTCATCAGCATTTGTACAATAACAAAATCCAATAATGAAATATCCAAAGAATATTTCGATTTAAATCCAATGTTCATTCATTGGAAAAACTTAACTTCAAACCGTTTCAATCGTCGTTATCGAAAAAACTAATTTTCATAAGATAGCTTTATACTATTCAAAATTGGATAAATTAAATCCAAATCACTTTTAAATCATTTATAATGATTTATCATAAATTTTCTCTATATTTATTAATATAAAAAATATCCTATATTATTAGTCTTCGATTACAAGTCGTCATTGGTTTTGGCATTGTTTTTATTCAAAATTGAATTAAACATTTCTCAAAATCTAATCGTTGGATCTCTACATATTTATTATCTTTGGAAAGATCCTTTCAAAACGAATCCGAAGAATCTAATTTCAGGAAAATCCTATGGTCGGATCTCTCGATGTAATTACTTAACAATACGCGTCGAAAACGCGAACTACCACTGCATGATACGTTTATTTTAATTTATATTCAATGTATATAAATATTATATGACGAACAACTTCCAAACTATTTTATTTATTAAATATTTGGCTAACACCTTATATTTTTGGAAAAAATCGCCATAACCACCTTTGTACGGAGAGCTCGGAAAAATCACAACTCGCCTCCCTAGGCCTACATAAATCAGTATAAATACATCCAATCAATATCAATTGGGAGATATGTAAAAATATATTATTCCAACACCCGTGTGGGGTAACGTCATATGTACAAACAGCTGTGACTTATACACACCCAAGGTAGATGTGTAAAAATTTATCATCCCAAGACCCATGAATGGGGATTATATCGCTATTCACATTACTTGTCTACACACAAGAGAGACGTATATATTTCTGTCATCTCAAGACCCGTATGGGGTTTGTTATTAAATCCCGTGATTTATCGTTATAGTTACTAAGTCCTCATCATATAAGCATCAACAAATTCATGCTATATGATTTTATTGTCCGGTCCACGTCGAATAATCATCAGACAATTAACTGCTATGCATTTCTTCTTCTTCTTCTTCAGTTCTCAACGTATAAGCATCAAACAATTACATGTTATACGGTTCACATCGTATAAGCATCAAACAATTACATGCTTATATGGGCATGATGTGCTATGCTATGCTGTGTGGTCCACATTTATTATTCACTATCCAATGGTGTATGTTTAATTTCACACAAGCACCCATCACAGCGCATCCAATTCACTCACAACAACTATATTCTAAATAAACTTGATGTGCAGTTCAAGTGTTGAACTCAAGGGATATAACATATAATTGATAAAAATGATATTTTTATCTGACTACTCAATGTTTATTATAGAAATAAACTTATGTGATCAACTACGAACATTATTAAATATTTTTGACCAACAACCTATAGTCAATTAAAATTTATTTCCTTGTTACACGAATTTTAATTTCGCATAAACGTAAGCAACTATGCGTATATCGATTAAAAATGATATTTTTATATTGTTAATAGTCAACTAATATCACAATAAATTATTATTATTATTATGAACTAATATTCATCGCTTAACATCGTAGTAATATCTACTAACAGTTAATCGTGAACCGTTAATTTTATTTCCCATTTTTCAGTTAGTTTTGTTTTCTCATCAACAATTGATAAAAATCATATTTTTATCAGTACTACTCAATGCCTAATATTTTATTAAATTTATATAATTTATCTAATTAATTTAACTTCATTCATTAACTACTAAACAGTTAATTCTATCTAGCCCTTTTTAATGTGTTTAAATTTCTCACTTACTTAAATAACTACGCACATATCAATCAAAAATGATATTTTTAACATGCTAATCATTATTTAACATCATAATAAACTTGTATTAGCAACCAATAATCATCACATAACTCAAACAATTAACTAGCAAACAGTTACTTTTAATCTAACTCGTTTTTAGTCAATAGTTTCTCAAATTTAACATTGTTTGTGTTTAAACGCCACAAACACACATATACATGATATTTTTAACTTACTAAAAATTATTTAGCATAGTAATAAACTTGCATTTTCAACAAATAATTATTCCAGAATTTAGTTTAATTAACTAATTCAGTTAACCACTTACTAGCCCTTATTGAGTTTTGGTTTCTCATCGTGGTTTCCACTACGCCAAACTTTAAATGGAAGGACTATGGGGGCACACACTTGACGTTGACACTTGTTGGGCTCCTACACAACTTTTCGGTGGCCTATGGTTTTCGAACAACTTGCTAATGCACTCACACACTCGAATACAAGTAGATCTGGAAGTTTGGAGTGAAACAGAGGGTGGAGTGTTTTGGGGCTGTGGGACCCACGACCTTCGCTGTGGGACCCACGACCTTCGCTGTAGGGGGATGTGTGGGGCTGTAAAACATAGTGCAACAGTGGAGGAAGCTGTTGCGAGGTGGTATGAGGTGTACGGAGGTGGAAATTTGGATTTTGAAAGGGGGAAAGTGCCAAAATGAAGTAAAAGTGTTTTTTTTTTGGATTTTGAGGTGGTGTGGGGTCCATACAGGCGGAGGGGGGGTTGCAGCGGTGGTGCAGGTCGGAGCAGAGTATAAGCAGCGGCGACTAGGAGGTGGTGGGAGGGAGAGAGGAGGCCATTAATGCAAGAAGTGGAGGGAGGAGCTAAAGGAAAATTGGAAGAGAAGAATAAAGAAAAGAAAAAGGAGAAGGGGGTTTTAGATAATTTTCCAAGGCCTCGCACAGATCGCTGGGGTGGTGCGATCTGGGAGCTCGCAAGAAAAACACCTTGGCTAGTTGGATGGTCACCGTTTCATTTCAAGTTATATAAGTCAATGTTCATAAAAGTGTGCTAATTAGCCTCCTCCTCTTTTGATCGCACGATCACAATTAATTCTGTTTGTCTCGAATTTTTGGATTCCGACAATAAACATACTTTCGGATCCAACAGAATAGGTTTCGTCGAATTCTGAATTCGTTTGACCATCCATTTTATTTTTTGATCGCGTTTTAGTTTTAATTTCTATGCGCATTTTAGCGTACGTTTGATTCTTGCATGCCCACACGTTAGCTCCAAAAATTACAAAATTTAGAACCTGGCCATTATTCGATGTTACTAATCCAAAAAAAAAGTCTGATCGAATTTCGAGGTCATCTCAACAATTTTCCTTTGTAAAACTGCTCAAATTATTGCATCAAATGTTTTTATTTCGCACGGCCACATACTAACACCGTTTGGCATGAAATTTTAAATTTAGCAATAATTTAATATCCGGATCCAACTGGTTTCGCCAATTTCGGAGGTCATTTGCAAAATGTCTATTTTAAAGGTTTATGTAATATTATTATAAATTTTACATTCAAACTCGTTTTAAATTTAAATTTTAAGTCGTTACTCCTTAAAATCAACTATAAATCCTCGTAAAATTTGTTAAAAATAAATTTTAAATTGGTTCAAAATTCCGGGTTGTTACTATTTCCCCCACACAAAGCTTTTCATTCCTGAAAAGAAAAGAAGTCGTAAACAAGTTGATTATTTAAAATATAACCTTTCAAAATCGAATTTGGAAATCTATTTCCTATTACGAATACGCTCTCTCGTGTACGTAATACTCTTAACTCATTTTTGGGTATTTCTAACCTCATTTCTAATGAGTCACTCATACTATGATATTAATAATCCTATTGCTAATGAGGATTCTTATAGAATGTTACTAATCCTATCTTTGATGAGTTCTTCGTTCTGTTCTAACGAGTTGTACCCCCAGAGCTTTCAAATTAACCAAAGCTCGGGTGCCACCTTTAACGACTCAAAAAACCCCACCCTCCGAATCAACCGCAAGGTCTTATCCGAATGTTGGAAATCCTCGAATTGTTAACTTTGGGTGCACAACAACATCAGAACAAACATAATTTTTTTTTATTAAAACCATATAAATGTTACATCAGAGTACAAAATACATCAGAGTACATTGATAATAATATAGCGGAAAATAATTTACAATAAATACAATACAATGCACAACGGAAATATAAACTAACACAGTGGAAGACTCTCAAATGCTCTAGACACAACTTTAAGCTTCAATCCAGAATCCTGCTCAAGAAAAGTTTCTGCAAAACAAACTACCCCGCTGCTCGTGTGGAAATAATGGGCACCCGAGTTTGCAAGGGAAAACCAAAGTACGAGTCAGTGACTGGACTGATATGAGAAACCCTGCAATTAACTTAAATTATTTAAAATTAAGGCATACCACGGGACCACACCGTATAACACATAACAAGTTTACTCCACTCGAATGCCAGTGCATAAACAACTACCAAAAATAGACTTATGGAGCCTACGATGCATCAAACAACATGTAATTCCTCAATCTATCCATTTAGCCTTAATCCCCAAACATAGATTTTCAAAATCCAATTAACTTTACAGAAATTATTTCTTTGGACTTTATTCCCGATTTCTTATTTCAAATCATTTGAAATACATATTTAGCTTTCATATCAAAGTAGATTTCACTTCGGGATCTCAAACCAAATCATTTGGAAATATGAATTCCAAAATATCACAAACATGCATAACAATACGTATGAAACCAAATATCGGTAGGTTTCTCCCGTCAAACAAGGCAAAAGGCTTGCACCTTTCTCTCTCTAGATATATATACTTGAGCACCTCCCATACATGGAGTAGGCTACACTAACCACTGACCAATTCAGAAGGTCTTGGGTCTTCCTCTCACACATACTTTTAGTCATTAGGGTTACCTGAATTTTTAGCCACATACTAAATCATTTTATATCCCAAAGTGGGGAATATCATTTTGCAATAATAATAATCACAAGCAATTTTAAACCATAGTACTTCACATCGACAATTCACTCATATGATCAGTCACTATTAATCATATAACCTTTGAGTTCGTATGTCTCGAAGAAGGATGTTAAGATAAGAGAATAAATTTTCTGTCACCAACAGATATATCATCAATAGCAACTAACCGGTTATGTAATGAACTATGATGTCAAAAACATAATCCATTTCCAGAACATTTCGAAAACATCGGGTTTAATCCTCAAAATCCTTTTTGTTTTATAAAACATTCCCTATCCAAAATCGGGAACAACATTTCTTTTCACTTAAGAAAATCTCATTGCAAAAACCATTCATTAAATTTGAAATGAACTAAATAACATCGCTAAACACCTCATAGTCAAATCGTGAAATAAATCACAAGGTGTTAGAATACAAATATTTCACCCAACCCAATGCTAAATGTAAAAGCAAACCTGCTCATAAACTGGTCGAGCACAATCCAAACAATCAATCAACAACCAAGTATATTTTATTCCAACACCTCTCGTGATTTGGTAAATTTAACTACCATCTTTCCATTCCAAATCTAATTAATGATTTATTAAAACCAAACTTAATTTTAATCTTAAAACACCATTTACAATTTGATATCAAATACAAGACTTTGAATAGAAATCGTATTGACTTATATTCAACATCAAATTATGCAATCAACAGATACCGTATCGGGAATAACGATATCGATATCTTCCAAATTCCTCTTTACAACATCCGTACAATCATGGAATCCAATACTGAAATTTCCAAAGTTTATTTCCATTTAAATCCAATGTTCATCCCTTGGAAAAACGTAACTTCAAACGGTTTCAATCGTTGTTATCGAAACAACTAATTTTCATAAGATAGTTTTATACTATTCAAAAATGGATAGATTAAATCCAAAGCACTTTTAAATCATGTATAATGATTTATCATAACTTTTCTCTATTTTTGTTAATATAAAAATAGATTAATAATCTTCAATTACAGGCCGTTATTGGTTTTGGCATTGTTTTTATTCAAACATGAATTAAACATTTTTCAAAATCTTATCGTTGGATCTTTACATATTTATTATCGTTGGAAAGCCCCTTTCGGAGATAGGTCTAATTTCAGGAAAATCCGACAGTCGTATCTCTCGATAACAGTACGAGTCAAAAACGCGAACTACCGCTGCATGATACGTTTATTTTAATTTGTATTCGACGTATATAAATATTATACGACGAACAACTTCCAAACTATTTTATTTATTAAATATTTGGCTAACGCCTTATATTTTTGGAAAAAAACTCCATAACCTCCTTTGTACGGAGTGCTAGGAAAAATCACAACTCACCTCCCTAGGCCCACAAAAATCAATATATATACATCCAATCAATATCAATTGGGAGATGTGTAAAAATATATCATTCCAACACCCGTGTGGGGTTAACATCATATGTACAAACAACTATGACTTATATACACCCAAGGGAGATGTGTAAAAATTTATCATCCCAAGACCCGTGAATGGGGATTAAATCGCGATCCACGTGACTTATCTACACACAATAGAGGCGTGTATATTTCTGTCATCTCAAGACCCGTGTGGGGTTTGTTATTAAATCCCACGATTTATCCTTATAGTTATTAAGTCCTCATCATATAAGCATCAACAATTTCATGTTATATGATTATATTGTCCAGTTCACCTCAAATAATCATCAGACAATTACCTGCTATGTGTTTCTTATTCTTTACTTCTCGTCGTATAAGCATCAAACAATTACATGCTATACGGTTCACATCATATAGCATCAAATAATTACATGCTTATTTGGGTATGCTATGCTATGTTATGCAGTGTGGTCCACATTTATTGTTCACTATCCAATGGTGTATGTTTAAATTCACACAAGCAACCATCACAGCGCATCCAATTCACACACAACAAAAATAATAAATAAATTACTCAATTAATGCCATTTAAGGCGCAATATATTCTAAATAAACTTGATGTGCAGTTCAAGTGTTGAACTCAAGGGATATCACATATAACTGATAAAAATGATATTTTTATCTAACTACTCAATGTTTAGTATAGAAATAAACTTGTGTAATCAACTATGAACATTATTAAATATTTTTAATCAACAGTTTATAGTCAATTAAAATTTATTTTCTTGTTATGCGAATTTTAATTTTGCATAAACATTAGCAACTACGCGTATATCAATTAAAATGATATTTTTATATTCCAAATCGTCAGCTAACATCATAATAAATTATTATTATGAACTAATATTCATCGCCTAACATTGTAGTAATTTTATTATTAACTACTTACAGTTAATCATTAATTTCATTTACCCTTTTTCAGTTAATTTTGTTTTCTCATCAACGATAGATTAAAATCATATTTCTATCGTACTACTCAACGTTTAATATTTTATTAAATTTATATAATTTATCATAGATAGTTAATTTAACTTCACTCATTAACTATTAAACAGTTAATTCTATCTAGCCCTTTTTAATGTGTTTAAATTTCTCACTTACTTAAGTAACTATACATATATCAATTAAAAATGATATTTTTGACATGCTAATTATTATTTAACATCATAATTAACTTGTATTAGCAACCGATAATCATCGCATAACTCAACAATTAACTAGCAAACAGTTACTTTTAATCTAACCCGTTTTCAGTTAATAGTTTCTCACAATTAACACTATTTGTGTTTAAACACCACAACCACCACAACCACACATATATCAAGTAAACATGATACTTTTAACTTACTACACATTATTTAACATAGTAATAAACTTGCATTTGCAACAAATAATTATTTCAGAATTTAGTTTAATTAACTAATTCAATTAATCACTTACTAGCCCTTATTGAGTTTCGGTTTCTCACCGTGGTTTCCACTACGCCAAACTTTAAATGGAAGGACTACGGGCACACACACTTGACGTTGACACTTGTCGGGCTCCTACGAACTTTCCGTTGGCCTATGGGTTTCGAAAAACTTGCTAATGCACTCACACACTCGAATAAAAGTAGATCGGAAAGTTTGGAGTGAAATGGAGAGAGAAATGGGATGTTTTAGGGCTGTGGGACCCGTGGCCTTTGCTGTGTGGGGCTGCAAAACGTAGTGCAACAGTGGAGGAGGCTGGTGCGAGGTGATAGGAGGTGTACAGAGGTGGAAAAGTTGGATTTTGGAAGGGGAAAGTGCCAAAATGAAGTAAAAGTGGATATTTTGGGATTTTGAGGTGGTGTAGGATCCATACAGGTGGATGGAGGGCTGCAGCGGTGGTGCAGGTCGGAGGGAGAATGGGCAGCGACGGCTAGGAGGTGGCTGGAGGGAGAGAGGAGGCCATTAATGCAAGAAGAGGAGGAGGGAGGAGCTAAAAGAAAATTAGAAGAGAAGAATAAAGAAAAGAAAAAGGAGGAGGGAGTTTTGGATAATTTTCCAAGGCCTCACTCGGATCGCTGAGGTGGCGCAATCCGGGAGCTCGCACGAAAAACACCTTGGCTCGTTGGATGGTCGTCGTTTCATGATAAGCTTTATAACTCAACGTTAATAAAAGTGTCCTAGTTAGCCTCCACATCTTTTGATCACACGGCCACAATTAATTCCATTTTTTCATGAAATTTGGATTCTGACAATAAACATAATTCCGGATCCAACGGAATAAGTTTCGTCGAATTTCGAGTTCGTTTGACTATCTATTTTAATTGTCGATCACGTTAAAGTTTTAATTGCTATGCGCATTTTAGCGTATGTTTGGTTCTCGCACATCCACATATTAGCTCCAAAAATTACAGAATTTGGAACCTGACCATTATTCGATGTTACGAATCCAAAAAAAAAGTTTCGTCGAATTCCAAGGTCATCTCAATAATGTTCCTTTGTAAAACTGCTCAAATTATTGCATCGAACGGTTTTATCTCGCACGACCACATACTAACTCCGTTTGGTGCAAAATTTGAAATTTAGCAATAAGTTAATATCTTAGATCCAAAAAATTTGGTTTCGACAAATTTGAAGGTCATTTGCAAAATGTCTATTTTTAAGGTCTATGTAATATTATTATAAATTTTACATTCAAACTCGTTTTTAATTTAAATTTTAAGTCGTTATTTCTTAAAATCAACTGTAAATCCTTGTAAAATTTATTAAAAATAATTTTAGATTGGTTCAAAATTCCGGGTTGTTACAAAACTACACCAACGAAAATGAATTGTTACCATAAACAAGATATTAGTTTCTCACTCACCTTATAAAGCTTTCCTAAATCAAAGATCTGAACTACAGCTTTAGGCTTCATACCAAATCCTTAAAGATCCATATAATACATATAAAATGGGAAGATATACATATTTAAAATTGTCGATCTAGGAAAAGAATAGGAATATGGATATAAAAATGAAATAGAAAGCTAAAGAAATTTATGTATGTGCAAAACCCTTGTTTTCTTTTAAATCTAAATTCCTTTTTTCAGTGAACTCAAATAGAATTGAAATCCATTAAGTTTGAAATTTTTGGAGGAGATAAGAGAAAATGAAATGACAGAGCTTCACTTATGCCTTCAAAAATTTAGGAAAATTACGGCGTTTATGCCTTTATTTATAGGTGCAAGAAAGATGTAACAACACATCCTTTAAGGGTTAAAGTTAAGCACTACAGATGCACTAGTCACCTATAGTATCTATTTTTAGTGATATAGAACAGACTGTTAATGAAACATAACATCGGAGAACATGGGAATATGACAAGTTTCAAAAAGCATTCATGAATAATAAACGTTCATTACATTCTCATTCATGAAACCCTGTTTAGATCAAAATATATTCATTACAAAATACAATCTCCAAAAGCGACATATAAAGATTCCCCTTTGTTTGATCAGAGTCTACATATAGGTATTAAACATCCATACCTTTACATACATCTAAAATGGTAAAGCAAACAATGGAAAAATCCTACAATATCTACTGCCTCCTACACGTTTCCGGAAGCTTATTCGTAGAAGAAAAAACTTAAAAATCCTTGCTCTCATCCTACTCAAATGAGTACCCGAGAGTTAAAGAGGAAAGCAAAAACTTTGAGTCAGTCTAAAGACTGCTGCGAATAATGATAGGTATCCTGGAACCAAGAGAATCTAGTGAGATCAAGTCGCTTAGGGGAATGAGATTCTCTCTCACTATTGTCTTCCGTAAACTAACCATCCATGTTCCTTGCACTCACAATGGTTAAAACAATAATAATCGATGTGTTAAAACACAATATTTCATGGATTACCCCCAACTCATCACATGATTTTACCCATTAGATATATATGAACCTCTATCATCATATGTCGAGAACAATATACATGTGTACCTTTTGATATATGTTGAAGAAAACCATAAATACAAACCTTTCGATATCTGCTGGGGACAACCATACATACAAGCTTTTGATATGTCAACACATGTTGGGTAACACTATACACATGTCATGTTTTTACCTTAAGATAACTAAGAACCTATTCGACACATGCAGGAAATCACCATAAAAGTTTTCAAACTTCATTTATCAACATAAGCTGGGAAATGCCATACACATGTCATAGTTTTTCTTGGGATGATTAAGAACTTACAAATCTCTACATGATTTAACCCTCCCATCTGTACCCCTAATATGCTTCAACAAATGCAAAAGCATATCATGGTTCCCTAGTAGTTTTAAGTTAATTCACTTGATTTTGATGGGATAGATATAACATTCACGGTGATGTAATGGTTCCTTACCATAAGCATCATGCATAATTGGGCATGATCGATGCCCCTATCGACTCCATCCCCCTTCGACTCCCTCTTTAGGTGTTGAAGCCAACATGTTGTATCCCCATGAGAAACAGAGTCAAGAAACATCCATTTTAAGATAACAAGCACAAGAAAACATTCAACAATCAGGTTGTTTAAGAATTTAAGGCTTACATTCGAAATAACCCTTTTGGTTCCACCGAAGGGTATTCAAGCGATTTCTCTTGCTTTTTAAAATCATAGTATGGAAGCAATCCCTTTCAATCCATCGAAAGGAAGTGAGGCAACATACCTCGTATAAAAATAATGTTAAGCAAGACAAGCCCCTTCAACCCCATCAGTAGGTATTGAGGCGATAACCTCGAAGCTTATTTATACACATAGAAAAAAGGCCCTTTCGACACAGTTAGAAGGTACTATGGCGATAACCCCTTATCTTTTACAAATTAGGGTTTCATAAATGTACCCCTTAGACACTGTTAAAAGGTAAGGAGGCGAAAGCCCTTTAGTTAAAATAAGGTGTCAAAAATGGATCCTTTAGACACTATTGAAAGGAACTTAGGAGGAAGCCTCTATCTCATGTAAAACATTGATTAGGTAATATCCCCTTTTGGCTCTGTCGAAGGGTATTGAGGCAGAAGCCTTATATTAAAACAAAGTATGGAAAACGAGCACTTTTGGAATAGCCGAATGAATATGGAGGAACCAACCTCCTAAGTTTGAAAACATTAACTATAGGAAAAACAACCCTTTTGACTCAGTCGAAGGAGTATTAAGGTGGAAGCATCAAAGTCTTTGTAAACCATAGAAAGTCCTTTCTCAACCATGTTGAAAGGGTTAGTGGCGAAGGTTTGAAACCTTGAAAACAATAGAGCCAGCAGCCGCTATATTATATGCTTTTGAAAATAGTTTCATCGTCTTAATACAATGGAGGAAGCCCTTGTACAAAGGTGATAGGCTCAATTGGAGTGGATAACTTATAACATATAAGCCAGTGGACGAAGCCTATTTGGAAGGTGAAGGAGGAAGCGAGAATGTTTCACATGCCAAATTGGTGGTATTACAAGCATATGAAGCTTCATGTAATAACCCAGACTTTTAGGTACGGAGATAAGACAAATTATAGTGATAAAGGTGAATGATTGTTGAGTTAAATAAGTGAAGTTGATAACCATACAAGTTGAATAAACTTTGTGATAACTTGGGTATGAGAGAGGTTTGGGTTGCAATTAAAACATGAAAGTGTAAATATTAATCAATATGGTGCATTAAAAATGTTTTTCTGTATAGCAGTTACACGTTTATTTGTTAGAGCAATGAGTTTTGGCATAAAAAGTGTGTTGGAAAACTTAATTGGGTTGTAAATAAGAATTTAAAGGAGAAATATTTATTGAGAATCAATATTTAAGTAATAAAATAATTTTAATGTGGTTGCATATTTATTTTGCTGAAATAATGTATTTTGTGTAGAATTAATAACAAATTTATAAGTTTGGACTAGGAAATGTGAAATATATGCTTTAATAAGGAAGTAAATTTAATGTACGATGAAATAATATTGATAATATTTCAAAAAGCATTAAACATGTGCATTTAATATTTGTAAAGAGGAAACTTTTTTCCATTGATGGTATTGTTGCCAAACCTATACATGTTGAGTTTCATCCCATTCTAAACCCTGTAACATGTTGAAATTATAGCATAAATTACGAATTAGAGTGGTTTCACACTTGGGTGAAAAATGCACCACCCTGGTCTACCTTACTTTAATCTCTGTTGACTCAGGCCTATTAAGGGTCCACTTTGTGGTCGGCTTGAGCCCAAACATAGTCGACCAAGGTGCGTGATGCACTTGGGCCTTTAGTCGAGCCAATATCCAAATTTTGGTACTTTATTTTCTCGAATTTTCAGTCGTATTTTGGGTTATTTTCTTGATGTGATGAATCTTCAATTGGCTTATTCCAACTATGGATGAGCCGAAATTAACGTTAATATGGCTTTCATATTGACGAATTTTTGTGTGGATTTATGAATGCTGATTTCCTTGAATTGTTAATTGATTTTGCTGACACATTGCACTTGTTTGTAAAAGAAATTCAAAAATAGTTTTAGTATAAAATTATTGCTTTAGATAAATGTTTTGCAAAGTAATTTATAAAACTTAGGTATCTTAAGTTATTTCATATATATGTATGTGTGTATATATATAGTCTAAAGAGATCGAAAATAGTTTTCTAAACTCGTTTCCTTAATATAGATATTTTCTTATAAAACAATAAATTTATGCACCCTTCAACAGAACAAGGAGGTGAATTAAAAGGTGTAGTAAACTTCGTGGTATGAGACACGAAGATATATCATATCATTTAATTGCTGACTTATTCAATTGAAGCTGTCGTGTGGAATTGGCTAATTTGGAGTAAATCGATAAGTGAGAACATACAATATGGGACATATCATTACTATTTGGTTCATTGTTGGGAAGTCAATGACATACTCTGGAAATCATATGGGACCTTTGGGTCAGTTATCTATGTTTACAAGTACTAGGCTAAGAGGGTCATTTATGTTAAACCTATGAGTCAAACTTATGTAGATCGGAGTCTACTTATATGGATTAATTGTGTGGGGCACAAAAACTGTGTGGTTATTACTAGATTGCTTCGACCTCTTGTGTGGTACAATATAGGCATAGTTTGGTTCTCGCCTTTCTAGATAAAAACCGTGGGATTTAATTTTTTATAAATTCCCTGAGATTGTATGTTAAGACGACTATGTGGTATTGTATTTTCTAGATTTCGAGTATACTTTACTTTATAGAAATTTTATGATGTTTCACCGTCTTATCAATACTGAGTTTTATACATAGCTATGTGCTATTTGATATTTATTTCATGGTGATTATGACACTGTGTAGCGAACTCTTAATCAAGTTCGACATGTTGTATTTGTATAATTTCCATCATATGCTTTGACTTGATTGAGATTTCTTTAAACCGTCATAACCTTAAGCTTTGGTCATTTAGACGATGGAAATAGCTATTGCGTGTTGTGAGCGTATTACCATACGTGGATCCTTGATTATGAGCTAGCGTACCTATCTCATGTATTCTATGTCGTTGCATATTTGTCGTACTCCTTTATTACGAGGAATTACTCCTTATATGATATTGTTTTCCATGTATCATGTTTTAACTGATATGTTTAAGCTAGACTGACCCATGTATTTCATAGTCGGGTCATACCCAGTTGTTTCAAGTACACACCGTTGTAAATATCTACTTCCCAAGTTGTTGTTGTGGATTATCCATCGCTCTTTTAGGATGTTTAGGCGTATTTTGAGCTAGAAGTTTAGTTGTTTTGTCTGTGTCTATGATGAGTACATATTCTTTATGGGACGTAATGTTGTATGTATTGTGGTGCATAAAGCCACTTATATATACCACATTGTATTGTACTTGATGCATATATCTATTTGTGATCTTGTTTGTTGTTCTGTGATCTGTGTTGATTATTGATGTTATATTGTGTTCTGAATCAACCCATTAGCCATTTTAGCTTTGTATTAAATACATATTAATTATGATGAACCAATCGAGGTAAGGAAAAAGTGAGCGTTATATCAGCGTACTTGATATTGGTTAATGCTAGACATATGGATGGTCGCTTTTAATCTGCCCTATTCTCCGCACTAGCAGACAATATTACTTAGTAACACTCTGTGTTAGTGTGGACTCAGGGTGGAGCATTGCAACTTAGTAACAGAGCTAAGTTCAGAACAAAATGTGATAGACATAGAATAGTGCACATAATACATTACACTGAAGTATAATATAAGTGCAACATCGTTGTTCCTAATTGTGTCCTTAACCTTTTTCTATGTCCTTTCAAGGGGTAGATATAAGTGGAAATATGTGTAGGAATGCAATTTTATTTCCACGGTATTCCATATTGAAATTAATCAACAATATCTTACCCATGTGACTAATTCTTCTCTCTTTATCTTTTTAGCTATAACAGATAATGACAATGGCGATGTCCCTGGTGCTGGGTAGTCCAGCGGGTCACATCCAGTAGGCGCTCACATGTCCATTGAGAAAATTTTGGAACCTATACGTAGTACTCAGCCTTCTATATCTACTCGATATTCTCCTCTACAAAAGACGGCCTTTGCGCATATGTGCAGTGATTTGTTTTGTTTGAGAGGCAAGCCTTTCAAAGGCTCTAAGCCTATTTTGGAAGTTAAGGCATGGATGCATACATGCAAGTGCATCTTTTCTCGCATTGATTTATCGGATCATCGTCGCGCTCTTGTAGTAATGAGTATGTTGCAAGATCATGGGCTAGATTGGTACAAATATTGATGAATCCGCCTTAGGGTGGAATTTTTTTAGAGAGCGTTACAAGCTCAAGTTTGTGCCTGAATCTGAGTAGGAGATCTCAGCTCTTCGTGTCCTTGAAGTAAAACAAGGAAAATCTTTAATTATCGAACATGTGGCTTCCTCTAAAGCATTGTACTAGTATGACATTGAACACATTAGTATACAATACAGGAAAAAGTTAAAGTTTTTTGTGTTCTCAAGAAGTATTCAAGGAAAGAATTATTACTTTAGCTTAAGCTTTCTTTTGGAGAACTAGTTGATGCAGCACTTCATTTGGATTCCGTTGAGGGGGAAACTGATAGCAATAATGAGTCGATACCAGGTGAGACGACCCGTTCCCCCGATCCCTGTAAAACAAATCGCCTTTAGGATATAACACATCATATAGATAACAGTAGAAGATAATCATACATAAAACATCAAAATGTATCACATATTACAACATAGTTTTCATCAAAGTCAATTACATCCCATCGGATCTAAATATTACACATAGCAACAGAATTAAATATATAAGTACACAACAAAAATAACGATAAGATAACATGATAGAGTTTTAGGCATAATTCCAAAAGAACATCCAAATCCTTCTCCTGCTCAAAATCCAAAACCATCTTTCCTATATAGCTTCCAAAAGTAGTTCTAACTAACAAACTATTTATTGGCCTGCCCATGTTGAAATAAAAGCACCTGAGTTTGCAAGGGAAAAACAAACTCGGAGTTAGTCATGGGACTGGTATGAGAAACTTTAATCAGTTATTCTTAACTTATTTAAAAGTAAGGCATATCACGGGACCACGCCATGTAATACCGAACGGGTTTCCTCCACATGAATACCAGGGCATAAAACTTCGTAATGCTTTTAAAAATGAAGTCATCATAAGACTCAAGTCCTATCACACAATGCTACACATACCAGAGGATAGAGTTTTACCTTATAATAGCCAAACATGCTTGATACGAGAAATCATTTAAATAATGGTATTATTATTAATGTCTAAGTATGGAAATCACCTTCGAAAATAAATGTATAAATCTTAGCTCGCATAATGAGCCAAGGCAAAGAATCTTCCTTGACCATTTGATACATTCTAGCAGATGTCCCAGTACTCAACCCATGGTCCTTCGGATCAGCAGAGCCGGTCAGCACAGTACATAGCTGATTAGTATCTTTCTTGAACATAACGTTCCTCAGTCGTATTTGACCGTCATCCTGGTTGTGTTTGACTGTCATTGAGACCTCGATCTATCATCCACATAAGTATACCTGCCTGGGCTCCATAGCATGGCATCGCTTTTCATCTAGAAGAAAACGTTCTGTTGTCCATTATCTTATTTTCGGCTTACTCCGGGGTGTAAGGCCCTACCGTCAACATCCCACAGAGTTTTTCTTTTCAACAAGAACTTTGATATATCTGCCAACAACACCCAGCATGCCACATTATTAATTCATAACATATAATCGGTGTCTATTAATATATAACCCTCTGAATACCGAACTCTCAGAGGAGGGTGTTAAGCTAAGAGAACAAAATTCTCCGCCACCAACTGTATAACATCAACAAAAACCAATTGGTTATGTTGTAAAATACAATGTTAGACACACATCCATTTACAAGTCCATTATGGGTTTGAACGAAACCGAAGGCACCTTATTCCTCGTCCAATTAAAGATAGAGGTCCTCAATCAACAAGTACATCCGGATTAATGCCACTATAACTCCTTAACGAGAGCTACGCATGTCTAAAGTATCAGCAAGCAGTCCATTCGATATGAAAATTTCCAGTCTTCCACCATCTTCGACTTTTAAATCGTCGTATAATTATTTGAAATGGGTTGAACCCGGTTTTTATGAAATAAGTAGTGTTAAAACAAAATCCTTTTCGGATTATTAACCCTCCAATTAAGCCTCCTTTAATTAGATTGGAACTCATTTCATAAGATCGAATCTTATTCTCGTATTTGGCTAAGCTATTTAGGCTTGAAAAATCATCTTCAAAACTCGTTTATTAATCATATAAAAGATACACAAAGGCTAATATCCAATTTAAGAATTCAAAACCCTTCCTTAAAATGTTTCTCAAAAACCGTTATAAAAAGGCGTTGCAAAATAGCCGATTTCAAATCAGCAGGTTTATATCATTCAAAACCATATACATTTGGTCCAAAGCTATTTCAAATCATTTATTATAATTTATAAAAGCTTTTCCCTATTTTTATTTATTCAAAAATAGGTCATTTCAGTTTGATCCCGTTTCGGATCATTAAGCTGCACTGGCACTGTTTTTTTATTCAAATTTTATTTGGACATATTTCAAAATCTAACCGTTGGATTTCAAAATTTTACATATCATTTGAAATCTCTTTTCATTTTGAACTAAACATTTCTTGTTTCGGGAAAATCCAACAGTCGAATCTCCCGGTACGTCAGTTTGAAGTTACAGGTCAAAATTTGCAAACTACCGCTGCGCGACGAGTTATATTCTGACCATACTTCGATTTATATTATAAATTCAATCGAATTGCTTCTAAAATAACTTATTAATTATATAAAACATTTATAATAATTTTCGAAAACTATATTTTCCATTTTCAACTCAAAATTCAAATGTTCTAATAAATGGATATTATAATATTATTAAATATATTATTTTTCAAAACTTGTCCATTTGGACCCACACTTTCCTAAAGCCCATTACAAAAATAAATAAGAATGTTTTGGAAAGAAATTCTTGTTAAAATATTTTCTAGATACTCTAACCGAACTTCACTTTTTTCCGTTACTATTCGTTTCAAAATAAACACTTGAACATGCCTTAACTACCTGAAAATTATTTCAAATCAATTTCTTTCCTATACAAATATTCATCGTAATGACTTAAACTTTATATCCATCAAAAATCAGACATCAAATTCGAACTTTTATTTTTCTCCCGTTATTATATTAATAAAATATTCATTAAAATTGTTTTAATAAATGGAGACTTAACCAAGGAGCCAATAATCATAATTTTTTGCCATATTTAACCATGATAGTCACATACCACATAATAAACAACTACGATAACATCCAATCACGACAACCGTGACAATGTTCACAACATACAAGCCTTAAACAATTGACGCTTATATGTGTTTGTCAATTGATAGATTAACCACAATACACAATCATCAACCAACATAAGTATTCAATATCAACGGGGTTCATACCTATATGTAATAACCAATATCAAGTTAATTTCCATTTCAATCACCATTTAAGGTTCAAATCCATTCCAATGTCAACATTAACAGTTCAAGCATCCTATACTTATGTGATTATACAAATCTCACTAAAAAATCATATCTTTTTCATACTACATATCATTAACCCATCCCGAACATTATCAAATGATAATATCAGTCCAAATTATCCATCATAATCATCAAATAACTCAATCAAGGTCACAAATATTAACCAATATATAATCAGTCCTTTTTCGTTCATAGTTTCTCACCTAGGTTTCCACTCCTTCTAACTTTGATTGTAAGACGAACTAGAGATTCTGAATGATTTTGGCAACCTTCCAGCATCATCAGATTTTTTCTGAAAATAATCGGGTAGAGGTTCGATGCTATGGGGTTTCAGAAATTAACGGGTATATAAACAGATATGTTTTTGGTTCGAGGAGCAAACGAGGGAGGGTTCATGGGCAAATGGGTCACGGGTTTGGAAGGTGGACCCCAAGGGCGCTGGTGGGTGGCTAGTGAACTGGGGTCCATAGTTGTGGTTTGGAGTGAGGAAGAGGCTAGTTTTGTTTTTAAAAGAGGAAGAGAGTGTTGCTATGGAGTTTCGAGGGGTGTACGGGGTTTAGAGGGAAGGGGCCCCACGACATGGGGTGGTGGCCAAAGATGAGGCTGGTGGTGGTGGTGGGTGGCTGGGCAGCACGGTGGGCTGGGGGGGGGGGGGGTTGGTGGAGCTAGAAAGGAGAGGGGGAGAGCTAAAGAATGGAAGAAGTTGTAACATGCCGTAAAATACATAAATTTTAATAATAAATAAAAATAAAACAATTTAATAATAAGGCTGGAAAATGAGATTTTGTAGCTTTAGGATTTTGGCTACGAAAATCATTTATTTAGATTCGTGGAGAAATTCTGTATCGTTTTCATATATAATATGCTGAAAACGGTTAATGTATAAGAAATTATAAGCAAATGAATTTGGATAGTAAAATGCAGAAAGTATATATATATATATATATATATATATATATATATAATCAGACGAATTATATATATGTATGTCTAAAATACATTAATATAAAAGAGGCAGAATTAAACAAAGGATAAGACTAATAGGACAAAAAATATTATAAGTAAGGAAAGAGATTAAGGAAAAAGCAACGTATTAATTAATTAAACACCTCAACGCAACATACGTTCATTGGGCGTTTCAGCGACCGGGAGGTTGACCGCCCCCTCAAGAGGGTTGTCGACCGCCACAGTCGACCTCCTGGCGGCTGAGGAGCCCAATAAATCTATGTTGGTTAGGGTTTTCTAAAGGGATATATATAAATATATGGCCGAGATTATATCTAAATAATCTAACGACCTAGCTTACACAAGCGGCTATGTACAAACACTCAAACCACACAATAAAATCCTAGCCACTCTCTACCTCCATACCATCCTTCAACCAATGCTAAAGTCTAGAAATGGTTAGGAATTTCTCTTCTATACCTCTAACATTTATTCTTATCTTCTTCCTAATCTAAATTCATATAGGTTTTAATATAAATTCTGTAATTTAGTTATATATATTTATATAATATTCTAAAAAATGATTCTTACATATATATTAGGAGGATTTGAGCGCGTTTATCGTGAAGATAAAGCAAAGATCTAAATATACAACAAATCCTATTTGTTCTTCCTTAGATCTGTAAGTGGAATATTGTGTTCTTAGGCATATTCTATTTTTTTTTAATAGATTAACGTGTTGATGGCTATACCTAAGAGGATTTGGAAATTGATAACATCAATACTAAAACCCCTAAATCCTCGAGTTTATATTTTCTTAAGAATTGTCATATAATTTGGGTTTATGAGTTTGGATCTTAATATTGGATTGAGGCTGAAAGGGGTGTTGTTATTATTGTCTCTAATTTGTGTAATTCACCTTTATGCAAACATTTGATTGTAACCTAAAAGGGTTTGAATTTGATTGTTCCATGATTTGATTATGTTTGGGTCCTATTTTGAATCCAAACGTATTCATGCCTGAAATATATCAAATGTAAACGTTTTTATGTGCAAACCACCAAAAAAAGGTGAATTAGATAAAGTGGAACTTATAAATATACATGTATATATTATACTTTTATGTTATACTCTATTCTTGATCCATTATTAAAATCGTGCCAATACCTATGATACAAGTTGAAATTTATATATTTTGTATTTTCCATTCACTGCCGTATGTTATTATGCTCTTATGCCATCATGCCTAAATTGTAGCGGTTAAGATATGGAAAATTTAACTTGTATAACTTAACTTAGACAAGATTGACAATTTGAATCTCGTTAGAACGTTCTCTCGTTCATACGAATATTATTGTCAATTATACGGTATAATTAACATATAATATAGTGTAATCAATGTAATTGACGTAATAATAGCGTAATAAATGCGATTAGGATAGAATTCGAATTTGAAATGTCCCGACACACACACACACACACACACACACACACATATATATATATATATATACACACACACTGGTTGATTGTGTGTGTATAGAATGGCTTTATATATATTAATACTGACACACAAACACAAGGTTAGTTGCCATTTGTGGTAGAAGTCTGCTCGGAACCGACCGATAAATACAGCAACCACAAGTAGGCCCAACTAATGTGAGAGGTCTGGGTGTCAAGGGCCATTCAAACTTAGTATACTATGACATGAGATTAAACCTATTTGTAGTAGAAGTCTGCCCGGAACCACCCGGCATATCCAAAATCTACATGTATATGGTTTAAGTGAGAGGTCTAGTGTGTGTATATATATAACACTATATATAAGTCTATTGTATGTGAAAATAGGTAGGTTCACTACACCTTGAGAAGGTATTAAGTGGCTGACTCTCTTCCTATCTAATTTGGGTCTTAAGTGGTTAGGGCTAGGATCCCTCTGAAGGTTTACTCCTTGGAGAGGAACCAAAGTCGTGGAACTCACCCATATTAGATTTGAAGTAAGTCTTTGGGTCCTCCTTCTTTAAAAGTGGTTAGGCATAAGCGGTAACAAAGTATGGTAGTTCACGGGGGATGTCCATTTCCTCAGAGGCTTGTAAAGGCTCTACTAGGGACAAAATTGGTATATAAAAGATACGTGGCCGTTGCATGCTCACCAACTGTCTAAGGGAAGTCTTAAGCGACATAGGTGTTCTACCGTAATATCAGTTAAGTAGTAACATTTGCAACACTACTTCTCATATTGCAATTGCGAGTATAGATTTAACAACGTTAACGTATTAGGATGGGGTCTTAAGGGGCTAGGGTCTGCCTCAGTGTCATAAAAGATCATAAGAATCCACCTTTAATAGGACCATAAATGACCAAGAATCCCCACCTCGTTGGGGTCTTCACCCTAAAAACACTAATGAGCGAATGACTTGGATATCCACCTCATTGGTTAGATACTTGGTGTTTGTATAAATGTTGTGTGCTACGTAGACATACCTTTACATATGTAACCTGCTAAAAATATAGGGTATGGACATTAAGTTAACACCATATTTCAATCACACAGAACTTTATGTTCTGACCCCTCTCCTTAACATATCTAATATGTCAGTAGATGGGATAAAAGTCATGGACGAAATCAAGAGGGAAGCCGAAGACGAAGTTGTCATGCTAATATTTGTAGTTATTGCTTTACTTCTTTTGGAAACATGTGAGAATGAATTATTTGATGTACCCATGGAACAGATGTAACCTTGACTGTTGTGTTGGAATTCTATGATTTTTATATTAAGCGGTACATCTTATTTCATAATATTTTCTCTTTCCACTATGTGAGATTTCGATTTGAAGTATCTGTGTATATATTATCTGCGCAAATGTAATCCTTACAGTAACCAACGACCTGTTTAGAATGGTTCTAGTCTTCGATGGGCCTTTTATGGATCGAAATTTAGGACAATTCCGTGTGGGTTGTTACATATGGTATCAGAGCATACGTTACCCGATTATAAGGGAATTATACGTATGAGAGGCGTATTTGTAATTTGAAAAAGGTTTTTCCAAACAATATATATGTATTATACATATTTACCCTAATAAACATACACATTTATACTGCGCAGTTTTACTGTTTTCCTCCCATTTCAGCGTAAGTACTATCTCAGGAGTATCCACTAAATGATTCTTCCTTTTCTTTCAGATAGTAGAATGGCTGATAATCCTACTGAGCAGGGTAACCAGTTAAGGCCCCGATACTTGCCAGAATGGTTCCAACAGTATCTTCTTACTGTTGAACAGGTCCCTGTTGCAAATCCTGCACTAGCGGCGCCTGCAGCTCCCATCGTTGAGGTAGCCTTTGGCTTTTCTCGTTTAAGCAAAAGCTTCACGAATCTTGGAGGGAAATCATTCTCTGGAAAGGAAAGTTTTACAAATGCCCAATCTTGAATTATGGATTGTGAAAGGATTTTTGGAGCTTCTTGCTGGCCTGATGAAGTGAAAAGGAGGATGCGGCCTAACACTTGAAAGATGAGGCCCTTGAATGGTGGAACTTAGTAACTATGAAGAACGAGGGCCGGATATTTACATGGGTCGAATTCTAAACCCGTTTCGAAGACAAGTTTTTGCCAAGGGCAGAAATGACTATCCAGTTGGAGAAATTCATCCACTTCAAGCAAGGAAGCTAAATCTTGCAAGAGCATGTAGCAAAATTTACTGACTTACGTATGTTTCAGATAGGTTTGGTAGACACCCCCATGAACAGAGCCCTGAGATTTGTTAAGGGTTAAACTCCCCGCTAAAGGAAACCTTATTAGCCCAAGTTACGTTTGGGGCAACTTTTGAAACCCTAGTAGAGAAAGCTACCATGTGCATGGCTGAAGGCTCCAAGAAGGATAAAGAAGGTGAGAAAGGAAGGAAGTTCCAAAAAGAATAAGAAGTAATGGTGGAAAAACAAGAAGAAAGGGGGCAAATTCAAAAAGGAAGCGAAGACTTGTACGAGGTGCAACCGTAAGGGCTATGAGGCCATGGATTGTAGGACCTCGTTGGCGAAGAAAGAATTCAAAGGAAAGTGTTACAACTACCGTGAAGAAGGACACATATCTAAGAACTGCCCAAAGCTATCCGAAGTGGTCAGAATTATGCAATAAAGGCAGCACCGATTCAAAGCCGACTCCCAAAAGACCAAGGACAACCCACACTTGAAGGTATAACTTCCGTTTTAGGAAATTCTGTATAAACCTTATTCGATTCAGGAGCGACTCATTCTTTTATCTCTAAGAGATTAGTTAATCTGCTGAACCTTCCCATGTCTATCTCTGATAGTCCAATAGAGGTGGCCAACCCTATCGGAGGATCTAAGTATCTTGAATTGTTGTGTAAAGACCTAGTATTGGAGGTCGACAATGTCAAGTTACTTTGCGAAGCATATGCATTGGATTTTATGGGGTATAACCTTATCCTAGGTATGGACTGGCTATCATTTTACGAGGCCATCCTAGATTGCGACAAGAGAATCGTTCGTCTTAGGAGCCGAGGAGGACGTAGTCTGAGTATTCCTTGTAATGTTAGAAACAAGGATAAAGCCTTATTATATTCCTTATCTCCTAGTTCAGAAGGACCATCTTCGGTCCCTATAGTATGTGAGTTCTTGGATGTTTTTGAGGAAGTCACGGGACTTCCACCCCACAAAGAAATCTCTTTTCGTATTGACCTAGAGAAGGACTCTAGACCTGTAGCACTACCCTAGAGGCATATGGCGCCTAAGGAAAGAATCTAGTTGGACAAGCATATTTCAGAATTATTACAAAAAGGTTTCATTCACCGAGGTACCTCAGAATGGGGTGCACCTCTTGTGTTTGACACCAAAACAGACAAATCTTTAAGACTTTAATTTGTGTGGATTATAGGGAACTACATAAGTTGACCAAGAAGAATAGGTACCCCTTACCTAAAATCGATGACCTTTTTGACCGCGTGAGAGGAGCCCAGTATTTTCCCAATTAGACCTTGCTACTGGATTTCACCAGTTAATAATTGCGGAGGACAGTAAGGAAAAACTGTGTTTAGGACGCCAGATGGTTTGTTCCAATGGTAGGTTATGCCCTTCGGACTAATGAATGTGCCCTCCATCTTTGTTGACCTTATGAGTAGGATGTTTAGGGGCATTCTAAATAAGATTGTGGTAGTCTTCGTAGATGATATCCTTATATTTTTAAAAGATCGTGAAGAGCATGAAAATCACTTAAGACAAGTTTTAGGGATATTAAGAAAGAATCATTTGAAAGCAAAATTCTCGAAGTGCCATTTCTAGAGGGAAGAAATAAGATTTCTAGGACATATTGTGTCAAGAGAAGGCTTGGCTGTAGACCCGCAACGATCGAGGCAATGAAGGAATGGAGGATACCCCGAAATGCTACGGAAGTAAGAAGCTTCCTTGGATGCCGGATATTATCGGAAATTCATTAAAGACTTTGTAAATATTTCTACACCCTTAACCGAATTAACAAGAAAGAATTTGGTGTTTTCTTGGAGTAATAAATGTGATATAGCCTTTAAGAAATTAAAGGGAGTATTAACTAGCGTGCCGGTCCTAATCATGCCAAACGGTTCAAAATTGTTTACAGTTTGCACCGATGCTTGTGGGACTAGTTTAGTAGCGGTCCTTATGCAAGAAGGAAGAGTAGTTTCCTACGCTAGTAGACAACTCAAGGATCTGGAGAAGAGATACCCAGTTCATGACCTTGAGTTAGCCGCAGTAGTGTTCGCCGCCCTTAAGACGTGAAGGCATTATCTTTTAGGGGAGAAACTTGAACTTTTTTACTGACCATAAATCCCTAAAGTATTTATTTTCTCAAAGTGACCTAAACTTGAGACAACAACGGTGGATGGAATATATTGCCTCATTGAATTTCACGAATCAGTATACCCCAGAAAAGGGAAATGTTGTGGCGGATGCTTTAAGTAGGAAACATGTGATTTTGAATACAATCCTAGAATGGAAACAATTAGAGTTCCTCTTTAATTTTAATTTGCAACCCTCGCCAATAAGTTCTAATGGTTTTCTTGGAACTAGATTATAAGACCTACTCTAAAAAAGAGGATTCAGAGTGCTCAAGATCTTGATGAAGAATTAAGAAGCCTCAAGAAAAAAGTGGAAAAGAAAGAGACTTTTCCCCATTCAATTGATATTCGGTTGGCGATGATGGAAGTTTACTTTGGGATGAACGACTTTACATCCATAAAAATGAAGGGTTAAGTAAAAAAAATTAGAGGAGTACCATAGGTCAAAAATGACCATACACCTCGGTGGGGATAAAACGTATAAAGATATGAAAAGAATCTCCATTGGGAAGGAATGAAGAGAGTTGTAGCCGAGTTCGTGGCCAAATGCTTGACGTGCCAAAAAGTGAAAGCAGAGCAAGGGAAGCCCATAGGGTTATTACTACCTTTAGAGGTCCCCACGTGGAAGTGGGAATATATTTCCATGGACTTTGTCGACGCGCTTCCTAAAAGCTAAAAGGGTAATGAGACCATTTGGGTTGTGGTAGATCGTCTGACCAAAAGCCCCCATTTTATACCAATTAATAAGACAAGGACTGCAGCCTTGTTAACCCACTTATACGTCAAAGAGATAGTCAGATTACATGGAATCCCATCAAGTATTGTGAGTGATAGAGACCCCGTGTTCACAAGCAAATTTTGGAGAAGCCTATAAACAACATTAGGAACGACCCTCAACCCAAGGACAGCCAACCATCCGCAGACCGACAGACAGACAGAAAGAGTAAACACAATCTTGGAGGACTTGCTCAAAGCTTGCATCATCGACTTTGGAGGAGTTTGGGAGCAGCACTTACCGCTCATAGTGTTCACTTATAACAATAGTTTTCAAAAGATGATCGGTATGGTCCCTTTTGAAGTGCTTTACGGGAGGCCATGCAAATCGCTAACTTGTTGATGGGAAACTATTGATAAGGTTCTACTCGAACCCGATTTCGCCCGTGATTCCACAGAGAAAATATCCATGATTAGGTGGAGAATGAAGGAAGCCCAAGACCGTCAGAAATCATATGCCGATAAGCGAAGGAGGGAACTTGAGTTTATTGTTGGAGATTTGGTATTCATAAAAGTATCCCCACTCAAAAAGACTATTCGGTTTGGCAAGACTAGGAAGTTGGCTACCAGATTTATTGGGCCTTTTCGTGTTATCGAGAAGATATGATCTTTGGCATATCGAGTGGATCTCCCAGAACGTCTATCGGGAATCCATAATGTTTTTCGTGTATCTCATCTAAGAAAGTACCTTCATGATTCTGCTATTAGACTCGATCTTGATGAAATTGGGGACACAGAAAAACTTGAGATGGAGTCCAGAGTGCCCCGTTCCACTGTAAGGATTGTAGAGCACGGACTCAAGAGGCTCCATAATAAAGTCGTTCGCCTCATCCGAATACAATGGGAAAATAATCTTGCGGAAAGCACATGGGATACCAAAGACAAGATGAAAAAGACTCATCCAGAGCTTTTCTCGGGTAATTTTTCCTCAAAATAACGTTTATGGATGCATTGTGATTGCTAGATTGGATATTAAGAAATGGACGCAACACCATTGCACATCGCACTCATATGGTAATATATGCATAATTAGGTTGTTTGCATACATATTGCATCACTTATTACACCTACATGCTAGGGTAGATCTCACTTTAGTGGGTCTGCAATTCATAACCACCGCGAGTCACGAATGCTTATGGATGAATTATAAATAACATGGATGTACAAGATGGATGTTTCAAGCAAGTTGTGTTTTTGGCCCCTTTAAACAGATTTCGGGACGAAATTAAAGGGGGGGGAGGGGAATGTAACACCCCGTAAAATACATAAATATTAATCATAAATAAAAATAAAACAATTTAATAATAATGCTGGAAAATGAGATTTTGCAGCTTTAGGAATTTGGCTACAAAAATCTTTTATTTAGATTCATGGTGAAATTTTGTACCATTTTCATATATAATATGCTGAAAACGGTTAATGTATGAAAAAGTTACAAGCAAATGAATTTGGACTGTAAAACGCAGAAATTATGTATATATATATATATATATATATATATATATATATATATATATGTGTGTGTGTGTGTGTGTGTATAATCAAAAGAGTAATATATATGTGCCCATATATTAATATAACAGAGGGACAATTTGAAATTCAAACAAAAAATAAGAATAAGAGGACGAAAAATATTATAAGTAAGGAAAGAGATTAAGAAATAAAGCAACGTATTAATTAATTAAACATCTCAGCGCAACATACATTCATTGGGCGTTTCTGCGACAACGAGGTCGACCACCCCCTTAAGAGGGCCTAATGAATCTATGTTGGTTAGGGTTTTCTAAAGGGATATATATATATAAATATACGGCCGAGATTAGATCTAAATAATCTAACGGCCTATGCTTACACAAGCGACTATATATAGACTCTCAAACCATCCTTCTGCCATTGCTAAACTCTAGAAAAGGTTAGGAATTTCTCTTCTATACCTCTAACATTTATTCTTATCTTCTCTCTAATCTAAATTCATATAGGTTTTAGTATAAATTCTGGAATTTAGTTATGTATATGTGTGTGTATGAGATTCTAAAATATGATTCTTATATTTATATTAAGAGGATTGGAGCACGTTTATCATGAAGATTAAGCACAGATCTGGATCTTCAACAAATTGTATTTGTTCTTCCTTAGATCCGTAAGTGGAATATTGTGTCCTTAGGCATATTCTAATTTTTTAATAGATTAACATGTTGATAGCTATGCCTAAGAGGATTTGGAAATCGATAACATCAATACTAAAACCCCCAAATTCTCTAGTTTATATTTGCGCAAGAGTTTTCATATAATTTGGGTTTATGGGTTTGGATCTTAATATTGGATTGAGGATGAAAGGGGTGTTGTTATTAATTTTTCTACTTTGTGTAATTCACTTTTATGTAAACATTTGATCGTAAGCTAAAAGGTATTAATTTTGATTATTTCATGATTTGATTAGGTTTGGATCCTATTTTGAATCCAAACGTATTCATGCCTGAAATATATCAAATGTAATCATTTTTATGTGCAAACCACCAAAAAGGGGTGAATTAGATAAAGTGGAACTTATTAATATACATGTATATATTATATGTGTATGTTATACTCTATTCTTGATCCATTATTAAAATCATGCCAATAAGCCTAGGATGCAAGTTAAAATTTATATATGTTGTATTTTCCCTTCACTGTATATATTATTATGCTCTTATACCATCGTGCCTAAATTGTAGCGGTCAAGATATGGAAAATTTAACTTTTATACCTTAATTTAGACAAGATTGACAATTTGAATCTAGTTAGAACGTTCTCTTCTACCTACAAACATTAGCATCAATTAAGCGGTATAATTATTATATTAAAATTGCGTAATCAACGTAATTAACAAAATAATAGCGTGATAAATGCGATTAGGATAGAATTCGAATTTGAAATGCCCCCATCCTACATACATACATATATATATATATATTGATTGCTTGTGCGTATATAGAATGGCTTTATATATATTAATAGTGACAAACAGACACAAGGTTAGTTTCCATTTGTGGTGGAAGTCTACTTGGAACCGACCGACAAATCCATTAACTACAAGTAAGCCCAACTAATGTGAGAGGTCTGGGTGTCATGGGCCATTCAAACTTAGTACACTATGACACGAGGTTAAACCTACTTGTAGTAGAAATCTGCCCGGAACCGCCCGACATACCCAGCATCTATAGGTATATAGTTTAATGTGAGAAGTATAGTGTGTGTGTGTATATAACTATATATATATATGTCTATTGTGTGTGAAAATAGGTAGGTTTACTACACCTTGAGAAGGTCTTAATTGGTTGATTCTCTTCCTATCTAATTTGGATCTTAAGTGGTTAGGACTAGGATCCTCCGAAGGTTTACTCCTTGGAGAGGAACCAAAGTCGTGGGACTCACCCATATTAGATTCGAAGTAAGTCTTTGGGTCCTCCTTCTCTAAAAGTGATTAGGCATAAGCAATAACAGAGTAGGGTAGTTCAGGGGGGATGTCCACTTCCTTTATAGGCTTGTAAGGACCCAACTATGGACATAATCGGTATATAAAAGATATGTGGCCATTGCATGCTCACCAACTGTCTAAGGGAAGTCTTAAGCGACATAGATGTTCTACCGTAATATCAGTTAAGTAGTAACATTCTCAATACTACCTCTCATATTACAATTGAGAGTATATACTTAAGAACGTTAACGTAATAGGACGGCGTCTTAAGGGGCTAGGGTCTGCCTCAGGGCTATAAGAGATCATAAGAATCCACCTTTAATAGGGCCATAAATGACCAAGAATACCCACCTCATTGGGTCTTCACCCTAAAAACACCAATGGGCGATTGACTTGGATACCCGCCTCATTGGTTAGATACTTGGTGTTTGTATAAATGTTATGTGTTGCGTAGACGTACCTTAGCATATGTAATCTGCTAAAATTATAGGATATGGACATTAAGTTAACACCATATTTCAGTCATATAGAACTATATGTTTTGACCCCTCTCCTTAGCATATCCAATTGTTCAGTAGATGGGGTAAAAGTCATGGATGAAATCATGAGGGAAGCCAAAGACGAAGACAAAGTTTTCATGTTATTATTAGTAGTTATTTCTTTACTTCTTTTGGAAACATGTGAGAATGAGTTATTGATGTACACATGGAATATATGTAATATCGACTGTTATGTTGGAATTGTGTGATTTTTATATTAAGTAGTGCATCTTATTTCAGTATTATATTTTCTCTTTCCGCTGTGTGAGATTTCCATTCGAAGTATCTGTGTACATATTATCTATGCAAATGTAATCCTTACACGAAATAACGACCTATTTAGAATGGTTCTAAGTTTCGATGAGCCTTTTCTGAGTCGAAATTTAGGCCTATTCCGGGCTGGTTGTTACAGAAGTAAAGTGAAAATGGAAGAGGGGGTCTTGTATTTATAGGAAAATAAAGTTGCCTTGGATCACTGAGGTGTCGGCGTAGGATGGAAGGGAGAAAGCACACCATGAAGGCTTCATAGCATGACAACTCAAAACAAACACAAACCATGATAACTATTTTAAATGTAAACCCTTTGCTTAGGTCACGTGTAATTTATCTACACGTTTACTACTCGTACGATCACATACTGATTTCTATTTCTATAAAATTTGAAACCCTGCTTCAGATATGATTCCAAAGAAACTGATCTTGTCGAATTCCTTGTCCATTTATTCAAAAAGCGTTAGTTCGAGTTTAAATTATCGATCGGTTTAGATTTAATTTTCACCCGGTCACATACTAACACCGATTGGTGTGAAATTTGAAAACCTACCATATTTTTACGTTCTGGATCTGATAGAATTGGTTTCGTCAAAATTCGAAATTGTTTGCAAAATGTCTATTTTTCAGGCCATGTAAATATTATTAGAATATCGAATTTCAAATTGACTAAAAATTCTTGTATAAACTATTAAACTTGGACTTTAAAATTTTAAATTGGTTCCAAAATTTCAGGTCGTTACATCGAAAGTTCAGAAAAAAAACGAACAAAGAGAAGCATCCTATTGTAATTCCAAATTGTCTCTAGCCAACAAAAAGAAGAAGCGGGATGGGGCTAGTTCCTATTATGGAGTAGTACCTCATAGATTGATGATTTGCTACAATTAAAGATCCCGTGATCATTTATCTAGATATTCTTCCCAGCTTCATACTTGTCGAATTTGTAAGCAAGAGGGGCGTCTTCTATGTTAAGTCATAGAGCTTCAAGGAAACCAAACCATGGGAAAGTTATGATGGATGCTTCAGGTTGACCATCCCTGGCTTAAGGTACCCTCTTTCCTATATTTGGAAGCTCCCTTCTGTGATGTAACTACTTTATTTGACTTTTCTTCGATATGAGTGTGTCACACTCACTCGTGTTTAAATAATGGGTCTGTATTAATTCTTTTATGACCCCTTAAAGATTGTGATTCTAGTATAAGGACCGTAATATGTTGTATGTCTTGTAAAATTGCTGATATCGCCCTTTGTGATGTCTTTTTCCATGGAACCTGGCACAACTTTAATATCTTGATCTTATTGTAAGCCAGGGAATAGAATTGGCTTATGTGAATATGAGGCCAAATCCTGCAAGTTGAAAAGAGTTTACATCTTGTGTAGTCCTATATGAGTGATTAATGAATTTTCATAATTCAAATGTTGTTTGTGACAGTGAAGTACTTTTGATGGTACTTTTCAATGTCTTATGTGGGAAAATTTCAATTGTGTTTGAGTTCGTTTGGGGTTGATCACCTAAGTGGGTGACTGAGTTTTGTAATGATTTATTCCTGTTGTTTGACTTGGTAGTCATCCACCCACTAAGATATCTATTAAGGGGAACTTGAAGTCTTCCTCCTAAGATGTTGGCGATTGCTTTGATATTTGAGTCTCCCGCTTTATTGTTTAATGGCGATACTCATCTTAAGTTTTGGGTTCGTATACTCAATGCTTAAGGCCTCAATCTAAATCTTATCTAATGTGTTCATCTTGTGAGTCCGAATCCCATGGGAAAGAGTTAATAACCAATATGACAAATCGTGTCTTATATCGGCATGATAGGTGTGAATGTATATGTATGTGCATGCATGCATATATATATATATATATATATATATATATGTGTGTGTGTGTGTGTGTGTGTGTGTATCAAAATGCGCAGTGAAAACAAATAACTAGTTTCAGTCAAACATGAGATTAGAAATTATGCATGGGAAAATTAAAGGGTATAAATAAATGGTTGATAAATTGTGATAAATTCATAATTGGGTTGCGTTTGTTTAAAATAAATAATTGTATTTGTGAAGATGAAATAAATGTAACCATGGAGGGTGAATTTGTGAATTATTGTGTTGATTTGTCCATTGAGTACTTTAAGGATTCTAGTCGATACGCCTAATCAATGTTATCGACAGGAATCTCTTAAATACCGATACGAGATATTTAAAAACAGTATTTTGGATATCTAGAAAAATATTTTTAATAAAAGCATTGTCAAGCCATTGGGTGAATTATGAAAAAAAAACAATAAACATGGCGAGACAATATTGATAGTATATTGATTTTGCCGCCAAATTATGGAGCAAAACATTATGTACTTAGTGGCTTAATATTATTTTAGAAAAAATAAAGTCGTAGTTCCAAGGTGAAATTGCAATCTTGGGAAGTAAAATTATAAATATGAGTGAAACTGTGTATAAAGAAATGATTTAAGGAGCAAATAACTGGAACATAAGCTGAAATTTAGAAATACATAGTCATGTTTAAGTTAAATGACATGTGCAACCATCATATTATTAAGAGCGAACAGGGAAACTAGTTAGGCTATTTTGATTTTGTAATCAAAATTTGTAGTCGTTTGACTGAATAGTTTGATATTACTTGATGGCGAGGCAGCATCATTAATTAAATTGGGAAAGACCACTCTACAATTATCAAATATATGCTATGCGGAAAATAAAGTGTATTGTGTTTAAACTCATTGTGCATTATTTGGTTTAAATGGTAAATTTTTTAGTAAACCGTGAAGTTGAGAACTGTGAACTATACTTCTCTAAAAGAGATAAACTTGTGAAGAGTTGCTTAAGAATTGAATATCTATATGCACATAGGTGTAAACATGAGGAAATTGCGAGGACATAATTTCTTTATAGGGGAAGTCTGTAATATCCCAGGCTTTCAGGTACCAAGATAATACAAATTATAGTGATCTGGCGAATCATTGTTGAGTTAAATAAGTGAACTTGATAATCATAAAAGTTGAATAAACTTTATGATTTGCGATAACTTGGGTAGGGAGAGGTTTGGGTTGCAAATAAAATACAAAAATGTATATATTTATTGAAAATAAATATTACATATTGATTATATAGCAGTTGCGTATTTATTTGTTTGAACAACCAGTTTTGGCATAAACAATGCGTTGGAAAATTTAATTGAGTTGTATAAGAATTTAAAAAGGAGAAATATTGACTAAGAATCAGTATTTGATTAGTAAACTAATTTTAATGTGGTTGCATATTTATTATGTTGAAATAATGTGTTTTGCATCAAATTAATATCTAGTTTTTAAGTTTGAATTAGGAAATGTAAAATAAGTGTTTTAGTAAAGAAGCAAATTTAATGTATGATGAAAGTAATGCTGATAATATTTCAAAAAGGATTTAACAAGTGCATGCGTTATTTCTAAAGAGGAATCATTGTTAATTTGTATGAAGTTGAGGTAAAAATGGTTAAAAGGGATTTAAAAATGTTGCAACACTTCTCAATTAAGTTAGTTTAATTAACACTAACCCTAATTGGACCATTAGTCAAGACTGAACGCAAGTTATCACCAAAAGAAATATTTGGAAACAAGTTTTGGTATGTATCTCTTTTCTTAGTAAAAGGAAAGCCTTCTTCCTCCTTTGGTTAATTTATGAAGAAAGAATATTTAGAAAATTTTCTTTCAAATTATTAAACCCACCGCAAATTTATATCAGAAAGGTGGAAATAAATTGCTAATCAAAATCTCTATATATACTCTTTACAAATTAGGAATTCAATTTCAGGAAGTTTCCTAAATTTGAGGATTTTTTCTTATTGTGGTTTCCACTTTTCCTGCATGTGTCTGTATTCCAATTTTTTTGGTTATTGAAACTTTTCCGAGCAAAAATAAAGTTCAAATCACTAACTTTTCCACTATGTTTACCATAATTCATTGCCAAGATCTAGATGAGTTGTTCAACTCACACTCTCTAGCTTAATCCAATGTTTGTGTTTAATCCATGCTTGTTTCTTTAAAATATGTAGTTTACAGTAACAATTTCTATTAATTTCTGAGTTGCAGTAAACTGATTCTGAATCTATGTTTGTTGTAACACCCCGTAATTTTATAACATATTAAGATGGTAAACTAAGGAATACTAAATTAAATATTCAGAATTAAGTAAAACGGACTGCGCCATTGCGTTCATCTCAGAATTCTGCTTAAGATAGACTTCGAGTTTGCGTAAAACGGACACCGTATGAAGAAGATATTTAGGTTTGAAATTTACACATATATAAGCTAATTATATATAAATTAAACATTCTAGAATTTCAAAACAATTCAAAATCACGCGGTGGAAGTAGGCGAGAAATTTCCCACTCTGGGTGTCGACTTAGTGGTCGACCCCATCATAAGGGTGTCGACACCCATGTCAACCCCTACACAGGGGTATCGACCCCCATAGCGACACCCCCGAGATCCAGGGCAGATTCCTTTTCGTGAACATGGACTGAATTCTTGGCTTTGTTCGTTGGCTGATGGCTATAAATAAGACCCTATACCCATTATTTTATTCACCTAAATCAATGGCGACGGTGAGATGCTGCTCCAACTCAGATTAAATTAGTCTTTTCTTCAGCAACGACGATTCATTAGTATTCAGAGATCGTTGATTCAACATCAACACGCTTCCCTCAGTTTTCTTAGATCCATTCTCTGTGAGTCTACGTTATTTTTAGATATGAATACTTAAAAGTTATTTTGATATGACTATGAATTGGATCTAAGCCTATGCCTATTTATCATGTCAGATCTGCCATCATTAATTCATTGTTTAGATCTCATTATGCCTGTTTATGATGTCTCTATTATGTTAGAATCAGTTCTATTATCACATTTTCATCAGATCTGTTCCTATATGCCTATCTCATCATTATGCCCAATTTTGTCACTATATGCTTATTAGTTGCTATGCCTATTTTTGCCATCATAGGTCAATCTTGTTATTATGTTTATTTCTATTCTCTTCCCTTCTTCTTTCCCCTTTTTATTTTATAGCCAGGCTACCTTCGTGCCTAGGCATACCGCTGAAATATGCGAATGCGTGAAATTGGGAATGAGGGGAAAACGTTGAAATTGGGGCATAATTTCTATTGGGAAATTTGGGCATAACTTGGATTGAAAACATGAATGTGGATTTGGGGCATAAACCAAAATTGTGATTAAAGACCTTAATTTGGGGCATATGTACATGATGAATATGACTAGGAAAAGGGGCATGAAAACCTATAATGAAATAGGGATAACTGCTAAATAGTGAAAATGCCTACATTTGTAGTAATCAGAAACTGTAACAGCACTTAGACACGAGGTTAGATAATACTTGTGGTAGAAGTCTGCCTGGACCCGACCGGGATATCCAGCGACCACAAGTGGTGAATCTAATGTGGGGGTCTAAGTGCATAAACACGTGACGGGCTAAAACATGAGGTTAAGCCCGACATGTGGAAGAAGACTGCTCGGACCCGACCGACATATCCAGCATCCACAATTTGTAGGCCTAATGTGGGAGGTATAGCGCATTATAACCATAAATGGATAAATGGTAATGAACTTGAATACTTAACCTGATTGAATCCATAGGGATTACATGAACATGTTAACTTGAGTAGGGGTTAAGTAAACTTGCTTAAAACAATGGGAGGGTTAAGTATATCTTGGGGTGGTGGGTAATATTTATATATATAGGCCCACAAACCTAACCTGTTGGGGTTATGCAATTTTATTACACTGGTATGGCTTAACCTATGGAAATCCTAGTAGTGGGGATGCAAGCATAGGGGGAGGCTTGTATCATCTTGTGTGTGGGACCCGTTTCAGCTAATCACCCATATATAGGTATCAAACGAGTACTCCGAACTTGGTCAGAGTCAGGGCATGCTTACTAGGCTGATTGTAAGAGATCCAAAAGAGGGGACGGTGTCTAACGGCGCATTCCATCGGGCTTATATGCGTGCATGGGTCCGCCTGTCCGGGAAAACAAGATGATGTGGCATTAACAGATATGGTTGTGCACATCTTGGAAATGAAGGGTTGCCACTTTAGGAAGCGATACATCCTACTGTGGGGCCAACACAGGGTATCTACGGAGTAGGGAGCCGATCGGTTGGGGTAGTAATTAGGGTACATCTAGACTCTGGTATGTTTAGGAGCCTTTTATTATCCTTAGGATTAACTCCGGTATGTTCAATTGGGCTACCTGTTATTGTATGGGGTTAAACCTCTCACTAGAAGAACGCCTAAGCCTACCATCTTATACTTGTTGGGGATCATCTGGTTCATATGATACTAGTATTGGTGCAGAGAAAGAAAAGTGTTAGGGAAGCGCTACTTATTCTATCATGTTACCTTGTCATACCAGCCTTATATGTTGTTATCTCTCTTATCTAGTTTATACGCCTGTCATGATACTTTTACTTATTTATGTGCTAAAAGTAACTGGTCGCCAGACTTTATGTCTAACCTATTTTGTTTCCTTTTCTTTCTCTTTTTCCCCCTAGGTTCTCAGGGTGGGAATACTCAAGCTTGATCGGGATTCTTATTTCCTTTTGCTTAGAGCTGCTTAGATGTATTGCTTGATTTCATACCTTCTCTACTATGGCTATGTTTTTGGGGATTATGCTTTTTTCATGTTTATTGTACTCTGATGATTTTAGTACAAGACAGAAATTTTAAGTTGATGTACTGGGTTTTATGTATTTCAGACTCATGATGTAACTATGTTTTAAACCACGATGTTTTCTGCTTAATAAAGTTTTAAATTCTACTGCTATTTTATATCTGTCTTGTAATGTTTTGTTTTTGTTTGCCTATAACGCTTCACGAAACTTAATGCATTCTCTTAAACGAGTGACATTGACGGACGTAGGGTGTCACACGTGGTATCAGAGATGAAGGTTACCAAATCGGATAAAAGATTTTGGAAATTGTTTTCAAAAAAGTTTTAAATAGAAAGCATTTTCAAAAGAAAAGTCTGTTTTGAAAACATATTCCCTAAAGCCATATGTAATATCTTTCGATTCTCTATTTGAATCCCTTCTTCCTTATCGTTTCAGCATGTCTGGGGAATCGAATATTCCCAAGGGAGTTCAAGTACCGAATTGGTTCCATAGGTATCTTGAGGCTATGGCACCAACCAGGAGCCAAGGAGACGTACCTCCCCCAGCTGCAGCCATTGTTCCTCCACCGTCTCGAGTAGATGATTTCTCTAAGAAGAAATGTCATGTTTGTAGACGTAGGGGTCATTTGACCAAAGATTGCAAAGCTCGAGGAAAGTGGAAATGTCATAGTTGTGGGCGCGTGGGTCATTTGATCAAGGATTACAAGAAAAGAAAGAATGTTTATTTCTAGTGTGGAGAGGTCGGACACTATTCTAAGTAGTGCCCGAAGATGCAAGGGCAGGATCTTTTGGAGGGAAGGTGTATGCTCTCATGGTCGTTGTACCGGATAGAGGTAGGAAGGTTTCTGTTAAAGGTTTGATTTCTCTTTCCAATTATGTGGTCAGAATTCTTTTTAATTCTGATGCTTCACATTCTTTTATATCTGATTCTGTGGTTCGGTCTCTACACCTTAATACTAGTATGGTTTTGGATCTCGTTGTTGTCTCAAACCCCATTGGTGGTACAGCTCATTTGTCTATGATTTGTCAGGGTTTGAGAATATATGTGTTAGGCGTCGAATTTGAATGCGATGCATATGTGCTTGGTTTCATGGTCTATGGTTTGATTCTAGGGATGGATTGGCTATCCATGTATGGTGCTATTCTGGATTGTGAGAGTAGGGTCGTTAGACTTTTGACTTGCTATGGGAGGACCCTCGAGATTTCTTGTGACCCTATGGGGTCTGTCATGCTTAGTTTCCTAGAGTCACTTGATGCATCTATCGATGATCTGCGATCTGTACCAGCAGTTTGTGAGTATCCTGATGTTTTTGAGGAGGTCCGGGGCTTACCTCCGAGGCGCAAGATCGATTTTCGTATATACTTGGCGGACAATGCAAAGACAGTTGCATTGCCTTTGCGCCACATGGCTCCAAGAGAAAGGAGGAAGCTTAGCAAGCAAGTAGGGGGCTACTTAAGAAAGGGTTTATTAGGCGAAGCATATATGAATGGGGTGCTCCGATGGTATTCGCAACTAAGGCGGATGGTTCTCTTCGCTTGTGTGTAGATTATAGTGAGTTGAATAAACTCACTAAAAAGAACAGGCACCCACTTCCGAGGATAGATGATCTGTTTGACCAGCTTGTTGGTGCATCTGTTTTCTCTCAGTTAGACTTGGCCATGGGGTTTCATCAGTTGAGGGTGGCCGAGGACAGTATAGATAATACCGCTTTTAGAACTCCAAATGGTTTCTTCGAGTGGCTCGTTATGCCTTTTGGGTTGACTAGTGCACCCGCCTATTTTTTTAATCTGATGAGTAGGGTGTTTCGGAAGTTTTTAAATAAGTTCGTTGTGGTCTTTGTTGACGATATCTTGATTTTCTCGAAGAGCGAGAAGAGCATGCCTTACATTTATGGGAGGTTTTGAAAACTCTCCGTGCGCATCAGCTTAAGGCGAAGTTCTCCAAATGTCATTTTTGGAGAAAGAAAGTAATATTTCTAGGGCATGTGGTCTCTAAATATGGGATAGCAGTAGATCCCGCAAAAGTAGTTGCAGTTCAAAATTGACAAATCCCAAAGAATGCAACAAAGGTGAGAATTTTTCTTGGATTAGCAGGCTATTATAGAAAGTTCATCAAGGACTTTGCAAAGATATCAGCCCCACTCACCAGGCTGACGAAGAAGAATCCGACATTTTCTTGGGATATAGATTGTGATGATTCTTTTCAGCGATTGAAGAGGGCTCTGAAAACAACCCCAGTCTTGACCTTGCCCGATGGGAACAAAGTGTTCACAGTATACACTGATGCATGTGGTACAGGGTTTGGTGCGGTTCTGATGCAAGAGGGGGAAGGTAGTGTGTTACGGCGGTAGACAGCTAAGAGTTCATGAGAAGAACTACCATACCCATGACTTAGAGCTAGTTTCCATAGTATTTGCACTTAAAATTTGGTGCCATTATCTACTTGGAGAGAAGTTTGAGTTGTATACCAATCATAAATCTCTCAAGTACCTGTTCTCACAGAAAGATCTCAATTTAAGGCAACAAAGAGGGATGGAGTTCCTAGCATCTTATGACTCTGAAATCGCCTATACCCCTGGCAAGGGTAATGTGGTGGTATACACACTGAGTAGGCAGAGGATGGCCTTAAGTCCTCTATTTATGGAGAGGAAAAGCTTGGAGTTTATATCGAATTTTTATTTTAGACCCTCCACCAAGTTTATATCTGGTTTATTGGCATCACTGGAGGTGCGACCTACTCATTTGGATCAGATAGGAACTTCACAGTGAGAGGATCCACAAATTTCTGAAATCTTGGATATGCTTAGTAGAGGGGAGCCTTCTAGTCACCTTAGAAGATATTCCATAGACGATAGAGTGTGGTTGCGACGAGATGGAAGGCTTTGTGTTCCCCGAGTTGGGAGTTTGATGAAGACAGTCCTTGAGGAAGCCCATCATTCTAAAATGACTATTCATCCAGGCAGTGATAAGATGTATAGAGATATGAAGAGAGTTTTTGGGCTGGGATGAAGAAAGATGTGGCGGAGTTTGTTTCTCAATGTTTGGTTTGCCAGCCAGTCAAAGCTGAGCAAAAGAAGCCCGGTGGTTTACTTCATCCTTTGGAAATCCCACAGTGGAAGTGGGAGAGTCTCTATGGATTTCATTGATGGTTTGCCTAGATCGAGGAAAGGGGAACACCAGCATTTGGGTTATAGTAGACTGACTTACTAAGAGCGCTCATTTCATTCCAGTTAAGAGTAAGAGGACGGCAACATGGTTGGCAGTAGTTTACGTTCGTGAGATAGTCCGTCTTCATGGAGTACCTTCCAGTATCGTAAATGATTGTGACCCCATTTTCACTAGTGAATTTTGGAGGAGCTTGCAAGAAGCATTAGGTACAAAGTTGTGTTTGAGCACCTCTTTTCACCCTCAGACCGATGGACATACGAAAAGCGTGAATAAAGTTCTTGAGGATCTTTTAAGGCTGTGTATCCTAGAATTCGGAGGGACTTGGCAAGAGCATCTTCCTTTAGTAGAGTTCTCCTACAACAACAGTTATCAAGCTAGATTTGGCATGGCACCCTTCGAAGTACTGTATGGACGACCCTGTAGATCACCGACTTATTGGTGGGAATCTAAAGAAAGACTTTTACTTGGATCAGACATGGTTAGAGAGACTTCCAAAAAGATTGATCTTATTAGACAGCGAATGAAGACAGCTCAGGATAGGCATAAGTCCTACGTAGACAAGAGAAGGACTGACATTGAATTTGAGGTGGGAGACATGGTTTTCATTAAGTATCACCATTAAGGAATGTGGTTCGCTTTGGATCTGTAGGGAAATTGGCACCAAGATTTGTAGGGCTCTTTTCTATAACAGAAAGGATTGGCCAAATGGCATATAGAGTAAAGCAACCAGAGAGACTATCCGGTGTTCATAATGTTTTCCACGTTTCTCATTTATGGAAGTGCTTGCATGATACCGCAGAAGTAGTTGAGCTGAGTATGCTTGGTGAAGTAGAGGTGGAACGAGAGGCGACAGTTAGACGAGTTCCTACCAGTATTCTTGGATCAGAGGTTAAGAAGCTACGCAACAGAGAAGTCAAGTTGATGAAAGTTCAGTGGGGAGATAACCAAGAGGATGCAACTTGGGAGACCGAAGAAAAGATTCGCGCTGCGTACCCTTTTCTTTTCAAGGATATGTTCTTAACTTCTTTTTCCAAAACTTTTATGCATACTTATTCCTATCATTTAAGTATATCTTATCGATCGAATCTTCGACCCTTAGGTAAGAATCCCATGAATGTAAACATGTGTTTGATACATGTTATGTTTGATGGATGCAAGTGGATGCAAGTGTTTGCTAGTGGTTGCTCGTGGATGCATACTCATACACATTAGGCACTAGATCGGCTCAATCACTCTCATAATGCATATGGATGTGTGCGCATTTTTCTTCTTTTTGATGGATGAAAGTGGGTGTATCATCGTATGGATGTTGCATTTGGATGAATGGTTGTGCACACATATAGAACTTATATGATATAATAGGATTATTTGCATACATGTTGGATTCATGGCACAAACATACCTTACATTAAGGAGGTCGACTGAATCAGTAGACCACCTGATCTTTCGCATTAGCATAGGGACATATACACACACCTTTGCATATGTTCATACAAGCATTAGAGAACTTTTTAAGGACAATTGTAACACCCCACCTCCGCTAGGGTCACTCGCAAAGGAATGCACTAGCTTTAGAGGGGCATTATTGGTAAACATGCACAGAAATATCACAAGACAGAACATATATAAATAGCGGAAGTAAAATCAAACTTCCATAACATGAATAAATAAGGTCTAAAGCCCTTTTACATAGGAGTACATCAAAACCTGTCTTGCAATAGTAAAGAAGCATAAAGACTTTTTAATAAATTATTCCTCAAGTAAAACAGTAAAGTAGCCATAGCCAAGAGAAGTCCAAGCCATCCATGATGACCTTCAAGCAGAAGAAGTCCGAACTAAACAGCATTGTTGCCTCCCTGAAACCTGGGGGGGGGGGGAACGGAAGAAAAGAGGCGAAACAAAACGGGTCAGTCAAAAAGACTGAGTAAGTCCTATCTACTTCCAGTATAAAAACAGGTAAAGGTAACATGACATGCATAAACTGAAAGTAAACATAAGGATAACTACAAGATAGATAAACCAGGATAGCCGGTCGAACTACTGTGGCAAAGTAAACTAAGGTATCATGATAAACTACGGTGTTATGATAAGTCAAAGTATCACATCGTCAGATTTCTAACGAGTACATTATCCCAAGGTATCTACCCCGTCTAACACCCCACGGTATCTATTATGTATATTCTTCCTAGTTCTAACATGTATATTTGCTCTGCACCTCTCGTACTAGTATCCCTACCCGCGTCATGTGTTAACCATGAATGTCCCTTGCTCAAAGTCGTGTAATGGTCCATGTCAACCTAATATATCGCATATATAGGTTACTCAAATCATATGTTTCTTTCCATGTATACAAGTTCAGTCCTTTGCCGTACCTCGTACGGGCTTCCTCATGTCGTAGTTTCCCTGAAATCATTTGGATTGTCACCCTTGTTCTAGCTGGGCTCTTCCATATGAATCATCGTTTGAACTACTAGGACTTACGCCACCTAGCACCACTAGGGATTACGCTTGCCTATTGCACGCTTTCGTATTTCGGTTTGGGTCAAACCACCTAGGCCACTAGGGATTACGCTAACCCTCAACCGCGCCCTTTCTCCCACGCATTCATCGTGAACCGTTTTTCTATAACTGTATGCACATGTATCACATCGTGCCATCCGAGTCCTGTCCCAGGGCAAAACAAGAAATACAGGACTCGGTCGGGAGCTTTAGATTTATCTGCCGATGCAGATACTAAGGTCTGCTTTTCTACACATGGCTATGGTCCCACGAGACCCCTCCCTCAACTAGTGAAAGGCAACACAAGAGAAAATCTTGTATGAGAACTACACTCCGGCCAGCCCACATCCTACGGCCTACCTCACCCATAATTAGATAGCAATTATGGTTTGTTGGGTGTTCCCTGCCTTTCCGTACGTACACGCTTGACTCAAGATGGTAGATGATCGACGAACTTGCTATCTCGGGCACCTTATGTATTCGTCGACTCACTGCTATCCACCCCAGTCTTTAGGTCGCTCGCATAGCAACCAAGGCATATTCTTGGTTCTTCTACCGCAGACCTCAACCTTCCGTGAGCCTAGTATAATGACCTGGCAGCTCACAGAGGGATCCCAAAAATATCCTCACGTTCCCCGAAGCCGCTGCTTCGTTACCCAGTTCGTTGGAGCCTTTATCTAAATCAGATAGCCTGCTCCTTCACGCATACTTAAACGTTGACCTAACATATCGGGTTACTAATCTATCTAAGAAATGGTCCAAATTTCCTTGGCTAAGAATTATTACTTAGTTTCCCTTAACTAAGGTTTACCACTTAGCCTTATTTCCATAATCCTTGTTAACTATGGTTATTTACCTAATCCTCCGAATTAGGGTTTATCTAATGGGTTAAGTGTCACTTAAGTTCATAACTTAGCCCGTCTACAAACCATGTCAAAATTGGCTAAGTATCCAAGTCCAAGACTTAACCCTACAAACCATGTGTCAAGTTGGCTAAGTATATTAAGCAATCCATAACTCAACCTCGTCTAATTATCATTTTAGATTGGTTAATTATATAAATTAACTCGACCTTGTCAAATTACCGAGTCAAATCGGTCAAGCGTATTCAAGTGATTCGTGACTTAGCCTTATCATGTTTTCACGTTAGATTGGTTAAGTATAGGTCACTTAACCACATCCAATTAACAAGTTAGATTGGTTAAGTTTAGGTCACTTAACCACATCAAAACTTTATGTATAATTGGTTAAGTATAAGTTGCTTAACCCCATTAAATTATCACGTTAAGTTGGTTAAGTATTGGTTACTTAACCTCATTGAATTACCAAGTTTAAATTGGTTAAGTGTTTAACTTAACCCCATCGAATTACCGTGTTTAGATTAGTTAAGTGTGGCTTACTTAACCCCATCTAATTACTGTGTTTAGATTAGTTAAGTGTGGCTTACTTAACCCCATCTAATTACCGTGGTTAGGTTAGTTAGGTCTTAATTACTTAACCTCATCTAATTACCCAGTCGGATTAGTTAAGTGTAAATTACTTAACCCCATCTCCTAATCATCTTGCATGGTTAAGTGTCATTAAGGAAATCAGGCCCGGTCCCACTTAACTTACCCATTCGTGTCATATCGGTTAAGTGTCATTAGTCGAATTTACTTAACCTTATCATGTGGCATTAATTTAATTAATGCACTCTTAACCTCTCACATTAGACCTTGTTATGGTTACTAGTTAAGCCGGGCGGGTCCGGGTAGATTTACACCACAACCTAGTCTAACCTCGGGTCTTAAGCGCGACATGACCAACTTCTCACATTGGGTCCTATTGTTTGCAACTACTAGTTAGGCCGGTCGGTTCCGGGTAGTTTTACGTTGCAAACTCAACCCAACCTCGAGTTGGCCACACTTATATTATCTAAGTTCATCATGTTTCCAAAACATGTTACAAGTTTTCAAGCATTTGGGTAGACCTAACTTAATAGGTAAATTCCCAAAGGGTAGACCTAACTTAATAGGTAAATTCCCAAGCTCATGTTTTTATGCATACTTACATGTCAACTTCCATGTCATCTTTCAAGTCATATTTTCAAGTATAAACGCATGTTCATGTTTATCTAACTACCCAAAATCGTGTTTTCCCAACGCAAGCAAAGCGAGTCAACATAGTAAGGATACTATATCACATATTGGTCTCAAAACATGCATGATGCCAAAAAGGGCTTGGCTTCCACATGCATAACATCATAATGGGATTGGCCATAAACATGCATAGTGTCATAAGGTAATTTGGCCACATACATGCATACTATCAAAAAGGGGTTTGGCCATAAACATGCACAACTTAAGAGAGGGGATTGGCCACGAGCATGCATAATCTCATAAAGGATTTGGCCACAAACTCGCATGTTACCATAAGGGGTTTGGGTCCATAAACATGCAAAAGTCCCAAAATCTTATCTTAGCCAATGTTTCACACATAAAGTGGTTCCTAAAGGTTCATGCTAGCATTTCATGCATAAAGATCCAAACTTGCAAGTTAAACTAGGTTATGCATAGCATGAGAGGCATGATTAAGTCACTCACATGGCCTACAATCATAAACATGAACACAAGAGGCAAGGTAAGGTTCATATAGGTTCGCATAATCATGTTTAGCCTCATTATATCCCATGTCAACATTAAAAATACCGTTTCGATCCAAAAGTAGCTAGAACTTACATAGTTAGGCCTAGGGAAAGGAGCATGAATCATCTTGGCTAAGAAAGGTGCCTCCTTTGTAGAAGAATCGCCATGGAACTCGCATAGAAATGTTGATTCGGCCTTGATTTGGTGTAGCAAGCTTACACCTTTTGATTTGAACTTGATTTGAGTGCATAGGCTCTAGGGATTGGAGATGGAGGCCATGATCAAGATTGATTTTGGCAGCACTTAGTTGCTAGGTTTGATTTTTAGGGATTTAGGTTAGGTTTAGGGTCTTTTTATAGAGATTAGGATAGTTTTAGGCCCTAGGATTAGATCTAGGATTAATCTAGGCCACAGAAATCGTCACAGGCCCATCAGACCAGACCAAGACTGCATCCAGGTGCACCAGGCCACAAAACACGGAGTTGTGTTTTTGGACCCAATCGACACCCAAGTCGACAGCCCTGTCGACTTGGGGTCCAGGGGTGTCGACAGCCCTGTCGACCCCCCTGTCGACATGGGCTTTGGCGGGAAAATTCCCGCCTACCCCAAAACTTGAACTTCCTAGGTGATTTTCAAACTTGGAAACCCCGAAAACTTCGACGGACCATAACTTGGTCATACGGACTTCGATTCTCGAAAACTCGGACTCTATTTCGCGTATTTTTCCGAGACGAACGCAATGGCATAGCCCGTTTTACTTGATTCAGAATTTAAAATTAAATTCTGCCTTGATTCTCGTTTTAACATGTTATTGAAATACGGGTTGTTACAACAATGGATTCCTGCGGTTGGTGGATGAGTAAATGGATGATGGATGTTAGGATATACATTCTTCTTAACTTAAAGATTTTGGGGACGAAATCCTTTAAGTAGAGGGGAATGTAACACCCTGTAATTTTATAACACATTAAGATGATAAACTCCTTAATTAAATATTCAGAATTGAGTAAAACGGAGTGCACCATTTCGTTCGTCTCATAATTCTGCTTAAGATAGACTCTGAGTTTACGTAAAACGGACACCGTGTGAAGAAGATATTAAGGTTTGAAGTTTACACGTATATAAGCTAATTATATTTAAATTAAATATTCCATAATTTCAAAACAATTCAAAATCACGCGGTGGAAGTAGGCGGGAAATTTCCCGCTCTGGGTGTCGATCCCATCAAAGGGGTGTCGACACCCATGTCGGCCCCTACACAGGGGTGTCGACCCCATGTTGACAACCCCCAGATCCGGGGCAGATTCCTGTTTCTGAACGTGGACTGAATTCTTGACTTTGTTCGTTGGCTGGTGGCTATAAATAACGCCCTATACCCATTGTTTTATCCATCTAAATCAATGGCGACAGTGAGATGCTGCTCCAACCCAGATTAAATTAGCCTTTTCTTCAGCAACGACGATTCATACATATTCAGAGATCGCTGATTCAACATCAACACGCTTCCCCCAGTTTTCTTATATCCATTCTTTGTGAGTCTACGTTATTTTTAGATATGAATACTTAAAGTTATTTTGACATGACTATGAATTGGATCTAAGCCTATGCCTATTTATCATGTCAGATCTTCCATTATTTGTAGATCTAATTCATTGTTTAGATCACATCATGCCTGTTTATGATGTCCCTATTATGTTAGAATCAGTTCTATTATCGCATGTTCATCAGATCTATTCCTATATGCCGATCTTGTCATTATGCCCAATTTTGTCACTATATGCTTATTAGTTGTTATGCCTATTTCTGAGATTGTAAAGACCCGCATTCTACGTATCGGAGGATTGTAGGATATTTATTTTATTTTCATATGAAGTCGTATGGTCATGTAACTTTGGGGAACGACTATTGGGGTCATTTCCCGTATTCACGATTTTTGCCGAATTTTATATGTCCGTATTGCCCCTAGCGAACCTTGTTTCGCCTATAACTTTTGATTGTTAAGGAGTTTGACCTAAAACCACTTCCATTGGATTCGGATGATGGTTTACCTTTCCGTATAGTGGTCACATTTGTCAAACGGACTTACCGTTTGGAAGATATCGCTGGAATAATGTTTGGAAGGTGAAAAACTGCTTAAGCGGGCTTAATAGGGTAATTAGTGGATGGGCCCATAACCCATTTCGGGATTAGGTTATGTGGAGGCTGAAATGAGTTATGAAACCATCTCATTTCATTTTCTCAGCCACCACTTTCATTTCTTCAAATCTAGTAATGGCCTTCACCTTCTAAACTACCTCCTAATCACATTCTAATCCAATATTAAGCTAATCAACATCAAATCAAGGCAAATTAACATCAAATTGGAGGTAGAGCTACTGTGTTGCATTGGGATTCGAACCAAATCAGAGATACTTTCAGATCTGAGATTAATTTATGGCTAAGGTGAGTGATTTGCACTTTTATTCACTAATTACGACTAATTAGGGGTGATTAGTAATAATTAGCGAAATTATGACTCAAAAAAATATGTAAAAATATACAAAAATTCTAAAATATTATTTTATGTTATTGTTTAAAAATTGGCTTAATTTGTGTTAAGTTTGTTAATCCTATAGTTAAACATGGTTAAGGGGATTAACGGGAAAATCATGCTTTTTGGGTATGTTTGATCTAAATAACCTATGTGCTTAATCTTTTGACCTTGTTGATTGATCCTATATGTTGCTACTACTGTTTGGAATGTTTTATGATTGATTAGTAAAGTTAAAATGGTTGAAAACGCCGTCGTATGGCGAGAATGGACGAAAAATAGCTTGTTGGAAATACTACAGAGATCCAGTACGGATCGGATAGGGGGATCAGATCGGCTACCCGAACCGAACCGGAACTTGGCATCTTCAAAAGTGTGTAAACGCAAGGACAACAAGGAAGGCCCAGCTCAGATCGAATTGGAAGGAAGCCGAAGTTGGATCAAGCTAGAGTAGAGCGAGCTGAAGCTTGACATGGGATCGGGTCGGATCAACTGGAGGAAAAGAAGACCGAACCCAACCCAACCCAGGCTGGAGCACCATCCGAATCGAACCGATACTGGAACACCGAACTGAGGCTGGAGCACCATCCGAACTGAACGAAAGGGGGATGACTAAACCGAACAGACTTGAAGTGGAGCATAGTATCCGAACAGGAAGCCTGGGGATGATGCATTCGAACCGAACCAAGGGAAGAAGATCGAATCGAACTGAATTGAGCTTCCATTACTTCTATGCGACGACTCTTCTAAAGACCAACTCCAATTCGACCAAAACCCGAGATGTAAAGGAAGTCTAAGTGGGAAGTTACAACTCAGGATCCAGATGGGAACCGACGAGTTAACTTCCAAAGTTGGGCTTTGCTGCGGCACGTGTGCAAAGGAGTTATCGATATCCATAACTTTGGTGCACCACTGAGAGATAGATTATGGGCTATGGATCAGTGCAATGGAGTCGCCAAGACTCCAAAGGGAAAAGTGATCGTAGCATGGCTATGAGCCAGTGTAGTGGAGTCATCATGACTCCAAAGGGGAAAATTGGACATAGCAAAGGATTGGTGGCTATGGATCAATGCAATGGGGTCATTATGACTCCCAAGGGCAAAGTGATCGTAGCAAAGGATTGGATGATCAAAGTGGTGGATATCATATACTTTACACACTGAGTGAGAGATGTGAGGATGATTGCTATGTTTGATGTTTGTTATCACCATGTCATGTACACTCCCATTTTTACACTTTATGTTAGTGTTACCTTAGAGTACTATACATCTTGTTGTGCTAACTCTTTGGTTGCAGGTCTAGATTTAGGTATGATTATTTATACATGTTATTGTTTATTTTGCTGCTATCGCTCATACCATACTTTTGTCTGACCCAGAGTTTTATGTCTCTTCTTATTACTCTAGGTGCTCCTAAATGGCACACTAGAGATATGTTAGGTGGTTATGCACGAGTAGCTGTCCGGAGACGAGCATGAGGCTTCCACGTACTATTTACATATATTCTCCCAGTGTTGTTGCTAGTCAATACTTTAGGCATTAGTAGTGTACCTTTTCTGTTTGCTTCAGAGACAGTATTTTGATGTTGTAATAATGATGGTTTGGATCATAAGCTGTATTTTGGATTCTGCTACTCTGATGGACATGGTTTAGTTTTCAGCTTATGCATTGTCTCGCCTGTTTTATGTCAAGTTATGTTATTATTATATTTTATTCCATGCGATGTGAGATATACTACAGGTTCTTTGGTGATTCATAGTTTCAAACCCTTTTCCTTTGACGACTGTTCCGTGATAGTCGGGCATTAGCACAACGCATTTCGGGGAAATGTCAGCTGGTCCGGGGTGGGCTATCACAGATATCATAGGTCAATCTTGTTATTATGTTTATTTCTGTTCTCTTACCTTCTTTTCCCTTTTTATTTTATAGCCAGGCTACTTTCGAGCCTAGGCATACTGTTGAAATATGCGAACACGTGAAATTGGGAACGAGGGAAAAACGTTGAAATTGGGGGCATAACTTGTATTGGGAAATTTGGGAATAACTTGGATTGAAAACAAGAATGTGGATTTGGGGCATAAACCAAAATTATGATTAAAGACTTTAATTTGGGGCATATGGTACATGATGAATTTGACTTGGAAAAAGGGCATGAAAACCTATAATGAAATAGGGATAATTATTAAATAGTGGAAAAGCCTAGAATTACAATAATTAGAAACTGTAACCACGCTTAGACACGAGGTTAGATTACACTTGTGGTAGAAGTCTACCCGGACCCGACAGACATATCCAGCGACCATAAGTGGTGAATCTAATGTGAGGGGTCTAAGTGCATAAACACGTGACAGGCTAAGACACGAGGTTAAATCCGACTTGTGTAAGAAGGCTGTCCGGACCTGACCGACATATCCAGCATCCACAAGTTGTAAGCTTAATGTGGGAGGTCTAGTGCATTATAACCATAAATGGATAAATGGTAATGAACTTGAATACTTAACCTGGTTGAATCCATAAGGATTACATGAATATGTTAACTTGAGTAGGGGTTAAGTAAATTTGCTTAAAACAGTGGGAGGGTTAAGTATATCTTGGGGTGGTGTGTAATATTTATATATATAGGCCCACAAACTTAACCTGTTGGGGTTATGCAATTTTATTACACTTATATGGCATAACCTATGGAAATCCTAGTATTGGGGATGCAAGCATGGGGGAAGCTTGTATCATCTTGTGTGTGGGACCCGTTTCAATCAGTAACCCATATATAAGTATCAAACAAGTATTCCGAACTAGGTCGGAGTTGGGGCACGCTTACCAGACTGATTGTAAAAGATCCAAAAGAGGGGACTGTGTCTGACGGCGTGTTCCATCGGGATCATGTGCGTGCATGGGTCCGCCTGTCCGGGAAAATAAGACAATGTGGCATCGATAGATATGGTTGTGCACATCCTAAAAATGAAGGGTCGCCACTTTAGGAAGTGATACATCCTACTGTAAGGCCAGCACAGGGTATCTACGGAGTAGGGAGCCGATCGATTGGGGTAGTAATTAGGGTACATCTAGACTCTGGTATGTTTAGGAGCCCATTATTATCCTTAGAGGTAACTCCGGTATGTTCAGTTGGGCTGCCTGTTATTGTATGGGGTTAAACCTCTCACTAGAAGTATGCTTAATTCTACAATCTTATACTTGTTGGGGATCATCTTGTTCATATGATACTATTATTGGTGCAGAGAAAAAAAGTTTTAGGGAAGCGCTACTTATTCTATCATGTTTATCCTGTTACCTTGTCATACCTGCCTTATATGTTGTTATCTCTCTTATCCAGTTTATATGTCTATCATGATACTTTTACTTATTTATATGCTAAAAGTAACTGGACTCGCCAGACTTTATGTCTGACCTATTTTGTTTCCTCTTCTTTCTCTTCCGTTTCCTCCCAGGTTCTCAAGATGGGAATACTCAAGCTTGATCAGGATTTTTCTTTCCTTCTGCTTGGAGCTGCTTAGATATATTGCTTGATTTCATACCTTCTCTACTATGGCTATGTTTTTGGGGATTATGCTCTTTTCATGTTTATTGTACTCTGATGATTTTAGTACAAGACAGAAATTTTAAGTTAATGTACTGGGTTTTATGTATTTCGGACTCATGATATAACTATGTTTTGAATCACGATGTTTTCTACTTAATAAAGTTTTAAATTCCGCTGCTATTTTATATGTGTCTTGTAATGTTTCTATTGTTATTTACCTTAGGCAGAATTATAGACGTGTTTTCTAACATAAGCTTTTTTTGGTCACAAATGGCACAATTAATTCCCATGGTTAAACCACACACTGCATATAAGGCAGCAAACCCTGCTACTGCACTAGCATGCAACAGCTCATTAGGACTTTTTCATATATCATACACCAACAAAAAAAGCAATAATAATAATTTAAGGCTGCAGCAATGCTAACAGCAGGATCAAATATCTGTATTAAAGGTTTTATTTTCTTTCAATATGTCTGTTTCTGTTTTCATGATAATAACAATACTTTAACAAAAATACAATTGCGGAAACAATACTTTTGAAGAAAATTTGTATAGTTTTTAAGAAACACAGTGATATAACTCATCACACCATGTTCCAGCATATCGTCGGTAGATATATAGTTTTGAAGAAACATAGCGGCATATATATATATATATATATATATATATATATAATATACATATATATGGTTTGAGATATTTTATATATTTTCATCTACCAGAAAATGGGTAATGTGCTAGTACATAATAGAATCAATGGTACAGACATTTTGAAGTCACTATGTTTTTAATGTATCTACCAGAAAACAGTCTCATGCTCGTTTTTAGTGTGTATTCAAGGTTTACCTGGTTCTTTAGAAGCATGCAGACCAACCCATCTAATTCTAAAATTTTGTTCTACAGGCTGACTGTCTCTTTATCCTTTACGTGTGAACGTATTGCCTTTGTGTAAGTTATACCCCTTCCCATGGCTCTCAATCGTCCGGGTTTGTCTTGTCCCAACACTTGTGCAAGCGCGTCTTCTTTGTAGTTAGATGTTGAGCCAGAATTTGAATAATTCTCGATTTGTTTAATTTTTTCCTACACACGTTGTAACATATGCATATTATACACGATTGAAATGTCAAAATAGTAAACAAATTGTTGTCTAATAAAATATCAAAGTACTTACGATAGCATTTGCAGCAGTTGCATTTACTGGTTCACCATTTTTTCGAGTGTTAGATTTGATCCAAACTTTAGATCAAGAGACTGAAAATGGATGAGGGCTCGTATTTTTCTATATTTAACGAATATTTATTACAACATGGAACATTAACTAACTAGTTAATAAATATTGTAGTAAATAAATTGGCAGTTCTTACCAAATCATGAGCTACTCGAGCCATTCCTTTACGGCTACATGTGTGTGATATTTGATTCTTTCTAATAGCCTTGAATTTCTTACTCAATTTCTAAAAATAAAAAATTCATTAATTATGTTCGTTCACTAATTCAAACTTCACAACTTTTAGCCAATCTGACAATAAATAAACATTTTTATTTGAAGAATTAGGTAAAATACCTTAAACTCTAAACTTGTTTTGGACTTGACAAACTTCTTCCACTCATTCATGCTTAGGTTGTCAGGTTTCATCCGAATTCTTTCTTTTTCATTCTTTGCGTCCGCTATTTTGCGAACTGATCTAGCTTTTGAACCTCTAAAAATGCATCCCATTTGCTGAAATATGCTCGCTTTTTACCATTCCTCATCGAAACTAGCCTACAATATAACAAATATTATTACATTTAATCTTCTACATTATAATAATTTCAATCAATATGATCCCTGAATATTAATCTCGATCTATGTAAATAAATCAGAATAACCCCTTTCATGTGCAGTAAACAATAATAGGTCACTACAACCTCATAAATTGATGTTCCCTTCCTGCACATACCATCACTCGTTACCGCAAAAATACCCACCAGCTAATAACAAAAATAAATTTCATTTTGATAAAGCATTATAGTCACATCATCAACACAAATACAATAGCTAGGCACAGGAGCGGTCCTGTGCTTTATACCTAAAAGCCAAATTGCAAAAACAATGCCTTTTTAACATATCCAGAATCTTGTTGGCATATCTCTAAATACCATAAAAGTAACATCAAATTATATTAAATATTAATAATTATTAAAATAATAAAAACAATCAAATTATAAATGTCTAATCTATTGGTTATAATTTATCAAAAATATTTCCAAATTCGATAACATAAGTATTCATAATATAAGTTTTGATTTGAAAAAAAAAAGCTATATCGCTTAATAATGTAAAAAAGGTGAAAATCAATTCAAAGATCAAAACTGGAAAAAAAATGTAGGTAATAAGAACGAATCATGTTTTGAATCATATGAATAACGATATTGAAATAAAATGATGAAAATAAAATATTTACTGCGTAAGAGCATATCAACTGTATTATGGGAGAAAACACAGTCCTTATACATTAACCACTCACTAGTGATGCTTAACATAAAAAGCGAGGTGATGGAAAAACTAACAACACTGACTAGAAAAATCGCTTGGTTACATTATTGGATGTATTCCTTCCTTGTCCTATGGTGCAGAATCATTAGTTGAGTTGAAAACAAAATTAAGAAAGTTTCATCTAGTCACTTGATATTTGAGAATGAATATTAATAAATTTATCAAACATATCAAATTAAATTGGAACAGTTTATTAGTGAATCATATGATTTAGGAGCTTATCATTGTAAGAACCAAAATAAATTTCCTGTCAAGTGCAATGATAAATATAATGTGCGTGCATGGATTGGTTATGAAACAGGTTTGTTGGAACGCGGGATAGTTAAATGCTGTGTTGTTCGAACGAAGCTTTGAGAATGAATGTAAAAGTTGTAAGATGTGTTTTGGACATGATTCATTGTATATTTCATTCATTTAGTTAAACAAACAAATGAACAATTGAGTTTGATCTTTATTAACCAAAACACGAGCAAAATTATTCAGAAAATTGCATGACATATCAGATTCTCACACTATGAATCTGGAATATTTTATTTCAAATATGACTATGACAGAAAATAATGCACAAGAACAAGAATAATTTTCCCATTAACGTAATGGGTGGGTGAAAGTTAGATATGATGACAAGCAACAAGTATTATATTAATAAACCTTATTTGAGATTAACATGTAAAAACTAACAGAGAGGTTGGTTCAAGAACAGGTTATTGGAAGGTCCGTCTTCCCTAAAGCTATCGGAGAACTACACGGTCATTCTGGAATAGCTAGATTAATGCTATTTTACACAAGAGGGATGTTCGGGTTAGTCGATCACAGCAATGGAACTGGAGTAGCTAATGTTGGATTGATCTATTTCAATGATAGATTGCTTGCTATGTCAGAAAATGATTTGCCATATCAAGTAAGAATCATGAGTTCAAGCGATTTGGAAACTGTAGGGAGGTATGGTTTTAATGGAGAGCTCAATTTAGCTATGATTGCTCATCCTAAACTAGACCCTATTACCAAAGAAATGTTTGCACTTAGCTACGATGTTATTCAAAAGCCTTGCTTGAAGTACTTCAGATTCTTACCCAATAGGGAGAAATCCGAAGACGTTGAGATTGAATTAGAGCAACCTACGATGATGCATGACTTTGCTATAACAGAGAATTTCGTTATAGTGCCAGATAACCAGGTGGTGTTTAAGTTGCAGGAGATGATTAGAGGAGGATCTCCAGTTGTTTACGATAAAGAGAAGGTTTCAAGGTTCAGACTTTTACAAAAATACACTAAAAATGCAAGTGAAATGATGTGGACAGAAGTACCTTACTTCTTATGCTTACATTTAGTTCAATTTGACAGTATTAAAAGAGAGGAGGAACTTGAAATATAAAATGCATTTTTTTCATATATATTTTAACTAAATTTGGAAAAAAAGTAAGACATATACCTGAATACAACCCTACAAAACAACTTGTAATGTGTCACTTAGATCTTTTCACCTATCAAGTGTAACCGGAACATGTTCCCTTACTAGAGGACCTAAATATGCAGAAAGCTTGATAGATCCATCTCCTATTGGTTTGCCATTCACATCAAATTTGACTTCAATATGACTTCAATATGACTCAATGGATATACTGGAAGCCTTTTCACTTTAGTTGGACCTCTACGTTTGCGCTTCATAACAGGATTTGCGGTGGCATCTCGAGTAATTCTCCCATTCATGTCAACCTCAAAATCTTCTTCAACTTGCATTGTATCTTGGTCAACTGTTTCAGCTTTGTCTTGATTTTGATCATCATTCTTCTCCGTGTTTCCAACTTCTTGCGAGTTATCTTCAATACTTAAGTCGCTGTCGACCCTACTGTCTTTGTGCTTTGCATTAGCTTTGGATGTGGTGGATTATCCATTAGTTTTAGCCATTTTAGAGCAACCGACTTCTTTTTACCCATTTACTGCATATAACAGAAAAAATTGGATGTTAACAAAAGCATAGAATTGTTTAGATAAGCAGTGCAAGTATCAACAAAAGCATGAAGCATAGACTTCAATATGTATGATACAGCATGTTACATCAATGTTAGTTAAGAATAAAATTATTCAACATAAACTGTTGTCACTTTTCGTACATCCCATATAGGAGGTTCATTGTATTACCATATATATTTAGGTGAAAATAAATTAGATAATAGTTTCTTGCCTCAATCTATGACTTCATGTCCTTCGCATATTCAACCTTTTGCTAATTGCATGCTCCATTTTCTTGATTTGCCCTATTTAGGCTAACTGCATACCCCCTTTTACCTACTTACCTTATTTACACCTATCAAAACCACACCATTTTCTTTTTAGCCTAATAATTCAATAAACTATTTAAATGAAAAGAAATGAAAGTAAATGCCATTATTGAGAACTAATAAACCACACGATATTTTTACGTAGCCTCCATTTCCCAACATATCGTGTAATGCATCCAAATTTGTATATATGGTACAATGTATAATATAATAATGAATTATAGAAACAACTGTGTTGGTTAATAATGAATCTATGGTCCAACAAAACATCAAAATAATTGCTTTCTCTAATATTAGAAGATTGAATAAAGACTACAATGCTAAAATTAAATTAAATAATGACCCACATAGATTAAACCACTATTTACTTATGGTGTTAAAATTAAACAAAAGAATTATGGTGTTATTATATATATAATTAAATACAAGTCGACTAAGTATATGCAAAATTATGTTAACGTGGTTTCTATGATATTAAGGAGGGAGAAAAAAATCTAAACATTAGTTGCGATCAAAATTCATCATATTATGAAAAACCGAATCATGGTTTTGTTATACTCAAAATTCCAAACCAATAAACTCTATAGATAATAAAAACTGAAAAAAGGAATTTATGTGTAGGGGAATTGTAATTCAGCCTAACATTTGTAAAGGTGGAAATCTCCCTTTCAATTTTTATTATCAAAGGACACTTATTTGCCTTTAACAATTATTAAATATGGGTACTGAAATAGCATCAACTAACTCAACAATAAAGTAACCAAGAGCACTCAAAGCAAAGTAATCTATTGACAAGGCAGCCAATGCTAAATTTTCATTCGTTTCTAATAGTTAATAGGAAAATGGATATAAAAACTAATTCAAGCATAATCAATGATGGTTTCTAAAACTTTTCACCAATAATCCTTCACAATCTTTCCTAACATAGCTGGCATCCTCCACATAATCCACATCTATCATGTTTTCTTCGCAATCTTGAATAGCATAGCTTGTGTCTTCAATATAATCATCTGTCTCCAATTCATGAAAACCTCTTGGTGGTGCCTTCATTACAACATACCTATTCGAAGAATCATTCTCTCTTAAATAAAAAATTGTTTCGCTTGAGATACAAGAATATACGGATCCCTCGAAAATGAAGTTTGATTTTGATGCAAATTAACAGGAGTAAATCCATCTTCAACCTTCACCCCGTTTCCAATGTTTGCCTAATGACACTTAAAAATTGGAACATAAAATTTGTTATAGTCTAACAAGATTATGTCTGTCAAAATCCCATAGTACGTGACCACATCAACTACTTGAGAGACATCTTTCGCACTTGCTCTACACATGGTAGTAGCATCATATGTCACTCCAGAATTCTGAGTTTCTCTCTCAACATCTTTCATATGAAAACAGAAACCATTAATTATATATCCTCTGCAAGACAAAGCATTACTACTTGGACCATATGCAATCCATTTTAACAATTCATCGTGTTCACTTGAGTTAATAGATATCTGGAAAAAAAACTAATCAATTCAATATAGATTCAAAAATATTATTTTCAAACCTATAAACAAAATTTAAAAGAGTTGATTGGCCTTCTTTTTAATCCAATCTGCAAAGTTTTTTGTGTTAGCTTTCCATAGCAATGTACCATTTCTTTCCGTGCGTCTGTCCGACCTTTGTAACTCTTCCAAATGCATACTACCATAATATAAAAGATACGAAGTTACAATTATAATTACACATATTACGACAATAAATAAGAAAACAATATGTGCTTACTCTAAAAATGGCTCAGTTATAGACATATTCTTTAGCACAGCAAGGTGAGCAACTTCCTTCTCATTAGTTGTCAATGTTGTTGTGTTGAATGTTGATATCGGACGCCCTTCGAGTATTGCATCATCAGTTTCATAATCTCTATTTCTACCTTCTTTCTCCTCAAATTATGATGATTTCTTTAGAAATTCGCCAAAGAATCTTACAGATTCTTCTGCGAGATAGTTTTCTGTAATGCATCCTTTGGGACGTGCATAGTTCCTAACATATTCTTTAAGTGTTTTCATATACCTTTCGAAGGGGTACGTCCAACGAAAATGAACTGGTCCACACAATCGAGCTTCCCTTCCAAGATGAACTGTTAGACGTATAATTATGTCAAAAAATGATGGTGGAAAACACCTTTAAAAATCACATAAAATTGTAACGATCTCATCATCGATTTGTTGCAACTTCGCTCTATCAAGAACACGTTGACATATTTTACTAAAATATAAACACAAACGAGTTATTACTTTCCTTGCCCTTTTTTGGAAGCAGTCCTCTCAATACAACCGATAACATTTGAAGCATTAAAACATGGTAATCATGCGACTTCAATCCACTAACTTTGCAATCCTCCAACGACACACATCTTTTGAAATTTGAGTAGTAACCATTAGGTCCTTCGAAGTCATACAATCTTTTGCAAAAAAAAATTCCAGAACTGGACATGGTATATGGAGCCGGTGGAAGATATGTTTTCTTCCCACTAGGTTGCGCATATAGAGCAGGTCGAATTTCCCAATCCTCTAAATCCTTTCTAGAATTAAGATCATTTTTTGATTTGCTATCATGCAACATTGTGCTAAGTAAACTTTCTCCCATGTTTTGCTCAATATGCATCAAGTCTAAATTGTGGCGGAGTGGAAGGTCCTACAAAAATCAACAATACAACCATTTAACATTATATAAGTTTATAATTTAATTATTGTGAATAAATTATAATTTGAACACTAACCTCCCAATAGGGTAAATCAAAGAAAATTGATTTTTTTTTCACTTTGGTAGCTCTATTTTTGCAGGATCATTTTAGTCTTATCTGTTGTCACTACACTTCCTCTTCCTACATGTTATATTTATAATTTGCCTCTTATTTAACTTCTTATTCTTTCTCTTCTTGGCCGCTTTTATTTCTTTATTTTTAGCTTTTCCAAAATCATTTGGAAAATCTTTCAAACTAACAGAAATATCCCTACCCGTAAGAATTCTTGGCTTGTTACCTTTCTCTATAGTGTTATCAAACCAAGTCTTTTGTTATCTTCGTGGATCTAAAAGAGGTAAGAATCTTCTATGTCCCATGTAGACATTTTTTTCTACTATAATTTAGCCATCTACGGTGAGTATTCACGCCACATAATGGACAATATTTTTTCCCTTTTACACAACATCCAGCAAGATTTCCATAAGTTGGAAAATCGTTTATAGTCCATAACAAGATTGCTTTTAAGTTTAAAAGTGTATTGCTAAATGCATCATAAATCTATACCCCGTTACTCCATAAATATTGCAAATCTTCTACCAAAAGAGCTAAATACACATCAATATCATTCTCAGGTTGTTTTGGACTAGGAATCAATAACGATAACATAATATTCTCCTTTTTCATACATAATATAGGTGGAAGATTATAAATCAGAAGCATCACTGGCCAGCAACTATACTTGGTACCCTTAATGTCAAATGGAGTAAAACCATCGGTAGCAAGACCAAGTCGAAAATTACGTGGATCATTTGAAAATGATTTCCATTTATCATCCACCATTCTCCATGTCAAAGAATCCACAAGATGATGCATTTTATCATCATTACTTTTATTACTAAAATGTCATCTTAAATCTTCTGCCATCTGTGAGGATCTAAACATTTTTCTTAATCTTGGAATAATTGAAAAATATCTCAATACTTTGACTGGAATACCTGGAGTTATCTCTTTCGTCCACTCATTTATCTTCTATCTCGAAGAACCGCGTTTCAGACATTTATTCAACTCATTGTACTCTTTCCTAAAAAGACAACAATCATTCTTGCATGCATGAATCTTCTCGAATCCCATGTCAAATACTTTGAGGAACTTCTTCAATTCATACAAAGTTTTTAGAAGGACATTATCTTTGGGTAATAACAATTGTTGCACATTTAGAAGCTTATCAAAACCAGTATCGAATAATCTAGTTTCACATTTAAGATTATACAATGCAGTGATAGAAGATAATTTTGTTTGATCTACGCAATCAGGGTATAGTGGAGTTTTTACATCTTCCAAATTTTTAAGAAAATCATCAACTCGCTTCTGTGCATCATCATTATTTTTATCATCGGAGAAAAAAGTATGATTGACAAACGCTTCATCTTCAAAGTGAATGGCTTGAAGTAGTTCATATGTGTCATCCACCTCCACTTTTTTAGTTACATTCATTTGCTCACCATGACTGTACCACTTACTGCACTTGTATACAGGATCCATTCCTCTTATAATCAAATGTTCAACAACAATATCACCATATTGATAGGTGAGATTTCGACAATCTAAGCAAGGACACTATTTTTTTTCCACGTTTCCTAAGTTTCTCTTTGCAGCATGCATAAAATTCCATGCTCCTTACTCGTATTCGCTACTAGTTCTATGATTAAAAAAAAGTTATCAACATAACAAATCAAGTTTTTATTTTAATTTCCAGGTTAAATTTTAAGCTAAAAATTGTATTGTTACGTGTGTAAATGCACACAATTTTTTCCCATCGCCTTATATGATACTGTAACAAGCAATTTTCTAAAGAAAACAAAAGTACAATTCAGTAAGTGTTAAATTTATATATATTTACGCATATACACATACTAACGTCCTAAAAACTATTTTTGAGTATCAAAGTGATATTTCATGGTAATAAAACAGAACTGAAAAATAATTGAACATCTCAACATTTTCACTTATCGTATTAGTAAGATGACATCTCAACATTCTCATTTATCATTCACTTTCATCTATTTCAAATAAATATCATGTTGATAATTTATAAATGAAGTTAGAGTTCATTCAAAAATATTGAATTCTTGAACCAAAAGAAAATGTAAAGATGCACATAATCTTAATTTTTAAAATAATTTTTACTTATCTTTTAAGAACTGTCATCAAGCTTTAGGGAAAAAAAGTTGAATACCAACGGAATGTTATTTTAAAAGAAAATTTTGTTTATAATTAGAAGAAAATGTCTTTTTTGAAAGGCAAGCAGACTACATAAAAGATGGACAAAACAAACAGACTTTCAACAAATATACTAACAAGTTAATTGCACATCAACCAATGTAGTGCGAATTAACATCAAACATTATACATTGGAATGCATCCTCAACAAGAATTTCAAAAACCATCATTCATTTACTCCAAATCCGATAACTCCAAAATCCATATGCAGATTAACAGCAACAAAATTGCATCGAGCCCATCAATGGAAGCCTTTGCCATACGCTTTCTCCTCTTTTACATCCCAACCACTACATCGAGCCTAATCCCAACCTCTATGTACAGCCCTACGTCTATCAAACCATCCTCCTCCCTTCTGTGCGCCAGACCGATCCCACTTTCCCCTGACCCCTCACCTCCTCCAGGTTCCCGTTTTTTCACCAGCCTCTCCACTGCCAAAATCCTATCCCTTTCTCATGAGCGAACCCAGTTATCGCTCTTTGCTAATAAATTGTAGCCTACATACTGGAAGATTTTTGATTCTTTTGTTTGTTATATCCTATTATCTTTATGCTTCGATTTAGCGGATTCAATAAAGATCGTGGTTATTAACTTTAAAAATTTCCCCCCAAATTTATCCTACAGTTCTTTTAAACCATTGTTGAATATTATGAATTAATTTGTTTATGTGTCACCGTCAAATAAACATTAGATGATTGTTCACAATCCGTATATACTAAAATTAACTATAATTCAGAATACCACATTGAACTGCAAATTATTGCTATATGCATCTCTTACCTTTAAGATAAAGATCTCAAGTCTCTTTACACATAACTTAAAATGAAAAATTAATCATAGGTAATTATTTCTTTATGTTTTTGTTTCTTATTAAATTCAGTTGACTTTCTTCCGTTCTGAAGTTGATAACTACATGGCATGACTCATTTCTTTGTATATTTTGCTTCTCATTTGGACAAACTTCTAAATTTATCATCATTATGAATTATCCCATGTTCTAGATAAGTTCGTTACAAATATTGAGTCTAGGAGCTGAAAAATCAGATTCTGATAAACTTAAGTTTTAAGAAAACTTTTCTCTTTTCGCTTTAATATTTTTGAATACAAAATTTATTCGGCACCACTTTTTGCTAATCACCTTTCACTTACTCTGTTCTGATTCTGACTTTAATCTTTCGTTTTGAATAATATACATGTAGTGCTTTCCTTTATAAATCAGTAAATACAAATTGGTAGTTAATCCATTTAATTATCGTATATTAATGTTCGTACATAGTTACTTCTAATTCAAACTGAAATCAAGCTAGATAGATGTGAATATTAATTAATTGTAGTTAACTGTATTCCATTATCCATTTGTTCTAATTCAAAATAAAAAACTAAATCTACTTATTATAATTTTATTCAACATTGCATATAACATTAAATGTTTATTCTTTCTAAGTTGGATCCTATTTTATGTTGATAAGTGCTAGATTTTCTTAACTTATCAGGTATAAATTGAAGTGCACTTAACGTCATTTATCCCACATTCTAAATTATGGCAAAAAATTCATCGATGGTGGTTTGTTATTTTACATGCTTTGTGAATACAAATGCCAAATTTTGACATTAGATTGCCATGTTAGAAAGTTTCTAAGCTTTTAAATAATCATAAATACTGACATGTGATTTGTATATATTTAAAATTAAGAAAATTGACCAAGATGCTTTACTGACATAGACGTTAAACCACATATAAAGAGTAACCATATAAAGAGTACTACTACCTATCATCTAATCAGGGTCAACGATGCCACATTCGAATCATAAAAATCACCACATTCGAATCAGGAAAATGTATACTAAAAGATAGCACAAAAACTAGTGGAAAGTCACCACACTTGAAACAGGAATATCCCACATGAACTGGCTATCATCGATCAATCTATACAACAGGTTCAACGATGCCATAACTCGAACTGAGCTTTTCTATAGATCATATTTTTGGTCAGCACTTTGAAGGAATGGAGGCTTCTACCAAATATGTAGAAATTATATTTATTTTCCTTTATCTGGTTTTCTTTATTTTTTTTCCTTTTTATGTTCAGATATGTTGATATTGTTTATAAATAGGTTTATTAAAAAAACAAAAAAAGTCAGATTTCTAATAATCCTAGAATACACACTTCATTAATAATGGAATTGAATTCAACTATGAATTAAACATGCTTTAAATACTAATTTTAACTCTATTATTTCATTCTTACAGTAAACGATTGCTTTAAAAAGATGGTATACAATCATAAATGGTTACTAATCAAGTAGCAAGTAAATGATTACTATTAAAAACTAATTTTAACATCATAAATCACTAAAACTGAAACTAACAAATAAATCAAGATTTGGTGCTTGAAGAATGATTCTAACATACTGAATGAACGATCATTGGTAAAGAAAAATGACTAAAATTGCGAAGGTTCAAAAATATATACCAAATGCTCGCGCTTAAAGAATTGTACTTCAGACCAAATCTCGCTCCTGGAAGGTGGTTGAACTTCGGACCAAATCGAGTTAAAGAATTGCTTTCGGACCAAATTGCGCTTCGCTTCGATTCAAGTCGCAAATTAGGTTGTTGAACTCTTGGAACTTCGAGAAAAACAGAATAATGGAGCTTCGTGAACTTGGGCAAGGATTGAGGTTAAAGAATGGATAGGTTAAGGTATAACGCGGCAGGAGAGGAGGACTAATATTAAAATAAGGCGAAAGGATGAAGATGATAATCTTGAGGAGAAGTGTAAAGAAAAGTGAAAATTTGGCGGCCTTAAAAAATGTTGAAGGGAAAACAAATCGTGGAACGAGATTCAAGTATGGTGGGATTAATATTATTGCGCACAGTCAATATAATTGCAATTTAATTTGTTGTCTTTTTAATTAAGTAAAGAATTAGCCATTTAACAATAGCAAGACAATTTTCAATGCAATCCTACTTGCTATTAATGTAATATTTTCTTGTAGTGAAATCACAATATTGACTAGTTTAGCGTCCTTCTGACTTACGATAGGAACAATATTTTTTTTTCTTTGCTTGATTTTGAAGAGTTGTTTGCAAAAGAGTTGGAACCAAGCTCTTTTGTGTTCTGACCTAGCTTCAAGCCTTTCTTCGTGTCAAGTATTTCTTTCATACGAATGAATTTGTCGGCTCTAGTATAAAAATCATTCAAGATTTCTCGGGACAAGCTCCCTTTGAAAATGGGTTGGTACGAATAATCCTGATTGCATAATTGTTACCTTTTCTATCCATCACCCCTTTTACTTTGAGTGACCCGGTATGAAATCTCTTTGGATAGCGGTCAAATAATTCTTCTAGTATCTGCTTTACACTAATTGGATCATAAATGTTAATTGCTGAGCCTTTTTGCACATGAAATTATGTGTTGAACACGATGGATAATTACTTCCAGGTTGTGATGAATGGGCCATGGTAATGCTTGCATCATTTGTTAGCTTCTTTATGAAGAGTTGTTCGGAAGATCCTACATCAAAGTGCTTTAGAAGCGTTATACAAATACATGTATATATCAAAGAAGTCAAGTTGCTCTTCGAGATCTGTAGTCCCATCATGTATGAGCTATGGAACTTTTATACCAGATAGAACTTTAGCCATCATTATCATCCTGGAGAAGGAGGTTCCCTGTAGCTTTTTGTCTTTCGGCGACATTAGGCTTTACTTCCTTCTTAATTGACCATCTTTCTTAATGCTTGGTCATTTCTTCACAAAACTGGATTCTTCAGTAGATTTGATGGAGAATTAATTTGGCTATTAAACTCTTGAGTGTCGTTGTTTTTTATTTTGCCTCATAGAGTTCTGCTTTAGAGGATCTTTGGGCCATGTCTGCTTCAATAAATATTCTAGTAGTATCAATTTGCATAGCCAAGTGTAATATTTCCAATTCACTGCTCGCTCCTTCCATTAGGTTTGAAGGTTCTCTAGTTTCTAATTTTGCTGAGTTGAAATTTGAAAGTGCGTTATCTTCTAGAGCGGATGATACATTGGAATCTCGTTTACCATTCCATCTCGATCTAACCATCTTTGATTGATTTTTGGAGTATCTAGTTATGATGAAATGAAAAATAAGGACGGAGGTTCAGACCCTCCTTCCAACGCCAAAAATAGTAACGATATTTTTTTTCAACACCGAGATATAGGGTTATGTGGTTATGGACCTAAGGTAATCTAGCCCTTTTAAGCTTGACTGAATTCACCGTTCCTTAGATATCAAGATCTTAAGTCTGAAGATTAGTTACTCTTCCTTCAAGAGGTGAATATCACTCCTAAGAGACTTAAGAATCAACATTTACCTTGGGATAGGGATTCAACAATCGTTACTAGTTTGAGCTAGAATATGCACAAAGGATAACTGAGCAATTACTTGGAAAATTGAATGGGGGAGTTTTGGCATCTAGAAGCACAATAATATACTTCACAATGTGTGGAATAGTAAAGAACACTACAGTTTATAGTGGTTCGATTTGGATTGAACCTACGTTCACTTTGTAGGCTTTGAGGATTTTATTTATGGTGGAAGCTGTTTGATTTCAAAATTAGGGTTTAGGCACTTAAAATAGTATACAAGATTTTGTAATAAGGGAAAGTCCCAAAAAATGTGACCCTTAGGGTCTTATTTATAGAGGATTCAGGCTCCTTTTAGCAACAATAAAATGGGAAGCTTTGGTTCCACACCATTCTCTGGTTTTCGGTGGCAACACTTTGTTTCGGTGTCGTGGTTTTAGTGTTGACCCGCTCTCTTGCCTTCTATTTTAGATGCCAGAGTTATAAATACTTCGGTACTTGTACTACATAAATACTTCTATGTTGATACTATATAAAGGCTTTAGTGCCAGCTTAGGTTTTTTTTTCTTCTCTTTTTATTTGGTTTTGCCTTCAACGATACTGACTTTTAATACTTAGTTCCACCTTTATTGTCCATACTAGTGAATGTCGACTTTGTGCTTTTGGTATCGACATCAAGTTATAGGTAACGATGGCTTTCTGTTGCTCCACCATATTTGTTTTCAGCACTTAACTTTCCTTCATGAGTTTAGTTCTGGCCTTGTGCCTTCTTCTTTAGTATCTGGGTAGCGATCTCACTTAGTATCTGGTATCACCTCCCACGATGCTAGTTATTTAGCATTTGGCATCATTCTTGTGGCTTTCATTATTAATATTGAACTCATGTCTCCACATTTAAATCTTTGGTCTCATGTCTCTTTCTTTATCGCTTTGGTATCGGCTTCGTCATATGATGCTCTTGCTATCTCGATATCGGTCCTGCGGCATACTTCAATTCACTTTTGGTGTCGACTTTTTGGGTGTCAGTTTTAGAACCTTGCTTCCTTGTTTCGGTGTCGGCTTTCTAGGTGTCAGTTTCATAACCTTGCTTCCTAGTTTCGGTGTCGACACCAAGCTGATTGCTGATTGTACTTTGGTTTCGACACCATGCCTTCATTTTCTACTTTTATTGCTATTTTGGTATCGTTACTGTGGTCATTCCCTTTGCTATCAGTGTCGGCTTTATTGGTTTCCCGTGAACCATTTGCTATTGGTATTAGCTTTGATATTTCTCAGGCTTCTATCTTGGTGCCGATCTCATTAGACTTTTCTTTATATTTTGGTATTGGTTGTGTAGCTTTCATCTCCTGCTTTTGATGTCGATATAGACATCCCTACAGCCATTCCTTCTCGGTTCCTATTTTATTGCCTCAAGCAACTTGTTCTTAGTATTGTCTTCTGATTTCGAAGCTTTCAATTTTTTCCATTAGGTCAATGCAAAATTGGTGTTAACATTTAACAATATTGATATGGTCATGTTACAAACATGGTGGAGCAGTGGATAGTTAATCCCTACTTTGTAGTTTTGAATGCTCTATAAAAAGCATTGTTTAAGTTTAATTAAGTAAAGGTATAAAATCTGTGTGTTTTGATGTTAATAGCATAGCCAGTAAATACAAATTCGTAGGTTGTATTTGCTAATTTTATTCTCTTAGTGCCTGGATTACGTACATATGCCAAACATCCTCAAGTTCTAAAATAAGACACATTTGGCTTCTAATTTCTTAAGATTTCAAAATCATACATAATTTATTTTAGGAACACAAAGATAGAATATTTTTCAATTAGATTTGGGAATTCTGTTTATTTAAAAAGTTAAAAAAATCATGTCAACATCCTATATTACAGAAGTCATTCTATATTCATTTAGTGTCACTTTTAATTAATAACATTTCCAAATGTATGCATTGATTATTCAATCAACGTTTTTCACTTATGCATTCAACCAATGTTATTCATTTTTAAAAAAAATACTCATTGATTAAATCTATATCGTTTGAGTAATGTCATTTTGTAACACCCCACGTCCATTAATGTCACTCACAAAGGGAATGCATTAACTTCCATGGAGGTTATAAGTGAATATAGAACAGAAAAATTACAACAAGACAGGTAATAAATAGTACTTGAAAATCTAAAACTTCATTTTATTGCAGCGGAAATTAAACATGTTTGTTAGATCATAAAACCATAGATCATAACCAAGTACAATATCCATCTTCATAAAAACAAAATACAGAATCCCATTACATAAATAGCCATTAAAAAGATAACAAGCTGGACTTTACTTCAACGGTCTAAGCTTTCCAAAGAGAGATGAAGCAATCCCATCAAACTCCACTAGAGTTGGCCCCAACCTGAGGACCTGGAGGGGGAAAAATGATAGAAATAGAGGGGGTCAGACATAAAGTCTGGCGAGTATGATAATTCTAACAATACTATTATCAAAATAACTAGACTAAGGCATAAGCTGGAAGACAAGTAAATGTCTATGAACTCTTAGGAAGATAAAGATAGCGTTTAAGATAACGTTAAAGATAACGGTAAAGGGACACCTAATTACTAACGAATGATTACTACACTGCACCGCACATTACTACACTGCACCACACCAGTCACCCTATTGTTTGATCCCACTTGCTTCACACAGAAACTTTATAAATAGCCTTACATACCCCTAGCTGACTACATAGGTGTCGTCTGCCCCTATCTCCACTAGGTGTACCCCACTACCCACTTTCGATCGGCTCCCTACTCGTAGATACCCGTGCTGGCCCCACAGTGGGGTGTATCACTCCCCTAAAGTGGCAACCCAATACAACTTGAGAATGCACGGCTTATACCTACACGATGCAACAACGTCTTACCTACCAGCTCAGGTCCACACACGCATACGAAACCCGTTGGACTTGCATTGCCACCGCTCCCCGTTTTGGCCTCTTACAGTCGAACCCAGCATACGTGTCCCGTCCTCGACTTGGGTCGAGCCCACAAAGATACGTTTGGGATACTGGTCGAAATGGGCCCCCACAAGCTACCCACCTAAGCTTGTCACTAGTATATCCCACTTAACCCTCTTAGTCATGTTTATTTACATGTGTGTTTGGTTAAGTCTTACTAAACGTATTTCACATGCCACTAAGGGCACCCCCTAGATTCCTCATGCCACCCAAGGCACCTACTTAACCCCCATGTCCCACCTTACATGTTTATCTGGTTAAGTATTTCTTAATTCATTCAGGCCATAACCTCATAAAGACCTCTCACATTAGACTGGCATTTATGGCAGTTGGATTTGCCGGGCGAGTCCGGGCAGTCTTACACCATAAAAGAGTCTAACCTCGTGTCTTTACAACCGTTATGCTTTAGTTTAGGCCTAGGACCTCTCACATTGGGTTGACATTTGTGACCACTGGATTTGCCGGACGGGTCCGGGCAGGTTTACGTCACAAACGAGTCCAACCTCGTGTCCTAAGCATTGATTAACACTTAAAATCTTTTACCCCAGTTTTAATAATTCCCTATTCAAATGATTAATTAAGTAAACTTTTAATGATGTCCATAATTGACTCAATTATGGCCATCCACTTATGGCATGCAAAATCATATCAATTGCACCCCAACTTTTTAATATTAAATCCTTAATATTACCCCTACCCCACGTTTATACATTCGCTTATTCAACGCAAAATATAGGCTAGACTTGTATAGTCTAACACCTAGCACAAAGATAAATTATCACAACATATAGACAATTAAAATAAATCTAATCATAATGGGGGTGAAACTTGCATAAACTACACATGTTAAGGATCAAAAGGTGTCAACTTGTTAAATGTCTCAATTTATATGATATGATCATAGCCCAAATCTATACATAAACTTGCATATGGGTTTTTTTGGCAACATAATGATGGTGTGAACTAGCATAGGATATCACATATGTCATAGCATAATTCTAGATGTCATAATAGATGTCTTAGTATATGTTCATAATTTTTCTAATCAATCTAACTTGCATATGTGACTTGTCATATAGATCAACATAACCCAAACATGATGATTTAATTAATATGAACTAACTAGCATAGATGGTAACATCATGGCCTTTTTAACATGTATGATTCATCACAACTTAGCATAGAAACTTTCAACATACATAACATCATCATAGCATGACTTACAACATATAAGATATCATCATCACATAACATTGGATTTACAATATACATGATAGCAAAAGGGGTTTTCAACACATATATGATAATTCACATCATCTACTCATAATCCATTCATAACTCAACCTAATTAAAATGATAATAATCTTGTTAAGATCATCATACTCACAATTTAGAGAAGAAAAGAGAGAGTTTTGCTTTGCTTTAGGGTTGAGAGAATTAGAATTGAATTTGCTTTTCTTCTTTCTTAGTTGGCGGCGACTCCATTGATTTCCATGGCGATGGTATGACGGTAACTATTCTATTTTAATTAGGTTTAGGGTTAGCATTAGGATGTATTTGTAGGTGTAGGAAGTTATTTAGGACCATTAGATTAATCCTGAACCATGAGAACCAATCAAATGCAAAATCTGCATTTGAGCGAATCGGCCCACGGGTTGACAGCCAAACACCCTGGATTAACCCCTAGTCGACCCAGCGGAGCTCGGGTCGACCTCAAAAATGGGCCGGTTCGGTTATTCCCCCTCCCAATTCGCTGTTTTGAACTTTTCGCATATTTATTTATTTAATTTTTAATTTATATATATATATATATATATATCAATATATATATATTTCTCTGCGCAACCCATTTCACTTAATTCTTTTCTAAAAATTAAGTATACTTTAATTTGTGAATTTTAATGTTATAAAATTACGGGGTGTTACATTCTCCCCTCCTTAAAGGATTTCGTCCCCGAAATCTCCAAGTCAAGAAGAATGTATATCCTACCATCTAATCGTCCATCTACTCAACCATAAAACACCAGCATCCATTGTCCTTAAAAGACTTCTAATGCTTTAATGTTTATATGCACAGTGTGTGTATATGTCCATATCTAATGCAAAATTAGGCGGTCTACTGATTCAGTCGACCTCCTTAGTGCAATTCATTATAGTGCCATGCGTCCAATATGTATGCAAAAGATTCCTAATGATACATATTAATTCTATATGCGTGCACAACCATCCACCCGAATGCAGCAACTATATGATAATACAACCATTATACATCCATTTTACTAAATACATCCATATATATGCAATATGCAATATGAAGTGACTGAGCCTATCTGGTGCCTAATAGTGTGTGTATATGCATCCACGAGCAACCACTAGCAAAAACTTGCATCCACTTTGCATCCACCATACATAACATGTCTCAAACACATGTTTCAACCATAGGATTATCCTAACTAAAGGTCAAAGATACTAGCGAGAGGATATACTAAAGATAAGATAAGTACAAGCTAAGCGATAAAGGAGAAATTAAAGGACATACCCTCAAAAAGAAAAGGGTATCGTGAATGCATCTTCTCTTCTGTCTCCCAAGTAGTGTTGCTCTCAACATCTCCCCATTGCACTTTGACTAGTCTGACCTCTCGATTCCTCAACCTCTTGATCTCCGACCCAAGAATGCGCGTAGGAGCTCGTCGAATTGTCGCATCATGCTCTATCTCCACCTCTCTAAGAAAACTCGGCTCTACCACTTCCGCGGTCTCGTGCAAGCTCTTCCTCAAATGTGACACATGGAATACGTCATGTACACCACTAAGTCTCTCGGGCAACTACACTCTATACGCCATCCATCCAATCCTCTCCTTAATAGGAAACGGCCCTACAAACCTTGATGCTAATTTCCCAATGGACCCAAAGCGAACAACGTTTCGTAATGGAGACACTTTGACAAAGACCATGTCCCCAACTTCAAACTCGAGATCTGTCCTCCTCTTATCCGCATAAGATTTCTGCCTATCTTGCGCTGCTTTCATCCTCCTTCGAATTAAGTCGATCTTCTCCGAAGTCTCCCTAATCATATCGGGCCCAAGTAAGATCTTATCCGTAGATTCCCACCAACATGTAGGTGAACGACAAGGTCGTCCATAAAGAGCTTCGAATGGTGCCATACCAATGCTGGACTGAAAGCTGTTATTATATGTGAACTCCACCAATGGAAGATGCTCTTCCCACGTACCCCCAAAGTCTAGGATACATAGCCTCAACAGATCCTCTAGAATGCGATTCGCCCTCTCGGTCTGGCCGTCCATCTGAGGATGATATGCAGTGCTCAAACATAACTGAGTCCCTACTGCCTCTTGTAAGCTTCTCCAAAATTCGCTAGTGAAAATAGGATCGCGGTCGCTTACTATGCTAGAAGGAACACCGTGCAAACGAACTATCTCTCGAACGTATACGGAGGCTAACCATGGAGCAGTCCTCTTACTCTTTACGGGAATGAAATGGGCGCTTTTAGAATGTCTATCTACTATAACCTAAATTCCCGTATTACCCTTCCTTGATCGTGGTAATCAATCCACAAAATCCATCGAGACACTTTCCCACTTCCATAGTGGAACCTCCAATGGGTGAAGCAACCCACTGGGTTTCTTTTGCTCCACTTTTACTTGTTGGCACACCAAGCATCTAGCGACATACTTAGCCATGTCTTTCTTCATGCCGGCCCAAAAGTAGACTCTCTTCATGTCTTTGTACATCTTGTCCTCGCCGGGATGAATGGTCATCTTCGAATGATGTGCTTCGTCAAGAATAGTCTTCCTTAGGTTATCGTCTTTTGGTACACAAAGTCTACCGTCCCTACGTAACCAACCCTTATCGTCTAGGGTATACCTACGGAGATGGCTTGATGACTCCCCTCCTTTGAGTTTTTCTACTAACTCAACCAACTGCGGGTCGTCTCGCTGTGCCTCGCCAATCCGTCCCAAAAGCGTAGGTCTGACCTCCAAGGATGCTAGCAAACCGGGTACGAAGTCAACGGAAGGTCTAAAGTCAAACATCGAAATGAATTCTAAACTTTGCCGCTCAACAAACAAAGGACTTAAGGATAATCTTTTTCTAATTAAGGCATCGGCCACCACGTTACCCTTACCAAGGGTATATGCTATCTCAAAGTCGTAGGACGCTAAGAACTCCATCCACCTTTGATGCCTTAAGTTCAAGTCCTTTTGAGAGAATAGGTAATTTAAAGATTTGTGGTCAGTGAATAGTTCGAATTTCTCGCCAAGAAGATAATGACGCCAAGACTTAAGCGCGAAAACAATAGCGGCCAACTCTAGGTCATGTGTGGGTGTAATTCTTCTCATGCGCTCTCAACTGCCTTCCACCATAGGCTATTACCCTGCCCTCTTGCATTAAGACTGCGCCTAGTCCTGTCCCACAAGCGTCAGTATAAACGGTAAATGGCTTACTAGCGTCTGGCAATACTAAGACTGGGGCTGAAGTCAAAGCTCTCTTCAAACGTTGGAATGCATCATCACAATCTACGTCCCATGTGAAAACTAGGTTCTTCTTCGTCAAGCGTGTCAATGGAGCTGATATCTTTGCGAAGTCTTTGATAAACTTCCTATAGTAGCCAGCCAACCCCAAGAAACTTCTCACTTCGGTAGCATTTTTAGGGACCTTCCAATCTTGGATGGCCACCACCTTCGCGGGATCCACGGCTATCCCTTCTTTGGAAACCACGTGCGCCAAGAACCGTACTTCCTTCCTCCAGAAGTGACACTTAGAAAATTTAGCTTTAAGCTTATGCGCTCGAAGAGTCTCCAACACTTCCCTAAGATGTAGGGCATGCTCTTCTTCATTCTTAGAAAAGATCAAGATGTCATCTAGAAAGACTACCACGAATTTGTTAAGGTACTCCCTAAACACCCTACTCATCAAGTCAACAAAATATGCTGGGGCGTTTGTCAAACCGAAGGGCATCACTAGCCATTCATAGAAACCGTCCGAAGTCCTAAAGGCAGTCTTGTCTGCTATCCTCAGCCACTCTCAACTGATGGAACCCAGTGGCTAAGTCCAACTGCGAAAACACTGAGGCGCCAACTAACTGATCAAAGAGATCGTCAATCCTCGGCAGTGGGTGTCTGTTCTTCTTAGTAAGTTTATTAAGTTCTCTATAGTCCACACACAGTCTAAGGGACCCATCCGCCTTCGTGGCAAATACTACTGGAGCACCCCACTCCGATATACTTCATCTTATGAACCCCTTCTCAAGCAACTCCTTCACTTGCTTATCGAGTTCCCTCCTTTCACGTGGAGCCATGTGGCGCACTGGCAAAGATACTGGTTTCGCATTATCCACAAGATATATTCGAAAATCTATCTCCCGCTTCGGAGGCAAGCCCTTCACCTCCTCAAACACATCCGAATATTCTCGGACCACTCTAACAGATCGTAGATTTTCCTCAGACGTGTCAAGCGATTCTAGATAACTTAGCATAAACGAATTTATGGGATTACAGAAGATTTTGAGAGTGTTGCCAAGGCGAGTCATGAGACTAACTACTCTCCTTTCACAATCAAGAACGACCCCATTTCTGGATAACCAATCCATTCCTAAAATTAGCCCATAGCCCGTGAAGCCCAACACATAAGCATCACATCTAAATTCAACGCTAAGTATGGAAATTTTCAAATCCAAACACATCATAGACAAATAAGCCAAGCCCCCTATTGGATTCGAAACAACTAAGGGATCCTCTACTAAACTGGTGTTTAAGTGCAGTGATTCAACTAATGATGTAGAGATAAACGAATGTGATGCGCCCGAATCGAATAAGGTACGGACAGAATGATCAAACAGAAAAACTAAGCTTTCAACAGAAATGGTTCTACCTCGTTCTTGCAGCGGTGGGACCGCGAGAGCCTGAACCTGTCCCCTAGCCTGCCCTAGTGCCATAAGAGCCTGCACCTGTCCTCCCGAGGTAGCTCCTGCCCTCTGCCCCTTCTTTGGGCAGTCCTTCACTAAATGTCCCACATCGCCACAGTGAAAACAGCCTGTCTTCTTTTTCTTTCGGCAATCCTTGCTGAGATGGCCTGGGATTCCACAGTTAAAGCACTTCTTCTTTCCCTTGCCATTATTGTCTTTTCCTCCCTTCTTGTTTTGCTGTTGTGGTTTCTTCTGATCCCCCTTCTTCTCGGGCGCCTTATCAGCTTTAGCGCTTTTCTCCTCATGCATAAGCGCCATTTCTACTAACTTCTCAAAGGTGGCCCCCATAGGGATGTGGGTCATAGCCAACCCTTGCAATGGTTCATTCAAGCCATTCACGAACCTCAGCGCCTTCTTCTCCGGCGTGTTCACTAAGTCCAAGCCAAACCTTGCTAACTGATAAAATTTATTGACATATTCTTTCACTGATGAGCTTCCTTGCTTCAATGTCAAGAACCTTTCCATATATAGATTTTCTTCTGCCCTTGAGAGAAACTTCGCCTCGAGCCTACGCCTGAAATCCGCCCAAGAGTCAACAGGACGCTCCCCATTAGTGACCTCCCACCAAAACGAGGCCTCTCCCTTCATCAGCCAAGCTGTAAACGAACTCTCCTCCCTTCTTCTACTTCAAAGATTTCTAGCAATTCTTCCACCTCCTTAAGCCAATCTCTAGCTTCCACAAACGTTTCTGACCCTTGAAATGGTTTTCCACCCATAGCCTTGAATTCCTTGCACGTCTTTGCAAAAGTATCTACGCGAGGAGGAGGAGGAACGGGTGCAACTGGTGGTGGAGGAACATTAGCTGGACCTGCAGCGGCTATAGCCTCTAATAACCTCCTATACCATCCTGGTATTGTTACACCGTCGGGTAGATTAAGATCTTCAGCCATGCTGAAACGAAAAAGGAAAGATTCAGAATGGAGAATTCGAAAGATAAAGATATGGGCTATTGGGGATTATGTTTTTTTTCTTAAAAACTTTTCTCTTTAAATTTCTCATTAAAACATGTTTTTGAAAACACTTCTTCCAAAAATAACTATTTTCTAAAGTATTTTTATCTGTTCTGGTAACCTTAAGCTCTGATACCACGTGTAACACCCCACATCCATTAATGTCACTCACAAAGGGAATGCATTAACTTCCATGGAGGTTATAAGTGAATATAGAACAGAAAAATTACAACAAGACAGATAATAAATAGTACTTGGAAATCTAAAACTTCATTTTATTGCAGCGGAAATTAAACATGTTTGTTACATCATAAAACCATTGATCATAACCAAGTACAATATCCATCTTCATAAAAACAAAATACATAATCCCATTACATAAATAGCCATTAAAAAGATAACAAGCTGGACTTTACTTCAACGGTCCAAGCTTTCAAAGAGAGATGAAGCAATCCAATCAAACTCCACTAGAATTGGCCCCAACCTGAGGACCTGGAGGGGGAAAAAGGATAGAAATAGAGGGGGTCATACATAAAGTCTGGCGAGTATGATAATTCTAACAATACTATTATCAAAATAACTAGACTAAGGCATAAGCTGGAAGACAAGTAAATGTCTATGAACTCTTAGGAAGATAAAGATAGCGTTTAAGATAACGTTAAAGATAACGGTAAAGGGACACCTAATTACTAACGAATGATTACTACACTGCACCGCACATTACTACACTGCACCACACCAGTCACCCTATTGTTTGATCCCACTTGCTTCACACAGAAACTTTATAAATAGCCTTACGTACCCCTAGCTGACTACATAGGTGTCGTCTACCCCTATCTCCACTAGGTGTACCCCACTACCCACTTTCGATCGGCTCCCTACTCGTAGATACCCGTGCTGGCCCCACAGTGGGGTGTATCACTCCCCTAAAGTGGCAACCCAATACAACTTGAGAATGCACGGCTTATACCTACACGATGCAACAACGTCTTACCTACCAGCTCAGGTCCACACACGCATACGAAACCCGTTGGACTTGCATTGCCACCGCTCCCCGTTTTGGCCTCTTACAGTCGAACCCAGCATACGTGTCCCGTCCTCGACTTGGGTCGAGCCCACAAAGATATGTTTGGGATACTGGTCGAAATGGGCCCCCACAAGCTACCCACCTAAGCTTGTCACTATTATATCCCACTTAACCCTCTTAGTCATGTTCATTTACATGTGTGTTTGGTTAAGTCTTACTAATCGTATTTCACATGCCACTAAGGGCACCCCCTAGATTCCTCATGCCACCCAAGGCACCTACTTAACCCCCATGTCCCACCTTACATGTTTATCTGGTTAAGTATTTCTTATTCATTCAGGCCATAACCTCATAAAGACCTCTCACATTAGACTGGCATTTATGGCAGCTAGATTTGTCGGGCGGGTCCGGGCAGTCTTACACCATAAAAGAGTCTAACCTCGTGTCTTTACAACCGTTATGCTTTAGTTTAGGCCTAGGACCTCTCACATTGGGCTGACATTTGTGACCACTGGATTTGCCGGGCGGGTCCGGGCAGGTTTACGTCACAAACGAGTCCAACCTCGTGTCCTAAGCATTGATTAACACTTAAAATCTTTTACCCCAGTTTTAATAATTCCCTATTCAAATGATTAATTAAGTCAACTTTTAATGATGTCCATAATTGACTCAATTATGGCCATCCACTTATGGCATGCAAAATCATATCAATTGCACCCCAACTTTTTAATATTAAATCCTTAATATTACCCTAACCCCACGTTTATACGTTCGCTTATTCAACGCATAATATAGGCTAGACTTGTATAGTCTAACACCTAGCACAAAGATAAATTATCACAACATATAGACAATTAAAATAAATCTAATCATAATAGGGGTGAAACTTGCATAAACTACACATGTTAAGGATCAAAAGGTGTCAACTTGTTAAATGTCTCAATTTATATGATATGATCATAGCCCAAATCTGTACATAAACTTGCATATGGGGTTCTTAGGCAACATAATGATGGTGTGAACTAGCATAGGATATCACATATGTCATAGCATAATTCTAGATGTCATAATAGATGTCTTGGTATATGTTCATAATTTTTCTAATCAGTCTAACTTGCATATGTGACTTGTCATATAGATCAACATAACCCAAACATGATGATTTAATTAATATGAACTAACAAGCATAGATGGTAACATCATGGCCTTTTTAACATGTATGATTCATCACAACTTAGCATAGAAACTTTCAACATACATAACATCATCATAGCATGACTTACAACATATAAGATATCATCATCACATAACATTGGATTTACAATATACATGATAGCAAAAGGGGTTTTCAACACATATATGATAATTCACATCATCTACTCATAATCCATTCATAACTCAACCTAATTAAAATGATAATAATCTTGTTAAGATCATCATACTCACAATTTAGAGAAGAAAAGAGAGAGTTTTGCTTTGCTTTAGGGTTGAGAGAATTAGAATTGAATTTGCTTTTCTTCTTTCTTAGTTGGCGGCGGCTCCATTGATTTCCATGGCGATGGTATGACGGTAACTATTCTATTTTAATTAGGTTTAGGGTTAGCATTAGGATGTATTTATAGGTGTAGGAAGTTATTTAGGACCATTAGATTAACCCTGAACCATGAGAACCAATCAAATGCAAAATCTGCATTTGAGCGAATCGGCCCACGGGTTGACAGCCAAGCACCCTGGATTAACCCCTAGTCGACCCAGCAAGGCTTGGGTCGACCTCAAAAATGGGCCGGTTTGGTTATTCCCCCTCCCAATTCGCTGTTTTGAACTTTTTCGCATATTTATTTATTTAATTTTTAATTTATATATATATATCAATATATATATATATTTCTCTGCGCAACCCATTTCACTTAATTCTTTTCTAAAAATTAAGTATACTTTAATTTGTGAATTTTAATGTTATAAAATTACGAGGTGTTACACATTTTCTATTAAAAATATTTTCTAAATTTACATTTAATTAACGTTAAATTTTATCAGTGACATTTTCTAAATTTATACATTTAATAATGTCAATTTATTTTAACACAAAAATGTATTCAATCAATTAATGACATTTCTTAATCATATTTTCATAAACATTATGCATGCAATTAATGTCCATTTATAATAAATGTGTTTTCAACTTCTACATCCATAATGTCAATTTTAGTGGCATTTTCAAAAAACCTTCTTGCACTTAATTCTTATTGTGCATAAGATATACATAAGTGATATCAGAACAATCATCAGTAAATGTAATAGAATAACGATTATTTTCACACATTACTTTATGTGGTTCAGATGAATTAATTCCAAAGATTATTTTTTCTAATTAAAAAAAATCACATTTTAAAAATAGTGATTTTAGGTCAAAAGTAAATGGAACAATATTTAAAGTTTATTACACTACAAAAGAATTGGTATTTTATAGCGGTCTACAACCGCTATGAATAAGAACTATAGCAGTTTCATAACTGTTATGTATGAACATGTTATAAAAAATTGCTAAATATTTATAGCGCTTTATTTTCCGCTATAAAAGAGCATGGTTTTATAGCACAAATTTGCTGTTATGTTACTTAAAGACAATAGCTCACCCTCACCGCTATTAAACATCTGAATCTCAATGAAAGTGAGAATCTTTTATAACACATTATAGCCGCTATAACATATTTATTTAATAGCGGCTATGAAACACCCCACCTCCGTTAAGGTCACTCACAAAGGGATTGCCTTAACTTTGGTGGAGGGTTATAGGTACAAGACACAGAAAAATTTACAAGACAGATAAAATATAAGCAGCGAAAATCAAACATTTATTGCAAACGTGGTTCAATACAAAAGCATTACAACAGATTGTCTCAAAATAACTTCCAAAATATTACACCATAATTTCTATCTTGATTATTAAAATAAAGAAGCATAAAACATAGATAAAACTGCATAAATCCCCAAGTGTCGTATCCAAAAGCCATAGTCAATGCAAGAGAATCCAAATCATACATCTACTTTCTTGAAACTGGCAAAGAGTCTGATATAAGCTGGAGAATTCCCTCCCTGTGGACCGGGGGGGGGGGACGGAAGAAAAGAAGACGAAAGAAAACGGGTCAGACAGTAAGTCTGGTAAGTTCAGTGATTACTAGTATTTAAACAAGGAAAAGGATCATGACCGTAATAATAGAACATAGGACAATACCCTAATATAAGATAAGATGAACATGTGATCGCACCCATTACTAAAGTCTCTGTACCTACTAACCATTGGTTCAACCAGCCCCACGTGCTTATACCGAACGATCCCCTTAATAATCGGCTCCTACTCGCATGCATTCATGTCCTGTGTCATTCGGCCCCGCTTGACTGTAGCCACCTGTGCTGGTCCCATCATGGGGTGTATCAGTCCCTCTGGTGGCAACCCGACACGATTCAAGATGCACAGTGTACACTACTGATGTCCAGTGCCTGATTTTTCCACTCCGGAGCACGTGCATGCCCATACTCCATCGGAAACTACACTGGCCCACCAACCGCCGACGTTTTTGACCGCTTATAATTCAGCCCAGTAATCATGCCCCACTCTGCCTAGTTTCAGGGTATCATGATACATCTCTGTGGGTTACTGCTGAAATGGGTCCCCGTTACTAGGGTTTTCTAATCAACATGTTTATATGGTTAAGTGTCCAAGTTTACCTAACCCCACCCATCAGTTTAGTTAACATGTTGAATCGGTCAAGTGTTTCCCTAATTGGCTTAACCCTACCAATCCTGACATTAGACAGGTCATGTTGTAGTCACTGGATTTGCCGGTCGGTTCCAGGCAGGTTTACACCACAACTCAGTCTAACCTTGGGACCTTTTTGGGATTGATGCACTAACCACCCACATTAGACAGGTCTTGTTGTGGTTACTGGATATGCTGGTCAGTTCCGGACAGTTTTACACCACAACTCAGTCTAACCTCGGGTTAGGCATATTCGTCTTTTTTAAATTCATATTTTTCTATATATGTCAAATTTCTTTATGTGAATTAAATATAACTTAATCACGCCATAGTTATCCTTTGATTATGATCAACATAAATGGTATATCAAATATACCATTTAGTGAACAAATCTATGCCATGAATTTTCGTATTTTCCATCGCTACCCCCGTGGATCGTACGCATGAATCACATAAAATGTTGGGCTAATAAATTAGCCCAAACCCATAAACAAAAAGGGGAAATAAACAAGGGATATGAAACAAACATAAAATAGCATACATTTCAACTTGTCATGTGTAACTTGGCATAGACATATCATTAACCTTAATTAAATGGGTAAAGGTGAACTTGTGACTAAGTTGGGTCTAATTGTCATGTAAACTTGACAAAGGTCTGGCATGGAGGTTTAACATATAATCACAGTTTCAACCCACAACTTAGCATATTAACTTATGTATGTCAAAACATAAGAAAGCTACTACAATCAATTTTAAATTGCAACTTAGCATGATAACTTATGTGTGTTAAACATAAGAGGGCTGTTGTGAACATATTCAAATCACAATTTAGCATTATACTTATGTGTTAAAACATAAGAGGACTACAATTCCAAATTTTACAACATAAATAGATTAACCTAACATGAATATACATGAGTGTTGATCTAACATATAAGCATGTGTTTTAGATCATAAACTTACAAATAACCACATGACACGTTTCACCATTTAATGGGCAAAATAAATCCATTACCCAATCATAATAGATTCCAATAACATACAATATGTTCATTACCACAAGCGTATAGACATGATTAATATACAATATTTTCATCACCACAAGCATATAGATATGATTGATTACAACGATACTTTAAGACAAACGAGAATCAAATCTTATACATAAGCATCATTCTATACCCAAATTACAAAATGTCATGATTCATTGAAAAAAACGTTTAAATCTGCGTAATAGCCAACTTACAGAGTAAAAAGGAATTCTTACATTCTGAAATCTGAATTCTGAAATTGGTAATCTTGCCTTTGATGTAGACCGTTGAATTAGATTGGTTTTAATTTGATTTTGATGTAAGCTTTTAACTCGTCTTTGAATTGAAAATGGTGACGGCTATTCCAAGTCCTCCATTGACATCATTTCAGTTCTAGGTTTATTTTTCTATGTGATTTTTAGGTTTGAGCATTGACTTGTTTATATAGAATTTCAGTTTAATTACAGCCGTCGGATGAACCTAGGGCTAATCACAGCCACTCAGACCAGATCAGGACCATCCAGAAACCTTAGTGACTCAGCATCAAGTCAGCAGTCATTCAAATTTCAGATCTGGCCGGGGGCCAGGTCGACCCTAAGGTCGACCTCTAGGGGGGAGGTCGACACTAGGGTCGACCCCCTGGTCGACCCCCTGGTCGACCTGCCTGGGCGGGGATTTTTCCCGCTTCTGACTTCTGTTTGAGTTTTGAATTCTGGCTTGAGCTGTATGAATTTCTGAAACTTCTGGAGGCCTTAACTTCTTCATACGAAGTCCAATTCACACAAACTCGGACTCTATCTCAAGCAGAATTCCGAGACGAACGCAATGGCGTAATCCGTTTCCCTTAATTCTCACATTTGAAATTAAGTATTGTTTAATTCGTTACTATAACGTTAAAAGAAAATACGGGGTGTTACATTCTCCCCTTCTTTTAGGATTTCGTCCCCGAAATATTCAAGTAGAGAAGAACTTATATCCTACCATCCAATCACCCATCTACTCAACCATCAAACACAAGCGTCCATTGTCCTTAAAAGGTTTCTAATGCTTCATGATCATATGCATTGTGTGTGTATATATCCTTATCTAATCCAAAATCAGGCGGTCTACTGATTCAGTTGACCTCCTTAATGCAAATTATGTTAGTGCCATGAGTCCATTATGAATGCAAATTTTTTTCTCAAAATTTCTTACATGAGTGCACAATCATCCATACAAATGCAACGTCCATATGATAACACATCAAGTTTTAATCCATAAACCAATACATATATGCATATGCAATATGGAAGTGACTGAGTCGATCTAATACCTAATGTGTGTGTATATGCATCCACTAGCAACCACTTGCAACCATCAATCATAACATGTTTCAATTACATGTTTACATCCAAATGGGCTCCTACCTAAGGATAAAGGATAGATCGAGGAGATATACCTAAAAAGATAGATACGAGCATAAACTTGAGGAAAAAGAGATTAAAGACGTACCCTCAAAAAGAAAATGGTAGGTTGCGCGTATTTTGTCCTCAGTTTCCCAAGTCGCGTCTTCCTCGGTGTCGCTCCATTGAACTTTAACGAGCTTAACTTCACGGTTGTTTAGCTTTTTGACCTCTGTTCCCGAGATACGGGTTGGAACTCTTCGCACAATTGCTTCTCGTTCAACTTCTTCTAGCAAACTTGGTTCTACCACTTCCGCAGACTCGTGTAAGCACTTCCGCAGGTGAGAGACATGAAAGACATTATGAATCCCGGCCAATTATTCAGGGAATTGTACCTTATAATCCATCTTCCCAATTTTCTCGATGATAGGGAACGACCCTATAAATCTTGGTGCTAACTTTCCTGCGGATCCAAAGCGAACGACGTTCCTCAAAGGAGATACTTTAAGGAACACCTTGTCTCCAACTTCGAATTCAAGGTCAGTTCTTCTTTTGTCTGCGTAGGACTTCTGCCTATCTTGGGCTGTCTTCATTCTTCTTCGTATCAAGTCCACTTTCTCTGAAGTCTCCCTAATCATGTCTGGTCTAAATATGAGCTTGTCTGTGGACTCCCACCAGCAAGTTGGTGACCTGCACGGTCTTCCATATAAAGCTTCGAAAGGTGCCATGCCTATGGTGGGTTGGTAGCTATTGTTGTAAGCGAATTCCACCAAAGGTAGATGATCCTCCCATGTGCCTACGAAGTCGAGAATACATAGTCTCAAGAGGTCTTCTAAAACTCTGTTGACTCTTTCCGTCTGGCCATCGGTTTGCGGGTGATAGGCCATGCTTAAGCATAACTGTGTGCCTAAATCTTCATGTAAACTCTTCCAAAACTCGCTCGTGAAGATAGGGTCTCGATCACTCACTATGCTGGAGGGTATCCCATGGAGTCGAATTATCTCCTTAAGATATATGGATGCTAGAGAGGAGGCAGTCCTTCTACTCTTGACGGGTATAAAGTGGGCGCTTTTCGTGAGCCTGTCCACTATTACCCAAATGCTGGTATTGCCCCTTCTTGACCTAGGCAACCCATCTATAAAGTCCATCGATATGCTATCCCATTTCCACTGCGGGACCTCTAAAGGATAGAGCAGATCCCCAGGCTTCTTCTGCTCCGCCTTGACTTGTTGGCATATCATGCACTTGGGGACGAATTCTGCTACATCTCTTTTCATGCCACTCCAAAAGAAAACCCTTTTTATGTCTTTATACATTTTGTCTCCACCGGGGTTTATGGTCAACTTGGAATGGTGTGCCTCTGCGAGAACCGCCTTTACCAAGCACCTTGCTTATGGGACACATAGTCTTCCATCTCGTCTCAACCAGCCCTTGGCATCCATGGAGTATCTATTGAGGTGACTAGAAGTCTCACCCCTAATTAACTTGTCCATCACATCGGCTAGCTGAGGGTCTTCTCTTTGTGCGGCTCCGATTGAGTCTAATAGAGTTGGTCACACTTCTAATGTTGCTAGCAAGCCAGGTACAAAGTCAGTGGAGGGTCTAAAGTTAAAGCTTGCTATGAACTCCAAGCTTAGCCTTTCCACAAAGAGAGGGCTTAAGGCCAGCTTCTTTCTACTTAAGGCGTCAGCTACTGCATTTCCCTTGCCAGGAGTGTAGGAAATCTCAAAGTCGTACGAGGCAAGAAACTCCATTCATCTTTGCTGCCTCAAGTTGAGATCTTTCTACAAGAATAGGTATTTCAACGATTTATGGTCAGTATACAGTTCAAATTTCTCACCTAGGAGATAACGGCGCCAAGACTTAAGCGCAAAAACGATGGGTGCCAACTCTAGGTCATGGGTTGGGTAGTTTTTCTCATGTATTTTCAGCTGCCTTCCACCATAAGCCACTACCTTCCCTTCTTGCATCAGAGCAGCGCCTAGTCCCGTTCCACATGCATCTGTCTATACTGTGAACATCTTGCTTCCATCAGGAAATGTCAGAATTGGAGCTATTGTCAGAGCCCTTTTTAATCGTTCGAAAGCAATATCGCAATCCAAATCCCAATTGAAAGCTAAGTTCTTCTTTGTCAACCTTGTGAGTGGAGCTGAGATTTTTGCAAAATCTTTGATGAATTTTCGATAGAAGCCTGCTAGCCCGAGAAAACTTCAGACTTCGGTTGCGTTTCGAGGAACCTTCCAATCTTACACAGTAACCACTTTCGTGGGGTCCACAACTACCCCTCTTTGCACACCACATGTCCAAGGAACCTAACTTCTTCTCTCCAAAAATGGCATTTGGAGAATTTAGCTTTCAACTGATGAGTACGGAGAGTATCCATGACTTCCCTTAGATGCTGAGCATGCTCTTCCTCATTCTTTGAGAAGATCAAAATATCGTCTACGAAGACCACCACGAACTTATTGTGGAACTCTCAGAACACCCTGCTCATTAAATCAATGAAGTAAGCAGGTGCATTTGTCAAGCCGAAAGGCTTGACAAGCCACTCGAAGGAACCATCTGGAGTTTTGAACGCGGTTTTATCAATACTGTCTTCAGCCACTCTCAGATGATGGAACCCGGTGGCTAGATCTAATTGGGAGAAAACCGATGCACCCACAAGCTGATCAAACAAATCATCTATTCTGGGGAGTGGGCGCCTATTCGTCTTTATCAGCTTGTTTAGCCCTCTATAATCAACGAACAGGCAAAGCAAACCATCCGATTTAGTTGCGAACACTACAGGAGCACCCCATTCAGAAATACTCTGCCTTATAAACCCCTTTTCTAGGAGCTCTTTAATTTGCTTACTGAGCTCTTTCTTCTCCCTTGGGGCCATGTGCCTAACGGGTAAGGCAACGGGTTTTGCGTTGTCAACAAGGTATATATGGAAGTCTATCTCCCGCTTCAGAGGTAAGCCCTTTACCTCTTCAAACACATCCGAGTATTCATGGACTACCCTCACAGATTGTAAGTCCTCAACAGACGCTTCAAGATATTCTAGATAACTTAGCATAATAGAGTTCAGGGGGTTACAAGAAATTTCAAGAGTGTTACCAAGGCGAGTCAAGAGTCTAACCACTCTTTTTTCACAGTCGAGGATGGCACCATTATTGGATAACAAATCCATGCCTAGAATCAATCCATAGCCCGTGAAGCCCAAAACATAGGCATTGCATCTAAACTCAACGCTTAGAATAGATATTTTCAAATCCAAACAAACCATTGACAAATAACCTGAGCCCCCGATTGGATTTGAAACAACCAAGGGATCCTCTACTAAACTGGTGTCTAGGTGCATAGATTCAACTAAATCAGCAGATACAAATGAGTGTGATGCGCCAGAATCAAACAATGTACGAACAGGATAACCAAAAAGATAGACTAAACTTTCGACAGAAATATTTCTACCTCATTCTTGCGGAGGTGCCGTGAGAGCGTGAACTTGTCCTCCAGAAGAAGGTTCAGCTCCCTACCCTTGCTTCTTTGGGCAGGCCCTAGCCATGTGTCATATCTCACCACAGTGGAAACAGCCACCCATCTTCCTTTTCTTCTTGCAATCTTTCAGCGTTAGTGACTTCCCACCAATAGGAAGCTTCGTCTTTGAGCAACCACACTGCCAACTGTATCTTTTGTCTATCATCCACCTCGAATATATCGAATAGATCCTCAGTTTCTTTGAGCCAATTCCTTGCTTCTACGAATGACTCAATCCCCTTGAAATCCTTTCCACCCATGGCCCTAAAGTCTCTACAAATCTTTGAGAAAGCATTTGCTCGAGGGGGGGGGGGAGTAGGAACCCCTGCAGCTGGAGAAGGAGGAATATCTACTGGGCCTGCCTCGTTGGCCCTAGCCTCTAAGTACCTCCTGAACCAGCCAGGTACTGGTACACCCTCTGGAAGGTAAAGATTCCTAGACATGCTGAAACGAAAAAGAAAAGATTCAAACAAAGGATAGAATGATAGGGCATATGGCTTTGGGAATTATGCCTTTTAAAATTTAAAACAACATTTTTTCCTTGTAAAATGCTTCTTTATAATTCTCTTTTTGAAAATAGTTTTCAAAATTTTTTATTTGATCTGGTAAACCTTTGCTCTGATACCAAGTGAAACACCCCACCTCCGTTAAGGTCACTCACAAAGGGAATGCCTTAACTTTGGTGGAGGGTTATAGGTACAAGACACTGAAAAATTTACAAGATAGATAAAATATAAGCAGCGGAAATCAAACATTTATTGCAAACGTGGTTCAATACAAAAGCACTACAGCAGATTGTCTCAAAATAACTTCCAAAACATTACACCATAATTTCGGTCTTGATTATTTAAAATAAAGAAGCATAAAACGTAGATAAAACTACATAAGTGTTGTATCCAAAAGCCAAAGCCAATGCAAGAGAATCCAAATCATACATCTACTTTCTTGAAATTTGCAAAGAGTCCGATTAAGCTGGAGTATTCCCTCCCTGTGGACCTGGGGGGGAAACGGAAGAAAAGAAGACGAAAGAAAACGGGTCAGACAATAAGTCTGGTAAGTTCAGTGATTACTAGTATTTAAACAAGGAAAAGGATCATGACAGTAATAACAGAACATAGGACAATACCCTAATATAAGATAAGATGAACATGTGATCACACCCATTACTAAAGTCTCTACACCTACTAACCATTGGTTCAACCAGCCCCACGTGTTTATACCGAACGATCCCCTTAATGATCGGCTCCTACTCGCATGCATTCATGTCCTGTGTCATTCGGCCCCGCTTGACTGTAGCTACCAGTGCTGGTCCCACCATGGGTGTATCAGTCCCTCTGGTGGCAATCCGACACGATTCAAGAAGCACAGTGTATACTACTGATGCCCGGTGCCTGATTTTTCCACTTCGGAGTACGTGCACGCCCATACTCCGTCGGAACCTACACTGGCCCACCAACCGCCGACGTTTTTGACCTCTTATAATTCAACCTAGTAATCTTGCCCCACCATGCCTAGTTTTAGGGTACCATGATACATCTATGTGGGTTACTGCTGAAATGGGTCCCGGTTACTAGGGTTTTCTAATCAACATGTTTATATGGTTAAGTGTCCAAGTTTACTTAACCCCACCCATCAGTTTAGTTAACATGTTGAATCGGTCAAGTATTTCCCTAATTGACTTAACCCTACCAATCTTGACTTAGCTTTAATTTATTCATTAAAGCACCGACCACTCACATTAGACAGGTCTTGTTGTGGTCACTGGATTTGCCGGTCGGTTCCGGGCAGGATTACACCACAACTTAGTCTAACCTCGGGTCCTTTTTGGGCTTGATGCACTAATTATCCACATTAGACAGGTCTTGTTGTGATTACTGGATATGTCAGTCGGTTCCGGGCAGATTTACACCACAACTCAGTCTAACCTCGTGTTAGGCATATTCATCTTTTCTAAGTTCATATTTTTCTATATATGTCAAATTTCTTTATGTGAATTAAATTTAACTTAATCACGCCATAGTTATCCTTTGATTATGCTCAACATAAATAGTATATCAAATATACCATTTAATGAACAAATCTATGCCATGAATTTTCATATTTCCCATCGCTACCCCCGTGGAACGTACACATGAATCACATAAAATGTTGGGCTAATAAATTAGCCCAAACCCATAAACAAAATGGGGAAATAAAAAAGGGACATGAAACAAACATAAAATAACATACATTTCAACTTGTCATGTGTAACTTGGCATAGACATATCATTAACTTTAATTAAATGGGTAAAGGTGAACTTGTGACTAAGTTGGGTCTAATTGTCATGTAAACTCGACAAAGGTCTGGCGTGGAGGTTTAACATATAATCATAGTTTTAACCCACAACTTAGCATATTAACTTATGTATGTCAAAACATAAGATAGCTACTATAATCATTTTTAATTGCAACTTAGCATGATAACTTATGTGTGTTAAACATAAGAGGGCTGTTGTAAACATATTCGAATCACAATCTAGCATGATACTTATGTGTTAAAACATAAGAGGACTACAATTCCAAATTTTACAACATAAATAGATTCAACCTAACATGAATATACACGAGTGTTGATCTAACATATAAGCATGTGTTTTAGATCATAAACTTACAAATAACCACATGACATGTTTCATCATTTAATGGGCAAAATAAATCCATTACCCAATCATAATAGATTCCAATAACATACAATATGTTCATTACCACAAGCATATAGACATGATTAATATACAATATGTTTATCACCACAAGCATATAGACATGATTGATTACAATGATACTTTAAGATAAATGAGAATCAAATCTTATACATAAGCATCATTCTATACCCAAATTACAACATGTCATGATTCATTGAAAAAAAACGTTTAAATCTGCGTAATAACCAACTTACAAACTAAAAAGGAATTCTTGCATTCTGAAATATGAATTCTGAAATTGGTAAGCTCTCCTTTGATGTAGATCATTGAATTAGATTGGTTTTAATTTGATTTTTACGTAAGCTTTTAACTTGTCTTTGAATTGAAAATGGTGATGGGTATTCCAAGTCCTCCATTGACGGCATTTCAGTTCTAGGTTTATTTTTCTATGTGATTTTTAGGTTTGAGCATTGACTTGTTTATATAGAATTTCAGTTTAATTATAGCCGTCGGATGAACCTAGGTTTAATCAAACCCACTCAGACTAGATCAGGACCATCCAGAAACCCTAGTGACTCAGCATCAAGTCAGCAATCATTCAAATTTCAGATCTGGCCGGGGGCTAGGTCGACCCTAAGGTCGACCCCCAGGTCGACCACTATGGGGGAGGTCGACACTAGGGTCGACCCCTTGGTCGACCTGCCTGGGCGAGGATTTTCCCGCTTCTGACTTCTGTTTGAGTTTTAAATTCTGGCTTGAGCTGTTTGAATTTTTGAAACTTCTGGAGGCCTTAACTTCTTCATACGAGGTCCAATTCACGCAAACTCGAACTCTATCTCAAGCAGAATTCCGAGACGAACGCAATGGCGTAACCCATTTCCCTTAATTCTCAATTTGAAATTAAGTATTGTTTAATTCGTTACTATAACGTTAACATAAAATACGGGGTGTTACAGGCTATATAATGCTATTAAATTAACATGTTATAGTATTGCTAAAACCTTTTACAGCTCATATATACCGCTATAAAATTCGTAGAACTAGGCATATATATTACATTTTAATAATAGCAATCAAAATAAATCTTCAAAACGATTTAAAGAGCAATTTAAGAACGAAAAATAATATAATAATCAACAAATAAAGCACATGTTCATGATAACAAAATAAAGTATCAACTAACAAAAAATAATTTCAATCCATGAGTTACCGAATTCAGTACATATGTTTTCAGTTCCATATTGATGTCAATCTAAGTACACAAAAAACAAAACATAATTCAGATTTAAAGTTTACAAGTACCTAATGCATCATTAAGAACGTTAACTTCTCAAAGCCTTTCTTTTTACATCAAGTAGTCCATGGATACTATGCAATCACCTGGTTCCAAAAAGACACGTTTATAAATTCATGATAAACCCAAAGAAATTAAAAAAAAAAATTAGACAAACTACAATACTACATAAGAATATTTCCCAACGACGAAAAAAAGAAAAGAAAAGCTGGAAATTGGCTTAAATGCTTAATTCTAAGTTGTTGACATCAGTGAACTCACTGAACTCTGGTATATTGTGTTAAAGTTTCAGAATGCACATTGATTAGCAATTCAATTTTTTGAGTCTTTTGGACAAACTTAATTTGGCACATACAAGAACTGTAAGTGGACCATACAAATATGTTCATTAATTTAATTTTTAATAGTTGCTACTAGAAAAAATAATTGTTATTGAAGAATTCGTCATGCTTACCAGCCACTCATTTGAACGGGGCAATCTAGAAGTAAACATGACTCTTCAATGTAAATACCCAAAAGAAACAAGAGAAGTTTAATTTTTCTAGGATGTCGTATAAAATAGAATCAAGTTTCTTCGACAATGTGACAAAATTAAATTATACTGTCTGCATGAAATAGGATTCACTTTTTTCTTTCCTTAACATGCTAGAAAGTGACTACTTGTAGTCGACATACATGTTTCTTGAAATATATATTTCATGGTCATTATTTCCAATTGCTTCAATATGAATATATCTTAAAAGGAAAAAAATTATCCTGTTGATGAAAAAATGATAGATACTTGCAGTATGTTTTAGAAGATGATCAAACCAGCAGTAAAATAAAACCAAAATGGTAAAAGAATCCTACAGAAATTAGATAAATATTGACTGCATATATGTATCAATAATATAACATTGCGATGAACATGAAATCATGGAAGTAGTAACATAAATCAGTATGCATTTAAAAAACTGCTTATAGTGTTGAAAGTGGCTAGTGCAGATTCAGAGCAGGCCTGGCTTCTATTGCATAATGCAAGTACTTTGTGAGTATGAATCCAACATCAAATGGCGGAGAAGTAAAAGGCACCATCTTCAATGTATATTCAACTCCCATGAAAAACAGAAGAGAGATAATCAACGTGTAAGGCAACAGATGATTTCTTGCTATGCCAATTGCATCTTTAGCTGATAAATCCAAAATATATGCCTTATTCAAAAATGAATTTTTTTTTTCCTGTGTACAAACATAAGTACCCATATCTTGGATAATGCTATGCTAATTGTCTGTGAAACAAGCAGGGCTTTTATATATAGATATACTGAGAAATTGATTGAAAAAATATGTATGGTTGGTTGGTTGGTGTAACTGGTAAGAAGAAAGGGTGTACATATAAGTTTAGATATAAATTTGTGTGACTCATAAATTTCTTGTCAAAAATAGTCTCTTTCTTGATTGATTGTAATTTATTAATTAAATGAGGTATGTTTTCCTTTAGAATAGTTGATCAAGTAGAAATGGATTGTATAAATCGGCGGTTGATGTTCATTCTCAACCAATTTTTTCGCTGATAGCATAATTACGAGTCCATTTCCATTGAAGGCTCTAGGTCACATCATCCAAGCGTTTCATATGCTTTGATTTAGAGGCAGTCGCACAAAATTCTTTACTGTAACCACTCAAAATGTATGTTTTACGCTGCTACATTTAAGTCGTTTCAATGGTACGGTAAAACTATATTTTGATATTACAGGTACCTTCTGCAGTCAAAAAACTAAATTTTACCATTGCGTTGGCATTCGACACTCTAACGATCAAATACATATTCCAACCGTTGAGTCTAACAGTTCGGAAAATATCATTGGCGTCCAACGCGTCAGATGGCAAGTTTGTCGCCTTCTTATACCCCCTATTTCTTCTCTCTTCCTTACTCACAGCTTTAGCTTTGCCTCACAACCAACCCCAAGTTTGAAACCCTTGCTATTTTTCTATTCAAATCATGTGAACATATATCGTATCACACATATTTGTTAAACTTTAGATATTCAGTATTCCAATTCATATTTATTTACTCTCAATGTGACAGCGCAATATAAGCAACCATAATTACACTATTAAGCAAATAAGAACCAGAATATCATAACTCACACTTAACCATATTTTCTTGTGACAAACTCACACTTGTTCATATATTTTTTTTGTTAAAAGAAGACATTCCACGGTATCCATTTTGTTTAATAAACCTTTAGTACTTAAAGGTTGTCAATTTTATTAACCATGTTATCAAGCATCTTAAAAGAAGAACATTAGTCGGATGAACATGGGAAAAAATATTCCATTTTTTTAGGAAATGTAATTTCTGCTATTGTAGAGACTAATGACAGTAGCATATTTTTAAAACTTAATAGGGTGATATCATAAAATAAACTAATCGAAGATTGAAGAAATTTATACATGCATGTTTCCCGACTGTTTGTTTTATATTTCTAGTTCGCAGTGATTGGAATTGATCGGTATTATGTTAAAACCGTTTGCATTCAAAAAGTAGGTTCCACGAAATAATTAACAGATTCTACAATAGCAAAAGTTCGTCGACCGAAGGAGCAAAGAGGAAAGGAAAATCCAAAAATATCGAACATGATCCTATAAAGCTGGCCAAAGAACAATTCCTAGTTGCTGTCGAGTCTGGGTGTGACCTTGGACTCAGGTGGCTCAAAAGGCTCGAAGCTATCGAGAAATACGAAACTAGCAATGCTTAACTAATATCCACGGTTTTTCATTTCTATAATTTTTAATTGGTTGTCGATGCTCAGAGAATTTGTAAACAAAAGAAATAATCTCACTGAAACTATATTTGATATGTATTAAAAAAAACATCAGTCTCACTCGAAACGCTGCAATCAACGATATAACAGCAGCAACACCTAGGGAATTGAATTGAGGACCGAGGAGGCAGCAACACTCATTAAGGATAAGCGAATTTAAGGAAGAATGATGATAATCAGGAAGACGGAAGATCCGCGAGAAGCCAAGCAAATATTTAAAACTTACCATTGTTTTCATGTCCCTGAACGAAAAGAAGACAATTGAGTTTTAGAAATTGCCGAGAAGGCCTATGATCATTGAGTTTCGAAATCCTTAAGGATGCATGTGCGCGCTTGATATTTCAAAATCACTAAGGATCCTTGAGTTTCGAAATTGAAAGGAAGAAAACTTCAATTCATAAGAAGACATGTCGGACCCATGTGATATATTCTATTTTATATAACATTGTAACTAGATAAATATGGATGAACTTGAAAACGACATACTTGAAATAACGATAACAGGAGTGCAAAGTGCATACCTGAATATTGAATCGTCTATAGGTTCATGACACTTTGTGCATACATATTGAGAACGTTCCCAATGAGCAGATACTTTGCAGAGAGCATAGGGTAGGTAGTTCCAAGAACCCGTAGATTTAATCTTAGTACAAACAGCTGTAATTTTCTTCCCAAAAAATAAGAGAGCAAAAATAATATTTATGATTTTGGTTGTGAACCAATTACAAAAATCTAACAAATTTTCTTACCTAGTTATGAACCAATTTATTTTGATTTCTTCCCAAAAAATAAGAGAGCATCACACCATATTCGAACAAACCCATTACGTAGCAAAATAAATTCAGTGTCTCCCAATTACCAAAATAATGGATGATGCTTTCGTTTCATATTCACTTAAGTACTATCGTCTTTGTTCTCTTCAGATTTGGTCCTCGTATACACAGCAAATCAACTAGTTTAGTTATAATATTTACGATTTTGGTTCAATTTTTGGATTGGAAGGTATGTTGAAAAGTTACTGCAAAGATGAAAGAGGACTTTATCATAGGAACACAATAGGAAATAGCTGCAGAGATGAAGGAGGACTTTATCATAGGAACACTTTATTGAACCAAACAGTAACTAAAATACATAAAGACAGTGAAAGCACAGTTGTGAGACAAGAAAACCTAAGCAGTGGAAAAATACCAATTAGACGCAAAATTCGACAAAATAACATTCTATAGAACAACTAAACTAAAGCGGAAATAATATTAAACCTAGATGGGTATAGCAGTTCTCAATAGCAAAACGTAATAACTTAACATAGGTGGAGTCTAAGGCTGATAGGTTTATTAATTTTTATTTTTTTGCTGCAAATGAGGATTAATAAAACATTGAACCAAATAATGATAGTCGAAATATTAAAGTATAGTCAACTAAAAAAATAACAATAAAAATATGTTCACTACGTTGAAGATATGAGCGTTGAACGCGCATCTTTATCATGCCGTTTGCACAAAAAGGAATACAAATTATGCAGTCGGAGGTCCACAATCTTGAAAGTAGTTGGTACACCTCACTCGCATTGTTGCACTTATTTTATCATGATCTTTTCAATGCCAGTACCAATCTACAATTCGCCGTAACAGAGTTCCATATCTGTAAATTAATTAGAACGTTCATGGCAGGGTTGTAGATTGGTTGATTATTGAGGTAGTAATACCAAAAAATGATATATACCGCTACTATTTTTGCACATTGGCTTCGTTCGTACTTGGTGATTTTTGCAAAAAGTTCAACCTGTGGACACGATGATTACTGGTAAAAATACATCACCAAAATACAACATTCATATCAGAAAATAAAGGATAATGCCAAAACTATTAGAACACAATTAATGTAAATTTACTAATGGTTTAGCATTATACCTCATGCATGTGGTAACGTCGGAAAAAAAAAGGAATCAGAAGTATAATATCATAACCCAATTATAATAAAGCCCACAAAAAAACCTGCACAGATCTTTATGTAAATTTCTTTTTGTTCATTGAAATAAATAGCAGATAAACGTTACCGAGTTTGATGCACACTTAAGATAAAGCCGTATAAAGTGTAAATGTGTAAGTAATAGTAATAACTCGATGTCTCTACACTAACAAATAATGTTGCCCATAGAACAGAAAATATAATAATGCCTTTCATAGAGCAAAAAATAATTTAAAACATAATAGTAAGATGCAAGAACTAACGTTGCTCATAGAAGCCAACATAATGCGTTATAAAATTCAAGATCGTTGAAATGATACTAGTCAAGGGATTGTGTATTTAGCTTGCCTCAACAAACCAGTAGAAAGTCCCTATACAAAGATCTGAAACCTTCTTGCGCGGTTTTACACTTAGTGACTTGAACTGCCGCCCTTTGCCCCAACTGAATCCTAACCTTGATCATGCGACGGGTAGGATGACGCAGGTAGAGAGCATGCCGAAAGAGCTGCCACTTACAAATGGCTTGATGGTTGGCCATATTCTTAAGCTAATCTTAGGCTTGCTTGGATCCCCTAATTCTTTAGTATATAATGCATTTCATTTATTACATGGCTAGATATCTGTTAATCTGACATGTAAATTTATTATTCAGTGTCACTATTGATTTTAGAATTGCATTGGATTAAAATATTCTTAATAGCCAAGTGGAATTTAAAGTTCCTAATCATATAGTTAATACTTAAATAAGGTGCATGCTAATTAGAACTTAAAGTTATTACCATTTCTTCATTTTGCCTTGCCTACATGATGTAGAGAATAACTTGCCAATAATATTTATCATCAGGTATTAACATTTACAAAATTATTAGTTGTAGTGGAATCCAAGAGGTGGAGATTAACAAATCTAATATTTTATGCATCGAGCATAGGGATACTTAATGGTTTAATTTTTCTAGTATTGCAATTCAATGCAATAATAAACCTTGCAGACTGTAGGGAAACATATACCAAAAAATGATCAGTCCGTTTACATGAAAGTTACTATATAGTTTGAATGTATCTATGTGAGGTAGAATGATAAATTACTGAATCAAAAATATATGGCTTAATGATGCGAGTCCATATATCCTACGTTCTCCTTATTCCAAAGGTGAACAACTCCCACCAGCAGCATGAATGCCTCTTCAATAACTATCATAAGTGATAATGGCATAGTGGTTGCAATCGACCTTTGTTGTTAAAGGTAGTGAAACATTGTCTCATACAACATTGAAAATCTATCAGCCTATCAATGGTATGCAAGCGAAGAAGTTCAAATTTTATTTACTATAATGTGCGCTAAGTTTTACACTTATTTTTTGGTGAAAGATCATTTGCATTCATTTATATATATATTTTATAGCAAAGATGAATCAAAATCACTCAGCAATATATAATCTGTATTCGGTCCTTGCTTAACAAAAATGCATTCACAAGCGAAAGAAGGCAACCAGTATGCCGACATAATAGAGTAGGTTACAATATAGATTTAAAGTAATTATGATTTGTATATCATTTTGCACGATAGTTCTGTTAAACTTTGGAATGCACAATTCATTTGAAATAGTTTTCATTTGTATACAAAATGATATAAAATGTATAAGCTAAAAGAACTAACAATATAGATAACACCGTACCATGCACAACATATTTGAGCATCAACAATAACATGCACTACCGTTGACCTGAGGCCTTGTTTCCTTTCATAACAGCAGCATTTTTATGATAGCTTGTAAATTTTTATGATAGTTTGTAAATTGTATATATGATGATAATTGCATTTATAAATTCTATTTATATATATATATATATATATATATATATATATATTGTGTTTAAGTTAAATTTATAGTGTAAACTTCTAGTCTACATCACTTTGGATCCAATACTCCATCTAAGCTATATTTTTTATGCATGGCATAATATAGTACTCTTATATCAATCCATCTCACTTTCAGTAGTTGCCACTAGATGCCTTGATTTTTCCTAAACCGACCGTGCTTAGCCCTTTGCTATGCTTAGGACATCGCTCAATTGCAGGATTATGGAATAAAAAATTGTAATGTCCCGCATTTTTATCAGTTTGTATTTGAATATTTAAATCAGTTTAAATATTGAATTTGTAATATAAGTGGATTTATATATTAATTAAAACAAAGTTGAACGTATAAAAATATATATTTAATATAAATCGAGCCCGTAATATCGTGGCAGTTCGTAATTTAACGTTCTGAACTTCAACTGAGTGTATAGGACTCGTTTTAAATCGGATTTCTGCGAAATAAGGAACGCTGGAATCTGTTGAACTATATCTTTGTAACAGAAGTGAAAAATCAAGACTTCGTATTATATATTGCAAGATATGTCCAAATCAAATTTTCAAATAGTCGCTGTAGAAATCGTTTATCGACCGTAACGGGTTATTCGATATAACTAGATATCGGTTTCGAATTTAGCCAAGGTTCTTTTGAGACGTAGTGTTAATTTAATTTTTAGAATTTTACTGCAATTTTTAATTAATTAAATACGCAACTTTTTATTTGGAGTAATTTGCACCCTATATCAATATTTTGGGGTTTTCTAAATATGAGTTAATCTACCGATATTATTATACTTTTGGGATCGTGACACCTCGTTGAGCACGACTGTACTCTTACTTCTATCCGTACGTAAGTGTAAATTTGAATGGAGTTAAATATATTAAAGGAAAGAAGGCAACACCGTTAATTAGTTGTTAAAATACTAACTAAACTTCATTACGGTCACTATAAAGCAGGTTAACGGATCCAGTAAGATCTTATGAAAAATGGAATGATTAATGTATAATTTATGTTATATTACCTGGGGATGATTAAACCTTGAGTTACTAGTCGAGAGAAGGGATTCAATCAACAAGGACCTTTGAGTGAAATATGTAGTAAACGGTCCTATAAAAACAGTTAAGGGACTGCATTCATTTCTTGGCCAAAATGCACACACCAAGTAAAATAAATAAAATAATATGCCTATTTCAGATTTATTCAATTTAAGTCGGTGTTTTGCTATCAACACAGTATTGCCAATCAAATATGTATAGTTTTCTGTACTATATTATATTATTTCTATTCCTTTTAGCAAAGCTTCCTAAAGTTGTTTCCTTTAGAAAACACAGACATGGTTTTGTATAGCTTGTCCCCTACTGGCCCGTATATTCAAATCAGGTACAGCTACCTAACACGACTAAAGCCTGTTTGCGCCACTCCATTCTGAAGACTCATGGCTGCCATTTGATAGAAAAGAAATCACACTGCAACCCATATTTTAGTGTTTTGTGCTTAAGGAAACCGTGGAGACAAAGTAATTTACACAGCCCACCTATGTTCTGTCCTTAAAGCCGACCTATATATATACTAATGCCTTGGCACCCACGCTTTTCAATTCTATAAATACAGACAAACCATTCGGGCTTTTCCATCACATCCGTTGAAAGAAAACCGTATATGTCTATGGTGCTTAAAAATTCAAACAAAATCGATCCTTCAACTAAAAAAAAAATAGAAAAGAAAATATAACGGCCCAGTATGAAACTGTTTGAGGAAGAGGTCCACAACGTTGGATCTAGAAAAAAGGAAAAGGAGAAGGATCAGTTACCATGTTGACATTTGGAATCTTGGAGAAACAGTAGCATACGTATTTGTATGTCTGAGTGGACGTGAATTAAGCATATGCTTATATCAAGATTCGGGAATGGAATTCAAACATTGGAAGCAGACGCAAGTATGAAGTGAAGACATGGAGAATGGTTCAGTATAGTGGATCTTGTTTTAGTAGAGTAAGGGAGCACAGACATTGGTTGTATATGAGGTGTTGGCTGGTATTATTGTAGGCGGGTTCATGAGTCACGGCAGTAGGGGGATTCAGGAACTGGAGTGCGGCTGTTACATGAGAAGTGTAAAACGCGAGTATGGTGCATGGTGTATGGTGTATTGGGCGGGTACATGAAGGCCAAAAACAAAGCAAAGAAAGAAAATGTCAGCATGCATGCGAGTGGACGAATGGCGATAGGCATGGTAAAGTGGCATTAAGTATGTATGGGAATGATTTAGTATGTGAGCTGCCATGGAGTTAAGTGGCTTGCATGCATTACAAACACATGGTGCCTCAGACCGCAAGCATCTTCATGCATACGAACTAATGGATCAACGCAGGGACGTGGGAAAGAAGGGTGCGAGTTTGTTATATGCATATTGGAGAAGTAGTGCTGGAGTAGAAGATGGACTATGGCTACTGAAACATATAGGCTCGCCTTGGATAAACGGGGAAGAAGGAAGAAATGGTTCGGGCGGGTTTAACAAGGTTATGGGCCGAAGTAAATGACGGAAGCCCAGTTTAAAAAAAAATAATAATAAGGAAGAAGAAGAAAAAGAAAATGATATGGCGCAAGGAAGTAGAGTGGTGCAAGAGTGGAATGGGATGGATTACTTGCTGTTTGGCGGGATGATGGGATGAAATGAATTAGGCTGGATTTGTAACGGCATCGGCTACACATACAAGCTGGTTGAAGCAATTTGGAGCCGCTGGATTTAGGGCAGATTGGATGCCTGTTTTAACCAGTTGACGCAAATCGTTATTTAACGGTTAACGCGCCAAGGTGAGTAAATTCACTAACTCTGTTTTATTTAAAGTATTTTAATTATATTTTAAATAATGGTTGAATGCTGTGTGATGGTTGTTTAGACAGATTTGGTTAAATTGGTTGAATATTATATATCGTTGCATATGTACACACCATTGGTTGGATACTGAATTGACTAACATCTGTGGATGCGGAAATCGGTTGGAGGAACTCAACCGGATTCCTAAATATTCAGATGTACTGGTTATGCACTGTTTGAACCGTGTTGAATGGAAATTTAACGCTATGTTGATTTGGTAAATAAACGATATCAGCGACAGTCAACCATAAACACATTTTGTTAAGAAATTGGTTGACTGTCAGACAAATCAACGAAGCCAATTATAAAAATTATATTTTTATAATTTAAAGCGAGGTTTAAATTATAGTTCTATTATAAACTGGTATTTTTAATACCGTGAGTTAGATATAAATTGATTCGAGTTTAAATAGGAAGAATCGATTATTTATTATTTCTAAATAACAGAAATTGAATCTTGATTAAACAAGGAGGCGATGACTTGTTTTAAGTATATCAAAAACAAGTAGTCGATTTTAAAGATGCTTATGAAATAAAGTATAATTCTATGTTTGGAGTATGATCGTATTTGAAATAAGGGTAGTAAAACGAGTCTAGATTCCTATTGGGAAATGATATTTTAATAAAAGTGAATAGTGGTCAGAAAGTAAACATTTTGTAAGTAGATAGTTCTATTTGTGTTAAACTAAATTGATCTGATTAACGAGAAGTTTAGAAATGGAGTTTTGAAATGTTTTTCCAACATTAATAATGTGTATTTTCTAAAAGTACAGAAAATAAGAAAGGTAAGGAAGATGGAAATGTTCCAGATATTAAATAAATGTATATCTTCTAGAATGTGGGTGAACAAGTGCTATAATATTTGGAAATGGGTTTTTTTTCAAAGAAGTATGAGGTTAAACAGTTTTGGGAATATCTAGAAAAATATGAATAATGAAATATTAGAAAGTGCCGAGATTGTGAAATGATTTGATGGATGTTTATTTTCAAAACACCGACTGTCAAAGATTTTTGTAATGAAAAGAGATGTCAAGAATTTGTAACGGAAAGAGGTGTTGAGATTAATTATAAAGTGGAATATAGTAGCATATTGCAAGTCTCAGAACTATAGCAGTAAAGTAACGCTGTTGACTAGGCTTAAGCGTGACTGTTATGTCAAGATTAGTTATAAAGGGATATAGCAGCGTATAGCTAGTTTGAACTGTAACGATAAATGAAACGCTGTTAACCAAACTTAAGCGTGATGTTTATATACAGTAGCACTTCCTAGGGAAGGAAAACAACTTGTTTTGAAATTCACTTATTCAAAAGTAATAAGTAATGACGTTTGTCCAAAGAAATATAAGAACGAATGTTAAAAATAAAGTGCCTGTGATTTGTGTGATATTGGTTGTACATTTGAATGGATGTTGTTTTTACTTCGATAGTTAAATAACCGACTATCGAAGTGTTTTGACCATCGTTGTCAATACGGGGAGACCGGTTGGATATATTATCCGAGAACCACTCCGTATAGGCATAAACGCTACGTATTCGATTATGCTGAAGAAAATTGAAGACGGAGTAGAATGCAAGGGTCGCCCTGTTTTAAAATGGTGTTTTCTGTTTGTCCAGTCCCAGGACAACTTGTATGGACGAATGTCTGACAAAGTATTCCCAACGGTCACATAAGACGATCTTGTCAAGATATTACGTCTGGTGGCGGAGAAATTCGTTTCTCTTAGCTTTTATACCCGTGATATTTTTGGGAAGATCAACTAGTGATTTGACGGGTTTGACGATGTGACATTCAAAGTGTATGGTGGCCAGATGTCCTAAAAGGTAAATGTAGCCTCAAGCTTCACAACCGGGAAATGACAAAAAATCGGGCAGGCAGCATGGCTATGTGGGTCGCTCCCATTAGAGTGTATAATCACCTATCTAGAGAAATTCCTTTTGTTTCTTAATCTATCGATTCTGCCCATTCGGGAACGGTGGTTTGAGTCCAACCGTTGGTGATATACATTCGATACACTCAAGCGAAATGAGTGGTCGGTCATGTGTGGGCCGGGTTGTAAGATGTTCTTGTTGAACCCAGTGTATTCGCCTCTAGAGATACATTATCGGAAGGTGGTCCCATACCTTGTCATAGTTGGAATCCAATCTCCAATAAGCATCCTGCGGTTTTTGATTTTTATACTATATATGTAGAGCGTGAGATGCAAGCGTTCTACTATTTGGTTATTTATTTGATTAGACATTATTATAATATCACTGGATTTTGATATCAATAATGATTTGGGTTATAGTAAGGTAAAAACCGTCCATGTTTATGTGTGGGCTGGTCTTACTATTATCATTTTTGTTTCAAAAAGGATTTTCAAAGTTAAGCCATATGGTTGGAATTTACTCACACCAGTCCCATGACTGACCCAGAGTTTATTTTGTTTGTTTTCCCTAAACTCTTGGGTGCCCAAATTTGTACGGGCAGTCAAGTGTTTCAGGCTTTACAGATACGCTTGAAGGAGCTAAAAGCAGAAGGCTGCACCGTTAGTATTTAGAGACTATTTCCGCTGTGATATGATGTATTGTACTCTGATAATGGTATGTATGTACAATACAGTTTTGTATTTCAAAGTTATGTTATATAATATATTTTATTCGTTCCGCTGTGAGATTCGTGTTTACTCTGATTCTACTCAGTTGTGGTTTTTCTTCTTCTTCTATTCTATTAGTTCTATCTTTTCTATCTCACCCTCTAATTTCTTTCTATTAATGATTCGGTATTTTCGATGTCTGAACAGTCGACGCTGGGTTTTGTGTCGATTTTCGGAGTCGAAAATCCCTGGGTCGTTACAGTGGTATCAGAGCTAAAGGTTAAGTGATTACCTTGGCTCTGTGGCGTGACTCAATAGAGATAAGGTTAGCAGTACCTTAGATTGAGTTTGAGTGTATATATATGAGCGCGTATTTGTAAACTAATATAAAAACTATTTTATATTGTGTTGATTGGTTTGTCGAGAGGTTTATGAATTCTGGTCGAAATAGTAATGCAAACTGTATCGATAGGTGTTTCTAAACTCTTGAACAGAGTAATTCAACACAGTATGTTTTGAAAAGAGGGTAAATGAAATAATTTTACCCGAAATATATTTTGATATAAAAAGAAGTATATATATTGGAATTGTTATAATATATTGGGTGTGTTAATTGTAATTATAATCGAATAAGGTTATAAGTGAAATGGTATATAACCAATGAGAATTCGTATAAGTGAAATCAGATGGATTGAATCTGAATGTAAACCAGAATTGGAATTAAAATCTCAGAAACTGGAATTGGTGTTTGAAATTGAATTTTGAATTATATAAGGGAATTTTAAGATCCTGGGGAAATTTTGAAATATTATCCAAGTTTCGAAAAGATATTTTTGAAGTAATTTCAAATAAAAGTATTTGAATATGAGTTTTGAAAGTGATATAGTATTGAACTCACTTTGATCACTGGGAAATAAATTCTGATGATGACGGTCGCATTATCGGTGTTCATTTTCGAGTCTCTAAGTGACGGATTACTACCAAAGATTTTATTTTGAAATAATTTGTTCGGAAATTCAAATGTTTTGAATAATATATGATTTCAGACTGATTTGAAATAAAAACCTCAGGAATTTGAATTCTGAAATTTAAAATTTACTTATGAAGTAAATAAATAGAGAATTTATATAAGTCAAATAAAATTTGAGTTGAAGCCAGTAAGTGGAAACCGTGTTGGAATAGAATTAAACTTGGTGAAATAACTGAATTTGTGAAATAAGATTTGGAACGGAACCAAGCCTGGTCATGGAATTGAATTGTGGAGTAAGAATTTAGAGTTGAGATCGAAACTGGAATTGCAAATAAAATTTGGCTTGGGTAGAAGCGAACAATTGGATTTGAGAACGGATTGATTGGAAATCAATTGGGTATGAATGGATATATGCTAAAGGGATAGAGTTGGATGTCCAACCAAAAAGGGTCGGGCATTGAAATAAGGATAAAAGATTCGACGCAAGGATTGAGTTATGGGGATGTGAAGTAGGAAATTTCAACCAAGCAGGTTGTGAGGAGTTAGAATTAGAACATCTCTACTTCTTAGCAATTTCGAGGACGAAATTATTTTAAGGGGGAAGGAATGTAATGTCCCGCATTTTTATCAGTTTGTATTTGAATATTTAAATCAGTTTAAATATTGAATTTGTAATATAAGTGGATTTATATATTAATTAAAACAAAGTTGAACGTATAAAAATATATATTTAATATAAATCGAGCCCGTAATATCGTGGCAGTTCGTAATTTAACGTTCTGAACTTCAACTGAGTGTATAGGACTCGTTTTAAATCGGATTTCTGCGAAATAAGGAACGCTGGAATCTGTTGAACTATATCTTTGTAACAGAAGTGAAAAATCAAGACTTCGTATTATATATTGCAAGATATGTCCAAATCAAATTTTCAAATAGTCGCTGTAGAAATCGTTTATCGACCGTAACGGGTTATTCGATATAACTAGATATCGGTTTCGAATTTAGCCAAGGTTCTTTTGAGACGTAGTGTTAATTTAATTTTTAGAATTTTACTGCAATTTTTAATTAATTAAATACGCAACTTTTTATTTGGAGTAATTTGCACCCTATATCAATATTTTGGGGTTTTCTAAATATGAGTTAATCTACCGATATTATTATACTTTTGGGATCGTGACACCTCGTTGAGCACGACTGTACTCTTACTTCTGTCCGTACGTAAGTGTAAATTTGAATGGAGTTAAATATATTAAAGGAAAGAAGGCAACACCGTTAATTAGTTGTTAAAATACTAACTAAACTTCATTACGGTCACTATAAAGCAGGTTAACGGATCCAGTAAGATCTTATGAAAAATGGAATGATTAATGTATAATTTATGTTATATTACCTGGGGATGATTAAACCTTGAGTTACTAGTCGAGAGAAGGGATTCAATCAATAAGGACCTTTGAGTGAAATATGTAGTAAACGGTCCTATAAAAACAGTTAAGGGACTGCATTCATTTCTTGGCCAAAATGCACACACCAAGTAAAATAAATAAAATAATATGCCTATTTCAGATTTATTCAATTTAAGTCGGTGTTTTGCTATCAACACAGTATTGCCAATCAAATATGTATAGTTTTATGTACTATATTATATTATTTCTATTCCTTTTAGCAAAGCTTCCTAAAGTTGTTTCCTTTAGAAAACACAGACATGGTTTTGTATAGCTTGTCCCCTACTGGCCCGTATATTCAAATCAGGTACAGCTACCTAACACGACTAAAGCCTGTTTGCGCCACTCCATTCTGAAGACTCATGGCTGCCATTTGATAGAAAAGAAATCACACTGCAACCCATATTTTAGTGTTTTGTGCTTAAGGAAACCGTGGAGACAAAGTAATTTACACAGCCCACCTATGTTCTGTCCTTAAAGCCGACCTATATATATACTAATGCCTTGGCACCCAAGCTTTTCAATTCTATAAATACAGACAAACCATTCGGGCTTTTCCATCACATCCGTTGAAAGAAAACCGTATATGTCTATGGTGCTTAAAAATTCAAACAAAATCGATCCTTCAACTAAAAAAAAATAGAAAAGAAAATATAACGGCCCAGTATGAAACTGTTTGAGGAAGAGGTCCACAACGTTGGATCTAGAAAAAAGGAAAAGGAGAAGGATCAGTTACCATGTTGACATTTGGAATCTTGGAGAAACAGTAGCATACGTATTTGTATGTCTGAGTGGACGTGAATTAAGCATATGCTTATATCAAGATTCGGGAATGGAATTCAAACATTGGAAGCAGACGCAAGTATGAAGTGAAGACATGGAGAATGGTTCAGTATAGTGGATCTTGTTTTAGTAGAGTAAGGGAGCACGAACGTTGGTTGTATATGAGGAGTTGGCTGGTATTATTGTAGGCGGGTTCATGAGTCACGGCAGTAGGGGGATTCAGGAACTGGAGTGCGGCTGTTACATGAGAAGTGTAAAACGCGAGTATGGTGCATGGTGTATGGTGTATTGGGCGGGTACATGAAGGCCAAAAACAAAGCAAAGAAAGAAAATGTCAGCATGCATGCGAGTGGACGAATGGCGATAGGCATGGTAAAGTGGCATTAAGTATGTATGGGAATGATTTAGTATGTGAGCTGCCATGGAGTTAAGTGGCTTGCATGCATTACAAACACATGGTGCCTCAGACCGCAAGCATCTTCATGCATACAAACTAATGGATCAACGCAGGGACGTGGGAAAGAAGGGTGCGAGTTTGTTATATGCATATTGGAGAAGTAGTGCTGGAGTAGAAGATGGACTATGGCTACTGAAACATACAGGCTCGCCTTGGATAAACGGGGAAGAAGGAAGAAATGGTTCGGGCGGGTTTAACAAGGTTATGGGCCGAAGTAAATGACGGAAGCCCAGTTTAAAAAAAAAAAAAAAAAAAAAAAGGAAGAAGAAGAAAAAGAAAATGATATGGCGCAAGGAAGTAGAGTGGTGCAAGAGTGGAATGGGATGGATTACTTGCTGTTTGGCGGGATGATGGGATGAAATGAATTAGGCTGGATTTGTAACGGCATCGGCTACACATACAAGCTGGTTGAAGCAATTTGGAGCCGCTGGATTTAGGGCAGATTGGATGCCTGTTTTAACCAGTTGACGCAAATCGTTATTTAACGGTTAACGCGCCAAGGTGAGTAAATTCACTAACTCTGTTTTATTTAAAGTATTTTAATTATATTTTAAATAATGGTTGAATGCTGTGTGATGGTTGTTTAGACAGATTTGGTTAAATTGGTTGAATATTATATATCGTTGCATATGTACACACCATTGGTTGGATACTGAATTGACTAACATCTGTGGATGCGGAAATCGGTTGGAGGAACTCAACCGGATTCCTAAATATTCAGATGTACTGGTTATGCACTGTTTGAACCGTGTTGAATGGAAATTTAACGCTATGTTGATTTGGTAAATAAACGATATCAGCGACAGTCAACCATAAACACATTTTGTTAAGAAATTGGTTGACTGTCAGACAAATCAACGAAGCCAATTATAAAAATTATATTTTTATAATTTAAAGCGAGGTTTAAATTATAGTTCTATTATAAACTGGTATTTTTAATACCGTGAGTTAGATATAAATTGATTCGAGTTTAAATAGGAAGAATCGATTATTTATTATTTCTAAATAACAGAAATTGAATCTTGATTAAACAAGGAGGCGATGACTTGTTTTAAGTATATCAAAAACAAGTAGTCGATTTTAAAGATGCTTATGAAATAAAGTATAATTCTATGTTTGGAGTATGATCGTATTTGAAATAAGGGTAGTAAAACGAGTCTAGATTCCTATTGGGAAATGATATTTTAATAAAAGTGAATAGTGGTCAGAAAGTAAACATTTTGTAAGTAGATAGTTCTATTTGTGTTAAACTAAATTGATCTGATTAACGAGAAGTTTAGAAATGGAGTTTTGAAATGTTTTTCCAACATTAATAATGTGTATTTTCTAAAAGTACAGAAAATAAGAAAGGTAAGGAAGATGGAAATGTTCCAGATATTAAATAAATGTATATCTTCTAGAATGTGGGTGAACAAGTGCTATAATATTTGGAAATGGGTTTTTTTTCAAAGAAGTATGAGGTTAAACAGTTTTGGGAATATCTAGAAAAATATGAATAATGAAATATTAGAAAGTGCCGAGATTGTGAAATGATTTGATGGATGTTTATTTTCAAAACACCGACTGTCAAAGATTTTTGTAATGAAAAGAGATGTCAAGAATTTGTAACGGAAAGAGGTGTTGAGATTAATTATAAAGTGGAATATAGTAGCATATTGCAAGTCTCAGAACTATAGCAGTAAAGTAACGCTGTTGACTAGGCTTAAGCGTGACTGTTATGTCAAGATTAGTTATAAAGGGATATAGCAGCGTATAGCTAGTTTGAACTGTAACGATAAATGAAACGCTGTTAACCAAACTTAAGCGTGATGTTTATATACAGTAGCACTTCCTAGGGAAGGAAAACAACTTGTTTTGAAATTCACTTATTCAAAAGTAATAAGTAATGACGTTTGTCCAAAGAAATATAAGAACGAATGTTAAAAATAAAGTGCCTGTGATTTGTGTGATATTGGTTGTACATTTGAATGGATGTTGTTTTTACTTCGATAGTTAAATAACCGACTATCGAAGTGTTTTGACCATCGTTGTCAATACGGGGAGACCGGTTGGATATATTATCCGAGAACCACTCCGTATAGGCATAAACGCTGCGTATTCGATTATGCTGAAGAAAATTGAAGACGGAGTAGAATGCAAGGGTCGCCCTGTTTTAAAATGGTGTTTTCTGTTTGTCCAGTCCCAGGACAACTTGTATGGACGAATGTCTGACAAAGTATTCCCAACGGTCACATAAGACGATCTTGTCAAGATATTACGTCTGGTGGCGGAGAAATTCGTTTCTCTTAGCTTTTATACCCGTGATATTTTTGGGAAGATCAACTAGTGATTTTACGGGTTTGACGATGTGACATTCAAAGTGTATGGTGGCCAGATGTCCTAAAAGGTAAATGTAGCCTCAAGCTTCACAACCGGGAAATGACAAAAAATCGGGCAGGCAGCATGGCTATGTGGGTCGCTCCCATTAGAGTGTATAATCACCTATCTAGAGAAATTCCTTTTGTTTCTTAATCTATCGATTCTGCCCATTCGGGAACGGTGGTTTGAGTCCAATCGTTGGTGATATACATTCGATACACTCAAGCGAAATGAGTGGTCGGTCATGTGTGGGCCGGGTTGTAAGATGTTCTTGTTGAACCCAGTGTATTCGCCTCTAGAGATACATTATCGGAAGGTGGTCCCATACCTTGTCATAGTTGGAATCCAATCTCCAATAAGCATCCTGCGGTTTTTGATTTTTATACTATATATGTAGAGCGTGAGATGCAAGCGTTCTACTATTTGGTTATTTATTTGATTAGACATTATTATAATATCACTGGATTTTGATATCAATAATGATTTGGGTTATAGTAAGGTAAAAACCGTCCATGTTTATGTGTGGGCTGGTCTTACTATTATCATTTTTGTTTCAAAAAGGATTTTCAAAGTTAAGCCATATGGTTGGAATTTACTCACACCAGTCCCATGACTGACCCAGAGTTTATTTTGTTTGTTTTCTCTAAACTCTTGGGTGCCCAAATTTGTACGGGCAGTCAAGTGTTTCAGGCTTTACAGATACGCTTGAAGGAGCTAAAAGCAGAAGGCTGCACCGTTAGTATTTAGAGACTATTTCCGCTGTGATATGATGTATTGTACTCTGATAATGGTATGTATGTACAATACAGTTTTGTATTTCAAAGTTATGTTATATAATATATTTTATTCGTTCCGCTGTGAGATTCGTGTTTACTCTGATTCTACTCAGTTGTGGTTTTTCTTCTTCTTCTATTCTATTAGTTCTATCTTTTCTATCTCACCCTCTAATTTCTTTCTATTAATGATTCGGTATTTTCGATGTCTGAACAGTCGACGCTGGGTTTTGTGTCGATTTTCGGAGTCGAAAATCCCTGGGTCGTTACAAAAATGAATTGATGAATCATGGATGTCGGTTTTTTTCTTTTTTCTCTTAACTTATATGATTTTCCAAATCTATCTTTAGTGAACTATTAGCAAAATCATATGTTAGATTTATTGCTAGGCAATAATAAGGCAAGTTAATATCAAGTTGTTCATTACCAGTTTTCATGGTAGAAGAACCTAATAACCAATTAAGATCAAACATGAGAAGATTCCCAATATCTTGATATCTCAACGTCATTTTCTTCAATTTCGTTTTACAAATTAATCAAGAGGATATTTCAGATTGTTTTAATTTACTACAACAGTTTATGATCTCTTAAAACTAAAAAAAGTTAATATGTTTAAATGATGGATGTCCTTAGTTCAAATTAAAATCACGTAGGTAACCTATTATCTTGCGTTATTATTAGTTGAAACTTATTATTAGTTAGTAATTGTCATATGTATATGAAAAGATATGGCTATAATGCATTCATCTGGTAATAACAAAGTTTAGGTAATGGTATATCAAATACATAAACTTGAAAGGAGAAAATTGCTGTTAAAAATTGTGGTAATAAATAAATTTCAATTTAACAAAAAGTATCATATACTACATTGAGCAAGTAGAAATAACTGTTATCTGCAGTAATAAAATATACAATGACCGCCGTATGGTTTAGAAATTTATGGTGGACGATGGACCTTGTAATGCCAAGTCAACCAACGGCAGTCTAACTGAATCAGAAAGAATACATGCTTCAATACACTGTTCAGAAAATAAATATTATCTCTACAACCAAATTGACAGGGCGATGTGAGAAATTATCATGCCCTCACTGATTCTTCACCGCTTGCAGTCGATTTCCAGAAAAAATGAATGTTGAACTTGAGTTAATCGATGGAATTAAAGGTCAAAAATGATTGGGGAAAGAAAAGGAAACAATGACAAATAATTTTTTTTTGAGCGCCTAATTTAATTACAGTTAATAAACGTAGGCTATAGGAGTTGTCGAAATATATTGGTAGGATGAAGAAGATGCCAAAATCCAATAGTGGGGATATGGGGAACACGGCTTACCAAAATCGAAAATTAGGGTTTCGTAAACAAAAAGGAATGAACCGCTGCTTGTAGGAGGGAAGCAAAATTTTTGGAGGGAGGGGGAAAAGAATTCACGAAGTTGGAGGGAGACAAAATGAGGGGTTAGAAAATGTGAGCGTTACGCAGAATGCTTAAAACAAAATGACTTAGAAAGTAAACAATAATGTAAATAATAACAGTTCAGCATAACATATTATTAAATGGTGTTATAAATGTTATATTTTGTTGTAGTGTTATAACATTAAATTCTCTATCAAAATTACTATGATATTTACAAACATTTATCCTTTCATTAAATCATATTTACTAACATTTTTCATGTTATTAGATGTTTAGTTACAAATATTTATCCCCTAATTAATTGTTCTCAAAAAGTAGAAAGTCTTTGAAATTTAAATATTTGCTTTCACATTAGTACTTAGTTTTGCAAATTTTGTAGATTAATAAATTATTAATATGTACCGTAATAAGTTATCGCAAAATTAAATTTAAATGCTTCCATTTTTAATTAAGTATGGTTCTCTAAAACAATTGTTTTAACTTACTAACTGAATTTAGATAACATTTTTATCTCTAATTGATGACACGCATATGTAATCATATTAATTTATAATATTTTGCTCGATCTTAACCATACTTAAATCAACCTTATTTCATTCAAACATTAATTTCAAAACTTATCGTATTTTACAAAGGTCTCTTAATTGGTTTTTGATTAGAAAGATGGAACATGCATGATGGGGCAACGTCATCGAAATTTGCATTTGAAGCCATTATTTTGTGTAGGTCTTCAAATTGTAAAACAATAGCTGAGTCGTGTAGTATGTCACTTTCTTGAATATGTTTTGGCGATTTTCTTGGAGGTGCAAAGTAGTTTTTGATATTCCGTCGCCGCCTCTGGGATAAAACAACATCTCTAATCTAAAAACCAATGACCTTATTTGCACTAACCTAGTCAATTCTGATTTGCACTTTGAAATAGGGTTCAAGGTGTTTTTAGTTTTGTCGAAGGAAGAAGAAAAGAAAAGAAGTTTCTTTGAAGAAGAAAGAAATGAAAAGTGTTTGTTATTCTTTTTTGAAGAAAGAAGAAAAGAATAATGTATGTTGTTCTTATCATTTCTCTTCTGTCTATTTATCATTTAAATATGCAGAATGGAAACTGTATACATTGCTAGACTAATGGAATACTGGTGGATTTTAATTATTTTTTTCTTATTTAAAACAATATTGTAATACCATTAACTTTTGTAATGTTTCAGTAATAATGTCCTATAAATATATTGTAACAACCCGGATTTTTAGCCGATTTATTTTAAACATTTAGTATGGTTTTAAATTTTGAATTTATAATATAAATGGTATTTTATAGGGTTATCGATTAAATAATCGAAATACGATTTATTTTTGATAACCATCGAAATACGAGAACTGAAATAATTCAATTCGAAGATACAACTGAATCGAAATGGTTCAGATGATCAATATATATTCTATTTGAATATAAGCGACGATAATAGTAATTTATTTTTGAATAATTTATTTGTTTTTGAATTTAAAGTACATTATATTAATTTAATATGGTATATGTGTTGAAATTAAATTTCAGAATATTTACTGTTGAGTTCAGAATAGGGTTGTTACATTGAAAATGTCGGTCGATACGCTAGAATAGCGGTTCGTGATTTCAATTAACGGACCCCGAAATATTTGATTGTGGATAAGGTCGAGATCAAATCAATATCTGTTTAAAAAGGAATAAAAATCCCTTGATATCAAATCACATTAAAACCAAATCAATTTTTCAGAATAAACAAGGCCGACCTAGCTTCTTCTTCAGTACCTACCTATACCTACAGTCGCTGTTCTTTCCATTCATGTCTCCCGCCTCTAATATCAACCCAACAAGAAATAAATGGCTATGTCCTTACTGTCTACTACTGCATGGGTATAAATTGAGCTATTACCTTCATGTTACCCCATGCCTCAAATCAGTGAAGTATTTCGATTTTAAGTTCCTCCTCCCTTCATTCTTTTTCCTTCCCTGTTCTTTCAAAAATCAGAAACCACCGAAAGGAATAGACACTGAAGCCTGTTCTTTTCTTCTCAAATCCTCAAATTCGAAATCAAAAAGGGGAACCGAGTCTTCTGATGCTCGAGATTCTCGAAATCCATCGAAGATGTTTCAAAATTGAAGCCGCGAACCAATCGCGAGGCTTAAAATTTGTTCTGCAGATGCTCGCGACTTGGGTAAAGGATGCATTGATGATTGGAGTGTTTTTTTCTGAGCTCGATCTTTGTTTTAAAGTCAATAGGTTTTGATTTACAGTTCAAAGTCGAATGTTGTTCAAGGATGGTTGATAGCGCGAGTAGATGAGTGTATTGGAGGGTGCGAACTGGGTGATTCAGTGAGGGTCGCGATGACCTAGGGACCAATTTCTTTTCTGTCATAGGAGTTTTGGGTGCCAAGGGGGTTTGTCTATGTTGAGGGGGAGTGCTTTCATGGAGGGGCGATACTAGTTTTGGGATCTGGAAAGGTTTGGGGAGTTCGAACCGTGATTCTTGGGATGAATTTGAGAGGAAGCGATATACTGTTACGGAAGCATGTGTTCGACAGTGAAGGCACAGATCTGTGGAGATGGACATTGTACTGTAAGCAAAGCCGACATTGGTAAAGGCAGTTTTTGATAAAGAATTTAATGGTAGAGTTCAAATTTCTTGTGATCAACCAGAGTTCGGCAGTAGTGATTTGGGAAGTTCATTTGTTATGGGGATCTAGTTGAAGTGTGGTGATGTTGAGGGAAGTCAGAGAGATTAAGGACAACCTGATGTTAATAAAAAGGAATTAAGGTAAGCAAATTATTTTAGTTAGTTAATCACTAATTTAACTATTCAAAATCTTTTATAACTTGTATCTAATGCAAATAAAATTAGATTTTTATGCCGCCAGTCATATTGAGTCATGTTGAAATATTATACATGCTGGATTTGCACTGCTGGAATTATACCGGAATCAAAGACAGTCTAATTTTGGGTTAAATCCGATCACTTGGCGATGATTAAAACCAGGTGAGTAAATCTCACTCACCTTTTATTTATAATTATTATTATTTGTTAAAAATAATTGTTTGTTGCTTGTTGAATGCTTTTTGATTGCTTTAAATATATATTAGTTATTTAGGATATATATATATATATATATTGGGTTGATGATTGGTTGGATTCCCGCAGTCTCATTAGCGGATGCCCGCGGTTTCATTAGCGGATGATTACCCTATACGCCCCACGCTATGATAGTGGATGACCTTCATACCGCGATATCCTGCCTCGAAGTAGGATGGGTATTACTATGTTGACTAACGTCTGTGGATGTAGGAAAACAGGTTAGAGGAATCCAACTGGATTCCTCAAAAATATATTATCTGTTTTTTTGTTTGTTTGTTTGCTTGATTTCATATATATTAATATATGACGTGTTAAAAATCAAATGATTGAAAATTGGGTGGTTTGTTTATTTTAAATATCACTGGGCCAAGTGTTAATTTATTAAAATATCATGAGAAGGATATTTGAGGTTTAAAAGGGAAATTCTATTTTTCTCAAATAGAATTTGAAATTCAAGTAGAATTTAAAAATATATAATTTCAAAGTGGAATTTTGAAATAGAATTTTGAAATGAAATTTCAAAATAGAACTTGAAATAGAATTTTTAAGTAGAAATCCAAATAGAATTTAAATATTAGAAAGGAGTTGGAATATTTGAAATTCAAAATAAAATTTAAATAGGATTTGAAATTGAATTTTTAAATATATAATTCAAATAAAATTTGAATATAACATTTGAATATAGAATTTGAATAAAGAAATTTCAAAATAGAAATTGAATAATATAAGTCAAATGGGATTTGAATAGTAGAATTAGAAAAGGAGTTTAAATATTGGAATTTTAAAAAGTAAAGAAAGGGAGTTTGAATATTAGAAATTCAAATAGAAGTTCAAATAGAATTTGAATATGCGAAATTAGAATGAAATATAGAATTTGAATTCAAAGGAATTAAAATAGAGTTTTAATCCATAGGAATTCAAATAAAGAAAATTCAAATAGAGATTTGAATATGAAAATTCAAACGGAGTTTGAAAGGGAAAATTGAAAATAGAAAATTCAAATAGAGATTTGGATATAGAATTCAAATATGAATTTAAATACAGAAATTCAAATGAAGTTGAATATTTAAATTCAAGTATGAATTTCAAATATAGAAATTCAAAAAGGGATTTGAATATAGGAATTAAAGTAGAATTTAAATAAAGAAAATTCAAATGGAATTTAAACTATGGAATTTGAATAGAGAATTCAAATGGAATTTAAATTATGGAATTTAAATTATGGAATTTAAATTATGGAATTTGAATATAGGATTCAAATAGAAAATTCAAAGGGAATTTGAATATAGAAATTCAAATGGAGTTTGAATATATGAAATTCAAAGGAAATTCAAATATAGAATTTGAACATAGAAATTCAAATGGGGTTTGAATAAAGGAAATTCGAATATGGAAATTCAAATAGAATGGGGAAAATAAAAGTGAATTGAAATTCGAATGTAAAATTTCAAATGGAAGTGAAATAGATCAGGAATGTTATGTTGAAATGGACTTGATATATATATTAAAAATATATCAGAATAGAGTTCAATTTATATAAACGAAGTTTTAAAACGTTTATATATATAAATATAATTAAAACGGACTCACCGCAGCACTGCAGTTCGTAAATTGGCGATTCAAACTTCAATCGAGTATACAGAACCCAATTGAAGTCGAAATTCTTTGAAATAAGAAACGTCAGGACCGATTTGATAATAGTTTTCTAATGAAGGAGAAAAATCTGGATTTCGTCATATATATTTTGAGTTATGTCAAAATCAAATTTAAAAAAAAACAGCGCCATAACCATGTGAAAACCATAACGGTTTATTTAATTTTATAAAAGGATTTTAAGCGGATAAAAATCCGAATTTCTATTTAGAAAATTTCATATTTGAGTTGTAGATTATACCTGAACTCAGGTGGAGTAATGAATTGATTTTTGAAACAGAAATCAGATTTTTGATTATTGAATAGAATTAACTAATTTGAATAGAAATTAGTTAAATGAGATTTTGAATTAAAAATTGATTCTTAATAAGTGAATTCGATTTGAAAATTTATATTTGAAATCGAAAAGGGAATATAGAATTAAAATGGAAATTTAATTTGGTTATGAGCGAGATAAATAATTTGTTTGAATATGTTATGTTCAAACAAAGGAGCGAAATAGGCAAAATGGCTAATTAAAGAAAAATTGAGCGAAACTGAATTCAAACAATTCAAAACTAACCTCAGATGATTGGTTTGAGATGAATGGAGTTGAAACAGGTAAGGATGTGTTGGAAAGGTATGGGATGAGGTATATGAAAATTTTATTTATGTGCCCGACAAAAAGGTACAAGTTTAAATTCCATAAGAGGTTTTATGCGCCGTATCGGCAAGCCGCTTGGCTTTTCTTTTTCTTTTTGGATTGGTGAGGGCCATGGGAGGCTATTTGAAATATCCCGATGCTCCCGGTACAAAGGAGGTTATGGCGATTTTTTCCGGGAATTTAAGGAGTTAGAATATTTTTGAGAAATTTTGATAGTTAGGAATCAATATATCGATATATATAGAATTCGATAAGGAAACGAAATAAAAGAATAGAATATTGTAGACAAAAAGGGAAATCTATAAATTTGAAATAGAAAGCGAACTATATACATGTTTTTAAAATGAAAAATTGGGTTGTATGGTGTGTTTATTCGAGGTTAGTGGTTTTGCCGTTTTGAAGTTGAGGATGTTTTCAGTCAAGGTCTGAGAGGTAATTTTACCCCAACTTGATTGATCTCATTTTTAATTGATAAATAGCAGGATCTAGTCTCGAAGAGAAGCGTTTGGAAAAGAGTTAGTTGAATAAAATATTTTGGGTTGTTATGACGATGTTTTATATAACAATTGCTTTAACTCAAGTGGTGGAAATTTGGAAATATAAAAGTAAATATTTCCTGAGTATAATTAAAATAGTCGGGATATAGATAAGTGATTGAATTTGTTTTCAATTGCAAATAGAGATATTTTCTAATATTTAGAAAGTAAAGAAGTTGATATTTGGAAACGTTTTCCAAATGACATAAGAGGCCAAGATGATTATTGAAATATTTGGTTAACAAATATTGATAGGGAAATGGAGAAGAGATTTAATTAATGAAATATTAATTAAAGAGCCCAGTGATTTGTTTGATATGTTGATTGAACACTTGATTTATTCGATAGTTAAATCACAGACTATCGAAGTTTTGACCATCGTTGTCAATATGGAGAGTCCGGTGGGATTATTATCCGAAGAACCACTCCGTATTGGCATAAAGCATTGCGAACCAAGAATGCTGAATATATTGAAGACGGAGTAAAGTGCAAGGGCTTTTTCTATTAATAGAAATTGTGCCTTCGGTTTCGTTCAATCCCAGAACGAACGTAAATGGACGAATGTCTGATAGAGTATTTCCAATGATCGAATGGGTTGGTCAGTATAAATATATATGGTTGCAACGGATTTATTCCCTTAGCATAATATCCAGAATATTTGTACAAATCAACTAGTGATTAACGGATCTGACAATGTGGCATTCAAAGTGATTGTGCTATCAATGAATGGAAAGTAATCGTAGCCTCAGGCCTCAACAACCGGGAAATGACAAAAATCGGGCAGGCAGCATGGCTATGTGGGTCGCTCCCATTAGGATGTATAATCACCTATCTAGAGGTTCATTTAATTTCTTATTATATTCGATGCTGTCCCAGCGAGGAAACGGTTGCTGATCCCAACCGTTGGTGATATACATTCGATACACTCAAGCGAAATGAGTGGTCGGTCATGTGTGGGCCGGGTTGCAAGATGTTCTTGTTGAACCCAGTGTATTCCTCTCTAGAGATACACTATCGGAAGGTGGTTCCATACCTTGTCATGTTGGAAATCCAATCTCCAATAAGCGCCATGCGGTTTTTGATTTTATACTATGTATGTGGAGTGTGAGATGCAAGCATTCCGCTAGATTGTTATTTATTTGATGTAGACATTAATATAATATCACTGGATTTTCGTATCAAAGTGTTTTGGGTTATCGTAAGGTAAAAACCATCCATGTTTATGTATGGATCGGTCTTACGATTATCATTTCTTTTCGAAAGGATTTTGAAAGTTAAACAAGTGGTTGGCGTTTACTCACATCAGTCCCATGACTGACCCAGAGGTTATTTTGTTTGTTTTCCCTAAACTCTTGCGTGCCCAAATTTGTACGGGCAGTCAAGTAGTCGGGATTTTTTTTTCAGATTCACTTGGAAGAGCAGGAAGCAGGAGGCTTCACCAGTTAGCTATAGATTATCATATTTCCGCTGTGTACTATGTTGTATCTGGAAACAGGTGTTTATATCTGTTCCAGAAATGACTGTTGTGCTCTGATGATGGTATGTATATAAAGTTACTGATTTGTATTTCAAAAGTTATGTTATATAATATATTTTATTCGTTCCGCTGTGAGTTTGTGATCTTCGTTTTTCTTCTATTCCAATATTTCTTTCTTTCTATTTCTCGTCCTCTAACTTCTTTCTAATAATGAGTCGTATTTCTGTGCAATTTGGGTTGGACGTGTGGTATTATTAGTCGACTCAGATAATACGAATTTGCGGGCCTTTACAGTTGGTATCAGGGCTTAGGTTGAGCGAATACCTAGGCTTGATAGGGTTGTGCTCATTAGAGATAGGGTCAATAGTACCCTAGAATGAGTTGAGTATATATATACGAGAGAGCGTATTTGTAAATTGATATAAAAAAATTGTTTTATATTGTGTTGGCTAGTCTGTTGAGCCGTTTATGAATTTTGATCGAATTGTGGGACGCCACAACGTCGATAAGAGTTTGTAAATACTTGGACAGAAGATTGAACATGATATTGTTTTAAAGTGGGTGAATGAAATAATTTTACCCAAAATTCTATTTTGATGTAGAAAGAATAATTTTATATGGATGTGTTGGTTGTTATTATAATCAAATTAGATTATAAAAATGGAAATGGTTATTTATAACCAAACAAAATTTGTATATAAATGAAATATACAAGTGAGATGAATAAAAAAAAATTGAATTCAAAACAGAATTCATAATTTAAATACTAGGAAGTTTTGAAAATATTTTCTGAAGTATAGTTAAATAATATAGCTTTGTGTTAGAAGGATTTTTGAATAAAAATCATTTTGAATAGACTTCGAAAGTGATAAAGCATTGAACTCACTTCAGTGGCTAGAAAATAATTCTGATGAAGACTGCAGCTTCATCAGTGTTCTATCTTCGAGTTCTAAGTGACGAATTGCTACCTTAGAAATTTTTTGATGGAAATTTGTTTGGAAGAAAACAAAAATTTTGGAAATATTCAAATGTTTTGAATTTGAATTAGTTATAAATATATGTGATTTCAAAAAGGATTTGAAATGAAAACCCTGGGATTTGGATTCTGGAATTAAAATTTAACTTACGCAAGTTAAATGGTTCAGGGTGAATCAATTGACTAGAATCAATTTGAATTAGTTTAATAGAACATAGATTGGATATAAATGGATTGATCGTGGATCATTCAAATTAAACGAAGGAAGACCAAAAGTTTTGGTGATATTAAATTGGTTGAAATATGAGGAGTTGAGTTTCAACATAAGTGAGATTTTGAAAAGTAATGGATTTGTACCATTTTTCCTATCTTACCAATTTCGAGGACGAAATTATTTTAAGGGGGGAAGAATGTAACGACCTGGATTTTTAGCCGATTTATTTTAAATATTTAGTATGGTTTTAAATTTTGAATTTATAATATAAATGGTATTTTATAGGGTTACCGATTAAATAATCGAAATACAATTTATTTTTGATAACCATCGAAATACGAGAACTGAAATAATTCAATTCGAAGATATAACTGAATCGAAATGGTTCAGATGATCAATATATATTCTATTTGAATATAAGCGACGATAATAGTAATTTATTTTTGAAGAATTTATTTGTTTTTGAATTTAAAGTACATTATATTAATTTAATACGGTATATATGTTGAAATTAAATTTCAGAATATTTATTGTTGAGTTCAGAATAGGGTTGTTACATTGAAAATGTCGGTCGGTACGCTAGAATAGCGGTTCGTGATTTCAATTAACGTACCCCGAAATATTTGATTGTGGATAAGGTCGAGATCAAATCAATATCTGTTTAAAAAGGAATAAAAATCCCTTGATATCAAATCACATTAAAACCAAATCAATTTTTCAGAATAAACAAGGTCGACCTAGCTTCTTCTTCAGTACCTACCTATACCTACAGTCGCTGTTCTTTCCATTCATGTCTCCCACCTCTAATTTCATCCCAACAAGAAATAAATGGCTATGTCCTTACTGTCTGCTACTGCATGGGTATAAATTGAGCTATTACCTTCCTGTTACCCCATGCCTCAAATTAGTGAAGTATTTCGATTTTAAGTTCCTCCTCCCTTCATTCTTTTTCCTTCCCTGTTCTTTCAAAAATCAGAAACCACCGAAAGGAATAGACACCGAAGCCTGTTCTTTTCTTCTCAAATCCTTAAATTCGAAATCAAAAAGGGGAACCGAGTCTTCTGAAGCTCGAGATTCTCGAAATCCATCGAAGATGTTTCAAAATTGAAGCCGCGAACTAATCGCGAGGCTTAAAATTTGTTCTGCAGATGCTCGCGACTTGGGTAAAGGATGCGTTGATGATTGGAGTGTTTTTTTTCTGAGCTCGATCTTTGTTTTAGAGTCTATAGGTTTTGGTTTACAGTTCAAAGTCGAACGTTGTTCAAGGATGGGTGATAGCGCGAGTAGATGAGTGTATTGGAGGGTGCGAACTGGGTGATTCAGTGAGGGTCGCGATGCCCTAGGGGGCCAATTTCTTTTCTGTCATAGGAGTTTTGGGTGCCAAGGTGGTTCGTCTGTGTTGAGGGGGAGTGCTTTCATGGAGGGGCGATACTAGTTTTGGGATCTGGAAAGGTTTGGGGAGTTCGAACCGTGATTCCTGGGATGAATTTGAGAGGAAGCAATGTACTGTTGCGGAAGCATGTGTTCGACAGTGAAGGCACAGATCTGTGAAGATGGACATTGTACTGTAAGCAAAGCCGACATTGGTAAAGGCAGTTTTTGATAAAGAATTTAATGGTAGAGTTCAAATTTCTTGTGATCAACCAGAGTTCGGCAGTAGTGATTTGGGAAGTTCATTTGTTATGGGGATCTAGTTGAAGTGTGGTGATGTTGAGGGAAGTCAGAGAGATTAAGGACAACCTGATGTTAATAAAAAGGAATTAAGGTAAGCAAATTAATTTAGTTAGTTAATTACTAATTTAACTATTCAAAATCTTTTATAACTTGTATCTAATGCAAATAAAATCAGATTTTTATGCCGTCGGTCATATTGAGTCAGGTTGAAATATTCTACATGCTGGATTTGCACTGCTGGAATTATACCGGAATCAAAGACAGTCTAATTTTGGGTTAAATCCGATCGCTTGGCGATGATTAAAACCAGGTGAGTAAATCTAACTCACCTTTTATTTATAATTATTATTATTTGTTAAAAATAATTGTTTGTTGCTTGTTGAATGCTTTCTGATTGCTTTAAATATATATTAGTTATTTAGGATATATATATATATATATATATTGGGTTGATGATTGGTTGGATTCCCGCAGTCTCATTAGCGGATGCCCGCGGTTTCATTAGCGGATGATTACCCTATACGCCCCATGCTATGATAGTGGATGACCTACATACCGCGATATCCTGCCTCGAAGCAGGATGGGTATTACTATGTTGACTAACGTCTGTGGATGCAGGAAAACAAGTTGGAGGAATCCAACTGGATTCCTCAAAAATATATTATCTGTTTGTTTGTTTGTTTGCTTGCTTGATTTCATATATATTAATATATGACGTGTTAAAAATCAAATGATTGAAAATTGGGTGGTTTGTTTGTTTTAAATATCACTGGGCCAAGTGTTAATTTATTAAAATATCATGAGAAGGATATTTGAGGTTTAAAAGGGAAATTCTATTTTTCTCAAATAGAATTTGAAATTCAAGTAGAATTTAAAAATATAGAATTTCAAAGTGGAATTTTGAAATAGAATTTTGAAATGAAATTTCAAAATAGAACTTGAAATAGAATTTTTAAGTAGAAATCCAAATAGAATTTAAATATTAGAAAGGAGTTGGAATATTTGAAATTCAAAAGAAAATTTAAATAGGATTTGAAATGGAATTTTTAAATATATAATTCAAATAAAATTTGAGTATAACATTTGAATAAAGAAATTTCAAAATAGAAATTGAATAATAGAAGTCAAATGGGATTTGAATAGTAGAATTAGAAAAGGAGTTTAAATATTGGAATTTTAAATAGTAAAGAAAGGGAGTTTGAATATTAGAAATTCAAATAGAAGTTCAAATAGAATTTGAATATGCGAAATTATAATGAAATATAGAATTTGAATTCAAAGGAATTATAATAGAGTTTGAATCCATAGGAATTCAAATAAAGAAAATTCAAATAGAGATTTGAATATGAAAATTCGAATGGAGTTTGAAATGGAAAATTGAAAATAGAAAATTCAAATAGAGATTTGGATATAGAATTCAAATATGAAATTTAAATATAGAAATTCAAATGAAGTTGAATATTTAAATTCAAGTATGAATTTCAAATATAGAAATTCAAAAAGGGATTTGAATATAGGAATTAAAGTAGAATTTAAATATAGAAAATTCAAATGGCATTTAAACTATGGAATTTGAATAGAGAATTCAAACGGAATTTAAATTATGGAATTTGAATATACGATTCAAATAGAAAATTAAAAGGGAATTTGAATATAGAAATGCAAATGGAGTTTGAATATATGAAATTCAAATATAGAATTTGAACGTAGAAATTCAAATGGGGTTTGAATAAAGGAAATTCGAATATGGAAATTCAAATAGAATGGGGAAAATAAAAGTGAATTAAAATTTGAATGTAAAATTTCAAATGGAAGTGAAATAGATCAGGAATGTTATGTTGAAATGGACTTGATATATATATTAAAAATATATCAGAATAGAGTTGAATTTATATAAATGAAGTTTTAAAACGTTTATATATATAAATATAATTAAAACGGACTCACCGCAGCACTGCAGTTCGTAAATTGGCGATTCGAACTTCAATCGAGTATACAGAACCCAATTGAAGTCGAAATTCTTTGAAACAAGAAACGTCAGGACCGATTTGATAATAGTTCTCTAATGAAGGAGAAAAATCTGGATTTCGTCGTATATATTTTGAGTTATGTCAAAATCAAATTAAAAAAAACGCCATAGCCATGTGATAACCATAATGGTTTATTTAATTTTATAAAAGGATTTTAAGCGGATAAAAATCCGAATTTCTATTTAGAAAATTTCATAGTTGAATTGTAGATTATACGTGAACTCAGGTGGAGTAATGAATTGATTTTTGAAACAGAAATCAGATTTTTGATTATTGAATAGAATTAACTAATTTGAATAGAAATTAGTTAAATGAGATTTTGAATTAAAATTTGATTTTTAATAAGTGAATTCGATTTGAAAATTTATATTTGAAATTGAAAAGGGAATATAGAATTGAAATGGAAATTTAATTTGGTTATGAGCGAGATAAATAATTTGTTTGAATATGTTATGTTCAAACAAAGGAGCGAAATAGGCAAAATGGCTAATTAAGGAAAAATTGAGCGAAACTGAATTCAAACGATTCAAAACTAACCTCAAATGATTGGTTTGAGATGAATGGAGTTGAAACAGGTAAGCATGTGTTGGACAGGTATGGGATGAGGTATATGAAGATTTTATTTATGTGCCCGACAAAAAGGTACAAGTTTAAATTCCATATGAGGTTTTATGCGCCGTATCGGCAAGCCGCTTGGCTTTTCTTTTTCTTTTTGGATTGGTGAGGACCATGGGAGGCTATTTGAAATATCCCGATGCTCCCGGTACAAAGGAGGTTATGGCGAATTTTTCCGGGAATTTAAGGAGTAAGAATATTTTTGAGAAATTTTGATAGTTAGGAATCAATATATCGATATATATAGAATTCGATAAGGAAACGAAATAAAAGAATAGAATATTGTAGACAAAAAGGGATATCTATAAATTTGAAATAGAAACGAACTATATACATGTTTTAAAAATGAATAATTGGGTTGTATAGTGTGTTTTTTCGAGGTTAGTGGTTTTGCCGTTTTGAAGTTGAGGATGTTTTCAGTCAAGGTCTGAGAGGTAATTTTACCCCAACATGATTGATCTCATTTTTAATTGATAAATAGCAGGATCCAGTCTCAAAGAGAAGTGTATGGAAAAGAGTTAGTTGAATAAAATATTTTGGGTTGTTATGACGATGTTTTATGTAGCAATTGTTTTAACTCAAGTGGTGGAAATTTGGAAATATAAAAGTAAATATTTCCTGAGTATAATTAAAATAGTCGGGATATAGATAAGTGATTGATTGAATTTGTTTTTAATTGCAAATAGAGATATTTTCTAATATTTAGAAAGTAAAGAAGTTGATATTTGGAAACGTTTTCCAAATGGCATAAGAGGCCAAGATGATTATTGAAATATTTGGTTAACAAATATTGATAGGGAAATGGAGAAGAGATTTAATTAATGAAATATTAATTAAAGAGCCCAGTGATTTGTTTGATATGTTGATTGAACACTTGATTTATTCGATAGTTAAATCACAGACTGTCGAAGTTTTGACCATCGTTGTCAATATGGAGAGATCGGTGGGATTATTATCCGAAGAACCACTCCGTATTGGCATAAAGCATTGCGAACCAAGTATGCTGAATATATTGAAGACGGAGTAAAGTGCAAGGGCTTTTTCTATTAATAGAAATTGTGCCTTCGGTTTCGTTCAATCCCAGAACGAACGTAAATGGACGAATGTCTGATAGAGTATTTCCAATGATCGAATGGGTTGGTCTATATAAATATATATGGTTGCAACGGATTTATTCCCTTAGCATAATATCCATAATATTTGTGCAAATCAACTAGTGATTAACGGATCTGACAATGTGGCATTCAAAGTGATTGTGCTATCAATGAATGGAAAGTAATCGTAGCCTCAGGCCTCAACAACTGGGAAATGACAAAAATCGGGCAGGCAACATGGCTATTTGGGTCGCTCCCATTAGGATGTATAATCACCTATCTAGAGGTTCATTTAATTTCTTATTCTATTCGATGCTGTCCCAGCGAGGAAACGGTTGCTGATCCCAACCGTTGGTGATATACATTCGATACACTCAAGCGAAATGAGTGGTCGGTCATGTGTGGGCCGGGTTGCAAGATGTTCTTGTTGAACCCAGTGTGTTCCTCTCTAGAGATACACTATCGGAAGGTGGTTCCATACCTTGTCATGTTGGAAATCCAATCTCCAATAAGCGCCATGCGGTTTTTGATTTTATACTATGTATGTGGAGCGTGAGATGCAAGCGTTCCGCTAGATTGTTATTTATTTGATGTAGACATTAATATAATATCACTGGATTTTCATATCAAAGTGTTTTGGGTTATCGTAAGGTAAAAACCATCCGTGTTTATGCGTGGATCGGTCTTACGATTATCATTTCTTTTCGAAAGGATTTTGAAAGTTAAACAAGTGGTTGGCGTTTACTCACACCAGTCCCATGACTGACCCAGAGGTTATTTTGTTTGTTTTCCCTAAACTCTTGGGTGCCCAAATTTGTACGGGCAGTCAAGTAGTCGGGATTTTTTTTCAGATTCACTTGGAAGAGCTGGAAGCAGGAGGCTTCACCAGTTAGCTATAGATTATCATATTTCCGCTGTGTACTATGTTGTATCTAGAAACAGGTGTTTATAACTGTTCCAGAAATGACTGTTGTGCTCTGATGATGATATGTATATAAAGTTACTGGTTTGTATTTCAAAAGTTATGTTATATGATATATTTTATTCGTTTTGCTGTGAGTTTGTGATCTTCGTTTTTCTTCTATTCTAATATTTCTTTCTATTTCTCATCCTCTAACTTCTTTCTAATAATGAGTCATATTTCTGTGCAATTTGGGTTGGACGTGTGGTATTATTAGTCGACTCAGATAGTATGGATTTGCGGGCCTTTACATATATTATCATTGTGCAAATGTAACGACTCAGTTATAATAATGATTCATAAATCTATAGTTGCAACGACTCAGTTACAATTATCGATCATAAATAAATTACCATTAACGTGTTTTTTTTAATAAATCCACTTCATAAACAAAACATATCCTCATAGACATAAGTGCATCCATTAAATTAATACATTCATACGAGTGCAACTGTAATGTATCTTTTGTAGTTGATTAGGGTTTTGTGGTTAATTAGGGATGTAAATCAGTTGAACCGAGCGTGATGGTGGTGTGTTCAGTATTTGTCCTAAATAAAAATCGGATCGGATACGGACCAGTTATGGACTGGACAAAAAATGTTACGAATAAATTTTGGTACCTTAAATCGTGTCCTAGATGAAATCAATCGGGCTAGGACATGTGTTTTTTCGACATGGATATGGTTGGATGTAACGACCCAGAAAATCTAAACCAATTTAAATTTTTTAAATTGGCTAAAATGATGGATTTTAAATATTTAAAATAAATATTTTAAATAATAGCGATGAAAAGTGAGTTTGAATCGACGTTTGAAAACGAATATAATTAATTATAATTATAAACAAGGCCAGAAATGGCGCTGTAGTTTCAAAAATTGAATTCAAACTTTGTCGTACTGTACCGGGTGCAAAACAAAATGGATTTGAGCGAAACCAAAAATATTTAAATCTGTTAGTGAATACCTTTCTAACGAATCTGAAAAATCGAATTTTCATAGCGGAAAGAAAAAGTTATGGCCAAATGAATTTTCAGAAAGGTCGCTATGGAATTTATATAGCCCGTGAAATTGGCCATTTTGCATACGACCTCGTAATTCGACGAAACCACTTTTGTTGGATCCGGGATGTGAATTTATTGCTAGGTTTCAAATTTCATAATTTTTGAAGCTAGTATGTGAGCGTGGCAAAGGAAAACGTGTTTTGACCAATTATAGTTAAATTGGATCGACCAGAAATGGGCCTTTTTGCAAACGGTCTCAGAATTCAACGAAACTAGTTTTGTTGGGACCGCATCGTCAAAACATAGCCAGATTTATTTTTCTGTAATTTTTCGAATCAGTTTGTGGCCCTGGCAAATTGAAATGTACGTTCAAATCGAATATTGAATGTTATATATTTTAAATTGAATGGAAACTGACTGAAACAGTCGAATGGGCCTTCAAAACATATCCCATTGTGTTCGGAATAGGGGTAAAACGCTAGGGACGACAGTCGTTGGGTTTGAATTGGCGTTCGTGTGGGAAGGGGGGCATTTTCGAAATTAATAAAATATAAAAATAAAGAAAATCCCTCATTGGCCATCACCCTCTCTCTCTTCCCCAATGCCCTCGAAATCAATGGCGGCTTCCCTTCAGTTCTTCGTGCCTCGATTTCTCATCATCCACGCATCAGAACCCACTACTCCTTTGGAGAATTTTGAAGCCCTTCCATCGCTCTTCAAATCCATACCAGTTGGAGCTTCTCTATTGGTGTATTTTTCGAGATTCAACGTCGAGAAGCGCCGCCGCGTCGTCCCTGATATCTCAGCCACCGTGCCACCGAGTGGGGCCCCCCTGGCATCGTTCGGCGCGCCTCTCGGAGGGCTGTGACGTGGTGTTGGCCGATCCTCATATCGTTGCACCAAGTTGAAGAAAGATCAAGACCTAGTTTTGAACATCAAAGGAAAGGTACAGGTTTGAATAGTTTAAAGTGATTTTAACATTTAAAAGTGTTGCAAAATTTCTAAAAAACATATCTTTTTGCTATGTGGTCGAAATCCAGTGAAACAAGAGACATCAAAACCGTGTGGACGTCTTCTACATTCTAGAAGAGACCGCATATTTTTCTGAGCCTTCTGCTATTTTTGGTGGAGCGGAACCCAACGCAAGATTTCTAATTTATAAACGATATGGAAAACGACGATGTATAAGTTATATAGTCGATGTATGGGTTATATCAGTGTTGTACACCTCATGTATAAGCGTTGTATAAGTTGTACGTTCGATGTATAAGTTATATATGCGTTGTAAAAATTATATATGTGTTGAAATAGAAGTGAATTGCTATATATATATATATATATATATATATATATATATATATATACACGCCCCTCATCCACAAACCATGGACGATATTTATTGGTTGTGATTGGTGTGAAAATTGATTGATAGCGAATGGTTGATTGGGATTGTTTGTGGTTGATATTGATTGATTGTGGTTGAAAAATACCCGTTTGTGGTTGAGAAATATTTGGTTGAAACCACATAGGATTAGTTTGTGGAAATGAAATAAATATATACATGCCGCCTGCGTGCGAACAAGATGCATGATCCTCATTGTCAAAAATCGTGAGGTTTTAAGGTAGAGCGAGGAGCCATACTAGGGACGGTCCCGGTTTTAACTACCCTGCCGTTATGCTGCCGAAATTTTGAATAATATTCATGTGTTTGAATTATTTTCATTTGCTGAAACTATATTTATTCGTTGAATAGAAAACGTTCATGTGTTGAATTGAAATTCATTCGTTGATTAGAAATTCATGTGTTGAATGGTATTCGTGTTTTAAATATAAAAATCACTTTTTTTATCTATATATATAAACTATAGAAAACCTTCATGTGTTGAATCGATATTCATTCGTTGAATAGAAATTCATATGTTGAATGGTGTTCATGTTTTAAATATAAAAATCACATTTTTATCTATATATATAAACTATAGAAAGCCTTCATGTGTTGAATCGATATTCATTCGTTGAATAGAAATTCATGTGTTGAATGGTGTTCGTGTTTTAAATATAAAAATCACATTTTTATCTATATATATAAACTATAGGAAACCTTCATGTGTTGAATCGATATTCATTCATTGAATAGAAATTCATGTGTTGAATGTTATTCATATTTTGAAATAAATTGTTTTATAATAAAAATCCCATTTTTAACATCAATATGAAATGTATAAAATAATCTTGTTTTGAAAGAAATTGTTTTATAATAAAAATCCTATTTTTATTACCTATATGAACTATATAAAATAATAGAGTTTTGAAATGAATTGTTTTACAATAAAAATCACATTTTTATTATATACATGAATTGCTAAATATAATGAAGTGTTGAAATAGAAGACAGTTAGATAAAAATATCATTTTTATCAAATGTATGAAAAGAATATAGCTTTGAAATCGAAGAATTGATATATATATATATATATATATATATATATATATAGAATTATAATATATAGAATAACGACGCTGCAGTTCGTATTTTGAAACCGTGATTTCAAACGATTATACCGGGAGATCCGACCATCGGATTTTCCTGAAATCGCAACCATTGGGTTCGCTTTGGAAAAATCTTTCCAATGGCACCAACTTTGTAAAAATCCAACGGTTGGATTGTCTGGAATGTTTAATTCAAATCTAAAGAAAAACAATGCCAGAATCGATTATATATATATATATAATTATATTTAATCGAATAACGACGCTGTAGTTCGTATTTTGAAATCGAAACTTCAAACGATTATACCGGGAGATCCGATCGTCGGATTTTCCCGAAACTGGAACCGTTGGATTCATTTTGAAAAGATATTTCTAATGATGTAAATTTTGTGAAGAATCAAAGGTTAGATTTTCAGATATGTGTAAATCAAATCTGAAGAAAAACAGTGCCACGACCACGTTATGGCCCGAAGCGTCGTTTTGAATAAAATGGCTATTTTAAAATAAATAAAAATAGCGATAAATCGTTATAAAATATTATAAACGATATGGATGTGATTTAGAAATTAACTGAAGGTTGGCTAATTCAAATGGTTTCCTGGGTGTTAATCTGATGTTGGTTTCGGCTTTCGGGGTTAATATTTGGGAAATCGTTCTCTTACTGGTTGACGGTTAGTGACTAATGAATTGAAATGATGCGTGTGTATGTTAGTGTTGCACTTGTTTATTATATATGCGAGTTGCTCAAAAAGACCGGGTTTATCCCATTCTGAATAACTGAATCGACAATAAGAAATCGAAGATGAAGACGATGGTTGAAGACCGGAGATCTTCACCTCGTTTGGATGGTAACCGAGGTCCTGATTGGGAGGCATCCCGAAATATGGATAATGAGTGGTGATCGTCCAGACGTATGTATTGATCGATGGGTTTGCGAGGTATTTAGTGCCTCCGGCTTCGTTCAGACCCAGAACGAACTTGTTAATGGAATGTGTGTCTGACATTGGATTTTATTCTGTGTTGATTGATCTCTATTAAATATACATCTATTTGGCAGTGGAGAATTTATTCTTTTGCTTAACGCCCTTCTCTGAAATGCACGAGCTCAGAGGTTGTATATCGATGGACATCAGTCGCATGGCATGAATTGCTAGTGTGGCATGCCTAAGTGGCAAATGAACAGGGCTTCTGTTGAAAAGCAAAGTCTTGTGGTGATGATTAAAGCAACGCCTGTGTGGCGTAGCTTTGTGTATAACGCGAATTCGCGAGCCTCACACCCTGGTATGAGCCAGAAACGGGAGAAGGACCTCAGGGAGGGCCTGCGTTTCCTCCTAGCTAGAAGTGGCGTCAGTGGTTTTACACGCCCTGACGAGTTTGACTTATGTGGTTGTTGCTGTTGCGAGGCGCCTCGGTTAGATCGGACGATCCGGGTCCGATGGAGTCACTTGTTGGCTCGGTTACGCCCCAAAGGGTGGCGAAACGTAGTGCTCAGGCATTTTAATCCACTCCGTGTGGACCGGCCCTGTCGCTCCAAGGGTCGATGCGTTCTGATCCTGTGACTCGGTCCAGGCAGTCTCGAATTCGGTAAGGACTATCTTTTGCCTTGGTTCATGACAGAAATCCAATTTCCAAATACGTGACCGTGCAGTTTTGATTGTATATATATATATATATATATATATATATATATATGGCGACATGATATATGGTACCCATGCCGTCTATGATTGATAGATATGATTCGAAGTTGTTTTGAAACATGTAAACACTAATAATAATATCAATTGCTTTTGTTTTATTCGTATCAACCATATTTTGGCCATTATAAGGTAAAACTCTATCCTCCGGTTTGCGTTGCATTGTGTGATGGGAACTGAGTCTTATAATGGCTTCATTTTTATAAAAAGCATTGCGTTGTTTAAAAGAAAGATTTGTTTTAAAGCACTGGCAATCCAATAGAGTAAACCCGTTCCACGAAAGTGGCGTGGTCCTGTGATTAGCCATATATTAAATGTGTTGAGTGGATTTCTCATACCAGTCCCATGACTGACTCATAGTTTGTTTCACTTTCAAACTCGGGTGCCCCTTTTTTTCTACGCGGGCAACCTTGTATTCAGGTTTAGTTGGTTCTTTCTGGATAGCTGGAGCTGAAGATGGATTCTATTATTTATCTTTTTTATGTTGTTCAGCTCCTATTGTACATATTATGTTTGTTTTCTGCTATAGACATTTATGTATAGCTGAACTGTATTTGTACTAAGTATGATCCTGTATACTGTGTAACTCTGATGATTACATTTTTCCAGTATATTCTATTGTTCATTATCTGGTGTATTTATTTAATTCTGTTCTGCTATTGTCTGTTTCTGTGTTATATTCCATGGATTACCCTTGCCGCCGCCCGTACGGGGTTTGGGGTCGTCTCATTTGGTATTTGAGCTTTGGTTAAGCTTAGTTCTGGGATATAACATATTAACGAACTCGTCAGAAATAGAGCCAGTAGTGTTCTAGGACGGGTAACTCTATGCAGATAGGATCAGTAATATCCTAGTATGAGTAAAGCAGAATGAAATTACACCTCGATAGACACATTTACATTTGAAGTATATGTTTCTATGTTTTAAAATATCTTTTCTGTGACCTGACACTTGATCTGCTATTTGCAGAAGTACTAGAAAATGAGTGTCAGAAACAGAAGGAATACAGAACCGGATATTGAGGCCCTATTAATCGAATATCGAAATATGGGTGGAATATCGTTCACAGGTGAGGAATCTATTATGAAGACACAGGCTTGGATTCGTTCTGCTGAGAAGATCTTTGAGGGTTTAAAGCTGAGAGATGACCAGAAAAGATTACTGGCATCCTGGGCACTCAAAGATGAAGCTTTGTTCGGGTGGGATTCGGTAATTGAGAATAATCCAGAAGGTGATATAGCCTGGGACAGATTCAAAGTGATTTTCCTGGAAAGATTTACTCCTCCCGAAGCGACTGAGCGACTATGTGACGAATTTTCTTATCTGATACAAGGTGATATGACCATCCCAGAATATCATAAGAAATTCAACGAACTTTCTCACTTTGCTCCTCATCTGATTAAAGACCTAAAAGGAAGAATCTGAGATTTATTCATGGCTTGCAAAGAAAATATCAAAACAGTTTAATGAGGAATGTGAAGCTTCCTTTCTCAGAAATGATTTATATGGCTTATCAGTATGAAGATCTCCATAGGAAAGGTATGTTACAGTACAAAGAGGAAGTCAGCTCTAGTAATAGAAATGAGTCTAAAACTGATCGTCCTGAGGCTAGTACAAAGTCTGAGGTCAGTAAGAAGCCCAATGCCAAGAGAAAAAGGGCTAAATCTAAAAAAGAACCAGCAGCGACTGCCACATGCTCTAACTGCAATAAACAGGGGCATCTGACCAGGAAGTGTAAAACCTCGAAGAAACGAAAGAAGGGGTCTAAACCCGATTACCAGTTTCGAGAGAATAGAAAGTGCGTTCAATGCCGTCGGACTGGCCATCTTGAAAAGGACAGCAGGCAATTTAAGAAATCCAAAGCAACGCATGTAAATGAAGTGGTAGAAGTACCTGCATCTTCGTCTGCTCAGGAAAGGTCTGATGTTTTAGAAGGCACGCTCAATGTCAAGAACATTCCAGTTAAAGTACTGTTTGACACAGGCGCGTCACGAAGCTTTATTTCAAAGAGTGCAGTCAAGAAGTTGGATTTGAAATTGAAAAAGCTCAAAGTGCCAATGACTGTCCAAAATCCAGTTGGGGGTTCCATCAATCTCAGTTGGGTTTGTGGGGTGCCTGTCTCTTTTTCCTGTTATAAATTCCCTATTATCTCTATCGTCATGAATTTTAATGAATTCGATCTTATTCTGGGATTGGATTGGCTAACCAATTATGAAGCAGAGGTTAGATGTGCCGAGAGAGTTGTTAAGGCGAAAGCCCAATCAGGGAATTATATAACCATACAATGTGAGGGCCCGAATTCAAATAGAAAGGACTTCTGGGCAGCTTTGGATGTTTCTCCAGCTCAAATAGAAAATACCCCAGAAGTCACAGAGAATATTCCTGACCTCATCAAAGATATTCCTGTAGTCAAAAATTACGCGGATGTGTTTGAAGAAGTTGTTCGCTTACCTCCGCAGAGAGAAATAGATTTCAAGATCGCTTTGATTCCTAATGCAAGGCCCGTAGTTCACGCTATTCGAAGAATGTCCTTGAAAGAAAAGGAGGAATTAGACAATCAAACACGACAGCTCGTATGGAAGGGTCTGATCAGGCCTAGTTTCTCTGATTAGGGAGCAGCAGTGGTGTTTGTCACAAAATCTGACGGTACTCTACGGCTATGTGTGGATTATCGTGATTTGAACAAGCAGACCATAAAGAACAAATATCCATTGCCGCGAATAGATGATTTGTTGGATCGATTAAATGGAGCACAGGTATTCTCAAGGATGGACCTAGCTACAGGCTTCCATCAGCTTCGTATCGCCGAGGAATGTGTTCCTATGACAGCATTCAGAGGTCCCGACTTATTTTACGAGTGGTTAGTAATGCCGTTCGGCTTATGTAATGCTCCATCTTACTTCGTCGATTTGATGAATAGAGTGTTCAGAGGAGTTTTGAATAAATTTGTTCTGGTTTTCATTGACGATATTCTAATCTTCTCTAAATCAAAGGCCGAACATGAAAAGCATCTGGAACAGGTTCTGGAAAACCTCAGAAGGAATGTATTGAAAGCCAAACTGTCCAAATGTATATTCTGGCAAGAGGAAGTAAAATTTCTGGGCCATGTCATATCAAAAGAAGGAATTGCTGTGGATCCAAGCAAAATCACAGCTATTCAGAATTGAAAACAACCCAGTACCCCCACTGAAGTCCGCAGTTTTCTCGGATTGGCTAGCTATTACCGGAAGTTCGTTAAAATTTTTTCAAAGATATCTGGTCATTTAACGAAGCTTACGAAGAAGCACTCTAAATTCAAATGGACTCCAGAAAGTGAGGAGGCTTTCGAAGAGCTAAAGTTAAGATTAACGACAGCTAGAGTGTTAACCATCATCGATGGCAATCAGGATTTGAAAGTCTGGAATGATGCTTCTAGAGAAGGCCTTGGCGCAGTGTTAATGCAAAGGGGTTAAGTGATTGCCTATGCTAGCCGTCAGCTGAAGCCGCACGAGAAAAACTACGTAACTCATGATCTGGAGTTATTGGCTATAGTATTCGCCTTGAAAATCTGGAGACACTATCTTCTGGATGAGAGATTTGAACTGTTTACAGATCACCAGTTGTTAAAGTATCTGTTCACCCAGAAGGACTTGAATCTGAGGCAACAACGTTGGCTGGAGTTTCTTGCAGCATACGATTTTGAAATTATATACACTCCAGGGAAAGCCAATGTCGTGGCTGATGTGTTAAGCCGAAAGAATGAGATGATCGCCAGCATTATTATCATGACTTCATTAATGGATAAAATATCTGCTTTTCAGAAGGATGATCACTTCATTCAGAAGATCAGAGAGATAATTCAGAAAGGCGAACCCTCGAGTTTTCAAGTTGATGATGAGGGGTTTCTAAGGCTGAAAGGTCGAATCTGTGTTCCTAACATTCCTTAGCTCCGAAAGGAAGTACTGGATGAATGCCACAAGTCAAAACTTAGTATCCATCCGGGAGTAAGCAAAATGTACAATGACATCAAACACACTTTTTGGTGGAAGTCGATGAAAAGGGACATCTCCTTATATGTTAGCCGATGCCCTACTTGCTAGCTGGTCAAAAGCGACCAACAGAAACTTGCTGGACTATTACAACCGCTAAACGTTCCAGGCTGGAAGTGGGAACATATTTCCATGGACTTCATTGATGGTTTGCCCAGAACCAAAAAAGGAAATGACAGTATTTGGGTGATCGTAGATCGCTTCACGAAGACCGCCCATTTCATACCTATCATATCAAATAGAACTGCTCAGAGTCTGGCGCAGATTTACTTCAAGGAAATAGTTAAACTACATGGAGTGCCGCTCAATATAGTCAGTGATAGAGATACAATATTTACTAGTAAATTTTGGGAGGCGTTTCAAATAGAGCTGGGAACGAAGATGAACTTGAGCACCACTTATCATCCTCAGACAGACGGTCAGACTGAGAGGGTGAATCGTATTTTAGAAGATCTGTTGTGGGCTTGTGTTCTGGATTTCGGTGGATCATGGGAAGACCATCTACATTTGGCTGAATTCTCATATAACAACAGCTACCAGGTGAGCCTGACAATGTCGCCATTCGAAACGTTGTACGGTAGACCGTGCCGATCTCCTGCTTGTTGGGTCGAACCTGGAAATAGACTTGTATTGGGGCCTGATATGATCCGAGAAGCCGCCGACAAAGTCGATTTTATCAAGAAACAATTACTGGCCGCTCAAAGCCGACAAAAGAGTTATGCCAATAGGAGAAGAAGGGATATATCATTTACTGTTGGCGACTATGTATATTTGAAAGTATCGCCGATGAGAGGAGTTATCCGGTTCGGTAAAACTGGAAAGTTGGCGCCCAAATTCATTGGTCCATTTCCTATTCTGGAACGGATCGGAACGCTCGCTTATAGAGTTAAACTGCCAGATTGGTTGCCTGGTGTTCATGATGTATTTCACATATCTCAACTTCGAAAGCACGTTCATGATCCAGACTTGATCGTGGAAGAAGCAGCTCAACAGGATATTGAAATTACCCCTGAATTAGCTGTGAGAAGAGAGCCGCTAAAGATCATCGGCAAAGAAACCAAAGAGCTGAGGAACAAGAAGGTTCACTTAGTCAAAGTGCAATGGAGTGGAGATCCGCGAGATTGTACTTGGGAAACCGAGGAGAGCATTCAGAAAGCTTATCCTAGATGCCGAGTGGATATCTCTGATTGACTCCGGTGCAAGGTACATTTACCATACTTTGCATTACCAATTAGTTCTCTATTCTATTGTTATTTTCTTTCCATGGATGTGCACTTTTAATTCTATAGTCTGAATGATTTTAAAAGAATATATGAATTGATTTGTATGATTTTGAAAAGTTAAAAACAATTTGATTGTTGTTTGTGTTGTGTGATAGTAAATTTGATTAATTGAATTATTGAAACAATAGTTAATTTAATCAACAATAGAATAATGGTAGGATTTATTCATTTAAACCACACATTGGGCTGAGTCAAAAATAGATGGAAATATATATACTTGTGCATTATATATGTTTGAACAGGTATATGGATTAGCTGTTGAGTAAAGATTTTATTTGCGTGCCCGACAAATAGGTAAACCTTAATGAGTTGGATGCGAAATATTATTATATCAACTCCTGTGAATGCCATTGGATGCGGAGTGCTGGTTATTCTGTGTGTAAAAATAAATGTTGCCATAGGATAGTAACAATTAATTTTGAGCTACATTGCATGGCATACTTCTGGAAGATAGGCATACTTCATCATATACCACATAAGCATTTGGAGCTTGTGTGACGAGGTGGAAGATTTACCATACGAGCGAGAGGCTTGTATGGCGATGACTATATTTTACAGGTTGAACTGATGACTGATATGGACTATTTAAATTGTAACGATTAAATTGCTAGATTAATAAAAACCCCACACGGGTCTGGAGTTGACAATAATCACATCTCTCTAGTTATTAGATACGGCACATGGACAATTTATTTCCTACACAGGACGAGGTGACGAGGATTTATCCTTTGGAGCATTTAAAATACACACTCCCTCAGGCTTTGACAGGGTGACGAGAATTTATTCTCTGGAGTTATTATCAATACACGCTCCCCTGTAAACACCAGAATATATCACTATAAATATGTGTATGCTTATTAGGATTTATTGGGTACCTAATACGGCCCAATAAATTTCCAAACCTCTCCCCGTACAAAGGAGGTTATGGCGAAATTTTTCGAAAATTCCGGGTGTTAGCCAAATTTTTGAAGAATTTGAAAATTCTCAGAAACTGAAAATTTGGAGAATGGAAGCCAGATCGAACGTAGAGTTGATTAGTCAAACCACTTTCGACTTTGTTCCTTTTCGTAGATGAAAAGTTTTAGTGGGGGAGATTGTAACGACCCAGATAATCTGAACCAAATTAAAAATTTTAAATTGGCTAAAATAATGGATTTTAAATATTTAAAATAAATATTTTAAATAATATCGATGAAAAGTGAGTTTGAATCGACGTTTGAAAACGAATATAATTAATTATAATTATAAACAAGGCCAGAAATGGCGCTGCAGTTTCAAAAATTGAATTCAAACTTTGTCAAACTGTACCGGGTGCAAAACAAAACGGATTTGAGCGATACCAAAAATATTTAAATCTGTTAGTGAATTCCTTTCTAACGAATCTGAAAATTCGAATTTTCATAGCGGAAAGCAAAAGTTATGGCCAAATGAATTTTCAAAAAGGTCGCTATGGAATTTATATAGCCCGTTAAATTGGCCATTTTGCATACGACCTCGGAATTCGACGAAACCACTTTTGTTGGATCCAGGATGTGAAGTTATTGCTAGGTTTCAAATTTCATAATTTTTGAAGCTAGTATGTGAGCGTGGCAAAGGAAAACGTGTTTTGATCAATTACAGTTAAATTGGATCGACCAGAATGGGCCTTTTTGCAAACGGTCTTAGAATTCGATGAAACTAGTTTTGTTGGGACCGTATCGTCAAAACATAGCCAGATTTATTTTTCTGTAATTTTTCGAATCAGTTTGTGGCCCTGGCAAATTGAAATGTACGTTCAAATCGAATATTGAATGTTATATAATTTAAATTGAATGGAAACTGACTGAAACAGTCGAATGGGCCTTCGAAACATATCCCATTGTGTTCGGAATGGGGGTAAAACACTAGGGACGACAGTCGTTGGGTTTGAATTGGCATTCGTGTGGGAAGGGGGTATTTTCGAAATTTAAAAAAATATAAAAATAAAGAAAATCCCTCATTGGCCATCACCCTCTCTCTCTTCTCCGATGCCCTCGAAATCAACGGCGGCTTCCCTTCAGTTCTTAGTGCCTCGATTTCTCGTCATCCACGCATCAGAACCCACTGCTCGTTTGGAGAATTTTGAAGCCCGTCCCTCGCTCTTCAAATCCATACCAATTGGAGCTTCTCTAGTGGTGTATTTTTCGAGATTCAACGCTGAGAAGCGCTGCCGCGTCGTCCCCGATATCTCAGCCACCGTGCCACCGAGTGGGGCCCCCCTGGCATCGTTCGGCGCGCCTCTCGGAGGGCTGTGACGTGGTGTTGGCCGATCCTCATATTGTTGCACCAAGTTGAAGAAAGATCAAGACCTAGTTTTGAACATCAAAGGAAAGATACAGGTTTGAATAGTTTAAAGTGATTTTAACATTTAAAAGTGTTGCAAAACTTCTAAAAATCATATCTTTTTGCTATGTGGTCGAAATCCAGTGAAACAAGAGACATCGTAACCGTGTGGACGTCTTCTACATTCTAGAAGAGACCGCATATTTTTCTGAGCCTTCTGCTATTTTTGGTGGAGTGGAACCCAATATGAGATTTCTAATTTATAAACGATATGGAAAACGACGATGTATAAATTATATAGTCGATGTATGGGTTATATCAGCGTTGTACACCTCATGTAAAAGCATTGTATAAGTTGTACGTTCGATGTATAAGTTTATATGCATTGTAAAAATTATATATGTGTTGAAATAGAAGTGAGTTGCTATATATATATATATATATGTATATGTATACACGCCCCTCGTCCACAAACCATGGACAATATTTATTGGTTGTAATTGGTGTGAAAATTGATTGATAACGAATGGTTGATATTGATTAGTTGTGGTTGAAAAATACCTGTTTGTGGTTGAGAAATATTTGGTTGAAACCACATAGGATTAGTTTGTGGAAATGAAATAAATATATACATGCCGCCTGCGTGCGAACTAGAGGCATGATCCCCATTGTCAAAAACCGCGAGGTTTTAAGGTAAAGCGAGGAGCCGTACTAGGGACGGTCCCGGTTTTAACTACCCTGCCATTATGCTGCCAAAATTTTGAATAATATTCATGTGTTTGAATTATTTTCATTTGCTGAAACTATATTTATTCGTTGAATAGAAAACCTTCATGTGCTGAATTGAAATTCATTCGTTGATTAGAAATTCATGTGTTGAATGGTATTCGTGTTTTAAATATAAAAATCACTTTTTTATCTATATATATAAACTATAGAAAACCTTCATGTGTTGAATCGATATTCATTCATTGAATAGAAATTCATATGTTGAATGGTGTTCGGGTTTTAAATATAAAAATCACATTTTTATCTATAAATATAAACTATAGAAAACCTTCATGTGTTGAATCGATATTCATTCGTTGAATAGAAATTCATGTGTTGAATGGTGTTCGTGTTTTAAATATAAAAATCACATTTTTATCTATATATATAAACTATAGGAAACCTTCATGTGTTGAATCGATATTCATTCGTTGAATAGAAATTCATGCGTTGAATGGTATTCATATTTTGAAATAAATTGTTTTATAATAAAAATCCCATTTTTAACATCAATATGAAATGTATAAAATAATCTTGTTTTGAAAGAAATTGTTTTATAATAAAAATCCTATTTTTATTACCTATATGAACTATATAAAATAATAGAGTTTTAAAATGAATTGTTTTACAATAAAAATCACGTTTTTATTATATGCATGAATTGCTAAATATAGTGAAGTGTTGAAATAGAAGACAGTTAGATAAAAATATCATTTTTATCAAATGTATGAAAAGAATATAGCTTTGAAATCGAAGAATCGATATATATATATATATATATATATATATATAAATAGAAATTAAATATATCGAATAACGATGATGCAGTTCGTATTTTGAAGCCGTGATTTCAAACGATTATACTGGGAGATCCGACCATCGGATTTTCCTGAAATCGCAACCATTGGGTTCGCTTTGGAAAAATCTTTCCAATGGCACCAACTTTGTAAAAATCCAACGGTTGGATTGTCTGGAATGTTTAATTCAAATCTGAAGAAAAACAGCGCCAGAATCGATTATATTTATATATATATGTATATATAATTATATTTAATCAAATAACGACGCTGCATTTTGTATTTTGAATTTGAAACTTCAAACGATTATACCAGGAGATCCAACCGTCGGATTTTCCCAAAACTGGAACCGTTGGATTCGTTTTGAAAAGATCTTTCTAATGATGTAAATTTTGTGAAGATCTGACGGTTAGATTTTCAGATATGTGTAAACCAAATCTGAAGAAAAACAACGCCACGGCCGCGTTATGGCCCGAAGCATCGTTTTGAATAAAATGGCTATTTTAAAATAAATAAAAATAGCGATAAATCGTTATAAAATATTAGAAACGATATGGATGTGATTTAGAAATTAACTGAAGGTTGGCTAAGTCGAATGGTTTCCTGGGTGTTGATCTGATGTTGGTTTCGGCCTTCGGGGTTAATATTTGGGAAATCGTTCTCTTACTGGTTGACGGTTAGTGACTAATGAATTGAAATGATGCGTGTGTATGTTAGTGTTGTACTTGTTTATTATGTACGCGAGTTGCTCAGAAAGACCGGGTTTATCCCATTCTGAATAACTGAATCGACAATAAGAAATCGAAGATGAAGACGATGGTCGAAGACCGGAGATCTTCACCTCGTTTGGATGGTAACCGAGGTCCTGATTGGGAGGCATCCCGAAATATGGATAATGAGTGGTGATCGTCCAGACGTATGTGTTGATCGATGGGTTTGCGAGGTATTTAGTGCCTCCGGTTTCGTTCAGACCCAGAACGGACTTGTAAATGGACTGTGTGTCTGACATTGGATTTTATTCTGTGTTGATTGATCTCTATTAAATATACATCTGTTTGGCGGCAGAGAATTTATTCTTTTGCTTAACGCCCTTCTCTGAAACGCGCGAGCTCAGAGGTTGTATATCGATGGACATCAGTCGCATGGCATGAATTGCTAGTGTGGCATGCCTAAGTGGCAAATGAACAGGGCTTCTGTTGAAAAGCAAATTCTTGTGATGATGACCAAAGCACCGCCTGTGTGGCGTAGCTTTGTGTATAACGTGAATTCGCGAGTCTCGCGCCCCGGTATGAACCAGAAATAGGAGACGGACCTCAGGGTGGGCCTGCATTTCCTCCTAGCTAGAAGTGGAGTCAGTGGTTTTATACGCCCTGATGAGTTTGACTTATGTGGTTGTTGCTGTTGCGAGGCGCCTCGGTTAGATCGGACGATCCGGGTCCGATGGAGTCACTTGTTGGCTCGCTTACGCCCCAAAGGGCGGCGAAACGTAGTGCTCAGGCATTTTAATCCACTCCGTGTGGACCGGCCCTATCGCTCCAAGGGTCGATGCGTTCTGATCCTGAGATTCGGGCTAGGCAGTCTCGAATTCGGTAAGGACTATCTTTTGCCTTGGTTCATGACGGAAATCCAATTTCCAAATACGTGACCGTGCGGTTTTGATTGTATATATATATATATATATATATATATATATATGGCGACATGATATATGGTACCCATGCCGTCTATGATTGATAGTTATGATTCGAAGATGTTTTGAAACATGTAAACACTAATAATAATATCAATTGCTTTTGTTTTATTCGCATCAACCATATTTTGGCCATTATAAGGTAAAACTCTATCCTCCGGTTTGCTTTGCATTGTGTGATGGAAACTGAGTCTTATAATGGCTTCATTTTTATAAAAAGCATTGCGTTGTTTAAAAGAAAGATTTGTTTTAAAGCACTGGCAATCCAATGGAGTAAACCCGTTCCACGAAAGTGGAGTGGTCCTGTGATTAGCCATATATTAAATGTGTTAAGTGGATTTCTCATACCAGTCCCATGACTGACTCGTAGTTTGTTTCACTTTCAAACTCGGGTGCCCCTTTTTTTCTACACGGACAACCTTGTATTCAGGTTTAGCTGGTACTTTCTGGATAGATGGAGCTGAAGATGGATTCTATTATTTATCTCTTTTTATGGTGTTCAGCTCCTATTGTACATATTATGTTTGTTTTCCGCTGTAGACATTTATGTATAGCTGAACTGTATTTGTACTAAGTATGATCCTGTATACTGTGTAACTCTGATGATTACATTTATCCAGTATATTCTATTGTTCATTATCTGGTGTATTTATTTAACTCTATTCTGCTATTGTCTGTTTCTGTGTTATATTCCACGGATTACCCTTACCGCCGCCTGTACGGGGTTTGGGGTCGTCTCATTTGGTATCAACTGTAAGGACCCGTTACGTCCCCATGAAGGAAAGAGCGGATTACCTTGAGAACAACACACAATAGAATGCAGACGGAAGAATATTTCATTGCTATTACAACAATTCCATCAGACACAAGAATATACAGAGTATAATTGAATAAATTACATTCGATAAATATCAGAGATTACAATAAATTACATAGCAGCGGAAAAACAATATAAAACACAACTGAAAGTAATGCACGGATACAGAGCTTTCCGAGCATCGTTCCAGCTGTAAACCGGGATCCTGTGAATATAAATCTGCAAAACCAAAACTACTAGCTGCCCGTGTTGAAAAGGAGGGCACCCAGAGTTTAGGTTAAAACAATAAACTCCAGGACAGTCGTGTGACTGGTGTGAGAACTAAAACAGTTATTTAAAGCTTTACTTTAAAAGAGAGTAAATCAAGGGACCACACCGTATAACACGGAACGGGATTCCTCCCACGAATACCAGTGCATAGAATAAACAGCGCAATGCTTTTTCGAAAAATGAAGCTATTATAAGACCCAGGTCCCATCACACAATGCAACGCAAGCCGGAGGATAGGATTTTCCCTTATAATAGCCAAACATGATTGGTACGTTTTAAAACAAATCATTTGATACTATTATAAGTGTATAGTGTCAAAACAATTTCAATCATAAGTATCAATCCTAGGCGGCATGGGTACCATATATCATGTCGCCATACTAGGCTCTACAAGTGAAACCGAAATATCTCGTATTGGAAATTGGATTTCCGTCATGAGTCGAGGCAAGGGGCAAGCTCCTCTCCGCTTCGAGACACTCTAGCAAATGCTCAGGACTACACACTCTGGGCAACCACTTGGATTGGTTGGGCCGGTCCTCTCTTACGTTTGAGGATTAGTTATTCCTGAACACACGTTTCCCGGTCCTTACAGACCTAAAATCGAGGGGCCTCATTCCAATTTAGAATAAATATTCATTTACAAACCGGACGGTTTGTTTATGTACACCAATTTGAATTGAATTGAATAGAAAACGAATTTGAATTGAATCTAATAGAAAATGAATTTAATTGAAAACGAATTGAAATAGAATAAAAATCAATTTGAAATGAATTCAAATTGAATTGAAAATTTAATTGAATTGAAATGAATTCAAAATGAATTATATGGGGTATTCAATTTTGATTCGAAATGGAATACGAAGTTGAATTTGTTTTGACAACGAATTTAAAACGATTTATAAAATTCAGTTTAAAAGGAAATCGACAAAGTATATATTATATATATTATATATATATAATATAATGACCTGAATAGAACGCGCCGCGCCGCGGCAGTTCGCGAATTTCGACAATTGACTTCGAATGGACATTACGGGAGATCCGACTGTCGGATTCTCCTAAAAACAGAACCTTTGGGTTCGTACCGAAAAGAGCTTTCTAATGAATATTAGAAATTTGACATCTAACGGTTGGATTTGGAGATACGTCCAAATCAAATTTGGAAAAGGTCGCTGTAAGTGCAGTTCGATGGCCATTGATGGAAATCGACTGTACGGGCCTTGATAAAATTAGTAAAAATATCAATAATTTGTATAAAATCATAAGAAATGATTTGGGAAAAATTGGAATGAAAAACTCCATATTTGAAAAGATAAAAATAATTTTTTATCGAAATGAACTAGTTTTGAACTAAAATTAAAACCCATTTATTTTTAAATAAATAAATTGGATTTGAAATGGGTTGTAAATAGAATTGATTTGGGGGTTTATCATGAACAGTGTTTTAAATAACACTTGTTCTTTAACCCGATAATAAATAGAATGTGATTTGGGTTTATCGTGAACTGAGTTTTAAATGACATTAGTTCTTTAACCCAGTAGATATGACTATTTATATCAAATTTTATATTTTTTATTGAATTTTCTCTTAATTATAAACCGAATTATGAGGAATTTGGATGGATTCGAACGAACATGGACGTAACGCGATTTTTTCTCGTATAAGTTCTATTGTCATAACTTGTGTCAAAATAAAAAACAAGATGAAAATGAACAAACAGACATATTTATCGATACGAACAGACTTGGTATTCATGCAAAATTTACCGCCCTACCGTCGACGGTGATTATTTGTGACGACCCGGAAAATCTGAACCAATTTAAAATTCTTAAATTGGCTAAAATAGTGGATTTTAAATATTTAAAATAATTATTTTAAATAATAGCAATGAAAAGTGAGTTTGAATCGACGTTTGAAAAAGAATATAATTAATTCTAATTATAAACAAGGCCTGAAAAGGCGCTGCACTTTCAGAAATTGAAATTCATTGAAACTGCAGCGCCTTTTCAGGCCTTGTTTATAATTAGAATTAATTATATTCGTTTTCAAACGTCTATTCAAACTCACTTTTCATTGCTATTATTTAAAATATTTATTTTAAATATTTAAAATCCACTATTTTAGCCAATTTAAAAAAATTTAATTGGTTCATATTTTCCGGGTCGTCACATTATTCCCTATATATCTACAATGCCAGGATTAGAATTTACTTGACTCCACTCTTGAGCTAAATCACAGTTACGTCGAAGGGAAAAAATTTTGATAAATTTAATAACAATAATAATCTAATATTTATAGTGTGGTGCTAAGGCACCCCGATATGTCCTTACAAATCGTACGTCGATCTAAAATTCTACCGTACGTTTTATTTGGATCGTCTCCTAGTTTAGACATTCTGAATAAAACTAAACAAATAAACCATCTGCTAAATTGGAAGGTTTGCTATTCATTCTATTCTGGAAGCTCGAGAACATGTCTGAAGATACCTTGTTCAATACTACTATGGCTACAGATGGTAAGCTTGCTGGGTATGCAAATCCTGGCTTTCACTTATTGAAAGCTGCTGTTTCATTAACCAACATCTTCAATGTCATAGTAGAGAGGATGCTCTCATCATTTCTTATTCTAAGGATGCGTTCTTAACGAACGTGAGCGGGGCATTTGAGCGGGGAATGTGAGCGTGGTAAGCGAGCGTGGAATGTGTTTTTAGGTACGAACGGGGTATTTGAGCGTGGTATTTAACTGTTAAATTAATTGTTTCGAATTAATTAAATACTAATTGCATAAAACAAAACGATCACATTTTTCAGTACACGATCAGAAATACAGACATAAAGAACACAAGACTGAAATTAAAACAAGTACATAAAAATCTAAAATAAACGACGATGAGGTAATAAGCTTAACTCCACTAAAATAAACCCACGTATGCCCTCATCGGTAAGTGCCTGAACAATATCCACATTCCGCGCATCATTGCGGAAAATCGTCAGAATCTCCCAAAGCTTCACGTGCGTACCCGGTCCCTGAATAAGCTCCAAGCAACGAGCAGCAAGCTATCTCAGCTGGTCGGTCATAAACGAGCTGGCACGCTCTACCTGTCTACGCCTAGAGGGCTGACAAGAAGAGGGATCGCCCGAAGCCATCCAACCAGAAGGGGAGAAAGAAGAAGCTGGCATAAGCGCTGGTGGAGGTGGAGGTGCAGTAGGAGGCGCAACCTCAGGAATCGGATGCGCACAAGTATCTTTGTGCAAACAACCATCGAATATAATGTCCTGCTCTCGGAACTTCATCGGCGAGTTCTTCCTAAATTTTCTGTATGGTCTGCCACCGCCGGTACTCCAAAAATCATTAGTACCATCCAGATAATTGAACTCTGCATTCCATACACCGCCAGGTGTTCTTAACAGTCTGTCCTAATCGCGAAAAGTGCGCTTCAAGTTGTCCCATTTATTTTTTATCTGGGTTTCTGTGAACTCCAGATTAAAACGGTCGTTCATTGCTGCCGCAACTGTTGAGTAGAACCCTCTGATGCCTGTATCGTGTTCGGCTATAAACTCAACGCAAATATTTATCAACGCGGACTCCCGGTCGGTCGACCAAATCGCAAACGGCTGCGAAGTAGCAGAGGTGGAAGAGGAAGCCATCTGATTGCACAAAAAAAAAAAATTCAGAAAAAATCGAAAAAAACATATGTTATAGGAAATTGAAAATTAAACACAACGGTATAAAAAAAAACCTTTTTTGCAGCTTCAAATTGTTCGAAAAAATTGATTTTTGGGGGTTTTGAGGATAGATTTCTGGTTAGGATGGAGGAAAATGAGGGGACAGTGGGTTTATAAGTTGGTGAATCGATACGCTGGAAAAGTAATCGTTGGCGTCCGACGCGTTGGACGGCAACGGTTACTTTTCCAACGTTCGAGAATCGTGAAATCTGGAAGAGGTAAAAGTTGTTTGCGTCCAACGCGTCGGACGCGTCGGACGCGTCGGACGCGTCGGACGCCAACAAAAACTTGAGCATGCCATTTTTTAACTGCGAACGCATCCTAAATCAAGAGATCTTGATTTTTGTTTATACTTTTGTAATAAATATGAGTGCTTTGGAATCAAATCCCCTACCCCTTTATGTCCAACTAATCAGAACCCCTGATTTTCACCATTTTGCAATTAAACCTTCGTTTTCTCTCTACCTTAATTGCAAAATAGTGGAATTCGGGGCTTTTTGTTGTCAACCAAATTGACGTATACAAACTAAGGACATCATTTTTGTGGGAAGTTATACATAAAGATGGTGACTTGCCGTTCACATCTCGATAGCATTCAAATCGTGCAACAAGCGTGAATGTATCTTGTTTCTGTGTGGGAACTGACGATCATGGTAGTATTCTGCGTGCATTTGACTTCAAAAATGAAGTACTTGAAACAATGCCATTACCAGATAGTCATCAACCTAGACCTTGTAGTTATGCTATGGACCTTTTAAATGATAAGCTGGCCTGTATTGGAGGTTTGAACACGGGCATTCGCAATAACAATTGTTTTGAAATTTCGTTGTTGCATGAATTTGGCATGAAGGAGTCATGGCCCAAAATATTTGACATTGGGCCCACAACATATATTTCACGAGGTTTGTATCCGATTGGCTTCTCAAAGAATGGGGAGTTCCTTCTACTAAACGCAACTTTCATGCCAGATAGTGTAGATGAATTGTACTCGTATGACTTAGGTGCTAGAGAAACAACGAGAGAATGTTATACCATGGTCCAAGAACAAAATCTCTACCATCTTGGATTCTTTTTGCATTACAATGAGAGCCTAGTTTCAATCAAAAGGTAAATATGGGAACTTGGTGAATTGTACCTAGTACATTATGTTTCAATCAAAAGGTAAACTTGGGAACTTGGTAAATACTACCATCACTCGCACATCACGCGAGTGATGTAATACTCGCTCATTTACTGGGCAAAGAAAACATTGTGGGACCTGATTTCTTTCAACATAAAAATTAATAAATTATGCTCAGCCAATAAAAATGGCGAGTATCACTTCACTCGCTGATGGGCGAGTGATGATAGAATTTCTCATTGTACTAAACATGAGCTATAAATAAATAATGTCAGTTTAATGGAAGGCAAGCTTGATTTGTTAAAGTGGAACTGATGAACTGCCATAGTGACGTTTCCATTTCAAAAGTACTAATGTCATGCGGTTGTCTGGTTTTACCAATGAATGTTTTTATTACCTAAGTTTTCAGGTCTTCAACTCTTCATATTCATATTCTTGTTACTTAGCCAAGTTCAGCATTTAGAGCATCTCCAAACAGAGTTACAACCCGTAATGTTAGGAGTCGTAATATTACAAGAGAATTGAGTTAAATGATCCAACAATCGCGCGCCAAATTAATCGGCGCGCAGTAATTTTTCAGTGCTCGCCTAATTTATCAGCGCGCGTATGTTAAAAAAAATGCGTATGTCAAGATAGCTTCTTTAAACTTGAATATAAATACACCTGGCATCTTTTAACTTGGGAACATGAATGATACCCAGCAATTAAATATACGCGGCTAGAACATTGTGATCCCCGTGAATATGACTTGCTGCAAAATATTAATCTTTCGTGTTTGCTTTCCACCTGGAAAGCAAATTTGTTTGCCTACCCATATGAATGTCACGAGCCGATTTTATAGACTCGTGACGTCCCGAGCTGATAAAATAGGCTCGCGACGTCACGAGCCTATAAAATCGGCGCGCGGGACATATTCTAAATTCGAAATATGTCCCGTAATATTTTACTAAATATTAAGGGTTGTAATATTCGTTGGGGAACAATTTCACCCTAAATTCGGTATTAAGGGTATGAATACACCACTGTTGGAGTTGCTCTTAGTAATTCCACATTATGGTATGCTTCAATTTTTGAGATAATTTGATATTCCACATAGCCATTTCACTATTATTTCTTTGCATAGGAAGTTCGGTTGGCTGAAGTTGGGTTGACTTTTCAGTTGTGTGATACGGTACCAGATGCACATGCACGTAATAGCTCGAAATATGGCAGCATCAAGGCCTTAGAGCATTCCCAGCACATAGCGTGAGAATGGGTAGGAATTTTTATTGTTTTACTATCACCGCTCCAACCTACCCAGCAGTCAATGGAAGCACGCTAGGGGAATATTTTTATTTTAATATACGAGCGCTAAACGGTTTTCTGAAATTCGTTTAGTGCCTAAACGGGTTTCAGAAAACCGTTTAGTTAAGAATATATATGTATGTATATATATAGGTCACGATCCATTTTCTTTACAGAGGTAGTCTTCCTCTATAAAAAAACAGCTCGAAAATGGCTGAAGTCCAAAAAACCCCAATATATGCCAATACCCTAAATATCACTCAAAACCCACACATTTAGTGTTCAAATTCCAAATCCACTAAGAATCTATCTTTCTCACCACTTTTGTATAGTCAATTTAGACAATCCACCTGAAAAAAAACCTCAATTTGCTAATTTTAAGGGGTAGGGTATTGGTGCTTATTTTGAAGATGGAAGATGAAAATACAGAAGGGTCTAGCGCTGCGCCTGGCATGCGTAGAAGAAAATCATCACGAAGGAATCATAAAATGATTGAATGCGAAGAAGGTGGTTATGGAGTAAGGAAAGACACTTTGATCGAGCCGTCATTTCCCTTTAGTTCGATCACAAGTCTAGAAGATGGAACTGAACATATTTTCAACAGGAAAAGAGCTTAAGTATTTTTTTTAAGCGATAAAACATAAATTATGGTAAATGAAAAGATTATTTACACGCTTTAATTTTATAATCAGAATCGTGATAAAATGAGATGCCATGGAGCATTCACGACAATGTTGAAATGGTGGAGGAAATTAAATGTTTATCTTGAAATAAGAGATCCGATTGTGAAAATATTTGGAAGATTTATGGAAATTGAATTGAAAAACTCGGAAAACAGATGCATACATGCTATAGTTGAGCGTTGGTGGCCAACTACGCATACCTTTTTATTTTCTAGTACGGAAATTGGATTTACGCCTTTAGATTTTACCATGTTGACTTCCATACCCGTAGGAATGAGTAATGAAATGATATCGTATAATGAGAGTTGGGGTAAATTTGAGAATGCAAGTGAACTATTGCCACTTCTTGGTCAGAAAGATATAAGGGTTGGAAATGTTGCCCTATCTCATCTCGTTAAGTATTTTCATGATGATTACCTTACGACCAATGTTAATAAATCACATATAGCCCGAATATTTATTTTATATATGATGGGAACTCTTTTTTTTACGACTACGAATGATACTATTAGTCTTGGATATTTGGAAGCCGTATTTGATTTGGACCTAGCTGCACAGTTTGATTGGGGTTCGGCTATAATGGGTTATTGGGAGATAAAAAATCGACTCATCACTCATGATACCTCAGCTCACTTGTTTTCTAGCACACAGTACCATATTGACTATCGACATGCAAGCCATATAAACTGGAATCTATGGCATAATCCAATTGCGTTCGCTAATGCTGAGGTTGTTCATGCACGGAACTTATCAATGAAACGGTTTCCACTGATTGTTCCATCATGTGTATTTTTGAGACGTATTTAGGCGAGAGGTGCATGCGTCAACTTTCAGGATGGGCGACGATTCCTATGGATCCTCCAGTGCACATGATCGCAAGATGACATTTTCAACTTATGCGGAGATGCAACAAGCCCTCTACCAAGATGATTGTCAACAATATGTATATAAAGAGTCAGACATGGATCACAACACATATTGGCAATCAGTGGGAAGAGATGTTGGTCCGTTACTAGATGCTTCAGTGCGTATCGGTAACATGGATTATTTTGGGCCTTCTGCTTTGAAGGCTGGTGTTGAAGCCCCCATCGTAACGTCTTCAGAGGTTAATTATGCCTCTCAGTTTTATCAACCACCACAACAAAGTGATTGGCAGATGATCCTGGATGGAATATGCACTGGACATGACAAGATCCAATACCCATTCCACATATGATGGATATACCACCGGTTCTGTCCCATTACACCGTGGACAGTTTATGGGAATTGAATATGGGTATGCGGCAACTAGCTCTGTAACAGTCGGAAGTATTATGAAGAAGGCCTGGACAGAATTAACATAGTTGCAGATTCATGGGTAAGTGATTAGCTTAGGTTTTTTAATACATATGTATTCTATGTATGAATGGTATTTTATAAGCAGACAATGTGTTTATTCATGACATTTGGATAGAACATGGAGGTTATTAGGGAACCTGTGTTGCATTTGTGTAGTAAGAGGAGAGGACGAACGAAATACCCGAAAAAATGAAAAACTGTTGTGCAGATGGAAGGTGAAGAAGAAGAAGAAGGTGATGATGAGGAAATAGAGGAAGATGAAGAAGAGGACGAGGGTAATGAGGAAGACGATGACGGTGACGAGGAAGAGACTGAAGAGGAGGACGATCAAAACGATGATAACGCCGAAGAATATGGAGGCGAAGAAAGGGGTGTATGCACTAATAAATATGGTGTTAGATTTAAAGTTGGAAACACGTCATCATCTACGCCTGGTACTTCCGAATTTTGTTTTATTATTTCAAGACTTTAACTTCATCCTCATGGATCTTTATGTAATGCATCAAAGCGTAACAACACTTTAAAAGCCTGGATAACAAATTAAAACTTCACTAATTTGACTACGTGTATAATATAAAAACCATATCTATTATGTTTTTTCAGGTAAGAGCGTGGATAAAGGCAAGAAGAAGAGTAGTGGAATAGTAAGCAAGATGAAATCAATATTAACGGGAAGAAGTAAGAAGAAAGGAAGTGGGATTACCATTCGAGGCATTGAGACCTTTAGTGTTAATCTAATGTTACCGATATGTGTGTATTGTTATGTAATGTAATGTTAATGTTTCATATGGTTATGCGATGTAATGTTTTTGGGATGTAATGTTAATGTTTTATATGTTATATAATGTAATGTTTGTAGTGTAATGTACTGTTTGTAATGTAATGTTCTTGTTTTCTATGTTTTTAACTTAATGTTCTTGTGTCATATGCCTGGACTAAGTGCCAAGGGAACTATACTTCATAATATAATGTAATTGAGCATCGAACTATTGTGTTAGTGGTACGGAAACTTTAGTTTGGACTGTAAAATTGCATACTATCCAGATATGAACTAATAGTAATGGGGTTTTGGGAAAATCCCTTTAGCTCTAGACGGTTTTTAGAAAACCGTTTAGAGTCTAAACGGTTTTCTAAAATCCGTTTAAAGCATAAGGGGTTTTTTAAAAACCATTTTTTTTTAAAAAAAACCGATTATCATGTTGTTTTTTAAACAAAATATATACCCGTTAAATTTTATATATACTTTTATAATTTACAGAACATAAATGAGAAGTATATGCGATTTATTTATAATTCAAAACAGAGACGAGTAGAGGGTAAATTATATATACTTTTATCATGTTGTTTTTTATTTATATATTATATATACTTTTATAACTGATGTATAGAGGGTAAATTATATAAAAAAACATATACAAAGGTCCATATATAGCCGTTGCATTATATTTACAGATGAATCATATTTATAGCTGTTAACGAGTATAAAATATATATATATACATATAGCCGTTAACGAATATAAAATATACATATATATACATATAGCCGTTAACGAATATAATATATATATACATACATATATTCGTTGTAACTTTGGTTTGAATCAGCTATAAAACCAGAGATAGTTTATACACTTGGAATCATCTTACAAAAATGTCTCAAAATGTTTTAAGCGACTATACAAGTTATGAGTCAGATGCGCTGGTTAATGGGCCGGACAACAACAACCAGAACGATTACGATGATAGCAACCCTGATATTGACGAAGACGATGAAGTGTGTGGATGCACAGATTTTCTTCAGCCATTTTCCGACAGCACGACTGATAGCGATGAGTTAGAATTGATGATGCAAGATGTAACCATCAACAAATAAAGATTCACAATTATGTACTGGAAGGATCATCTAGTGTTGCTCGAGGCAGTAGTGTTTTTGGCCGGGTAGACAAAACAAAGATGCGTGACCATCAAGCAGGTACTGCAAGATTACTTAAAGATTATTTCAAAAACCCTAGTACGTATGGTCATGACGACTTTCGCCGTCGATTTCGTATGAGAAAGAATACATTTATGCGCATTTTCAATGGTGTTGTTGGCCATGATAATTATTTTGTTCAAAAACGTAATAGTGCTGGAACTTTAGGTTGTTCACCATACCCAGAAATTATAAGGGCATTACGTGTTACAGCATACGGCATAGCTCCAGATGCATTTGATGAGGTTGTCCGAATGAGTGAGAGCACTATTAGTTTAAGTCTCGAATGGTTTTGTGTAGCCATCATTGAATTATATGGTGAGGAGTATTTGCGTTCGCCAACGCAAAGCGATGACAACAAATTGAAGAAGTTAGGCGCCAAAAGGGGGTTTCCGGGAATGTTAGGTAGTCTGGACTGCATGCATTGGGAATGGAAAAATTGTCTAACGGCATGTCACAGTCAGATTATTGGACATTACTCCAAAGCGACAATGATACTTGAAGCTATTGCTTCTCATGATTTATGGTTTTGGCATGCCTTTTTTTAATGTCCCGGTTCCATGAACGATATTAACGTGCTACACCAATCCCATTTCTTTAAAAATCTTAGGCATGGAAAAGCACCAGCATGTGATTTTAATATTGCGGGAAACACATATGACATGGATTATTATTTAGCAGATGGCATATATCCTTCGTGGGGTAACCTCGTCCAAATTATTTCTGCCCCAGACACTGAAAAAGAAAAATAATATGCTAAAAGGCAAGAGGCAGCGTGTAAAGACGTTGAACGTGCTTTTGGTGTTTTGCAAGCTCGGTTTGCCATTGTTAAAAACCCTATCAAACTGTTTAAGACCAAGTTTTGAGCAACATAATGCGAGCATGTATTATAATGCATAACGTGATAACTGAAGAAGAATGAGGCAAATTCCCATCTTATTTGGGCTACGATCCAGATAACACCGCAACGGTTGCCGCTGATAGAAATCCAGCTACTATTGAGGTCTTCCTTAGCTGGTTGCGTAAAATAAGATGTAGAGAGATACATCAAAATCTTCAAGATGACATGGTTGATCATTTATGGCATCTTAAAAGGAATGCTCAGATGTAATTTATGTTTTAGTTGGTTTATATTTTGTTGGAGTACTTGCTTATTGTTGCCTAATGTTTATGTATGCCAAGTTTATGTTTATGTATGCTAAGTTTATGTTTAAGTTGAATTATAATTTGTTTCTTATGCTATTTGATTGTTGTTTCGTAGTACCTTTTTTGTTCTACTCCATATTTACAATTAAAAGAGGAAGACCAAACTTTAATGACTCATGCAACAAAAACACATGTAGTGAAAGTGTCCCACTAGGGGACGACCCCACTGGGAATATTAATACAAGAACAACAGACAACATATCTTAGACCCAACAAGACAACATAACTTAGACCCAACAAGACAACATAACTTAGACCCACAATAAAACATGTCTTAGACCCAACGATACAACATAACCACGACCCAATACAACGTTACTAAGACCCATAGCTTCGAAATGAACCGTAGCACCCATGAAGCAATTCATTCTTAATTGCCACATTCATTCTTTCCAAGCGATTTACCTCATCTTGCATCTCATGTGCGTACTGGACACCTCTCTCTGTTAAAGGTGGATCGTACCATGAAAAAAAAATTACAACTCTGCAGCCCTTGGCGGTTTTGTGCATGAATGTACGCTTTGCAACCGTAAAAGCGACGACCTGCATTCGTTTGACTTTTAGAAACAAGCACGTTACATTCGACTCCACAATAGTAAAGGACTGAACGACCCGTCATGCTGGAGCTTGACCTATCGGGGTTCTGTCGAGCAAGAACTTCCCTCAACTGAGCATTGAGGGATTTTTGAAGCGATCCAATGCGCTGGACTGCAACGTTTGGCTGCGTTGCACTCAAGAGTTCGGACTCGACCTCTGCTGCATCTCCTTGGACTCCCATTTGCGTTTCGGGCACAAATTCGACATCTTCTGCGGTTTGTTTACCCCGTTCATACTCATCGTACATTTGAACCATGGTATCGTCGTCGTATGCCCAGTTAGACATTATGACAGTGAACTAATGTACAAAAATCTAGAGAGTGGTACAAAAACCCAGAGAGTGGTGAAGAAAGGAAGAGAGGGTAGTTGGTCTTTAAGAAGGGAGAGAGGCTTGTTTGAAGCATGTGACGACCCATAAATCAAGGAGTGGTGAGTGATAGGACTAATCAGTATGTAGTTGTCAATTTAAGTGATAGGAGTACTCACTATGCAGTTGTCATTGTGTACTGTAGCAATGATAGAGAATATACACTGTAACCATACTATATACATTTTGGATAGACATTTGTCAACAATAATGCTCATGTGAATGGGGACGACCCTGTTTTTTAACTCCTATATGTATTGAAATGTTTAAATTATATGTGGATGAGAACGATCCTGTTTTCCGTTATATATAGCGGCTTCTCTTAATCCGGCTAAACCCTCATTCACAATTTCTTTTCGTCCAGCCGACTCCTCCTTCCTCTTACACCATGTCAAAACAGGGAAAAGAAAGTATAGGCTCCACCATGGACAAATGGGAAAACGATGAATCGGTAGTAAATCAACGATCTGGAAAAGAAAGGGTAGTTGCAGGGCACGTTGTCGAGCCACTAATTCTCGATGGATCCAACCCTATTTGCCGTTGTGGAGAAGTATCGGTCGTGGTAGTTTCCAAAACCAAAAATAATGTTGGTCGTGATTTTTCGGCTGTGAAGCCTATGAGGACCGCAAGGTTTTTCCTGCTGAAATTGATTGTTGTTACTTTAAGCAGTGGATTGACCCTCCAATGTGCGAACGTGGAGTTCAGTCACCTAGAGCTAGATTTCACCCACGCCCACGGTAGATTTATGTGGAAACTACCTTTATGTGTTTTATTGTACTTCGACTTTGATGTTCGTGTGTTCCTTTGTTGTAAGTCGTATGATTGTAGTTTGCGTTTCTTGATGTTGTAATCGTTGCCGTTGTAAAATTCTCAGTTATGTAATGCAAACTGTTAAAATTCCTAGAAGTATGAATATTGCTGATAAAAAACGTAAACATTGATGCAAACTTAGTGTGCATGTGACGACCCCGTAAAACAAATTAGCGATGAATCACTCTTGATACGACTAGTCAGTGCAAGGTTAAAGCAGTACGTAAGGCAGATTCCCTACAGTATTACGCCAGACGAAACAGTGTTGTATAGCATGTAAAGCAAAGTGTACCAATGATCGTTCCCATCATTCTTCGTGTTACCCGTTATTCACTTGTACACTACGCAGCTATATATCTCTGTCGAATTACTCACAACTCACCTCACTTCAACAAATTTGTTTCCAACTACTATGTGCTTTACCATAACTATGCATTCTTGGTCATCATCTTCAAACTCTGAAGAACAGGCATACGAATAGATGCGACTTCAGGAGCTGGCAGATGAACTCGAGTTTCTAAACGAACTGAGCTCTCGGGTTGGACCACCGTCCGAACAACGACCTATCCAACCTCCACATCAAGCCCAAGTACCAAACGTTCAACACACGCATGAACAGTCGGTCGTTATACCATGACAAGAAGTTCATTCTTATCAAGTACCACATGTTCCAATTCGTTATGAACATGAAGGTGACTCTTATCAAGTTTGTTGCTACTGCGGTTATCCGGTTGTGGTTGTGGTTTGGGCAGAAGGCAGCAATATTGGTCGTCGCATTCAACAATGTCCATCCTATCCGAATGGATGCAACTACATGAAATGGATAGACGACCCGATAGGCCCAAGGGGGATAAGATATGCAAACGAACTCGAACAAGAGATTCAACGTCTCCAAAACTTTATTAATCAGTTATAGTTTAACCAACTTCACATCCGAAGAGCATGAACGTGAGATGTAGTTTGATGGCGTATTATTTTCCTAATTAGCATCTGTTGTAGCCTAAGATATATATGTAATACTATTTCTAAACCGGCCTAAATGGGTTAATTTTCCACTTTTGAAACCTGCATACACCTTTAATTGTTGCCAGTATCGCATTGACTAGTCATGTCAGTGCATCTTTTAATAGTTGGCAGGTGAAGTTAATATTTGTCTGTTTGACACCCACTAAACAAGTCATCGCATCTTTTAATACTCACCATGAATAGTCATATAAATATTAATTGTTTTATTCAATGAATCTTTGGATTTCCAACTATTTATAGAAGCTTTGGTAACTTAGGTTCATAGTATTAAAACAATGCCGATTTCTCTTCCTACATCATACAACTACGAAGGTACCATGGATTATCCAGAACCAGTAAACCCATCGTCACCACAAACTGATATAGACTTCTTGATTGAACTGCAAGATAGACACTATGAAGATTTGCGAGAGCATGAACGAGAACAAGAAGAACTTCAAAGACAAAACCAAGCGGAAAGACGATGTGCAGAGAGGCTGCAACGACAGCAAAGACGTGCGACCTTGCGTTGGCAGCAACCAGACAATCAAGTGGGAAACTCACAAGAAGTTGACTCACCGCTTGTAATTTGTGAATGTGGGTATGCCGCTGTTGAAGATGTAATTTCAGTGAGGGCTAATATTGGTCGTCGGTATCACCGTTGTCATGCTTATCCAACTAGGTGTACTTTTTGGCAGTGGATTGATGAGCCGTTTCCTAGTCGTGCCGCTGACTACGCAAATGAATTACAATATCAACTAACAACATTGCAAACTCAATCTGTTGGATGGCAAAATGAAATTAGCAGACTTCATAACCAGCTTCATGGGCTTAACATTAGGAGGAAAAATTAATGTACTGTTTCGTCTTTATTCAACTGTATCTTATTTTCAGTATTTTAGTTTGTTATTTCAGAAGAAATGATTTATAATTTGATAAATTACTCAACGGATACCAATGACTTTAAAATATTACTCTAAGGATACATTCCAACATTTCGAAAATAAAAACACGAGATATATAATACTGTAAGCACACAACATAATGATGTTACTCAAACTTTATAATATGGTTGTACCATAACTCGTAAGCTTCGTGACCGACGAAGTCTGAACGGTATTTGAAAAGGTAAAGTGAGTCGTACGTCGCGCATGCCAGTTTGAAAACATCCTCCTTGATCACCTCTTCTATTACTTTGCGGTAATTTGCACAATCTCTACTAAACAAGTAGAATGCACTTCTTGCGGCTAAATTTGTTCTCATCATTCTACACCCAGGAAGACTACTATGCTTTTCATTTAGGGTTACCCAAAAATCTTGCTCCACTTCTTCTTCCATATGTAGAATATCTGCTTGAATGTAAGCCTGAATCAAAACTAAGTAATCCGATGCAGTCCACATTTCAGATGTTATGTTGAAGTGATTATGGAAAATATAAGTTGTGTACATTACTTATAGCTGAAAAAGTATGTTACATCTCTCAATAAAGTATGTCACATAAGCCAATAAAGTTTGTCCCGTACTCCGATGCAGTTCATATTTCCCTCCCCCATACGATTTGACTACACACTGCCAACGACTATACACACATCTACCAATAAAGGAACACAGACAAATACGACACACTAACCCATACAGTATGCTGCAGCTTTGTTTTTTAATTTGTCACACATATCGATAAAGTTTGTCACAATTATCGATAAAGTAAGCACATATCACGATAAAGTCTATGCCTATACACTGCAAAAGACAAGTAGACATCTTTTGACCAAGACACATAGCCTTCTATGTCTCCATAAATGTGGGTTATTGTTTGTCAATTAGTACTCACTTCCACCAAATTCAATCCTATATAGAAAAGAAAACAAGAACCAGCAATGGCCGATTCAAATAACAACAGTTTCTCTAGCTTCAACGATGATAACCTCGCAAATTTTACTAATTTATTATCACAAGCTGAAGCCCCATCAATGATTCCATCTCCTTTTCTAACTCCGCAACAAAGTCAATATCTCAAACAAATGAACCTCGCACAACAATATGGTACCATGTATAGTCAAGTTCCTCAACCCAACACCTACTTTGGTTCATAACCCATGTTTCCTGTTCCAGTTCCAAACCACGCATCAGCTTCTCCTATCCCTATAACCGACAAAGGAAAAAACAAGGTAAAGCGTGCGTATAACAAGCAAAAACCGAAGGAATCGCAAGGTCAAAGTAGTGCGGAACCAATTACAGGTGCTGGTAAGATGTGGAAAGCAAATGACTATAAAGTGCTAGCAAGTGCATGGGTAAGAGCATCCGTCGTTCCAGCAGGCCGATCCGGCGGAAAGTTTTTATACAACCGTGTTAACGAGCTATACAATGAAGATCCCGAATGCCTGACAAGAAGAACAATTGAAAGCACAAAGACTGCATGGTACAACCTGAATACCATGTGTACAAGGTACAAAGGGATAATAGTACAAAGGGGCGATAAACTGAGTAGTGGTCAAAATTTCAGGGACTTGAAAGAAGATTACGAAACCATCTACCGAACGACTTTTAACTGTGAATTCATTGCTCATGAAGCATTTGAAATTCTAAAATTGAAACCACGTTGGGCCAGTCTTGGCGAACCAAATTCTGTAGAATTTGAAGACGCCTCAGATTCTGATGTGAGAAATGTAGCTTCAAGTTTTTCAATGGATTCATCCCCAGGAAATTCAAATGAATCTTCAAAGCCTACTGACGGAGATGGAAACAACAACAGTCCTCTGACTCCTACTTCGGGTATGTTGTACGATGGAGTTGGTACAAGGCATGAAGGGATAAAATCAAGCAAGAGAGCATTGTTGAGAAACAAGGAAGCAAACGACCTGGCAGCGTATAGTGATAGGCTAACTTCGTTGTTGAGTGATATCTCAATTTCATCGGCCTCAAAAAAAGACGAACGTAAAATTCAGAAAGATAAACAGCTGAAGATCATGGAGATGCAGCTACAGCAAGCTGCAGAGAGAATTAAAGCACTCAACAGAAGAACTGATTATAACAACAAACGTGAAAGACGTTTAATGGAAGAAAAGGAGGAGGCGTATCTAGCAAAAAATTTATCCCACCTACGCTTTAGCCAAAAAACGTAGTATTCTAAGGGCTCAGCAGCTGCGATACCAAGAAGAAGAAGGGAGTATTGGGATGTAGTTGAATTATATGTTGCTATTTCAAGTTTCTTGTTTGCTAGATTTATTTTCCAGTGTTGGTTTTAATATTTTGTGTGTAATCAAAAAAATTATCTAGTGTTATCAAATTTTTATATTATATTTGGGTGTGTTTCCTTTTAAAAACCTAAAAGAAGGTAAAACTAAAAAAGTAAAACCATTCGACGAGTGTATATAACTTTAACACGCAACAAAAATAAATCAATAAAGAATAAAGAGTAACATTAGTTATACATATCAATAAATAATACACTAATTATACAAAAAAAACAAGAGTAACATTAATTATACATAACAATAAATAAAACAATACTTATGCATAACAATAAATAGTCTTCATTAATTATACAAAAAATAACATTAATTATGGTGTAACACATTAATTATACAAAAAATAGAAAACCCAACAAAAAAATCCTTAGAATAATTAAACTATAGATAAAAAATATATTGCATATATTAAGGGAAAAAGTATAAATTAAACTACAAAAACTAAACAATTGTCAATTCAAACTAATTTCATATATTAAGGGAAAAAGTATAAAGTATAAATTTAACAATTGTCAACCAAAATTAAAGTGCAAATACTTCAAAAGTATAAATAAAAATCAAATAGATTTCATATATTAAGGGAAAAACCAAAAACACAAGAAAACATTGAACCTCAAAAAAAAAAAAAAATTACATCACAACAAGTTATGGTGTAATGAAAACCGTTCAAGGCAAAGGGGGTTTCTAAATACCGTATATAAGCTAAACGGTATTCAAAAAACCGTTTAGTTTATAAACGGTTTAATGAAACCCGTTTAGACTTTATACGGTATTCAGTAAACCGTTTAACGCACGCCACTTAAATTTGTAAACGCAAATAGCTCCCGTTTGTAAACCTTACCCACGCTCGTCCCACAACTGCTGGAGCGTGAGCTTCATCAATTCTTCCCGTTTTCACCCGTTCCCCACACTACTGGGAATGCTCTTAGAGAAACACAAGAATGCCTAGCCGTTATAAGAATTAATTCTGCACGTTCTTGCCAGCTCACTAAAGTATGAAGGATTTCATTATGCAATTATTAATTTGTTAGAAACAAAAAGTATTAGCCTATAGTTGTGTGCCAGCTGTCCTGTTAGCTAGAAAGGGTATGTAAGAATTTGCTTTATATAGTGACATATGTAAATGGAAAAGAGTATGAAATGAATGAAAACAATTCTCTTTAGTACTACTGTTCTTCCTCTCCTCTCCTCTTAACCTCTTCTTCCCTCTTCTTTCTCAATTCTCGGCTGTTACAAAATGTTATCCGCATCATTGTGTAACTTCTAAGAATTCATGGTTGTTTCCACATTTGTGCTTCTCCTTATGGATTTTCTCTTCCCATCACATTTTGTTCCATACGTAGTTAAAAATTTAAGTAAATGTGCTGATTTTCAAATATTTTGATGTATTATGCTTCATGTGATGAAGATCTAAAGATCTATCAGCTATTTTCATAGTTCGGGGTATAAGTGGTTTTAATCTTAATTAGCTGAGATTTTATTTGCTTTATTTAATTCATGTAACATTTTAGGGATACTATAGATATGCAAGGACAAAAATTAGTGTGATAATCTCATAGCATTTTGTGACTTTATTTTTCCATTTTGTTCAATTTAACATATTTCATCAACATGCTCAATTTTGCGCCTTTCATTATAAATTTAACAATATAGGAAGGAGGATATGCATTAACGATAAAGGCAGTTCAAATGTCTGCACTAAAGTATACATAACACATCAATGTCTAGGTAAGAAAAATAATACATCAACACACTTTGATGGATAAAATATTATTATATAAATATTGGAGTTTAATAAAAAAAAACAAAGTTTGGAAGAAAGAAAATAGAATCAATGAATATTCCTTTGTTTATTATCCCTGAACTAAGGCGCATCACTTATCCTTGACACATGCAAAAGGAAAACAGAGTTCAGTATTCTGCTCTTTATTTTTATACAAAATTGTGCTCCTTCTTTTGTATATTTGTTGGTGGCATATGAAATTTAACAGTTTTCTTCTTCTTTCTTTTCCATTTTTTTACATAAAAAGGATTTTCGTAAAAATAACTCTGTCAATTGGGATGTAATCGAATCCAAGATTATATATGAGGTTGTTTTAATGTATATGGCATTATAACTCCAGTGTAATTGTTTATAAACATATAGGAATTTATGTTGAAAATAAAATATAGTTATTAATACATACTCATAATTAATTGTATGTTATTTTGTATCTACTAACACTTGTTGATACATGTATTATCCATGTTTGCTGAGCAAACTATTGATGAGCTATTATTCTTTATCCTAACTATTAGAAATTAAGAATGAAGTGTCTATTGGAAAGTAAACCCGAAGAGAAGCTCTTGGCGTTCAAAGAACAACACATTAAATGGGAGAATGTTAGTAATATGGGTAATAACTAACATTTGCATTGGAATCATGTATCTAGAATACTTAAGAGTCATGTCCTTTAAATCAAAAGACATGTCCATTAATATTTGAAAAGATGAGTAAACAACTATATATATGTGGTTATTTTGTATGTTGGAAGCAAGATAATTAAATTATAAGTAATCTAATTTCTCTTCCCCCAACACTAACGTGGATATCATGTGTATGTGTGTAGGCATATGTTTAATCTAACTGTTTACAATGCGTAGTTGCTATGTGTTTGCTGTAGGCAAAGAGAGAACATTTAGCTATCAAGAGGGAGTATACCAGTTTCTTCAAGAACAAAAGGATATTCGATAAGAGTAACTATAGTAGATATCATAGTTCTCTTATGGCTTAAGTATCTTGGATTGATGTACCTAAAAAGCAGATGGGTATTTCCGGTTGTTTTTGGTACTGAACTTAATTAGAAGTTCTACTTCTGTTTCAAGCTCTATAAAACCTCTAAAATCACATGTATTCCGGTTAGAATCAACTCTTTATCTACTAATTAATCGAGCTTTATTTCCCTGGCTAAATTATGTTTATATATATGTGCTAATGTACAACATATGGACACTTGGAAATGAGTACAAATTAATTTTATCATACGAGTCAGCAGAAGTGACCTATAAATGATTCATTGAGTTTATTCTTTTACCATTTATTTCGAGTTTAAGCATTGGCTGGTATAAATCCAAATAAATAATGTCTACCCCCATGCCCTAAAACCATTATGCTGCTGGTTTGTTCTCATAGTGCAACCTTCAGTTTTACATGGTGATGAGAAAAAAAATAAAATACTAATTAGATGTTTTGGCAAGTACGTACAGTTCCTTTGGCTACAGGATTTTATTGTTGAAAATAAACTTGGTTTTAAAAGGAAACATAAATTATGGAATAGATTTAATTATTGTATTTAGGAAAGGATAAAAATAAATGGTAATAAATATTAGAGTTATTATATATGTAATAGAATTATCTAGGAAATAGTTTATTAAGGCAAGTCTAGAAATTAGAGGATAAGGAAAAATCTAGAGAAGAAGAGTCTAGAATCTTTGTTGTGTTATAAATATAATTGTACTCTCTCATTTGTGGTATGAAGAAGGTGTCAGCAATAACAATGTAGTCGTTCAATTCTTCTACGTTTAATCTCTCTCCTCCTCTCTATATCAAATTCCAACATGGTATCAGAGCTAGGTTGATGAGAGGGGATAGAGAAATCTCTATAGAGTGAAAAAAAAAAATCAGTTTTTTAAACAATTCAAAGACGGACTAGATGAAGCACAACAAAAGCAAGAAAATCTGGTCATGAAGAAAATGATTGTTGGCATAAGAGAAAACCTAAGTGTTTCAACTGTCAAAAATTTGGGTATATGGCAAGGAATTGTAGGTTCAAAGATGAAGAGCAAGAGAACATGGCACAAGCGGTTGTGGAGGAGAATTAATTTTAGAGTTGTGGGTGAGAAATGCACCATGGAGAGAAGTGCTCCAATATTCAAAGATAGAGTTGAAGAGACGTGCTTCAACAATTGAAGGTGATGAGAAGTGCATCACAAATCGAAGAGAAGTGCTTTGTTTATTATCTCAATAACTTTAATTCGAATCAAGGAATCTGCTTGGAGTAATAAAACCAAGTTTATGGGGGAATGTTGAAAATAAACTTGGTTTTAAAAAGAAACATAAATTATGGAATAGATTTAATTATTATATTTAGGAAAGTATAAAAATAAATGGTAATAAATATTAGAGCTATTATAAATGTAATAGAATTATCTAGGCAATGGTTTATTAAGGCATGTCTAGAAATTAGAGGATAAAGAAAAATCTAGAGAAGAAGAGTCTAGAATCTTTGTTGTGTTATATATATAATTGTACTCTCTCATTTGTGGTATGAAGAAGGTGTGAGCAATAACAATCTAGTCGTTCAATTCTTCTACGTTTAATCTCTCTCCTCCTCTCTATATCAAATTCCAACATTTATAAACCCTCATTGTCACACTAGGCTTACACTTATGACACTAACATGTGTGCCTAGGCTTGCTTAGATAACATGTCTGCATTAAAATACATACGTCATTGTTTCTAAGAAGTCAACTGTTGAATATTTCCACATTACCACTTTTTTTGGTCAGAGCACTCCTAGCAGCGTGCTGGTTGCTAGGAGGAGTTTGGAAATTTAAAATATGGATTAGTCACACTGTTCTACCAGTTGGAGGGAGGCCACTACCCTAATATTTTTTATTTAAAAACCTTTAATGGTTTTCAAAAAACCATAAAGGTTAATTGTAAAAAAATTGCCAAGAATTTATAGCTTTAACAGTTTTATGAAAACCGTTTAGCACATAAACGGCTTTCATAAATTCATTTAACAATCCCCGTTTCTCAATTTTAAATGGTGATCTTCGCCGTTTCTTTTGCTTCTCCACCCAAGCTACTACTGCTGCATCACGAGTACGCAATTAAAAGTGTTGATTTTCACCATTCCAAAAAAAATCGACACTGTTGGGAATGATTTTACCAGTAAATGTGCACTAGCGCATATTCCACCAAATCCAATTACAATTTTGATAATACGAACTTAACCGACCCTGACCCCAATATGTTTAAAAACTGCGTTGTTTTGGAGTAAGGTTTTGGAATTTGGGTGACACATGTTCTGACTTTTGTGTACAAGCTTTAAAAAATGAAAAAAGATTGACTCAGTGATAGAAAATTAAGAATTGTCAAATATAATGCATTAAAAATGTATTGTTTGAGGTTATATATTGTTTCGTAACCCTAGAGTACATTTTTTGAATAAAATCGAATGAGAAATATATTTATGCCAGATATTTTTGGGTGTGTTTTTTAGGACAAAATGTTTATTTAACCTTTTAATTTATTCAGGGAGGATGTGTACCATGAGCTATGTTGCAAACAGTAGGTGATTATTGATATGCTCGTGCCATGTGGACTGTTATGGTGAAAGTATTCTTTATACAAGGGTTCCTTTGGGAAAACTTAGTGCAAACAGATGATTGGAACATATACAACTGAGGAATGAGAGGCGGAATATTATACTAATAGTTTGCATCAATTGTTCTGTCCTCAAATTCAGTGTCCCCATTGTTCCACCCAATCAGAGCCTCCTGATTTCCACCTTTTGCACTTAAACCCCTGAATTGTTGGGGGACTTAAATGCAAAACAGTGGAAACCAGAGGATCTAATTGGAGGGACACGGGGGGACAGTGGGAATGGGGACAAAGGAATTGGTCTCATAGTTGAGCATGTATGTGTGTATGTTGTAACAACTGGCTATTTAAAATGGCAGTTATAACCGAATATTGTTAATATAGAAATATCTTTTTATTAGGTGTAAATTTATAAAAGCAAAAAACAATGACTATTTAAATATTTGATAACATAGATCAATACTTCATTGTTACTAATACACTATAGGAGAAATATTTGTTATGCTCGAGACTGTTAAGAGTATGCAGGTATAAAAAGAATTCGATGACTTTATCATAGATATATACTGTATCAAGATAGCATATTAGAAAAAAGTGATACGATATTAGATTAATGTTTTGTTTAGTATCACAGCACGAGATAAGTTCAATTTTAAGTTCCAAAACTTATATGTAAAGTGTTGGACTAATTCGTTGCTAATTCTTACAAATCTTCGAGGCACGATGTGTTGATCGCTATCCTAAAACGGTATTTTCCCTCTTATTTTGTGTGCACGAGTAATGACAAATCTGTTCGAAGATACAATGGAGCAGATATATTGGATATCTTTAATCGACGTGTTTGCAAAAGTACGACGATTCACTATCTTAGATTTGATCGCTGCAGTGATAAGATTACGGAGTTATAGCCTGCAGAACTATAACTCGATTGCTATATATATTTAGAAAATAATAGAGAATCATGAAGGAAGAAGATGTAGAAAGAGAATTTGAGTGATCCAAAACTAGAGTGTGGTCCAGTTTTTACAGTAGTGAGAAGGTAACAGCTCTATTCGAAGAAATGGTTGCAACTCTTCGAACAGCCGTGTCTAATTCTTTTTAGAAACAGGCACATCCTTTCAGACCAGTTGACTGGTCTATATTGTACCAGTCGACTGGTCTGTGTACCAAGAAATTCTATTAGAGCAGTCATGTCTGTCTGTTTGAATTTGAACAGACCCTGTCATTTTATACCTGATCAGTCAACTGGTCTGTATAGTACTAGTCGACTGGTAAGGGTATAAAAATGCAGCAGTTGACTGGTCCAAACACCACCAGTCAACGGGTAATGACTTAATTCAAAAACATAATGGTCCACAGCTCAGGAATCCCATTGGAATTCTGAGGTCCAACTGATCGTGAGACCCCAAGATCCTCATGGCCCAATGCTCATCTTTTGACCTTTAAATATTAATGTCCATGCCAATGTCATGCACTTGCCTTATCTCTCCCTTCCTCTTTCTTTTGATATAGTATATCATGCCTTTATATATATAGTGGCATATCTTACTATATTTCATGATGTGGGACAAATGCAACTTTCCCTTTTGTTCTTTCCTTTTCCATTTATTTCAAATTTCCTCTAACAATCCTCCACCAATTTTTAATAAATTCCTCTTGTCATTTTATGCAGGAAATTTGTGTATAAATATAGATGTCTTACAGACTTGAATCTATACGTAGTGAAAACCCATCAAAGTATATCAGGATGGAGTGGTTGACCAAGCATTGAACCATCGATCTTATATGATCTACCAGATGTGATTATCCCACACTCATTTTCTTATTTTCCAGATAGTATGTATGCTTGACCCGTGGATTGGTCTTGGGTCGGTATCTTCTTTCATGAAATGCCCTTAGAGATCAAGCCAAAATGTCGCAGAAGGCGGCACCGCCTTCGTTGCATTCATATAGGTAGGTTTATCAGAAATACCTTATAACATACACCTCAACAGTATATCTGTTATAAACCTATTAAGTTTTAAGTAGAACATCCTCTCTTTGTCATTATAAGTACCAAGCACTTTTACTTGGAATGTAGGATAATACTTGGTTTTTCAGACTAAATATTATAGTACCTCCAACCGCAAACATATGAAGTACTTTTGCTCTTTGAACTCAAGACAACAAATTTCTTTATCATGTTGAGTTGAGTTTCTTTCACTGGCGATTGTATTGTATAGGCTTTAAACCTATTCCCTGTGAAGTTTTTATCACTAAGCTTGTAACATCCCACTTTTCCGTACAATTTAAGCCGACATTTAACCACCACAGTTAACCCAAATTACACAAGAAAGCAGAACAATAAGGGAAAGAAGTTAGAGGGTGAGAGAAAGATAAAACAGAAAAATTAGAATAGAAGAAAGAAGAAGAACTAACACCGAATCAGAGTCTCACATCACAACAGAATAAAATAGAATATAGAATTAACTTTATTGAAAACTCGTAATACTTACAATCATCAGAGTACAACAGTCAAACAAGCTGGACAGTTATAATAATCTGTTCTCAATACAACACACAGTGGAATAATACCATACATATATCATACGTCTGGACTTCTCCGGCTCGTCTCTGCACTTTACAGCATCCGATAACCTGAACCTATACAACTGAGTTTGACCCGAGATATTACAAATGCTACAGATTAGTCTGGTGAACCAGCATGATTAAAACTAATTAAGTCATAGATAACATCCACATTGCTTAACTTTGAAAAACCTTTTGAAAAAAAGGCAATAGTAAGACCCGTCCACACATAAACACGGACGGTTTTTACCTTATTATAACCAAAGCATTTTTGAAAATCAATACTATTCTATAATAGTGATGTAGATCAAGTAAATAACCAAGTAGCAGAACGCTTGCATCTCACGCTTTACATATATAGTATAAAATCAAAAATCGGGAGCTCCTATTGGAGATTGGATTCCAACTATGACAAGGTATGGGATCACCAACCGATCAGTATACTCTAGAGGGGATACACTAGGATTTAACAAGAACGTCTTACAACCCGGCCACACATGACCGTCCACTCATTTAGCTTGAGTGTAGCGAATGTATTATCACCCTATGGTTTTAAGGGCCTGTCGCACATCCGCGGAGGTACAGAAACGAAAGAAGAACAAATAAGGAATTTCTCTAGATTGGTGATAATACACCATGCTTGGGTATGACCCACCTAGGCATGCTGCCTGCCCGTTTTTTCCATATCCTGGTTGATGAGGCTTGAGGCTACGTTTTTCTTCTAGAACAACACATCACTTTGAATGCTACATTGTCAAATCCGCCAGAAAACACAAATTGATTTCCATAAAAATACTCTGAGTGTTAAGCAAGAGAAATAATTCTTCGCCACCAAACTTGGCATGTCTGAAGAGATCAACGTATGTGACCCTTTTGGAAATACTTTGTCAAAAATCCGTCCATACAAGTCATCTAGGAACATGATGAACCGAAGGCACCTGTAACAACCCAGCTTTTTACGTAGAAATTATACGTGGATGTAAATATAAGAATTAAAATTGGGTTGTAGAAAATTGTTAATTGAACTGATGAATTAAAAAAAATGTTTGCAATATTACAGTCATATTTTTATATATAATTGAAGTAAATCAGGTAACCGCCGAGTGCAACGAAATTGTTATTGTTTTATTATCATTTGTAGGATTTGCTAATTGTTTGTAATGTGAGTTAAATTAATTTAATTAGTATATATATAAATAAGAATACACATGAAATTAGTAGTAAGCAACTTAAGATGTATATTCTATATAAATAAATATATAGAATAAGGCCCAAAGCCCATATGCAAGTTAAGCCATTTCTTCAACCTCCTTTATTTGTTAAAACCTTTTCGCCCCTTATCCTTTTTTGGAACCAGACGAACCCGAAAACTCCAATTCCAATGCCTCATCCCTAACCCGTTGAACGGAGGAAAAAAACGCTCGTCGCTTTCCAATTTCAGATCAAGCAGCGTCAATCTGAAGGAGGCGCCAGCGTCTTCATGTGGCGACGATTGCACGGATTGATGTTGCGAGCGTGGTGGAGCAAATCACGTTTTAAACAGAAAAAGAAAAAAAGAGGGGGTTTCACAACCGGTGGCGAGCTTACCACCGGCGATCGACGCAGCGAAGGAGGCCGCGACTTAGAGCTCGGTGACATGGAGCATGGGATTTTACTATATTAGATGATGGGAAAAAAATGGTGAGAGAATGGGGCTGCTGCAAATGGAGAAGATGAAGAGTGAGCAACGTTCGATTGTCTTGTTGAAACTGAGGGATGAAGGAGCAACAACAATTGTAATGCTTGGGGATATAGATTGCGTGATCATAAGAGCCAATTTGGGAATTTAAGCTCTAATTTGGTGAGTTATTTATTTAACTCACTCATATATCTTTGATTAGTAGTATCAATATTGCAAGCGTGGTTTAAGAATTACTTATAATTTGCACAGATTTTAGTAATGATTAGGCAAAAATAATGGAAATAGATTGCATGCTAGTATATTCAGTTTGTTTGAAAATTTAACTGGTTAAGGGGAATTATACATATACATCCATATAGTTCCCTATTGCATGCATGTCTTATGAATCACTTATAAATTACATAGAATAATTGTAGCAATTGGGAAAAAATATATATTGCATGCTAGTGATTCACTTTGTTCGATGGATGAATTGGTTGAAAATGTAATGTTTGACACCTGTTATGGAAGTTGGCGCAGGCAGTGTATTTCCTTTTGTTGTTGTATGATTTATTGGAATTCGTAGCTTGCTTCAGGCTTTCCTATTGCATTTCGAAGTCCAATCTCTTTGATTTGTTGTAGTTTATTGAGACGAAGTATGTTGCTTGCTTAGTAAATTTATATTATGAACAAAACATGGTTTGTTTTTGCAAATTTCGATGGTTTAATTGATGTATTTCGATATGAACTTTGATGGTTTCATACTCGGGCATGGTTTGAAAATAGTCTTTTTATCAAGTTATATATATATATATATATATATATATCGATTTCTCTAAAGCTTTGGGACAAAATGATTCTATTGTTTTGGTTTTCACTAACGCATGGACCCAAAGCAATAGTATAACTATATTTTGAAATTATAAGAAGGTTTCAACGAATGAAATCAACTGGTTTCGAAATCTTTTGTAATCTCATTTTAGAAAATCAAGTACTATATATATAATCAAACATTTCTGTACCATTCGAGAGGGCATCATGGAAATTAAACGACATCGTAAACCTCATGGTATGGGAAACGATGGTATACGAAATTGGTTAATCCCAGACTCGCCTAATTGAAGCTGATGATTAGATGTTTTCTGTTGACTTGGTGATTTCTGTTGTTTCCATTGTGGAGCTGGCTAGCGGGTAGTAAACCGGTAATGGGAACGCGTGGTATGGGACACACAGTTACCACTACTTGAGTTACTGGCTGTGAGTTTGTAACATATATTGTTTGTTGTTGAGCCAGTACTCGCTTCGGGGGGAAGCTAGACTCGGGGGGAAGTCTCATATATGTATTTACTTGATCGAAGTGGTCAAGTTACACACGGCGGGAGGTCATAGTGAAAAAATTTCATGCGATGGGGGATCACATTAAATACGTATATGGTACTTAGCTAAGCTCGGGGGAGCTATATGCACGTGCAATACTGTGTTGTTTCAGATCCGAATTATTGCTTTGATAGATTGGTTGTTTCGGATCCACTTTATGTTGTATTTGACTTTGTTGATTCTTTTGCTATTCGATGCTTTGGATCCAATTTATGACTTTATTTCTAGACTTTATTATTTTGATTTCTAGAATTGTCGAATTTCAAATGTTAACCGCCTTTATTGTTTACGTTGATTTATATGCATGTATATAGCCTTGCGGCTATCATGTTGGGGAATAAGGCGATTACATATATGTTGCTCTGAACTCTTGCACAAGTTCTGTATGTAGATGTTATGTTGATTTTTATCTTATTTCATTGTGTTTTGAGGTTTTTCTTTAAATAATTTAGCCTTAGAGCCTAAACAACACATTATTGACGGAAACAATTATACTTTGTTGTCTTAGCATAACACGTGTCCATCAAATATTGATTTAGTTGTAATTATCTCATGTACTATTGTTGATTGGGATTTTATGTTGTTCCTTCTCTTTTAAAAAGAATTATCACGTGTGAGTTACATTTCTTTCTCACCTTTTGGATATCTAGAGATGGTCCGATGCGTGTATTTTATATACTAGTGTGAAGCCGAGTTTTTTTCCAGGTTATTGGACTCACGGATTGGATAAGCTTGATAGTAAGGATTCAAGTCATTAAACAATAAAGTTCTCTCAGGGTCATGTATGGATTCATAAAATGTTTAATTAAAGATAACGACGTGTAGTTGATGTATATTGTGTGGGCATAGTGTATATGGTACACTTTAAATTTGTATAGATAATATTAATCCATTGTAATCTATGATAATTATTTTTATGCTATATTGTTCTGATATGAGAAACCGTTGTGTTTATTACTTTAGACCAAGATTATTCACGTCAACAATTCACTTTGAGATTAAGCAAAACGGTACGTTTTGTTATTGGTTTAAAGTTATATTCACATTTGGTCGCCCCTAGCAAACCGTATTCTCCGTGTTATTAGACAAAATTATTCATAATGTTCTTTAATAACATGGGTATAGCGGCGGGGTTGTTACAAAATGGTATCAGAGCAGGTCAGAACATTATAACGGATAATATCATGGATCTAGACCTAGTGAGACTTAGAGCCTTATCCCTTAGTGTGTGTAATAAATAGTTGCATTTTCTAAACAAGGATAGCAAAATAAATTAATTATCGGGATAATGAACTAAGAGTTATATTGGATAAAATGTGAATGCTCGAGAATTTGATTAGAGTTGCACAACGGAAGCTGGTACATCATTTCGGCTGAGCACAATATTTAGTGGTCTACACGTGTAGTTAATCGAACGACGCATGTATGGTTGATTGGTTGTTAGAAATCGATTGTATTTACTGAAAGTTGATGCGTGAAGGCTAGTGATAATAAAATAAAATAAGGAACTTAAAGTGCGAATTTTGGATTTATGGCATTTGTGAATTCTTTTATATGTTTACTTACAGATTGCATGTTGGATCGGACGCGGTACCTCTAGATGATTGTACACATTATATTATCATTTGAATGAATGTCGAGATTTCTATTTTTATACAATTGGCGAAGTGACAGGAAACCAATTTATATAAATTTTAATTTAAGTGAAGTTTGAATTGTTATATAATACATTTATTGAAGTTTCCAATATAAGCTAAGTCGAAGTAAAACTGTAATTCATTTATAAAGTGTTTATATATTGTAAGGGGCAAATTGATTATATAATATAATAAGTATGTAGCTTCAAGAGCGTATATTAATTTGATGGTTGACTCAAATGTGTGTTTTGTACTGACGATTTCAAAGATAAACTAGCTTCATGCACATCAGTTCAAAATTTTCAATATTATAAAGGTTTTGAAACAAACTGAATTTCTAATTATAAAACACCTGCATGAAATATAGAAGCATAGCTTCATCTGCACAAGATTTCAAATAAGTTTGTTTGGTTTATGAATATTAGATGATCTCATATATGCTAGCCCTGAATGCAATATATAAGAGCCTTTTTAGCATGTATTGAAGAAAAATATTGAGTTCATAAACATGAGACAATTATAGGTTTGCTCTGTTAAGTAATTATGTGTATGTAGGAGTCCAAGGCTTAACTGTACCAATGCATATTCTTAGCGCACATTCATTTTTATGCATGTTATCAAACTTTGTAAAGGCTTTATGTTAAGAAGAACTTGACAACTAAAAAGGCTGTCGAAAATTATCTTCTATGAATTTCAAGCAAATCGTGTTTTTGACATCAAGTATCAAACTTCTTGCTTTTCATTTGAAATTGCATTATCACGAAAGATAGTTTCACGCTTCTACAAGTTCAAACATGAAAGAAGTGCTATTATGTATATACATATCAAATGACTCATTATATGCCAGTCTTCAAGCATTAATTAGCTTTGAGATTTTTGCAAAACATACTAGATTGTGAATATGATGATGGCTTCATATGATGCAAATGTATGGGTAGCTGCTGTTTAATTATGTTTGAAGAGCATAAATATTAAATATCACACATTTTTATTTCAAGTTGTGTCTGTTGGAATGGAGCCAACTTCAAGGGGTATATTCATATCTATGTTACATATTTGAGCTAATTTTAAGGATTTTAGTTGATCATGTGCTCGGTTTTCGACTGAGCAAACTTGCTTGGCTTCCGTCTATGCATGAGCTCAATTTTTAACTGAGCAAATGCTCAGCTGTTATCTAAGCAATATGCTCTAAGTAGTCACTCAGTTTTTAAATGAGCACTCAAAACTTTTTTTAACTGTGCATACACTTGGTTTAACTAAGAAAACTCACTCATTTTCTTAAAAAAATGAGGATGCTTAGTTTTGAGCTGAGCAGTGTAGTCAAGGCGCTCGCCTAGGCGCGCCTAGGCGCCAAAAAGCCCTAGGCGCCAGCCTAGGGCTTTTTCCCTAGGCGAGGCGCCAGCCATGCTTGAGGCGCCAGAAAAGCGCTCGAGGCGCCAAAGCCCCAGAAAAGCGCTGGTTCAAAAAAGCGCGCCTCAGTGAGGAAGTGCAGTTATTTTGGTTTTTTTGTTTTAAATTCAGTTTTTATCCCCAGTATGCAGCTTATAAAATTAAAACTGCGGTCCTTTGTTTGGTTTATGATGATGTTATGATGTTTTAATCTGAATATTGCATTTATATGCACTTTTTAAAAGCCAAAATTTGAGTTTTATATGATTTTTTAAATGCAGTTTTTTTTGCTGTAAAACAGCAAAACTGATGCTCAAGGCGCCCAAAAAAGCCCTAGGCACCAAAAAGCGCTAGGCGCCAGCCTGGGGCTTTTTGGGGCTTTTTCGCCTTGACTACCTTGGAGCTGAGCAAACTCAGTCAGCTTTTGATTGAGCAGAGGCTTGATTTTATTAATGCAAAGCAGGTTACTGAGCAGAGGCTTGGTTTTCGTAAGCAACACATTTGATTTATCTTTTGAGAAAAAAAAAAGCAATCTTTATGAACTTTTGTATCATGTTACTTACATGTAGCGAATTGAAATAAATTTCTTTTAACTGTATTCAACCTTGTCTTTGACTCCCGTGCAGTATGCCTATATCAGAAAATATTTCTTTCCCAGTTTTTAAGTCTGTGGCTAATCATCTGTTTGGTATTAAGTGTAGAAAAAGGTAAAATAGAAAACAAGCTTGATCTTAGCTTTTGCAATTGGTTTTCCGCTTTCCATATCTTAATCTGGTATGATATAATTTGAAATATTTTTTTTCTATAAATTTTCTTTTTGGAATAGGACAGCATTGTGCAATTACTTCTTTTGCTTTCTTCAGTTTTTCTTTGAGATGAAATGAAAAAAAAAACAGTCATGTACATGTGGTATAAACATATGCATGTTCGGGAAAATTAATCTTAATCTATAATCAAATTTTAATATAGTATTGTGTTTAGAGAAGAAATAAATAAGTAAATAAATAAGATACATTATAATGATCTGGACATTCATAAATTAGGACTGATTTAAGCGATTTCCAAAAGATGTTCGACATGCAAAATACATAGCTGACACATGTATAGAATCACATATTTTCTTTTTTCTTTTAACTCGCTTTATGACATGAGTGTAACTTTCATGTAATTGTCCAAATTTAACAAATCTTTCTTCATTGCGAAGATGTTGTAATACAGGAAAACTTTTGTACTTGCCACGTTTCAAAATTTTCAAGTTTATTGAGCTTAAATTGTGTACAAAGTAGGATATTTGCTGTCTTGAAAATTTAACCACGAAAAGCTGGGTTGAGCAGATTTGAGTATATCTTTTGAACGGTTTACCCGAATTTAATAATTTTATACATTCTGTAAAGCTTAAAACATAAGCCATAACTTCGGTTTGTAGTGTTTTTCAAAATTTTGACGTTTGCTAGTCGGAATATGTGCTTTTAACTCGCCAACCTGCATTTGGAGAGAAAAAAAAAAGAGATATTCCGAGATGAATTCATTTAACCATATCTTTTGAATGGTATCTCGTTTTTCGACGATCTTGTACATTCCGGGAAGCTCAAAGCTTAATCTACAACTTCTAGTTTGAGTATTCCGAAAAATTTGACGTTGGTTAGGCTAAAAACTTGTTTTTCTATATCTGGCCTGCAGTTCAAACTGCATTTTCTGTTCTTGTGATGTTATGTATGGTCCTAGTTCAACATATTATGGGGCAATTTTGTGGTCCGGGGTTAGTTTTATGAAGTTAACCTATTATGCAACCATTTGTTATTAATAACATACCTTAATTTTATGTTTTTACAAGTTTAAGTTGTCAAATAAGTTTAAAACTGCTAGTGACTATATATACATCTATGCATGTGATACTAACATTTAAATTGAGAAAGCATAGGTGTTCATGACACGAGTGGACTTGCAGATGGCCTTTGCTCGCACTTGCATGCTTAATTATAAGAAAATTGCTATAATATGCTACTTAAAAGGTATGTTTTTAGATTAAATATTGCAAAATATTGTTGTATCGTGTTTTTGGTTTATTTTCCCCATGTTTCGGGATGCCCCGTGTTGGGATGCCTCTTCGGAGATGTATAATTTGTGTTTTTATTATATTTAGATTTTCCGAAACGTCCTCCATACAAGGGAGACTCTATCGAATTTTTTCACAAATTTTGGGAGTTAATTTTTTTTTCTAAACTAAAATTGTATATAGAAAATACAAGGCATTAAAGTTGATTCAATTAAAAACACATTGTGCATGCAATTGAACCGAGTGTAAAAGCCACATTGAAACAAATTAAATAGGAAATATATAGTACACAAGAGTTAGAATATAAGTTGTTTATTTCTCCCTATAAGAAATTGCGAGGACGCAATTTTGTTAAGGGGGGAAGTCTGTAACAACCAGCTTTTTACGTAGAAATTATACGTGAATGTAAATAAAAGAATTAAAATTGGGTTGTAGCAATTTGTTAATTGAATTGATGAATTAAAAAAAATTTGTTTGCAATATTACACAGTCATATTTTTATATATAATTGAAGTAAATCAGGCGACCGCTGAGTGCAACGAAATTGTTATTGTTTTATTATCATTTGTAGGATTTGTGAATCGTTTGTAATGTGAGTTAAATTAATTTAATTAGTATAGATATAAATAAGAATACACATGAAATTAGAAGTAAGCAACTTAAGATGTATATTCTATATAAATAAATATATAGAATAAGGCCCAAAGCCCATATGCAAGTTAAGCCATTTCTAGAACCTCCTTTATTTGTTAAAACATTTTCTCCCCTTATCCTTTTTTGGAGGCAGCCGAACCCGAAAACCCTAATTCCAATGCCTCATCCCTAACCCACTGAATGGAGGAAAAAAAACGCTTGTCGCTTTCCAATTTCAGATCGAGCAGCGTCAATCTGAAGGGGGCGTCAGCGTCTTCATGTGGCGGCGATCGCGCAGGTTGATGTTGCGAGCGTAGTGGAGCAAATCACGTTTTAAAAAGGAAAAGAAAAAAAGAGAGGGTTTCACAACCGGTGGCGAGCTTACCACCAGCGATCGACGCAGCGAAGGAGGCCGCGACTTAGGGCTCGGTGACATGGAGCATGGGATTTTACTAACCTGGCTGATGGAAAAAAATGGTGAGAGAATGGGGGCTGCTGCAAATGGAGAAGATGAAGAGTGAGCAACGTTCGATTGTGTTGATGAAACTGAGCGATGAAGGAGCAACAACAAATGTAACGCTTGGGGATATAGATTGCGTGAACATAAGAGCCGATTTGGGAATTTAAGCTCTAATTTGGTGAGTTATTTATTTAACTCACTCATCTATCTTTCATTTGTTGTATCCATATTGCAAGCGTGGTTTAAGAATTACTTATAATTTGCATAGATTTTAGTAATGATTAGACAAAAATAACGGAAATAGATTGCATGCTAGCATATTCAGTTTGTTTGAAAATTTAACTGGTTAAGGTGAATTATACATTTACATCCATATAATTCCCTATTGCATGCATGTCTTATGAATCACTTATAAATTACATAGAATAATTGTAGCAGTTGGAAAAAAATATACATTGCATGCTAGTGATTCACTTTGTTCGATGGATGAATTGATTGAAAATGTAATGTTTGACACCTGTTATGGAAGTTGGCGCAGGCGGTGTATTTCCTTTTGTTGTTGTATGATTTATTGGAATTCGTAGCTTGCCTCAGGCTTCCTGTTGCATTTCGAAGTCCAATCTCTTTGATTTGCTGTAGTTTATTGAGAAGAAGTATGTTGCTTGCTTAGTAAATTTATATTATGAACAAAACATGGTTTGGGTTTGCAAATTTCGATGGTTTAATTGATGTATTTTGATATGAACTTTGATGGTTTCTTACTCTGGCATGGTTTGAAAATAGTCTTCTTATCAAGTTGTGTGTGTGTGTGTGTGTGTGTGTGTGTGCGCGTGTGCGTGTGCGTGTGCGTGTGCGTGCGCGTGCGCGCGCGCGCGTGTGTGAAAATCAATTTCTCTAAAGCTTTGGGACAAAATGATTCTATTGTTTTGGTTTTCACTAACGCATGGTCCCAAAGCAATAGTATAATTATATTTTGAAATTATAAGAGGGTTTCAACGAATGAAATCAATTGGTTTCGAAATCTTTTGTAATCTCATTTTAGAAAATCAAGTACTATATATATAATCAAACATTTCTGTATGGTATGGGACACGATGGTATACAAAATTGGTTAATCCCAAACTCCCCTAATTGAAGCTGATGATTAGATGTTTTCTGTTGACTTGGTGATTTCTGTTGTTTCCATTGTGGAGCTGACTAGCGGGTAGTAAACCGGTAGTGGGAACGCGTGGTATGTGACACACAATTACCACTACTTGGGTTACCGACTGTGAGTCTGTAACACATATTGTTGTTTGTTGTTGAGCTAGTACTAGCTTCGGGGCGAAGCTAGACTCGGGGGGAGTCTCATATATGTATTTACTTGATCGAAGTGGTCAAGTTACACACAATGGGAGGTCATAGTGTAAAAATTTCATGCGATGGGGGATCGCATTAAATACGTATATGGTACTTGGCTAAGCTTGGGGGAGCTATATGCACGTGCAATACTGTGTTGTTTCAGATCCGAATTATTGCTTTGATAAATTGGTTGTTTCGGATCCACTTTATGTTGTTGTATTTGACTTTGTTGATTCTTTTGCTATTCGATGATTTGGATCCAATTTATGATTTTATTTCTAGACTTTATTATTTTGATTTCTAGAATTGTCGAATTTCAAATGTTAACCGCCTTTATTGTTGACGTTGATTTATATGCATGTATATAGCCTTGCGGCTATCAGGTTGGGGAATAAGGCGATTACATATATGTTGCTCTGAACTCTTGCACAAGTTCTGTATGTAGATGTTATGTTGGTTTTTATCTTATTTCATTGTGTTTTGATGTTTTTCTTTAAATAACTTACCCTTAGAGCTTAAACAACACATTATTGACGGAACCAATTATACTTTGTTGTCTTAGCATAACACGTGTCCATCAAATATTGATTTAGTTGTAATTATCTCATGTACCATTGTTGATTGGGATTTTATGTTGCTCCTTCTCTTTTAAAAAGAATTATCACTTGTGAGTTACATTTCTTTCTCACCTTCTGGATATCTAGAGATGATCTGATCTATGTATTTTATATACTAGTGTCAAGCCGAGATTTTTTCCAGGTTACTGGACTCACGGATTGGATAAGCTTGATAGTAAGGATTCAAGTCATTAAACAATAAAGTTCTCTCAAGGTCATGTATGGATTCATAAAATGTACAATTAAAGATAACGACGTGTAGTTGATGTATATTGTGTGGGCATAGTGTATATGGTACACTTTAAATTTGTATAGATAATATTAATCCACTGTAATCTACGATAATTATTTTTATGCTATATTGTTCTGATATGAGAAACCGTTGTGTTTATTACTTTAGACCAAGATTATTCACGTCAACAATTCACTTTGAGATTAAGCAAAACGGTACGTTTTGTTGTTGGTTTAAAGTTATATTCACATTCGGTCGCCCCTAGCAAACTGTATTCTCCGTGTTATTAGACAACATTATTCATAATGTTCTTTAATAACATGGGTATAGCGACGGGGTTGTTACAGCACCCTCCTACCGCATCCGAGGAATCACCCAACAAATCAGTAGTGAGAAGTCCTTGCAATCCGCAGATTTCAACCACGACAGAATCATAGTATATCTCTAGTTAAAAACATTATATATATATATATATATATATATATATATATATATAACATTTTAAATCGAGGGGAGTTTACCAGAGATTTTATGTAATCCTTCCGCTTATGAAGATCCACGGTCTTCAATTGCTCCATCTTCTATCTTCAACATTGCGTATTTGCTGGTCGGAATGGTTTTCGAATATAGGTTTGATCCCGGTCTTTCCATGCCAACAACCGTATTGGCCAGATTTTGATAGTTGATTATTGAACTATCAAAATAAACAACATTTTATCCATAAAAATAAAATGGACTCACTAGTTCAGTACACACTGTTACTTGGCCTCTTTAATTAACCCTTTGTAATTTAAACTTCTAAATATTTAAATATACAACTTTTACTTCTTATAATAAGAATATTCTCAAAATACTTCGTTAACTAATATTTTGAAATTAATAAACATCACGGAAATTCCATATACTGTTTGATTTGAATAGGGGTTTTAAATCCATACTTTTCCCCTTTGGAAAACCTTATTTCAATCTCAAAACATTTACTTAATTTAAATCATATCCAATTTCTTTCTAAAACATTTTTCAACATCTTACACGAGTTTTGATTCTAATAGAATCCCTTATAAAATGTCTTGTAAGTTAATTCAACTTAGTTTGGTTTCGTCTCGACGAAGCTCCTTCTCGTATTACAACTATACGAATGTTGGCCCACTTTGTGAACTGGGCAACACAAAGTCAAGATGTGAAACATTGAAGAACTTGGAAAGCACAGAAGCGGGTCGGATCGAAGCACTGAAGCGGGTCAGATCGGATAAATTTTGTTGTTCGGGTCGGTGAATTATTACTGTTGGAATCAGAGAGGTATAGCTGTTCGGATCGGAGAGCAACCTACTGCCAGTGGAGCGGAAATCTACTTGCTGCAAAGACAGATCGGAACGGAGTGGAAGTGAACGAAGACTTAGCCTTGGGACAAAATCGGATCGGATCAGGTACCCCGATCTGAACCCCTCATGTACACTCTTCCGATCCGAACCCATCTTCCACGTCATTCTCCTGCATGATCGCCAGGTTATTCGGAGCGGCTATGACCAGTTCCTACCCACAACGTCCACTGCTCTGATGCGTTGTCAACATAGAAATCCATCCGAACCCGAGGCTGATGGGATGGATGACACGTGGCTCCGATCCGGATCGGGTTCTTAGCAAATTTTCATCTATAAATACCCTGTTTGGAGACAATGAAAAGGATCTTTTTTCTGGCACTTTGAGAGTTCAACCACCTTCATAACCCGAATTCCAGCACTCCCGGAAAATCCAAATATTCTTTCATTATTTGTTTTTAGACAATTGAGTGAATGTAAGTGAGTTGTGAGAGAAATTCAGTGAATATTTCATTGTAATTGCAACTACATTGAAAATAGTGAAAGACAAGTGGACGTAGGCATTTCTTCGCCGAACCACTATAAATCCTGTGTGTTCATTTTACTTTTGATCTTATTTCATTCTGCTTTTAGTCAATTTGGGTGTTAGAACCACTTTTTGGTCTAACATTTTGGTGCTTTCACTGAGAACCATCTGAATTCTCCGTTTTTCGGGATTATCGTTCTACTTTTTGGACCGTTGAGTTCAAAGAAGTTAATCCTCAAGTTTCGACGCTCTTGGATATTTGTTGAATTGATTGTTGAAGAACCATGGCCAAAGGAAAAGGCAAAGAAGTTCAATCTAGTCGAGGAAATGGAGTTGGCGAAGATCAGCAAAATGCGGTCGTGACAAGGTCTCGTGGACAGAGCTCAGCAGCAGGACGAACCGATACAGGAAACCCGAACCGCCTTCAGGGGGAGAGCTCCGATCCGATCCGGGTAGGAGATTCTGAAGCAGTGCACTCCCCCAACCTGAACCGACCCGAGCAACTTGCCCTACACCGACCCGACCTGGCTTCCCAGCTCCGACCCGACCCGATTTCCCATCTCCGAACCGATCCGACACTTGGTGATGTTGGAACCTCTACTCGAGCCCCTACAAATGCTCCGATTCCAGCCACCAGGGTCAATGATCAGGTCAATCCATCCGCGCCCATTACTCAAGGAGATTTCTCGCGCCTACTTGATATGCTTGAGAGTACTAGAGAGGCTATGAAAATCCACGAGCGCACTAATCTCATGATGCAAGAAAATATGAGACTCATGATGTGACGACCCGCCCCGCACCAACCGATATTTACTCCAAAAGTGCGCTGTACACTTGTCCGGTTAGCACGGAACGGGTCGCCAGAAGGAAAAGGAAGAAGGAAATGAACATACAAAGAACCTGTAGAATGTCTCACAGCGCATAGAACAAAATATAATAATAACATACTTGACATAAAACAGGAGAGACAGTGCATAAGCTGAAAATCAGAACTAAACATCATAGCAGCGGAAATCTAACATACAGCTTATTACAACTTTCAAACTGTCTCAAAGCAAAAGTAAAATAAATGAGGTACACTACTAATGCCCAAGTAGCGACCACCAACGACACAGGGAGAATGTGTGTGTATATATATAATACGTGGAAGCCTCCTGCCCGCCTACGAATCAGCTACTCGCGCATCACCAGCTAACCTGTCTCTAGTCTGCTCGTGTGAGCACCCAGAGTAATAAGAGGAAACATAAAACTCTGGGTCAGACATAAAGCCTGGTATGAGCGATAAGCATCTAAAGTGAACAATAACAGGTAGACTAAAACATACCTGAACCTGGACCTGCAACCAAAGAGTTAGCACTACATACTGTACAACACTCTAAGGTATCATATCAAACAGTGTAAAGATACGGAGGTGGGGGAGGTGTGCATGTCATAATGATGGCAAACAATCAAGCATAACATCCATCCTCACATCTCTCACTCAGTGCGTAAAGCATACGATGTTCACCACTTCGATCACCCAACATTCCTTGCTACGATCACTTTGCCCCATGAAGTCATAAATGGCTTCACTGCACTAGCCACAAATCCTTTGCTATGTCCACTTTGCCCCATGGAGTCACAAGAACCCCACTGCACTGGCTCATAGCCTTACCAATCCTTACTATGTCCACTTTGCCCCCCGGAGTCACAAGAACCCCACTGCACTGGCTCATAGTCTTACTACGCATCACCTTGCCCCTCGGGTCATAATGACCCTACTGCACTGATAACGTAGTCTTGCTACCATCACTTTGCCCCTCAGGTCATAATGACCCTACTGCACTGATAAGTAGCCATCACTCATTCTTGGTGGTGAATCGAAGTTATGAACGTCGGCAGCTCCTTAGCACACGTCCCGCAGCAAAGTCCAACCATGAAGTGAACTCCTTGGTTCCCAACTGGTTCCGGGATCCTGAGCTCTAACTTCCCCTATTGGACTACCTTTGCATCTCGGGTTATTGGTCAATACTGGGTCGGGTCGGGTTCCTCCTCAAGTTATCGGTTCGGGTCGGTGTCCTTCATCCGTTCGGGCCGGGTCTCCTTCTGGTGCGGTTCGGGTACTCCTCTGTGTTCGAGTCAGATGCTTCTCTTCGGGTCGGGTCGGGTGCTTCCCTTCGGGTCGGGTCTCCTTCTTGGTTAGCGTTTTCGATCTGTCTTCATGCTCCCTTCATATGCTCCTATCCGATCCGCTTCCGTGCTCCTGCTCTGATTCGTCTTCGTGCTTCCGATCCGATCCGTCCTCCTCGATCCGATCCGTCTTCCTCTATCCGATCCGATCTCAGTTCAGCTAGCGTGGCCTTCCTTTTTGCCACTTTTCCCAAGTGTTGGGTTCCGATCCGATCAGATTCTTTGCTCAGTTCAACATATCCGATCCGAGCCCCCTTATCCGATCCGATCCGAACCCTGCACTGTTTCTGAAACTGTTCCAGCAAGTGTTTACGCCATTCGACGACGTTTTCGACCATTCTAACTATTGAAATCAATCACAAAGCATTTCATACAGTCATAGCAACATACATAATCAACCACAAACATCATTCACATCAGTATCATAGGTTAAAATGGATCAAACATACCCAAAATTTCATATTTCCCCTTAAGCATGTTTAGGTGAAACTAATGATAGGATTAGCAAAACTTAACCAAATTAACCCAAATTCATATCAGAGGTCTAAAACATCATTTAGGAATTTAGGAACATTTTTCCCGAATTTTACCATGCTTAAATTCGCTAATTAACACTAATCACTCCTAATTAGCCATAATTAGTGTAAAACTATGCAAATCACTCACCTTAGCCACAAATAAACTAAGATCTGAAATAATTCTCTGATTTGATGTGAATCTCAATGCCAAACAGCAGCTCCTTTGTTGATTTGGTGAAGATCCTCCTTGATTAGGGGTTGCTAAGCCAAATCCTTGACCAAAAGATGATTTGGAGGTGATTTAGAGGTTAGAGGCCATTTTTAGGGATCCTTGGTGATAAGTGGAGGCTAGAAAACTGAAATGGAATGATTCTCCATCTCATTTCAGCCCTCCCATAACCCTAATCCCGAAATGGGTTATGGGCCTATTCACTAATCACTCGATTTGGCCCGGTTAAGCAGTTTTTCACCCTCCAAACCTTGTTTCAGCCATATCTCCCAAACGTTAAGTCCGTTTGGCTATTATGACCACTCTACGGAAAGGTAAACCATCAAACAAACCTAATGGAAGTGGTTTCAGGTCAAAATTCCTTTCCAATCAAAAGTTATGGCCAAAACAGTACCAACTAGGGGCAAAATGGTCATTTAGCAATCGACAAAAATCATGAACATGGGGAATGACTCTAATAGATGTTTCCCAAAGTTACATGACCATACAACTTCACATGGGAAAGAAATAAATATTCTACAAATCTATGATGTGTAGAATACGGGTCATTACACTCTCCCCCCCTCAAGAAATTTCGCCCCCGAAATTCCCTAATCAAACACACAAAAAGGTCCCGCATGCCTATTAACCATAAAACAACCATCAAACATGCAAAACAAGTAAAATAAGTCCATCCTAGCATGCGGAATAACTAAATCGCAAAGTAAATCTTACCAGACAAAGAGTTCTGGATATGCCTTCCTAATGCTCTCCTCTGTCTCCCAAGTACAATCATTCTCGTTCTCGCCCCACTGAACCTTGACTAGCTTCACCGCCTTCCTTCGAAGTTGCTTCGTATCGTGCCCCACAATACGAATCGGCTTGCGGTTCCCAACCGCCTCAGGTTCTACTTCGAAGTCCTCTAACTGATCAGGTGAAATAGTCATATCTGAGTCGTGAACGAACTTCCTTAGTTGGGAAACATGAAACACATTGTGAACTCCTGCCATTTTCTCTGGTAAGCCAACTCTATATGCCAAATTCCCGACTAGTTCAAGAACAGGGAATGGGCCAACAAATCTTGGTGCCAACTTGCCTCTCCTGCCAAATCGAATCACGCTCTTTAACGGGGAAATCTTGACAAACACCAAGTCACCAACGGAGAATTTCAAGTCTCTTCTCCTCTTATCGGCATAACTCTTCTGCCTATCTTGAGCAGCTTTCATTCGTTGTTGAATGATCTTAATCTTATCTGAAGTTTCCCTCACCACATCTGGTCCAAGCATAAACTTCTCGCCAGTCTCTATCCAACATGATGGTGAGTTGCACAGTCTTCCGTACAAAGCTTCATATGGAGCCATACAAATACTAGATTGGTAGCTATTATTATATGCAAACTCTACTAGATGCAAATGGTCATCCCATGATCCACCAAAATCCAATATACACGCTCTCAAGAGATCTTCCAATATACGATTCACCCTCTCCGTCTGACCATCGGTCTGAGGATGATATGCGGTACTGAGATGTAATCTTGACCCTAGAGCCTCTTGTAAGCTCTTCCAAAACACACTAGTGAACAACGGGTCTCGGTCACTCACAATGCTTTTGGGTACTCCATGAAATCTCACTACCCACTTCATATACAATTCTGCCAACTTGGCTGCCGTCCTGGTCGATTTGACTGGTATAAATCTTGCGCTCTTAGTCAATCGATCCACAATTACCCAAATGCTATCATATCCCGATCTAGTCCTTGGTAGGCCATCGATGAAATCCATCGAGACTTGCTCCCATTTCCATTCGGGAATTTCTAATGGTTGTAACAACCCACTAGGCTTCTTTTGCTCGGCTTTAACTAGCTGGAAATTCATGCATTTGGATATAAACTTCCCAACGTCTCTTTTCATCCCTTCCCATTAGTAAGTCTGTCTCATGTCTCGATACATCTTATAACCACCGGGATGTATAGTCAGTTTTGAGTGATGACATTCTCTAAGCACTTCATCTCTCAAACCATTCACGTTGGGCACAACTAGTCTTCCATTCTTTCTAAGCCATCCCTCTCGATCAAGCCCATACACACTCATCTCCTCATCGATACCCATCTCTAACTTGGAGATGATTTCCAATAGATTAGGATCGTCCCTCTGACTAGAACCAATCCGCTCTATCAAAGTGGGTCTGATCGTCAAACTAGCTAGCATAACTGGATCTAATTCGCACCTTGGTCTGAAATCAAACCCCGCGATATACTCCAGTTGCTTCCACTCAAGAAACATTGCCCCTAAGCTGGCATGTCTCCTACTCAAGGCATCAGCTACCGCATTACATTTCCCAGGTGTGTATGCGATATCAAAATCATACGAAGCCAAGAACTCTAACCATCTCTGCTGACGGAGATTCAGATCTTTCTGAGAGAAGAGATACTTTAACGATTTATGATCGGTAAACAGCTCAAATCTTTCTCCCAAGAGATAGTGTCTCCACATCTTCAGCGCAAACACAATCGCTGCCAATTCCAAATCATGGGTAAGATACTTCTTCTCATGCGGCTTTAGCTGTCGACTAGCATAAGCTACAACCCTACCTCCTTGCATCAATACTGCACCCAGTCCGGTACCACAAGCATCCGTGTATACCGTCATCTCTTCATTCCCTTTAGGAATGACTAACACTGGCGCACGCGTCAATCTCTCCTTTAGACTCTTGAAGGCATCCTCACACACTCCGTCCCAGACGAAGGACTGATTCTTCTTAGTCAACTGAGTCAACGGTGCTGCTATCTTGGAGAAGTTCTGGATAAACTTACGATAATATCCAGCTAATCCCAAGAAACTTCTTACATCTGTAGCATTCTTGGGTGTGGGCCAATCCTGTACCGTAGCCACCTTCGCAGGGTCCACGGCAATACCATTCTCGGAAACAACATGACCAAAGAATCTCACTTCTCTTCTCCAAAAATGACACTTAGAGAATTTCGCTTTCAATTGGTATTTTCTCAACACCTCCATCACTATCCTCAAGTGTCCCTTGTGTTCCTCCTCTGTCCTTGAGTAAACAAGGATATCATTCACGAACACAAGAACAAACTTATTCAACTGATCTCTGAATACTCGATTCATAAGATCCACAAAATAGGCTGGTGCATTGGTCAACCCAAATGGCATGACCAACCACTCATAAAATCCAGACGGCGTCCTAAATGCCGTTTTCGGAACACTCTCATCCGCTACTCGAAGCTGATGAAATCCTGTCGCGAGGTCCAACTGGGAGAACACTCTAGCTTCTTCCAGCTGATCAAACAAATCATCTATCCGCGGTAGAGGATACTTATTCTTCCTCGTCACCTTATTCAACTCGCGATAGTCCACACACAAACGAAGGGAACCATCTGCCTTAGTGGCAAACACAACTGGTGCTCCCCACTCGGAGACACTCCTTCTAATAAATCCCTTCTTCAAAAGATTGCTGACTTGCACCCCGAGCTCTCGCTGCTCCCTTGGTGCCATACGACGAAGTGGCATCACTATAGGTCTGACATCTTTCACTAAATCAATACGGAACTCAATCTCTCGGTGTGGTGGAAGCCCGGTCACCTCCTCGAAGACGTCCGGATACTGGCCAACCACGGGCACATCTGACAACTCATCCTGCGGGATGTCGAGGGAATTTACAAAACTAGCCATAACCCCATCACTAGGTAGGCTACCAAACACTACCCTCCGCCCATCATCCGCCCTTACTGTCACCAAAAAGCCCTCACAGTCTACCACCACCCCGTATCTTTGGAGCCAATCGACTCCCAATATAATTCCATACCCAGTAAAGCCCAAAACAAAGCAATCACATACAAACATACATCCATGACTCGATAAGACCAAATTCCTGCAAATCATACTAAGGCTAGTCGAACCACCAATCGGGTTCGTCACAACCAATGGCCTATCGACTATCTCGGGTTCCAATCCCAACCTATCTACCAGGTCACTAGATATGAAGGAACGGGAAGCCCCATTATCAAACAAAACTCGAACTGGTATATCATAAATAAAAAGCATACCTTGAATAACAACATTCTTTCCTTTCTCCGCCGCAGTTGGGGCATTTGACGAAGAAGGAACAGCATCAATAGCATATGCTTTCACAATCTGCTTCTCCTTAAGAGGTTGCAGACACTTATCTTTCTGATGTCCCACTTGACCACAGTTGTAGCACTTCCTTTCCGCTGGCTTGGCCCGACATTCTTTAGCATAATGGCCCTTCTTACCACAGCTGAAGCACTTAACATCCTTCTTGCTCTTTTTCTGGCCACCCTTAGATTGGTCCTGCTTCCTCTTATTCTGAGAGTTATTCTTGCCTCCACCGCCTGCTTGCGGCTTTGACCCTTCTGCAGATGCAGCCTCAGTCTTTGACTTGGGGTAAAGACTCTCTGATCTCAAAGCCTTCCCCATGATCGATTCAAAAGTCTCATCGATATGGTTAATAAGCCTTTCCCCCAAGTACCCATCCAAACCGGTAATGAACTTCTCATTTTTCTTCTCAGGAGTATCAATGAGAGACAGTCCATACTTCGACAAAGTGTCGAACTCAGCAATATAATCAGAAACTTCCCTTCCGTTCTGCTTAAGTTCCAAGAACCTCTTAAACAACACTGACTTCTGGGCAGCTGGGATAAACTTCTCACTAAAGCGAGCCTTGAACTGATCCCAAGTAACCTGATCCTATGGAGTAGCTGTTCTAATGGCATTCCACCAATTCATCGCTCGCCCTTGCAGCTGACGAGACGCTAGCCTTCTCTTCATCGCATCCTCGAGACCCAAGTCATCAAAGATACGGTCACAGCTATCCATCCAGTCCTGAACATCCGTGGCCGACTCCGTTCCGTGGAACGGCTTCCCACCAAGATTAGTGTAATCTTTGCAAAACTTGGCGAAATCGACCCTAGGCGCCAGCACTACTGGGCCAACACCAACTCCGGGATTGGTAATTGCCCCTTGCACTTCTCTAAGCATGTCTCTCATGAGGTTAGTAAACATAGCCCTCATGTCAGCGGCATTCCCTTGGTTGGTCCCTCTACCAGCACCTCTCGTATCTCGGCTCATCGTCAATCTGAAAAAGGGAAACGATTAACGACCCCATAATGGTGCTAGTGCAGTGCGACTTCATCTTTATACTACTAATAGTATATACATACATAGCTTTTGAAAACCAAAATAATCACAAATACGCTCTCTCGTATACGTACTATCTCTCCCTGGTGTCTTTCCCTAGGTTAACTACGCAACCTATAGCTCTGATACCAAGTGTGACGGCCCGCCCCGCATCAACCGACATTTACTCCAAAAGTGCGCTGTACACTTGTCCGGTTAGCACGGAACGGGTCGCCAGAAGGAAAAGGAAGAAGGAAATGAACATACAAAGAACCTGTAGAATGTCTCACAGCGCATAGAACAAAATATAATAATAACATACTTGACATAAAACAGGAGAGACAGTGCATAAGCTGAAAATCAAAACTAAACATCATAGCAGCGGAAATCTAACATACAGCTTATTACAACTTTCAAACTGTCTCAAAGCAAAAGTAAAATAAATGAGGTACACTACTAATGCCTAAGTAGCAACCACCAACGACACAGGGAGAATGTGTGTATATATATATAATACGTGGAAGCCTCCTGCCCGCCTACGAATCAGCTACTCGCGCATCACCAGCTAACCTGTCTCTAGTCTGCTTGTGTGAGCACCCAGAGTAATAAGAGGAGACATAAAACTCTGGGTCAGACATAAAGCCTGGTATGAGCGATAAGCATCTAAAGTGAACAATAATAGGTAGACTAAAACATACCTGAACCTGGACCTGCAACCAAAGAGTTAGCACTACATACTGTACAACAATCTAAGGTATCATATCAAACAGTGTAAAGATACGGAGGTGGGGGAGATGTGCATGTCATAATGATGGAAAACAATCAAGCATAACATCCATCCTCACATCTCTCACTCAGTGCGTAAAGCATACGATGTTCACCACTTCGATCACCCAACATTCCTTGCTACGATCACTTTGCCCCATGAAGTCATAAATGGCTTCACTGCACTGATAACGTAGCCACAAATCCTTTGCTATGTCCACTTTGCCCCATGGCGTCACAAGAACCCCACTGCACTGGCTCATAGCCTTACCAATCCTTACCATGTCCACTTTGCCCCATGGAGTCACAAGAACCCCACTGCACTGGCTCATAGTCTTACTACGCATCACCTTGCCCCTCGGGTCATAATGACCCTACTGCACTGATAACGTAGTCTTGCTACCATCACTTTGCCCCTCAGGTCATAATGACCCTACTGCACTGATAAGTAGCCATCACTCATTCTTGGTGGTGAATCGAAGTTATGAACGTCGGCAACTCCTTAGCACGCGTCCCGCAGCAAAGTCCAACCATGAAGTGAACTCCTTGGTTCCCAACTGGTTCCGGGATCCTGAGCTCTAACTTCCCCTATTGGACTATCTTTGCATCTCGGGTTATTGGTCAATACTGGGTCGGGTCGGGTTCCTCCTCAAGTTATCGGTTCGGGTCGGTGTCCTTCATCCGTTCGGGCCGGGTCTCCTTCTGGTGCGGTTCGGGTACTCCTCTGTGTTCGAGTCAGATGCTTCTCTTCGGGTCGGGTCGGGTGCTTCCCTTCGGGTCGGGTCTCCTTCTTGGTTAGCGTTTTCGATCCGTCTTCATGCTCCCTTCATATGCTCCTATCCGATCCGCTTCCGTGCTCCTGCTCTGATTCGTCTTCGTGCTTCCGATCCGATCCGTCCTCCTCGATCTGATCCGTCTTCCTCTATCCGATCCGATCCCAGTTCAGCTAGCGTGGCCTTCCTTTTTTCCACTTTTCTCAAGTGTTGGGTTCCGATCCGATCAGATTCTTTGCTCAGTTCAACATATCCGATCCGAGCCCCCTTATCCGATCCGATCCGAACCCTGCACTGTTTCTGAAACTGTTCCAGCAAGTGTTTACGCCATTCGACGACGTTTTCGACCATTCTAACTATTGAAATCAATCACAAAACATTTCATACAGTCATAGCAACATACATAATCAACCACAAACATCATTCACATCAGTATCATAGGTTAAAATGGATCAAACATACCCAAAATCTCATATTTCTCCTTAAGCATGTTTAGGTGAAACTAATGATAGGATTAGCAAAACTTAACCAAATTAACCCAAATTCATATCAGAGATCTAAAACATCATTTAGGAATTTATGAACATTTTTCCCGAATTTTACCATGCTTAAATTCGCTAATTAACACTAATCACCCCTAATTGGCCATAATTAGTGTAAAACTATGCAAATCACTCACCTTAGCCACAAATAAACTAAGATCTGAAATAATTCTCTGATTTGATGTGAATCTCAATGCCAAACAGAAGCTCCTTTGTTGATTTGGTGAAGATCCTCCTTGATTAGGGGTTGCTAAGCCAAATCCTTGACCAAAAGATGATTTGGAGGTGATTTAGAGGTTAGAGGCCATTTTTAGGGATCCTTGGTGATAAGTGGAGGCTAGAAAACTGAAATGGAATGATTCTCCATCTCATTTCAGCCCTCCCATAACCCTAATCCCGAAATGGGTTATGGGCCTATTCACTAATCACCCGATTTGGCCCGGTTAAGCAGTTTTTCACCCTCCAAATCTTGTTTCAGCCATATCTCCCAAACGGTAAGTCCGTTTGGCTATTATGACCACTTTACGGAAAGGTAAACCATCAAACAAACCTAATGGAAGTTGTTTCAGGTCAAAATTCCTTTCCAATCAAAAGTTATGGCCAAAACAGTACCAACTAGGGGCAAAATGGTCATTTAGCAATCGACAAAAATCATGAACATGGGGAATGACTCTAATAGATGTTTCCCAAAGTTACATGACCATACAACTTCACATGGGAAAGAAATAAATATTCTACAAATCTATGATGTGTAGAATACAGGTCATTACACATGAGCAGGGAAATTAGCGAACTCCGTAGACAGAGAACCCCATCCCCGGTTCGTCACACACCAGTGGATCAGTCTTCTTCTTCCGAGGAAGAGCGACCCCGTGAACGAAGGCCGCTCGAACGACCTCAGAATTTGGAGCAGCTGACATTCAGATCTTTGGGGTCTCGCGAGGATATTACAAGAGCACTAGGAAACAATGATCCCACTCCGGGGCAAAGGCTCCAGTCCCCTCCTCCCGAGATCGACCGGGAGCGTAGGGAACGGAATAGAGCAGAAGCAGCTCAAAGAAGAAGGGCGTCTCCTGAACAAGAGCCCAGAAGGAACCCGGATACTAGGACCAGGGAACCTGAACGGCCCCTAACTAATGCTGATGTACATGCAATGGTACGCCAGATTATGTCCGAGAGCCGGAACTATACCAATGAAAATTATGGCATTGAGCGAAGCCATACTCCTTTCACTGACGACATCCTCGACTTTCAGTTTCCCCGGCGTTTTAACCTGCCACAGATGGACAAGTACAATGGGAGAACTGATCCAGGACAGCATTTGATGCGATACTCGTGGCTCATGAATGCTGCTGCTGCTCCTGATGCAGTGAAGTGTAAGGCATTCCCGATCTATTTAGAAGATGTGGCGCTGTTATGGTTTACCCGACTTCCCCCTCGTTCGGTATCGAATTATAGGGAATTGAGCGAACGTTTCATGAATCAGTTCCGACTCCATACCCGAAAGTCCAAAAGTGTTATTGAATTATCAAGAATTAAGCAGGCGCCAGGAGAGTCTTTGAGGTCATATCTCGATCGTTTTAATTTAGCTGTGACTGAAGTTAGTGACCCGCATGAGCCCACCATCTTGATGGCATTAAAGGAAGGAGTCGATCCTGAATCCAAGTTTGGAGATTACCTTTCTGGGAAGACACCCTCCACGAGAGAGATATTCTATGAAAAGGCCGATATTTATTTGAGACGAGAGGAGGCCAGGGCAAACCGAAAGAGAAAGTCTGAAGCGGCTTCAAAAGAAAATGTTCAGAGTAACGTCGCCGTGAAGCAGTCTGGGGAAAGTTCCGGAAAAGTTGAAGTAAATGTGGGAAACAAGAGTGGAAACGACAATTCTGGAAACGGGGGCAACAACAATAACCGTAATGCGAACGGTAACAGAAGAAATAGAAATAGGGGAATTGATCCTAGCAAAAGGCCCCGATTCCAGACTTATGAGAATTATACACCGTTGAACGACACTCTGGAGAACATTTACCTGGATACATACAATGTTTTGCAATATAAAAGACCGCCACCTCGTGACTCGACAGAGAAAGAAATGGCAACCGGGAAGTTTTGTTTGTTTCATGGAACTCATGGGCATTCAACCAATGAATGTCGGCATTTGAGAGATGTGATTGAGAAGCTGCTGCGTGAAGGGAAACTGGATGAATATAAGGTTGCCCCGAGGGACAGGGGGCAAGGAGAGCAGGCTCCAAAACAGATTCAATCTGCTCCCAAGCCTACAACGCAGCAGAAAGGCAAGGGAATTGTTATCAACTCCATAGTGGGTGGACCTCACCCGGCAATCCGTAGTTTTAGAGCAATGGATCAATATGTAAATGCTGCCAAGCACGTAGATGTGAATGAAGGTGATGATTTGGAAGATATCGCCCCCATAAAACAACAGAAGACAATGTTTGATGACGTGGTATTCCGCATCAGAGATAATACTGGGATCCAATCACCTACTGATGATCCGTTGGTCATTACCACCATTGGGCCGGCCTTGGTTCATAAGGTGTTAGTAGACAACGGAAGTTCTGTTAATATTTTATTTAAAAAGTCATACGATCAGATGAAGCTTGAATCTGAAGATTTGAAGCCATGTGAAGGATGGATCAGAGGCTTCAACGGGGCGTCAACAGCTCCCACGGGGTACATAGAATTGCCCGTAACCTTGGGGCAAGGAGAACCCCGAAGAGTGCGGATGCTTCAGTTCGTAGTTTTGGACGTAGACTTGCCTTATAATGCATTTTCGGGGAGGCCTAGCCTTGCTGAGTTCAGGGCTTGCATCGCCCCTTGGTGTTTATTGCTTAAGTTCCCAACTGAAGCCGGAACTGGAGTAATGAGAGGGGATCAAGTTTCCGGACGGGCCTGCTATGTTGCCGAATTAAAGATGTTGATGAAAGGGCTTAACATCGAGAGTAAAGATGCCTCGCCTCCCCCAAAGGGGGGCTCGGCATAGCAATTAGAGAGATCGACCCCGAAGGAGTTGCCCAAAGGAACGCCTGAAGACCTGGATCCCAGAAAAGACGAGGAGCCAGAGACTAGAAATGCAACTCCTAATGAAACGACAGTGGAAATTCCCATTGATGAAGCTGATCCAACAAGAGTTTTGAAGATTGGATCTCAATTGGATCCACGTTGGGCCAAAGAACTAACAGACTTCTTGAAGGCGAACTTGGACGTGTTTGCCTGGACCCACGCTGACATGTGTGGGATATCGCCATCCATCATAAGTCACACACTAAATGTAAACCCGAAACATCCGCCTGCGAAGCAAAAGAGACGTATGCTGGGCCCAGAGAGGTCGGCTGCTCTCAAAGAAGAAGTGGAGAAGCTGAAACAGAACGGATTTATTCGAGATTCGACATATCCCGACTGGATATCGAATCCCGTCTTAGTAAAGAAGCCGAATGGAAAGTGGCGGACTTGCATTGATTTTTCAGATTTGAACAAAGCTTGCCCAAAAGATAGTTTCCCACTTCCCAGGATTGACCAGCTTGTAGATTCGACAGCGGGTCATGAGCTTCTCTCTTTCATGGACGCATATTCTGGGTACAACCAAATTCCTATGCACGTGCCGGATCAAGAACATACGAGCTTCATTACAAATTTGGGGTTATATTGTTATGTTGTAATGCCATTCGGATTGAAAAACGCCGGAGCCACTTATCAGCGCTTGGTGAACAGAATGTTTTATAATCAAATAGGGAAGACTATGGAAGTTTATGTGGATGATATGCTTGTCAAATCGAAACAGTCCTCCAGCCATACGCAAAACTTAGCAGAAATGTTTGATATCCTGCGAAAGTATCGGATGAAGTTGAATCCTTTGAAATGTTCATTTGGAGTGGCATCAGGAAAATTTCTAGGCTTCATTGTGAGTTCCCGAGGAATTGAAATCAATCCTAGCCAAATAGCAGCGATTAGAAACATTGAAGTGCCGAGGAGAATTAGAGACGTCCAAAGTCTTGCAGGGAAAGTAGCCGCGTTGAGTAGGTTTATCTCTAAAGCCACGGACAAATGCGTCCCGTTGTTTGATTTGATTAAAAGGGGAAAGAAGAACTTCGAGTGGACTCCGGACTGTGTTGAGGCCTTTCGAAATTTATTGGAATTGCTAGAAAAACCACCGATTTTGTCAAAACCAGTGGATCATGAAGAGTTATTTGTTTACTTGGCAGTTTCGGCTCACACTGTTAGCACAACCTTGGTTCGAGAAGAAGACAAAGTGCAAAGGCCGGTATATTATGTAAGCAAGAAATTGGCAGCGGCAGAACGCAACTACCCAAAGATTGAGAAGCTCGCTTACAGCCTCCTAATCGCATCCCGAAAACTTCATCACTATATCCAAGCTCATCCAATAACCATATACACTGACCAGCCCCTGAGGCAGGTGTTGCAGAGACCCGAAGCATCGGGAAGGTTGATCAAATGGAATATAGAATTAAGTCAGTTTGATTTAAATTTTCAGCCACGAAGGTCGATAAGGGGGCAAGCTCTGGCAGACTTTATAGCAGAGTTCACCATCCCAGAGGAGGAAGTGATCAAAGACAAAGTGGTCAAGTCCGAAGATGAGTTAAAGATAAGTCCATGGAAGCTATACACAGATGGAGCCAAGAACGACCGGAGGTCCGGAGCTGGAATCGTCTTAGTCACTCCTGAAGGATGGTCGTTATATTACGCTCTACGATTAGAATTTTCGGCGACTAACAATGACTCTGAATATGAAGCCCTGATTGCCGGGCTGAAGCTTGCTAAAGACCTCGGAGTAAAAATGTTGGACATATTCTGTGACTCCAAGATCGTTGTTTGCCAAGTGCGAGAAGAATTTGCGGCTCGGGGACCTCGACTTATCGCCTACCTCAGGAAAGTAAGAGAGCTATTGGGCAACCTGGAGCGGTACAGTATAACACATATCCCAAGAGCCGAAAACCAGAAGGCAGACAGGCTGGCAAAGCTAGCTAGTTCCGACAATCCTGAAGAAACTGAAATGATTCCAATCGAAACGTTGGAATTGCCAAGCTTTGAGTCAATGGAAATTGAGTTCGCTTTCGAAGCGGAACTGGAGAAGGAGTCGTGGATGACCCCAATTAAGAACTTCCTTAAAAATGGGACACTCCCATCAAAGAAGAGTGAGAAAAGGGCTATAGTTCGCAAGACTACCAGATATGTCATGCAAGATGATACTCTTTATAGGCAAGGATTTTCTATGCCCCTGTTGCGATGTATAGCACACGATGACACCAAACGTGTACTAAGAGAAGTACACGAAGGTGAGTGTGGAGATCATACAGGAGGTCAGACTTTAGCGAAAAAGATATTGCGATATGGATACTTCTGGCCCACGATTAATAAAGATGCCGCTGATTATTCACGACGCTGCGATAAGTGCCAGAGATTCGCCAAGATCCCCAGAGCACCGTCGACCCAACTCAAATCAATGGTGAGACCTTGGCCATTTGCCACGTGGGGAATTGATATCATCGGAGTTCTACCGATTGCTAAAGGCGGAGCGAAATATGCAATAGTCGCTGTGGATTATTTTACGAAGTGGGTGGAAGCTGAGCCCCTAACCAAAATCACGGCAAGAAAGGTGATAAGTTTCGTGGTTAGAAATATTATATGCCGATTTGGGATCCCTAGGACCATTATAACTGACAACGGAACCCAGTTCGATGGTACTGAATTCAGAATTTTCTGCCAGAAGTATAAGATCGATAAACGATACACTGCGGTTGCTTATCCGCAGTCGAACGAGCAAGTTGAAGCAATAAACAAAGTAATAAAATCCATCCTCAAGAAACGGCTAGAGCGCGCAAAGGCAAAATGGGTTGACGAATTGCCTTTAGCTTTGTGGGCATATCGAACAACATTTAAGACGGCTACCGGTCATACCCCTTTCTCTCTCTCTTTTGGTTCAGAAGCAGTAATTCCAGTAGAGTTTGAAGTTCCTTCCCACAGGGTGACGTATTATGACCCGATGACGAATCAGGCACTCTTACTCGAGTCTCTTGATGAAATCGAAGAAAAAAGGGACGAAGCGGATTTGCGTGTTGCAAGACATCGACGTCAGATGGCACACTATTACGACAAAAAAGTTCGCCTTAGGACTTTTGAACCAGGAGATGTGGTGCTAAAGAGAGTCTTTCCATCCCTTCCTCACCTCGGTCCAAAGTGGGAAGGACCCTTTCTCATCCAACAGAAACTTGAAAAAGGAACCTTCAAGTTAACGACCGTAGATGGCGAAGAAGCCCCTAGGGCATGGAATTCCCAACACTTGATGCGATATTTGGATTAGAAATGCTGCACTCTTTGTTATTTTTCTTATGAACTCTGTAATAAGGCACGACTTGCCTTGGGAAAATCTGATGATATGAATAAAGGACTATAAAGTGGATGTAGGCTACGACTTAGCCGAACCACTATAAAAATATCGTGTGTTATTTACTTTTATGCATTATATATATACATTCATCGACTATTCTGTTGTGATTATGGAATATAAGATGATTCAAAACCTGAAAAGGTTGAAAACAATTTAAACATAAGAAAAAGCACAACGACTATTTGTGCGACAAGACATAAAAGAATGAGAAAACGACATTCTTAACTCTAACTCTCCAGAGTGAGAGAGAGTATAAAAGCGTCTCTGACTGAGCGCTGAGAAAGAGATCCTCCCCCGCTAAAAGACCGAGGGGTGAATAGATTGCTGGGCTCGACTCTAACTCTCCAGAGAGAGAGAGAGAGAGAGAGAGAGTATAAAAGGACGGGAAGACGACGTCCTCTGAGGCGTGAAGGTGCACCCAGACAAGAGACCGCCTCAGTAAGAACTCTAACCTGAGTATAAGACAGGAAAGTATAAAAGAAATGCCAGAAAAAACGACAGGCATTGACGACACAGAAAATGCAATCCCGTCAGAAAATCGGGAGCATTCAGGTTGCTTGATTAAGCCTTAAATAATTTTTTGAGATTGACTGGGGGCATATATGTATACACATATTTCCTCCCTCCGTAACTTCATTTCCTAACTATAGTATGACAGGCATTTTTACATAAATGCAGAACTACTGACGAACAAACATTGCAGAAAACGAATTATTATTTTTATTTACGAATGAATTTGTACAGGAAAACATCCAAAAAGAAGGTGCAAGAGCCACCCTTACAGCAGCAATTATTGATCTACCAAATACTAAAACAATGCAAGACAACCCACTATTTAGATTTCGAGTGAGCCTTGGACTTCTTGGCGGCTTTCTCCGCATCCTTTGCCTCTTTCTCGGCCTCTGTCAAGATTCGTTTTGATTTTTTCTTTCCCGAAGATGCGGCGCTGGAATCGGTTGACTTCTTCCTAGAGGGCGGAGCGCTGGAATCAAGAGAAGATTTTTTAGCGAGTTCCTCTGTAATAGATCTAGTTGAAAGCTTAACAACTAACCTTGATCCCGCATCCACAACTGCGAGAGGCTTGAGGACTTCAGGGTCTAAGTCTTCAGCTTTTAGCTGCCAGCGTTTATCTTGATCAGCTTTCATTGCAGCCAGAGTAACATCATCTGCGCTTTCCGACTCCCCGACTATTGGTACCTCTGGATCTTCCTCATGTCCTCCGTCGCCGCCATCATCTTTTAAGGCTGCTATCATTTCTTCATCATGGGGAATTTCAGCCCTAGAAGGTTCGCTTCCTTCTTCCAAATCTATAGGAGTAGCCTTGTCCTTCCCCTCTTTTGCCTTCTCCGTAGGTTCTGCCCTAGACGCGGCTCCCTGAGTCACCTCTGTCTTTCCGGATGGCTCAGTACCTACAGAGTGAGAAGCAACAGTTAACAACTCAGGAGAAAATAATGGGTTTTTCATCGATTGCTCAATCACGTGGCGAAAGGTAGAAATAGCCTTGACGAATTGAGGTGAAAAGGTAGGGATACCTTCCGAAGACTTCTCGGCAGGGGTAACTGCTGTCTTTGATGCCGTTTCGAGGATAGGGGATAACAGAGTTGTTCGAGGAATTCCCGGGTGTTCAGGATCATACCCCTCTACTTCAGGAGTTGCGGGGGCAGTAGAAGAGGAACCAGCCTCGGGAATATTCTTCTGTTTAGTCCTCCTCCTCTCTTCTTCCATAGCATCAGCAATGAGGTGGCGCCCTTCAGCTAGGCGTTCTGGCTCATCATCCCTCAAGTATTTCTCCATCAGCTTGTCTTCATCGATGGAATCGACCTTGAGCTCCTTTTTTCCCACTCAACAATCTGACTCCATACTTGGACTAGAGTGGAGGGATAATCCTCAATCCAAGAAATGTTTCGGTGACGGATGATATGTGCAAAGAATTCAATCATTAATTCGTCGAAACCCTGAATCTCTGCCTCCGCCTCTGACAATTGTTTGCGGGCCTCCTCTGCAGATTTGATAGCACACTCAACGTTGCCCTCCGCCAGGGCAGCTCTGTTCTCTGCCTCCAGTAGCTTTGAAGCTAAGTCAGCATTTTTCTTTTCTAGCTCAGCATTCCTCCTTGCCAACTCGGCATTTTTCCGTTCAAGATCAGTGTAAGCAAGGCGCGTCTTAGCGGCTTCTGACTTAGCATCATCAGCTTGCTTTTTTAACTCAGAACGCTCTTGAGTGTGAGATTCAAGCAAGTCATGATAACGTTTTTTCATATCTTCAAATTGTTGTTTGAAGTTAGAAGCGTCCCTTTGAGCAACAGCGAGCTGGGCCTGTGTGTCCTCTAAATCTTTTCCTAGATTCTTTAAGGCCTTTGCATCTTCTTCCGCTGTTTTTTGCATTGAATCAGCATTCGTGATTAGGGTACGGATAATTCTGGAATGGTTGCGTGAATATTTGAACATTTCAGAATACTGTTTTTCAACCGCGTCTATCTTTGCTTTGGCCTCGTCTGCCCACCTGGAAGAAATAGGTTCGAGGGCAGGTAAAAAAGTCAAAGTCTCGAAGTAATGTTCGGGAAATTGCTCCTCCAAATACGCCCGCTTGATTGCAGTTTCCGCATCTAGTGGTGGAGGAGCGGGGATCGTCAATTCAGTGTCCCTGTGTGTGGAGGATTCAATAGTTTCTTTATCTGTCCTAGGCCGTTTAGTAGCAGGGACCTTGCGTTTACTTCGAGACTCAGTATCTTTTGGAGGACTTCTCTCTCTGCTGCGCTTTTCGTGAGAAGAGGTGGAGTCTTTCGATTGTGGCCTGTCCTCTTCCCTACGACTTTGATAACCTTTATATTTCTCTTGGTCCGACCGGACGGGAGAGCGAGAGCGTGAGGTTCGAGAGCGATAGGGTTCATAAGGCCTTCTCTCCTCCCTACCGCGATCGTCGCGGCGATCATACTCGATATCCTGGGGTGGGTTAGACATGCTGCGGCGAAGCTTCCTGATATCATAGTAGGATCGGGACATCGTGCCTGCACAATAAGACAAATGAAATTCAGAATCAATAGTTTCACAGAGAAAGAGGTGCAATGAATGCTAATGCTATGGTATAAAGTGTGTCCTAAGTGGTGTGTTTCCCCCCAACCAACCCGAGTCCGAAGCTAGACTAGTACGGGCAGGCTCTTTGGCCTTAGCAGGAGTAGTCTCTTCAGAAGAGGTGAAGACTAAAGGATCCTTCCTAAAATCCTCTGAGGTGTATATAGTTTCAGGTAAAGGGAGATCCCCCAAACCCTGAAATAATGGATCATCAGTACTAGGGACGTCTCCCTCGGAAGCATCAATCGGCGACTCTTTAGAAGACGTTGACTTTTCTGGAGAAATGGTATCCTCAGGAGCAGTATACCCTTTACGATGCTTTTCGGCCAAGTTAGCCAATTCATCGTCTTGAGTAGAAGATGGAGAAGGTGACGTTTGAAGAGGCACTGTAGGAGCTCCCGAACCTTCTCCTGTTTCTGGGACCACATCCACTGGAGGAATATATACGTATGGAGCCGTCCCGTGGCCGATACTACGAAAAATGGATAGCAGCCCATGAAAATGAAGATATTCGTCCTTAAGGACTTCATCGATAGTCAGGAACTTTTGATCGCCATTGAGGAGCTGGTGCATCCGGTCAAAGAACACCTGGTCTGATATTTGTTTTGGATTGTCGACTGCAAACAAAAAGAAAAACAAGTTAAGGCGATGACTCGAGTGTATAGAGCCCAGATTTAGAAAATCAGTGCTTTACTTGATTTCGTCCACCTCTTGGCACACCCAGGCTGTCGTTTCACATAAAACCATTCCAGTCTGGAATCTCCAGCTTTACTGCTGAATGGCGTTGAAATTATCTTGCTCTTAGGAACAGACTCAAAATAGCAAAAAGAAGGAGTTTCTCGAGTCCGATGCTTGAAGTTGTAGAAGAAATGAACGTCATCGAAAGTGAGCTCTAAGCCTAGGATCTCACGGTATGCTATATATAAAGTGTGTAAGTAGGCATAAGAATTGGGATGCAGCTGCATGGGGGCAATCCGCATTTGTCTTAGAAAATCTACAATGAAGGGAGAAAATGGAGGGATAGCACCGACCATGCACATCAGCCGAGTGATTGCCATGTATCCTTTTGGAGGGTTGTGGGGACGGTCAGATCTCGAAGGCACTAGAGTGTCTTTTTTCATTATCCCGTATTTCAAACAAATTCGGATAAGTCGGTCGTTGTCGATTGTTGATTCAACAGAATCTTGGGGTGATTCCAATATGACAGCCGATTCAAACTCATCAGGAGCCCGGTCGTCACCAACCCCACCTTCTCTTCGAAACCTAGAGAAACTTCATTCTCCGAAGACACATCGTCACTTTCACGATTTCCGACCTCGTAGTCTGAACCCTCATTATCCCATTCTGAATCCGACGGAAAAGATATGTCCTCGAAAGTAATTTTGTTGGAGGTTTCCGGGGCCTCTTTCTTCTCAGCTAGTCTGGAAGAGCGTCTGGGTCTCATGGTCATAAAACTATTGAAGAAGCAATATCACAAATTAGAGCAAATTAGCCCGTATCCCCCCGTGCATGTGTGCAAACTAAAGGGTAAACAATGTATGCGGAAAGTGCAAAGTAAATGTTTAAAAGTGCAACGAAAAAGCTTGGCAAAATATAAAGAATTGAAGTAGTTCTTGATGTCCAGTTACGTTCGTAAGGCACTATTCTAACTGTCCATTAAGTTAAGGATTATGCCAAAAGTTGATTGGGCCAGTTAAACAAGTTTTTATGCATTAAGGTGAACTACTCTTCGGTTCGGTTCGGGCGTGCTTATGGGGATCGGATCGGGGATGCGGCCTCGACTTGGGCTCGGATAAACTGTGGAACTCAGAAATCAAAATCGGATCGGTTCGGAGGTATAGTCCCCTGACGGTTCGGATCGGATCACATAGTCATACTTCTCCTCCTTTTGTCCTATGGTCCGACCCGATCCGGTTAGGTAAGCTCCCTTTCCCCCTTCTTTAAATACTTGCTCCGACCCGACCCGATCTCCTGGATTTCTTTTCTTTTTCCTTTTTTTACTTGCCCCGACCCGGTCCGACCTCCTGAATTTCCTTCCTTCTTCCCTTATTTTTTCACCTTCCATATCCCTCCGAACCGAACCGATTCCCTACTATCTTCTCCTTCATCCTCTTTCTTCCCTAACCAACGCCAAGGCAAGTTTCGTGCCAATCACCCAAATCAAAGCCTACCAATGTTTTATAACCTACCAATGTAATTACTTCGAGAATTAAAAGGAATTTCGATGCTTCAGGAGTTAGGTTTTTTCGTTTTGTAGAACGTGGGGAGCGGTAAAACAGTAAAAATGAGAGAAGGAAGAAGACTCAGCTTATATAGAGGAGTAGAGTGTCTATTCGTCTCCCCATTCGGATCGGACCAACAGCCCAGTAGCAGAGCCCCCGTTCGGATCGGATTGACAGTCCAGAAGCAAAGCTTGGCCCAATAGTCCAATGAAAGATGGAAAGAAGAAGGGGTCTGTTCGGATCGGAATCCGAACCGAACCGAATTCTTTAGCTCAGCAACGAATTAAATTGAAATTTGAAGAAGAAGATGAAAACACAAGGAAAATCAAAAGAAAAATTACCTAGAAGACGCTGTGCAATGATAATCAAAGCATGCTCCTTCTCCAACAGAAGCATCCTTTGAAGGGGCAAAATGTTGGCCCACTTTGTGAACTGGGCAACACAAAGTCAAGATGTGAAACATTGAAGAACTTGGAAAGCATAGAAGCGGGTCGGATCGAAGCACTGAAGCGGGTCGGATCGGATAAATTTTGCTGTTCGGGTCGGTGAATTATTACTGTTGGAATCAGAGAGGTATAGTTGTTCGGATCGGAGAGCAACCTACTGCTAGTGGAGCGGAAAGCTACTTGCTGCAAAGACAGATCGGAACGGAGTGGAAGTGAACGAAGACTTAGCCTTGGGACAAAATCGGATCGGATCGGGTACCCCGATCCGAACCCCTCATGTACACTCTTCCGATCCGAACCCATCTTCCACGTCATTCTCCTGCATGATCGCCAGGTTATTCGGAGCGGCTATGACCAGTTCCTACCCACAACGTCCACTGCTCTGATGCGTTGTCAACATAGAAATCCATCCGAACCCGAGGCTGATGGGATGGATGACACGTGTCTCCGATCCGGATCGGGTTCTTAGCAAATTTTCACCTATAAATACCCTGTCTGGAGACAATGAAAAGGATCTTTTTTCTGGCACTTTGAGAGTTCAACCACCTTCATAACCCGAATTCCAGCACTCCCGGAAAATCCAAATCTTCTTTCATTATTTGGTTTTAGACAATTGAGTGAATGTAAGTGAGTTGTGAGAGAAATTCAGTGAATATTTCATTGTAATTACAACTACATCATTGAAAATAGTGAAAGACAAGTGGACGTAGGCATTTCTTCGCCGAACCACTATAAATCCTGTGTGTTCATTTTACTTTTGATCTTATTTCATTCTGCTTTTAGTCAATTTGGGTGTTAGAACCACTTTTTGGTCTAACAACGAATAATAAACTCATTTCAATTCTTGAAAACTATTTACAACATTGATCCGTTTCCAAAATTGGATTTATACTTTGCTTATTTGAAATCACTTTATAATTACTTATAAAATTGGATGATAAGTAATAAATAATAATTCTTCCTTCAATAAATCTTTTATAAAAAAAACTATTTCCAGGTACAAAATAGATTTTATAACTTTACCCGGTTGATATACCTAATGGTAAAACACATTTAAAAGACAGTTCGGTACTCTTTGGCCACCCGTTGCCAAATTACTCAACCACACTATCCACTGGTTAGTAATAACAAACAATCAACAAACATTCAACAGATCATAATAAATAAGCAATACATTTAAGGAATCCAGTTGGATCCCTTCAACCTGTTCTTCCCTGCATCCAAATGGATTACATCAATTTTAAAACAATAATATACTTATTCATCACAATAAACAGAAATAGATGGTTTTAAACTATGAATAATTAATCAATAACATCCAATTATTTATTAAATACATTTATACAACTATAAACGTAACCAACAAGGTAAGTTATCTCGTTTGGAATCTAATCATAAAATAACGGTTTATATTAAACAACCATTTAATTTAATAATTGAATATTTAAAAATATTCAGCATCCATGCAAACATTCATCAAATCATCAATCACAAGCACACATTGCACACAAATTAAAAATCCACCTTACATAAATATAAGTAGGATAGGACTGAGTGAGTTGCACTCACATTGAATTCCCTTCATCATCTCAACGGTTTGTTTTACTCAAGTTAAACAGTTGTTTAATTTGACAAGAAATTCTAGTTGCTGGAATTTATGACTGAACCAACTCCATAATGTAGCACTCTTCATACGGTTTCAACCCTTCTGGTTTCGTTTGCTTTTGTTAACATATGAGCGGGATACGCAAATTATACGATCGTGATTTTTAATTTAAATTAATTAAATTTAAATAATATTTTATTTAATCTAATTACAAATTAATGTTTTAATAAACCTTCCTTAAGCACGTGTGTGAAATGGATTGTGAAATGGGTTAGGAATATGTAAGTCACGGCTGTAAATTACTCAACGTAACTTGTTTGGGTACATTAGAATTCTTTTTTTCTTTTTCAGGTTGTCACGTTCCTATACATTTCAGTCAGGCATAAACTAGAACGAAACTGAACAGATTGAATTTGACGTGCCGTTCACCTTAACCTTTCTTACGTTGCTCCTTCTCTTATATAATTTTTTCTTTAAAACAATGCGGCCCAAGCCCGTAACACGTTTATTAGCCCATCACCCCATGCTTTCTCCTTCCCTCTGCCTACCGCCTCCATCCCCATTACAGTTCGAGCCTCACCAAACACTGCCTGCGACTTGAGCCACATCTCCATATCTTCCTCCAACATTTTCTTCTCCATCTGAACCGCGCTATAGCTTCTTCCCCATCCATTCGAAATACATCGACAGCTTCTCCATTTTTATCATTTCCAAACTTCTGTTAACCGATCCTCACTTTATGTTTCACGCTTCCTCTCCATTAAAACACTCCATCGCCGACCCTTCTTAAATCTCCATCCCTTCACCGCACGCCATGATTTCTTCCCCAGCTAATTCAAACTTCCACTGCCTCTCTTCACTTCCACCTTTCTTGTCTTCTTGCCTTAGTTCCTTGCTTCTTTGAACAGCTTCTCCATTCCTTCACCAACGGCCAGAGCTCTGCTCTGCTCTGCTCTGACAAACCCCGCGCCGAAATTTCATTTCTCACGCTGCTCATGCTCACGGTTACCACATTAATTCAATTTCAAATAAAAGGTTCACTCACGTATTTAACCTTGTTCATATAACTGCTACCTTGCCTTTGAGCCTTTGGACTATATTTTTATTTTTTATTTTTTTCCACCTGCTACCTTAAAATTCAAACTGTATTCTCACTGAATAACTTGCTCCTTCTCAGGGACCATACTCCCCCTCATGCTGCGCAAGCTTCCCCATGCAGGCAATCATCCGATTTATGTTCCCATCACATGAACACGCAGAGCCTCCCACCTTGTTTTTGCTTCATCACCCATACTGTAAGCCTCTCGCATGCATCACAGTTTCAAATTAAAGAGAATTCAAGGCTTTTGTGTATTCTGGAGGAGGAGAGAAAAAACAAAGGGTCGGTTTCATTTTGTATTAGAAGTGTGGCTTCGGCTTTATTGCTGAAGTGGACATTGCTTTTACTCACTGGAAAGAAACAAAATGAAGGAAGGAAGCTGATGTAAATATTTATAGGAAAAGGTAGGGATGGATACAATGACGCCAGTTTTCAATCTTGTATAGGGTAGGTTCTCAATTAGGTCGGCTTTGTTTGCACTTGTACAGACATAAAAATTTATCAGTGTTGTTCTTTCATTTCCTTGTCGTGCGTTATCTAATTTTTGAAAAGAACGCTAGATTGTTACTTTTGTTTAGTACAGGGTGGGCAGTAATTAGGTTGCGTGTTAATAGGTCGGCTGATACGAGATGCTGATGTGAAGGCGATCTGAAAACACACAGTGCATTATATTTAGGGTAAGTATTATATAAGGTAGATTTATATAGGGTAAGTTTTATTATTATAAAGTTAATTTTATTGTACCCGTATTTAGCGTTACCATTTTAATATTCGTACCGGTAACACCGCCTCCAAAAATAACGAAAATGGATGTCGTGGTATAATTTGACGTTACGGTCCAATTGAAATTTCGTTGAAAACGGACTCCGTTTGCAAAAAACGGTGCTATCTAGATCACAATTTATCCATTGGTTCGCATTTAAATATCGCACACTGATAAATCAACTCGGATTGGCTTTAAACTTGAAATCTAGCAAAAATTAATGGTACGCATTCCAATAAAACTGGCTTCATTAAAAATAGAGTTCGTTTGAAAAATAATCAATCCTAAGGATTGTATAATATCGATAAAATATATTTAAAACCAAAACAATAATAAAAATAAATTATTATTATCATATATCTCTAAATCAAAATATTATATAGCTGCACAATAAATCAGTATAGGTTTTAAACTCAATATTTAAAATTCCAGATTAAACGATCTTCAAATTATATAAAAATTCCTTTATATTTTATCAAATAAACGTTATCGTTTATCAACGAATTCCATGACAACTATTTAAAAATTTGAATTGGACATAACTTACAATCTATAAGTTGAAATCTTGATTTTTCCCTTTCATTAGAAAAATATAATCAATTAGATTCAAACGGTTCTTGTTTCACAGAAATCCGACTTATATCGGATCATGTATATTCAGTTAAAGTTGAAAATTCAATATTACGAACTACTGCGTCATTTCGAGCTCGTTTTAAGTTAATTTAGAAATTATATTTTCGATCTCCATTTTGATAAATAAATTTGATATAAATCCATTTATATTACCAGATCAATATTTAAAATGGATTAAAATATTCGTAATTAACGTTCAAAAAATCTGGGATGTTACATTTTCCCTCCTTAAAAGAGTTTCGTCCCCGAAATTACAAGGTAAGAATAATGCTCTGAACCCACTTATTTTAAAATAAATATATTTTGAATTATCATCAAACAAATTCAGATTCTTAAAAAATTTCGAAAATTTGTCTATCATTTCCTTTGTACAGCTTGATCAGCACAACTACAACTACCACTCCGGGCCTCAATTTCTTCAAAAGAAAATCAGAAGCCAAAAGACTCCCCAACTCAGGGGTATAAAATCAATCACCAACCAATATATTATGGTTTACCTATTTGTCAGGCAGCTCAATTCCAATTTCGAAGCAAATCAACCAACAGGTCTTTGTCTTCCAATCTGTACTTCAATTTCTGTAATCAAATCAATTCCCATAGCCTTATAATATCTGTGCTTAACTCAAATTACAATTCCAGTAACATATATAAGGTTAAATCTTTTAGTTTCCATCCAAATTCAGGATATGGAATTTTTTTCCTTTCAATTTTTAATCCATTTAACTTCTTTATTAAACTATTAACAGATTCAGTTCAATCCAATTTAATCATCCAATTAATCAACAACCAATTTTTCAATTAAATTCAATTGGTTTGGTTCAATTCAGTTAATACTCAATATTAATTTTTTTACTAGGGTCTAATATACTTTAATATCAACCGGTTAATATCTGTTAGATTTCTAATTATTTATCTCACGTTCAATTTTCAAATCTCAAGTCTATTTAATTTCACTACTATATTCGTTTATACCACTTAACCAAGTTAAATCAAATTTTCATATACAATTTACCAATTTATTTTCTAATTTAATAACTTCCACTTTATAATCTAATTTGAATTCCATCCAAAGCAACCAATACTACTAAAATTTTGGGAAAACAATTCCTTTTCTATATAAAAATATAATGGGCAAAAAATTTCATTTACCCGCTTTCGAAACGATATTGTGTCGAGTTACTCTATTCAAGGGTTTAGAAAAACTTTTCGATATGGTTTGCATTACCACTATCGACCAGAATTTTTATACTACTTGACAAACCGATCAACATAATATAAACCATTTTAATCAATCTACAAATACGCTCTCTCGTATTTATACACTCAAACTCAATCTAGGTATTACTAACCCTATCTCTATCGATTTATACCACATAGCCGACATTTAACCACCACAATCAACCCAAATTATACAGGAAAGCATAACATTAAGGTAAAGAAATTAGAGGGTGAGAGAATGATAAGACATAAAAATTAGAATAGAAGAAATAAGAACTAACACTGTATCAGAGTCTCACACCGCAACGGAATAAAATATAATATAGAAATAGATTTATTGAAAACTTGAAATAATACTTACAATCATCAGAGTACAGTAGCCAAATAAGCTGGAAAGTTACAATAATTTGTTCACAATACAACACACGGCGGAATAATAATAATATATATATATATCATATGTCTAGACTTCTGCGGCTTGTCTCTGCACTTCACAACATCCGATAACCTGAACTTGTACAACACCCGAGACGTTACAAACGCCACGGATCAGTCTGGTGAACCAGCGTGAGTAAAACTCACTAAGTTATAGATAAGATCCATATTGCTTAACTTTGGAAAACCTTTTGAAAGAAAAGGTAATAGTAAGACCGGTAAACACATAAACATGGACGATTTTTACCTTACTATAACCGAAATATTTTTAAAAATCAATACTATTCCGATATTATAATAGTGATGTAGATCAAGTAAACAACCAAGTAGCAGAACGCTTGCATCTCACGCTCTACATATATAGTATAAAATCAAAAACCACGGGCTCTTATCGGAGATTAGATTCCAACCATGACAAGGTATGGGATCACCTTCCGATCAGTGTACTCTAGAGGGGATACACTGGGGTTCAACAAGAATGTCTTACAACCCGGCCACACATGACCGCCCACTCTTTTAGCTTGAGTGTAGCGAATGTATTATCACCCTGCGGTTTTAAGGGCCCATTGCACATCCGCAGAGATATAGAATCGAAAGAAGAACAAATAAGGAATTTCTCCAGATTGATGATAATAAACCCTGCTTGGGTATGACCTACCTAGCCATGCTGCCTGCCCAATTTTTTTCATTTCCCGGTTGATGAGGCTTGAGGCTACATTTCCCTTCTAGAACAACACATCACTTTGAATGCCACATTATCAAATCCGCCAGAAATCACAAATTGATTTCCACAAAAATACTCTAGGTGTTAAGAAAGAGAAATAATTCTCCGCCGACATATTTGGCATGTCTGAAGAGATCAACGTACGTGAACCTTTTGGAAATACTTTGTCAGACATCAGTCCGTACAAGTCATCCAGGAACTAGATGAACCGAAGGCACCCTCTTACCGCATCCGAGGAATCACCTAATAGATCAGTAGGAAGAAGTCCTAGCAATCCACAGATTCCAACCACGATAGAATCACAGTATATCTCCGGTTATAAACATTTTAAATATATATATATATATAATTTTAAAACCGGGGGGGAGTTTACTAAAGATTTTAAGTAATCCTTCCGCTTATGAAGATCTACGGACTTCAATTGCTCCATCTTCTATCTTCAACGTTGCGTATGTGCTGGTCGGAATGGTTTTCGAATATAAATTTGATCCCGGTCTTTCCGTACCAACAACCATATTGGCCAGATTTTGATAGTTGATTATTTAACTATCAAAAAAAACAACAATTCATCCATTAAAAAAAAAATGGACTCATTGGTTCAGTATACAACGTCACTTGGCCTCTTTAATTAACCCTTTGTAATTCAAACATCTAAAACTTTAAATATAAAACCTTTACTTCTAATAATAAGAATATTCTCAAAATACTTCATTAACTAATATTTTGAAATTAATAAACATCACAGAAATTCCATATACTATTTGATATAAACAGGGGTTTAAAATCCATACTTTTCCCCTTTGAAAAACCTTATTTCAATCTCAAAACATTAACTTAATTTAAATCATATCCGTTTTCTTTCAAAAACATTTATCAACATCTTACACGAGTCTTGATTCTAATAGAATCCCTTATAAAGTGTCTTATAAGTTAATTCAACTTATTTTGGTTTTGGTCTCAAAGAAGCTCCTTCTCGTATTTCAACTATTCGAATAATAAACTCATTTCAATTCTTGAAAACTATTTACAACATTGATCCATTTCCAAAATTGGTTTTATACTTTTCTTATTTGAAATCACTTTATAATTACTCATAAAATTTGATAATAGGTAATAAATATTAATTCTTCCTTTAATAAATCTTTTATAAAAATACTACTTCCAGTTATAAAATAGATTTTATAACTTTACCCAGATGATCTACCTGACGGTAAAACACATTTAAAAGACAGTTCAGTACTCTTTGGCCATCCGCTGCCAAATTGCTCAACCACACTATTCATTGGTTAATAATAACAAACAATCAACAATCAGTTCAATCATTCAACAGATCATAATAAATAAACAATATATTTGAGAAATCTAGTTGGATCCCTCTATCCTGTCCTTCCCTGCATCAAAATGGGTTACATCAATTTTAACACAATAATATACTTATTCATCACGATAAATGGAAATAAACGGTTTTAAACTATGAACAATTAATCAATAACATCTAATTATTTGTTAAATATGTTTATACTTTTATAAACGTAACTAATAAGGTAAGTTATCTCGTTTGGAATCTAATAGTAAAATAACGATTTATTTTATACAACCATTTAATTTAGTAACCGAATATTTAAAAATATTCAGCATCCATGCAAACAATCATCAAATCATCAATCATAAGCAAACATTGCACATAAATTAAAAACCTGCCTTATATAAATATAAGCGGGATAAAATTGAGTGAGCTGTACTCACCTTGAATTCCCTTCATCGTCGAAACGGTTTGTTTTAGTCAAATTAAACAGTTGTTTAATTTGACTAGAAATTCCAGTTGTTACAATTTCTGACCGAACCAGCTCCATAATGTTGCACTCTTCATACGGTTTCAACCCTTCTGATTTCATTTGCTTATGTTAACATATGAGTGGGATACACAAATTATACGATCATGATTTTTAATTTAAATTAATTAAATTTAAACAATGTTTTATTTAATCTAATTACAAATTAATGTTTTAATAAACCTTCCTTAGGCACGTGTGTGAAATGGATTGTGAAATGGGTTAGTAATATGTAAGTCACAGCAGTAAATTACTCAATGCAACTTGTTTGGATACATTAGAATTTTCTTTCTTCTTTTCAGGCGGCCACATTCCTATACATTTCGGTCAGGCATAAACTAAAATGAAACTGGATAGATTAAATTTGATGTACCGTTCATCTTAACCTTTCTTACGTTTCTCCTTCTCTTATATATTTTTTATTTAAAACAATGCATCCCAAGCCCGTAACACTTTTATCAGCCCATCACCCCATACTTTCTCCTTCCCTCTGCCTACCGCTTCCATCCCCATTACAGTTCGAGCCTCACCAAACATTGCCTGTGACTTGAGCCAACCCTCCCCCATCTCCATATCTTCCTCCAACATTTTCTTCTCCACATGAACTGCGCCATAGCTTCTTCCCCATCCATTCGAAAAACACCGACAGCTTCTCCATTTTTATCATTTCCAAACTTGATGTTAACCAATGTGAACTCCCCACTTTATGTTTCAAGATTCATCTCCAGCAAAACACTCCATCGTCGACCCTTCTTAAATCTCCATCCCTTCACCGCACGCTAATGTTTCTTCCCCAGCTAATTCACACTTCCACTGTCTCTCTTCACGTCCACCTTTCTTGTCTTATTGCCTTAGTTCCTTGTTTCTTCGAATAGCTTCTCCATGCCTTCACCAACGACCAGAGCTCCGCTCCGCTTTGCTCCGACAGACCCCGTGCCAAAATTTCGGTTCTCATGCTACTCATACTCATGGTTACCATATTAATTCAATTTCAAATAACAGGTTCACACACGTATTTAACCTTGTTCATATAACTGCTACCTTTCCTTTGATCCTTTGGACTATATTTTTATTTTTTTATTTTTCTCCATCTGCTACCTTAAAATTCGAACTGTATATCTTCTCATCGAATAACTTGTTCCTCCTTACGCACCATACTCCCCCTCACGTTGCGCAAGATTCCCCATGCAGGAAATCAACTCATTTCTTTTCCCTTCATATGAACACGCAGAGCCTCCCACCTTGTTTTTGCTTCATTATCCATACTATAAGCCTCTCGCATGCATCGCAGTTTAGAATTAAAGAGAATTCATGGCTTTCGTGTATTCTGGAGGAGGAGAGAAAAAACAAAGGGTCGATTTCATTTTGTATTAGAAGTGTGGCTTCGGCTTTATTGCTGAAGTGGACATTACTTTTACTCACTGGGAAGAAACAAAATGAAGGAAGGAAGCTGATGTAAATATTTATAGGCAAAGGTAGGGATGAATACAACGACGCCAGTTTTCAACCTTGTATAGGGTAGGTTCTTAATTAGGTCGGTTGTGTTTGCACTTGTACAGACATAAAAATTTATATGTGTTGTTCTTTCATTTCCTTGTTGCGCGTTATCTAATTTTTGAAAAGAAAGCTAGATTGATACTTTTGTTTAGTACAGAGTGGACAGAAATTAGGCTGCGCATTAATAGGTCAGCTGATACGAGATGCTAAAGCGAAGGCGATTTGAAAACACGTAGTGCATTATATTTAGGATAGGTATTATATAAGGTATATTTATATAGGGTAAGTTTTATTATTATATGGTTAATTTTATTGTACCATTATTTAGCGTTACCATTTTAATATTCGTACCGGTAACACCGCCTCCAAAAATTACGAAAATGGACGTCGTGGTATAATTTGACATTACGGTCCTAATGAAATTAATTTCGTTGAAAACGGACTCCATTTGCAAAAACGGTGCTATTTAGATCACAATTTATCCATTGGTCCACATTTAAATATCGCATACTGATAAAACAACTCTGATTGGCTTCAAATGAGCAATAATTAATTGTACGCATTCCAATAAAACTTGTTTCATTGAAAACGGAGGTCTTTTGAAAAATAATCATTCATGAGGCCTGTATAATATCGATAAAATATATTTAAATCCAAAACAATAATAAAAATAAATTATTATTATTGTATGTCTCCAAATGAAAATATTATACAACTGCACAATAAATCAATATAGGTTTTAAACTCAATATTTAAAATTTTGGATTAAATGATCTTCAAATTATATAAAAATTCCTTATATTTTATTAAATAAACATTATCGTTTATCAACGAATTCCATAGCGACTATTTGAAAATTTGAATTGGACAATAACTTGCAATATATAACTTGAAATCTTGATGTTTCTCTTTCATTAGAAAAATATAATCAATTACATTCAAATGGTTCTTGTTTCACAGAAATCCGACTTATATAGGATCATTTATATTCAATTAAAGTTGAAAACTCAATATTACAAACTACCGCGTCCTTTCGAGCTCGTTTTAAATTAATTTAGAAATTGTATTTTTAAACTCCATTTTGATAAATAAATTCGATATAAAATCCATTTATATTACCAAAATTTGGGACGTTACAAAGTTCCTTGCAAGTCCTTTAGTAAATGGATTTGCCAAATTCTGGCTAGATCTCACAAAATCTATGGTAGTTACCCCTTCAGTGAGCATTTGCCTAACCAAACTGTGCCTTAGACTAATATGTCTAGATTTACCATTATAAACTTGGTTGTAAGCTTCTGATAAGGTTGATTGACTATCACAATGCATAGATATTGGTAGCATAGGTTTTGGCCATACAGGAATTTCCAATAATATATTACTTAACCATTCCGCTTCTTTACTACCAAAAGTCAGTGCTATAAACTCAACATCCATTATTGAATCAGCAATACATGTTTGTTTCTTTGAGGCCCAGGATATTGCTCCCCCACCAAGTGTGAATATACATCCATTAGTTAATTTATTATCTTCACTTCTAGTGTTCCAACTAGCATCTGTGTATCCTTCTATTACACTAAGATAACCATTGTAATGTATACCATAATTTATGGTACCTTTTAGATACTTTAAAATTCTATGTATTGCATTCCAGTGGATATGACTAGGGTTATTAGTACATCTACTCATTTTGCCAACAGCATAGGCAATACTGATCGTGTGCATCTCGTTGCATACATCGAACTTCCAATAACTCCAGCATATTCCTATTGCTCTATAGATCTTCCAGTATTAGTGTATAATAGCATATTTGGATCAAACGGAGCAGACATAGGTTTACAATTGAATAGATTGAACCTTTCAAAATTTTCTCAATGTAACGAGATTGGGTAATTAATAACCCATCTTTTGTTTTCATGATTCTTATTCCGAGAATCATTTCAGCTACTCTCATATCTTTAATGTCAAAGCATGAAGATAGATATCTTTTAGTTTCTTCAATACTCCAAGTATCCGTTCCAAATATAAGCTTATCATCCACGTAAATGCATATAATTACACCTTGATCTGAATGAAACTTGCTATAAACACATTTGTCAGATTCAAAAATCCTAAAACCACTAGATATAATAGTTTTATCAAACTTTTCATGTCATTGTTTTGGTGCTTGTTTAAGACCATAAAGTGATATGACAAGTTTACATACTTTATGCTCTTGTCCAGGCATTACAAAACCTTCTGGTTGAGACATATATGTCTCTTCGTCAAGTTCTCCATTTAGAAATGCAGTCTTGACGTCCATTTGATGAATTTCAAAATTATAGATAGATGCTAATGCAATTAATGTCCTAATAGTTGAAATTCTAGCTATTGGGGCATATGTATCAAACTAATTTATTCCTTCTTTCTGTGTGAATCCTTTGGCAACTAATCTAGCATTAAAATTTTCTATTTGTGCTATCTGCTTTTACCTTTTTCTTAATTATCCATTTACATCCTATTGGTTTAGAACCAAGAGGTAAATCTACTAATTTCCATGTTTTATTTCCCATAATAGAATCCATTTTATCATTTATGGCTCTTTTCCAAAATGATGAATCTTGATATTTCATTGCCTCAGCATATGTTCAAGGGTCAAATTCTATATTTGTAGATATCATTAATTGATGCTCTACATTATTTCTAGATCCTTCAACCAAATATACAATGAAATCTGGTCCAAAATATTTTTCTAACCTTCTTCGTTTATTTCTCCTAAGAGAATACCCATTTTCGTCGATATTTCCATCAGTGTTTTCTACAGGTTCAATAGTTGGTTCATTGACCTCCACCATTTCATTAATGGGTGTACTGACCTCCATCTTTTCATGAATCGGTTTATTTTCAATAAATGTAAATCTATTCTCATAAAACACTGAATCCCATGATTCTATTACTATATTACTTCAATAGAGCTATTAGGTTCTATTACTGGAAACCTATATCCTTTGCTATGTTGAGCATATCCTAAGAATATGCACTCGATAGCCTTTTGTCCCAATTTCCTTATTTTTGGTTCAGGTAATCGGACAATCTCTCTACATCCTCAAACTCGATAATAATCAAGATTTGGTTTTCTTTTCTTCCAAAGTTCATAAGGAGTACTTTTACTTTTCTTTTGAGGTATTCTATTCAGAATATAACATGCAGCAAGTAAAACTTCATCCCAGAAACTAGTATTAAGTCCAGAATTACACAACATTGCATTTACCATTCGGTAAGGGTTCTATTTTTGCTTTCAGCCACTCCATTTTGTTGTGGAGTGTAAGCAACAGATGTTTTATGTATAATTCCTACTGATTCACAATATTCAGGAAATTGATATTCGCCTCCCCTATCAGATCTAACTGTTTTTATTTTAGCATCACACTGGTTTTCTACTTCAGTTTTATAAGTCATAAACGAATTTAACACTTCACTTTTAGCATGCATAAGATAAACATAACAATTTTTGAATAATCATCTATAAATGTGGCAAAATATGTCTTTCCACCTCTAGTAAGAGTACTATGCATATCACATACATCACTATGAATAAGTTGTAACAATTTTGTTGCACTTTCCTCTTTAAAAGGAAATGGTTTTCTAGTGATCTTAGTTAATGAACATATCCTACACTTATCTAGCATATTATTTTGGTGTTTGGGAATTAGATTCAAATATATCATATCAAGCATGCGTTTATTAGCATGCCCTAACCTATTGTTCCATAATGAAAATGAATCAATAATATAAGCATAATTCATACTTTTAGTAATATCAACATTCAGTTTAAACATACCATCACACGTGTACCCTTTTCACATAACCACAACGCCTTTGATCAACACATATTTGTCTGACTCAAAGACTTGTTTGAAATCAAACTTATTAAGAAGACTTCCCGAAACAAGATTCATCCTAATCTCGGATACATAATATATATCTTTTAAAGTCATAACTTTTCCAGATGTGAATTCCAAATCCACAATCCCTTTCCCTTTGACCGTTGCCTTTGCTGAATTTACTATATACAGGTAATATTCGTCTTTAGTCGGTTCTAGTTTCTCGAATTGATTATTGTCTATGCAGACATTCTTAGTAGCGCCATAATCGATCCACCAAGAATTATCTTGTTCAATCATATTCACTTCTGATATGACTGCTGCAAGCTTTTCTTTTTCAGATTGTTGCTTCTTTTTCCATAAGCGACAATCCCTTTTGAAATGTCCCGGTTTACCATAAAAGTTGCAACCATTTTTGCTTTTCTTGTTCTGGGTGTTTTTGTTGTTCTGCCCTTTCCTCTTCTTATTAGAAGAGTTATTCGAAGCATTGTCTTCTTGCTTTTCTTCCACCGTATGGACTTTTGATGTATTAACAACTGTTTCATCTTAAGCATCTTTCTGCCTCAGTTATTGTTCAACCTGCAAGTACTGTGCAAGGTCGTCTAGACTCATATCCTCCTTCTTATGTTTTAATAGTTTCCTTTGATCTTTCAAAGAAGGGGATAGTTTGTCTATTATCGATGAGACCTTAATCTACTCATCCATATTTAAATTATGTTGACTGAATTGGTTAAGTATGTGCATAATATCATTGAATTGCTCTATAATCGAACGATCATCAGTCATTTTGTAATTAAAAATTTTGGTGATTAGAAATTTCTTACTAGTTGCGTCCTCCATAAGATACTTTGCTTCTAATGAATCGTATATGTCTTTTGCAGTGGGATTATTATAGTACATATCGAAGAGAGCATCAGTCATTGCGTTGTAGATACATCCCTTGCAAATATAATCATCATGTTCCCATTTGATCCTTTCTCGTGTTTGTGCAATCGTTTCATCTTTTGTCTCCGCTAGTTTTGGCGTAGTTAAAACATATACCACTTTCTTTCCAACTAGCAAAAAATGCATCTTTTCCTACCATCGTAGAAAATTAACATCATCAAACCTCTCTAGTTTTATAAAATCAATGGCGAATTCTTTAAGACTGTGAGGAGCCATTGCCAAAAATACTATTTTAGATTGTTGGGTTAATTCATTGCTGATTCCTCTTAAGTACAAATCCCTGAGGCACGATGTGTTGATCACTGTCCTAAAACGGTATTTTCCCTCTTATTTTGTGTGCATGAGTAATGGAAAATCTGTTCGAAGATACAACGGAGAAGATATATTGAATATCTTTAATCGGCGTGTTTGCACAAGCACGACGATTCACTATTTTAGATTTGATCGCTGCACTGACTAGATTACGGAGTTATAGCCTGCAGAACTATAACTCGATTGCTAAATATATTTATAAAATAGCAGAGAATCAAGAAGGAAGAAGATGTAGAAAGAGAATTCGAGTGATATAAAACTGGAGTGCTTTCCAGTTTTTATAGTAGTGAGGAGATACAGCTTCATCTGTTCGAAGAAATGGTTGCAACTCTTCGAACAACATTGTCTATTTCTTTTCAGAACTAGACACACCCTTTTGGACCAGTCGACTAGTCTGTGTACCAGGCAACTCTATTTGAATAGTTGTGTTTGTCTGTTTGAATTTGAAGAGATCCTATCTTTTCATACCTGATCAGTCGACTAGTCCGTATAGTACCAGTCGACTGGTAAGGGTATAAAACTACAGCAGTTTACTGGTTCAAACACCACCAGGCAACTGGTAATGACTAAATTCAAAAACATAACGGTCTGCAGTGTAGGAAGCCCATCAGCATTCTGAGGCCCAACTGATCTTGAGACCCCAAGAGCCCCAAGGCCCAAGGTCCATCTTTTGACCTTCAAATATTAATGTCTGTGCCAATGTCATGCTCTTGCTTTATCTCTCCCTTCCTCTTTCTTTTGATATAGTATATCATGCCTTTATATATATAGTGGCTTACCTTGCTATATTTCATTCTGTGGGACAAATGAAATTTTCCCTTTTGTTCTTTCCTTCTTCCATTTATTTCAAATTTCCTCTAACATAAAGGAGTCCTATGTAATTTTCATTATTGTGTCAATCTCTGTAATCTTCTCTCATATTATTAATAAATCACTTATAACCACATTGAAAAAGGTTATGGTGTGCCTCCCTTTCATTTAATGTTATCCTTTTAGTTTCATCTTTGTCATGAAAACTATAATAATTTTATTTGATTGTCCCACCATTATATGTATTGATCCTGTTTGTTTTAACATCAATGTGGCTCGATTATATTCACTTAGAGGATTGACCCTAGCAATATGGCATCATAACATCTAGGTTAATTTAAGGAATGAGTAATGAAGTATTGCAGAAGGTTAGGTTCCCCCCGTTGTTTTATGTTAGAGATTCTTATATTGCATTTGGGTGATATTTAGCATTCGAAATGTGAAATAAGGATAAAGACTTCGAGAAGTGGCAAAGAAGGATAAACACTATTTTAAAATCACATGGTTCGTCAAGGAGTTTATAACACAAGGGAGTCGCCAACTGGTGTTTCTACTACATAACAAAGGAGATGAAATAGTAGGCGTTTACTACTCTACAACTAGCCATGAAAGAAAAGTTTACCTCCAAAATTGGCAAGGAACCACTTTTAACAACCCGTTTAAAGAGTTAATACAAAGATCTTTTAGCACACATTTGTGTGTGATGTTGCTTCCCGTGAGATTAGGGGTTTAAATCCCGCAGTTGTCACATTTGGTATTAAGGCGAACTTCACTATTCGCAATCTTCGTGATGGATCCAATCTTATGGCGATCGAATCCACGAATCAAATCACTCTCCATGAGCCTAGCAACTACTTTATTTGATCACTATTTTCTCGGGCAGGTCAGATCATGAACCAATGGCATCAGGAGGAGTGTATTGGTATGAGAAACGTTGTTGTAATCTTTTTTTGACGTATCGATGCTTCTATCTCGCTCGAAGTCCAACCCATGAATAGTGGAGGCTTAGCCAAATAAAATTGCATGTCGCAAGGTTGACATAGGTATGAAGATCTCTACGGGGAGCAACATATGATGGTTCAGTTTGATAGTCGTTTTGACATAATAGACCATTGACCAATGGTTTAGTGTTGAGACGATATGGTGCTTTGATGCAGTGATTTCGTCATCCAACAATGGTGATTTCATGATGGGAAGCGTTGACTTTGACGATGGATGACTTTTTCGTAAGACATAGAGAGGATGACCTTAGGTCGTATTGATGTGATTGTTGAAGGATGATAAGAAAAACATGAAGGTATCCTACGACAAATAATGATCTCCAAGGATAGTCCTCAGAGCTAAACGACTTCTGATGGGAGTCTTATTGACAGTCTATTGATTCTGGTGTAGAGAACATGTGTGAAGGGGCTATTCGTACTGATGCCTTTGGTACACCTTTGAGGGATAGACACAAGGATGAACCAGAGTTTGTCGATGTTTTGATCCAATCTATCCAAACTTCAATGTTTGTTAATATTTTGGACTGGGTAGGTTGTAAACTTTGGTGGATAGTCGGGTAGAGACGTAGAGCCTGTCAAACATTGTAACCTACCTTATTTTGATTGGTTGGACAACTTAAGTACTGAGTTTCTTATATTTGATGCATTAAGTGAGTTAATTTATCTTTTCTATAGGCTCATATATTATTGTTCTGTATAACTGTATGAGCCTATGTACTCTAAATTTATAGGATATATAGTTATTACTATGTTGTCTGTTTTATACCATTGATTGCTATTTTACTTGATCAAATGTGTTGTGAGATGTATGATAGGTTTTGCTATATTTTTTTGTGCTCCTTTCTTCATCTTCTCTTCTGTTTTCTTTTTTATTTTCCATTTCTTCTCGTATCTTCTATTTCTTTCCATTGACAGTCGTTCTGCATCAGTCAGATGTTTGTACAATGCAATATTTGGTTAAATGAGCATTGGTAATATATGATCGGTCGACACACCACTGGTAAAAGAAATTGGGCAACACCGAAAAGTCTCCATCTAGAGAAATCACTGGCAAACCATTTGTGCTAAAAATGTTTTCTGCCATTAAAAATGGGAGAGTGTGCATCACTAAAGGCTTGCCTTAGTTTACTTAATTGATCTTGCAAAGACGACAAAGACTATGGATTTAAATGTTGATGAGGAACAAAAGGTGATGGTTCTTTTGTTTTCCCTTTTGAAGCATTGCATAGATTTCGCTAACCTCTGATTTATTGAAGAGATGCTTTGATAGCGAATGACATGAAGTCGTATCTTATATTTGAAGACCTTGAAATACACTGCAACGATTCAGAAAAATTTTGTGCGCTCGAATAAATTTTAAGCGAGCTAAGGAATTTTTTTCTAGCATCCTTCTTTTCTTTCATTTCATTTACTCTCCGCTTTCTTTTTTTTCCCTCCAAATCCCTGATCAGTCTTCGCTTCACCCATCGCCATCTTGGAAACAACTTCCTCGCTCCCTGCCATGGCAACTCCCGTGCAAAAATAGTCAACTCCTTTGTGTTCCTTTTTGCTTCAATTGAAATTAACTACTTGCAGCCTCTGTAAACATAAGATAACTTATGTTTTACATTAGCTATAAGAAGGAATTAGCACTAGTTGTGGAGAAATTTTGATTCAAGACCGCTCAAATCAAAGATCCCCAAATCAGCGTAAGACGAGATCGTGGTAAACGTGCAAAAACAATCAATCAATATTGAAGACAATCTCAACCCAATCTAAAAGCCAATCACAGTCACCACAAAAGATAAATGACTGGGCAATAACGAAAAATAAATATCATAGGGATTTATAGTGGTTCCACTAACAACTTGTTAGTGTACGTCCACTTGAGAGAGAAAGCATTTTATTAACACCAATGAAGAGTACAAGAAATTGATTACAATGGTCACTCAATTCACTTTAGAATTTTATTTGTGAAGATAAAGAGTTGAAGAAATTAGGAGAGATAGAATGAATGAATTGAGTTGAGTTCCATTCAATTGTCTTTCCTTCTCCTTTTTAGGCCCCTTTTATAGGACCAATTACTTCATGCCCAAGTTACTTGATCTCCAAGTAAACTTGACACCCAAGTTATTTATTACTTCATGCCCAAGTTTTCTTTACCTCCAAGTAAACTTGGCACCCAATTTATCTATCATTTCTTTCCATAAGAAAATTATCCTTTCATTGATTTAGCATCACCAATTTTAACACTCCACCTTGATGCAAAATCACCTATCTCCAACTCCATGACCTAATGGTATCCATACCATTACTTGTAACTGATAGCTCCAGCTATCATCATATCTACCTTCACCAAGCTTGAATGTTTTCCCAATGAGTTCCGGCAAAGCCACCCCCCATTGCACTCCATCAACGAGTTCAGGCAAAGCCCCCTCCCGCTAATAAAGTGTTGAAAACGCCCAACTCCAAAACTAGTCTCACCAAAAGACAAACATACCATGAAGATAGAACTTCAACCTCTCACTGATACTCTTATTCATCCATGGCCAAGCTTCTCTCTCAACCGTGCCACCCCGTGGCACCTAGCACATCTTCAAGCGAATTAAGTTCGAGCAAAGCTCAAACTTACCAAACGGCAATGCCTTAGTGAACATATCCGCCGCATTATCCTTTATGTGCACTTTCCAAAGGCATACTTGCTTGTCTTCTTCCATGGAAACTAGAAATGACTCCCTCACTTCAATATGCTTCGTCCGTGAGCTAAATGCCAAATTCTCTGCCAAGTGGATAGCACTTTGGCTATCACATTGAACATCAACACTGTCATGTTCAAAGCCCAAGTCACACAACAGTCACTTCAAATAGAGTGCTTCCATTGCTGCCTCTACCGCAGCTATCAGCTCCGCCTCCATAGTGGATAAAGCAACTACGGTCTGCAACCTTGATCTCAAATTTATGGCTGTACCACCAAGAGTAAAGACAAAACCAAAAGTTGATTTTCTCCGATCCCTATCACCAGCGTAGTCTGAATCATAGTAACCAATCAATATGCAATTCTTCTCTTTACTAATCCCAAAAACAAGACCATGAGATGTTGTACCTTTCAAGTATCTCAAGATAAGCTTTACTGTTTCCCAATGCGATTTCCCCGGATTAGCCATGAACCGACTAACCATCCCGACGACATTTGCAATATCGGGTCTTGTACACACCATGACATACATCAAACTTCCAACCGCACCAGCATATGGCACTTTTGCCATATAAGCCTTGTCTTTCTCCTCAATAGGTGATCCCTTACTCGGAAGCTTTACATGCAAAGGTAAAGGTGTATTTGACGCCTTTGCATCTTCCATGCTAAATCGGCAAAGCACTTTTCTAATGTATTCCTTTTGAGTTAATTTCAACTCAAAATGCTTTCGATCCCTTTCAATCTCCATGCCCAAAATCTTCTTTGCTTCTCCAAGGTCTTTCACCTCGAACTCCGCCTTTAATTTTAATTTCAACTTGTTGATTCCTGCCTTGTCCTTAGAAGCAATGAGCATATCGTCCACATACAAGAGTAAATACACCCAACAATCATTTCCTAACCTCTTGAAATAAACGCAAACATCCTTGATGCTTCGATGGAAGCCACTTTCAAGCATGAAATGATCAAATCTCTTGTACCATTGCCTAGATGATTGCTTCAAACCATATAGTGATTTCTTCAACTTGCAAACTAGTTATGGCTTACCTTCTACAACAAACCCTTCCACTTGCTCCATGCAGACGTCTTCATTCAAGTCTCCATGCAAGGAGGCGGTTTTCACATCTAGTTGCTCCAACTCCAAGTCATGAATAACAACTATGGCAAGTAATATCCGGATACAAGTATGTCTCACAACCAGTGTGAAGATTTCATTATACTCCTTTCCTTTCCTCTGTGCAAACCCCTTAGCCACTAGCCTAGCTTTGTATCTTCCATCATCCTTCACCTTATATACCCATTTGCACCCAATAGCACGGTTTCCTTGAGGAAGTGGTACCAACTCCCAAGTCTGGTTCTTCGTCAACGATTGCATCTCTTCCTCCATGGCGCAAATCCACTTCGAGCTATCACCCGAATCCATGACGTCATCAAGATCCATCGGCTCATTTTGGACTACATTAAGAGCATAGTCCAAATTCTCACAACAGCTAAGATAGTTCCAATCACCAAATCTTTCGGGTGGCCTTATAGAGCGGCGACCAACCCGAGTAGCAATACCATCACCCGATCTTCCTTCAGCTCCACTTTGAACTGAATCTTCTCTAGGCTCTTGCACATCACCAACACTACTAGAGGAATCTTGCGGACTATGTGATGTAACATCCACAGCATTCACCTCGCAAGCACCTCCAACAACTCTACCCTCTTTAGGCATGAAAGTGGGAATAACTTCCTTCTCCTTTGATTCACCATGAACCAAATCCAGAATATCCGACGAGCCTTCATTCTCCTTAAACATAGCCGACTCATCAAAAGTAACATAACGAGAAACCATAACCTTCTTCGTTTTCGGATTCCAAATCCGATAGCCTTTGATGCCATCCATATAACCGAGAAAAATCCCTTTGAAAGCTCTAGGTGAGAGCTTATCATTCCCCAGATCATGCACGTAAACTGGATTACCAAATACTCGAAGATAACTCAAGCCAACGTACTTCCCTTTCCACACTTCCTCTGAAATTTTGTTATCAATAGCCAAGCACGGAATTCGATTAATAATATGCACCGCGGTTGACAAAGCTTCGACCCAAAATCCCTTAGACAAGCCCGATGTCAATCTCAAGCATTGAGCTTTCTCTAGTAAAGTTCGGTTCATTCTCTCCGCCACTCCATTAAATTGCGGATCTCCTAGTGTAGTAAAATGCCTCCGAATACCATGATGCTTGCAAAAATTCAGAAAGTCTCCGGAAACATACTAGCCATCATTATCGGAACTAAGCACCTTCAAAGTCTTTCCACTCTCATTCTCAACAAGAGCCTTCCATTCTTTGAATCTTGCAAATGCTTCTGACTTGGCCTTCATTACATACACTCAAACCTTTCGAGAAAAATCATCAATGAAAGAAATATAATATCTTGCTCCTCTGAAAGAAGTTACAGACACTGGTCCCCAAACATCCGTGTGCACATACTCAAGAATCCCTCTTGAATCATGTCTTCCTTCACCAAATGACACTCTAGTTTGCTTCCCCATGACACATTCCTCACAAAACTCCAACTTGCTAAAACTCTCACCATCAATCATCTCCCTTCGACAAAGAACATCTAAACTCTTCTCCGAGACATGACCCAATCTCAAATGCTACAGCCGTGTCGCATCTAAGCCACGAGAACTATCAACACTGACACAAGTTTCGCCTTCCACGGACACTCCTTGAAGCAAATAAATACCATGAGTTCTAATACCCTTCATAACCACAAGTGCACCCTTTGAAACCCTCAAGCTATCACTCTCAATGGTGATCTTGCAACCTAAAGAATCCAACTGTCCCAGAGAGATAAGTGACTTCCGTAGTCCCGGAACATAGCACACATTAGTGAGAGAACGAACCACTCTGTCAAACATCTGAATTTGCACGGATCCAATGCCCTTCGACTTGAAACTGCACCATTTCCATAAAAATTTAATTTCCTTCCCATTCAACATAAGAAGAAAAACAATTCCTATTAGGCGTCATGTGACATGAAGCCCCCTGAATCAAGCACTCATTCGCTGCCCGAAACAACCGATGCTACAACCGACAAAACATCTACGTCTTCCTCACCAACATCTCTCTCCACTGCAACTGATGAAGATGCTACTTCCTTCTTCCCCTTGGGTTGGACAATCATTCTTCCATTGACCATGTTTCTTACATATAAAGCACTTGTCATTTCTTTCCTTTGATTTTCCTCTTCCACCGGGCTTCCTATACTTAGAACGCCCCCGGTTTCCCTTCTTCTCTGCCTTTTCTTTCTCCGCAAATAAAACTTGACCATTACCAGCACCACTACTACCATCACTTAGCTCCTTCATATGATCTCGCAATTCCTCACTAAAAAGACCCGTCTTGACATTATTTAGATTCAGTATATCCCGGCCATAGATCAAACTATTTGAGAACCCAGTATAGCATTCAGGCAATGAACATAACAATATCATCGCCATCTGCTCCTCCTCAATCTTCAAATCTACCGCCTTCATCTTCATTAGCAAATCATCAAACACATTTAAGTGCGCCTTTAGGAAAGTTGTAACAGTCCACACCTCCATTCGTGCAAGATATTGTCCCCAACTTAGCCACCATATAGGTGTGGGGTTTTGTTTCTCAAAAGGCCTCGACCAAGTTTCGAGATCCGCCAACACATGGCGTTGCCACACAGACTGAGCCAACCTCCCTACTAACACCGATATTGTCCCTACTTTGCCACCTCTTAGGTGTAGGGTTTTCCATCACTAGGCCTCAACGTTAGTAAAAGATGGACTCTACTATATAAGTACCCACTTCACACATGCTTCCACGATGTGGGACCTAGGGGTGTTACATTCTCCCCTCCTACAAAGCCCGACGTCCTCGTTGGCTCACAAACACCTCACCCAGGCGTTGTGGTCCACACAAGAGCCACAATTCTGGTTGGGTATTGGCTCTGATACCATTGTAATAGCCCACACCTCCATTCGTGCAAGATATTGTCCCCAACTTAGCCACCATATAAGTGTGGGGTTTTGTTTCTCAAAAGGCCTCGACCAAGTTTCGAGATCCGCCAACACATGGCGTTGCCACATAGGTTGAGCCAACCTCCCTACTAACACCAATATTGTCCCTACTTTGCCACCTCTTAGGTGTAGGGTTTTCCATCACTTGGCCTCGGCGTTAGTAAGAGATGGACTCTACTATATAAGTACCCACTTCACACATGCTTCCACGATGTAGGACTTAGGGGTGTTACAGAAGTTCCTTCCTCATCTTGTAAGTAAAGAAAGTCTGCAACAAGATAAGTCGATTTGTGAGTGATTTCTTCATATAGAACTCTTCCAACTTATTCCAAATACCTTTAGCAGTTGTCTCACCACTAATTTCGGAAATAACATTCTCCCCCATGATAAGTTGAACTGTAGTGGATGCCCACTCTTTCATTTCTTCTCTCTCCACATCTCAGATGTCCACTGGCAATAAATGTGTATCAAACACTACCCGATGTACCTGATTCCGTCTAAGAACCGCTTTCATCTTCCATTGCCACTTTTTGAAATCATTATCGCCATTTTACTCAATTGTGAACCAGCAGCTGCATACGACCCACGTATATAAAGAGCTACACCACTTGGACGAACTGTTGAAACGTTATTTGAATCTGATTCCGGCATTTTTACAGCTATCTACCAACATGATTGCTCTGATACTAAATGTTGTGGAGAAATTTTGATTCAAGACCGCTCAAATCGAAGATCCCCAAATCAGCGGAAGATGATATCATGGTAAACTTGCAAAAACAACCAATCAATATCGAAGGCAATCTCAACCCAATCCAAAAGTCATTCACAATCACCACACAAGAGAAATAACTGGGCAATAACAAAAAATAAATCACATAGTGTAACAACCAGTATTTTCAATAACCTGTTATAACATAAATGGAGGCAGAATTAAACTGTAAATTCTGAATCAAGGGAAACGGGCTATGCCATTGCGTTCGTCTCGGAAAAATACGCGAAAAAGAGTCCGAGTTTAAGAAAATCGGAGTCCGTATTACCAAGATATGGCCTCGCGAAGTTTCACGAAAAATTCCCAAATTAAAGTATACTTAATTAAGTGAAATGGGTTGCGCAGAGAAATATATATATATATATTGATATATATATATATAATTGAAAATTAAATAAATAAATATGCAAAAATGTTCAAAACAGCGAATTGGGAGAGGGGAATAACCGAACCGGCCGATTTTTGAGCTCGACCCGAGCCCGCTGGGTCGACTAGGGGTTAATCCAGGGTGTTTGGCTGTCAACCCGTGGGCCGATTCGCTCAAATGCAGATTTTGCATTTGGATGGTTCTCATGGTTCATCTTTAATCTAAAGGCCCTAGATGGTTCCTACACTTGACTTCTTCCCCAAGACATGCTTTGATGGCTTGGATTGAATCTAGGTTTAATCCTATGGCCTAAAACACTTGCCTAATCTATAAATAAGACCCTAACCTATCCTAAATCCTCATTATTCATTCATGCAACTAAACTATGGCAAAATTTTACCTCTCATGGCCTCCACTCTCTTCATAAAATTTCTAAATGGTTTCTATGAGAGATTTTCCATGCATACAAGTGTTTTCAAGCTTGTATGAGTGTCATTAGCTTGCATTCAAGTCAAGTTTCTATCTTTGCATCATAAAGCAAGGGTTTTGATCATTTTGGCTCAAGGGTTTTTATGTTAGAGGTTGCATTTGGGTCTATTTGATTGCATAAGGGCTTTGTCATATCTTTTGTGCCTTCATAGCAATGTAAGCCCTTTCCCTACTCTTAGATATTAACTATGAAGTTAAATGTTCATGTTGCAAGTTTGGGTTTGATCATTGAGTATGATACATGCTATCATGTCATGCAAGTTTATGAAGTCATTATCTTGATCTTGTGAGCTAAAAGCTACAACCTTTATGTTGAAATGTTGCATTAGGCAACATGAGAACCCTCATAACCTTTATGTCAACTTGCATATGAAGTCATAACCCTTATATGATGATATATGCGAGTTACTAGTCATCATTCCATATCTTTTGTCACCATGATTCGCTTATGTGCCAAGTTTGGGTTTATGCATGTTTTGAGGCTTAAGAATGTAACAAGCAAGTTAATGAACACATTTGTGCCTCATTTGCCACCATGATTAACTTGTGGCTTAATATCCATTTTTGTCATGCCTTTGCCAAGTCTCTTCTTTTAATCCATTATGTTGTCGCGAACGTATATGCGAGTTTAAAAGCGTTGGGTTATGTTATGGGTAATTTCTAATGACATGAAAATACAACTTGAAAACATGACTTGAAATATAACATGGAAATTGACATGTAAGTATGCATAAAAACATAAGCTTGGGAATTTACCTATTAAGTTAGGTCTACCCTTTGGGAATTTACCTATTAAGTTAGGTCTACCCAAATGCTTGAAAACTTGTAACATGTTTTGGGAAACATGATGGACATGACACTTAGATAATATAAGTGTGGCCAACTCGAGGTTGGGTTGAGTTTGCAACGTAAAACTACCCGGAACCGACCGGCCTAACTAGTAGTTGCAAACAATAGGACCCAATGTGAGAAGTTGGTCATGTTGTGCTTGAACCCGAGGTTAGACCAAGTTGTGGTGTAAAGCTACCCGGAACCGACCGGCTTAACTAGTAACCACAACAAAGTCTAATGTGAGAGGTGAAGGTGCATTAAGTAATTAATGCCACATGATAGGGTTAAGTTAATTTGATTAATGACTCTTAACGAAATATGACATGGACAAATGGGTTAAGCAATTTGATTAGGCTAATGATACTTAACAAAACATGACAAGGTTGGGTAGATTAAGTAACTTGATTTGCCTAATGACACTTAACCATTTTTATATGACTAGTGGATGGGGTTAAGTTAACCAACACTTAATCAATCCAACGCGATAACTTGGTAAGGTTAAGTAAGTTTTCTTAATGACGCTTAACCGAAAAATACGGTTAACAAATGGGGTTAAGATTAGACTCAACTAGTCTAAACATGGAAATCGGATGGGGTTAAGTTAGCCTAGACTTAATTAATCCCACTTGGTAGTTTAATGGGGTTAAGTTAAACACTTAACTAATCTAAACATGATGAATTGATGTGGTTAAGTGACCTATACTTATCCAATCTAACTCGTTAATTTATTGTGGTTAAGTTAACCAATACTTAACCAATATAACGTGAAAACATGATAAGGCTAAGTCACGAATCGCTTGAATACACTTGACCGATTTGACTAAGTAAATTGATAGGGTCAAGTTAATATATACTTAACCAAACTAGAATGATAATTGGACGAGGTTAAGTCGTGAATTGCTTAATATACTTAACCAACTTGAGCATGGTTTGTAGGGTTAAGCCTTGAACTTGGATACTTAGCCAATTTTGACAGGATTTGTAGACGGGTTAAGTCATGAACTTAAGTGACACTTAATCCATTATGTAAACCCTAGTTCTGAGGATTCGGTGGATAACCGTAGTTAACAAGGATAACGGGAACAATGCTAAGTGGTAAACCTTAGTTGAAGAATAACTAAGTAATGATTCTTAGTCAAGGAAATTTAGACCAGTTCATAGATAGATGAGTAACCTGATACGGTAGGTCATCATTTAAGTATACGAGTAGGAGCAAGTATCTGATTTAGATAAAGGCTCCAGCGAACTGGGTAACGAAGCAGCGGCTTCGGGGAACGTGAGGATATTCTTGGTATCCCTCTATGAGCTGCCAGGTGATTATACTAGGCTCATGAGAGGTTAAGGTCTGCGTTAGAAGAACCAAGAGTATGCCTTGGTTGCTATACGAGCGACCTAAAGACGGGGATGGATAGGGGATAGTCGACGATACACGGTCGTACCCTAGATAGCATTTCGTCAGGCTACCTACCATCTTTGGTCAAGCGTGTACGTACGGAAAGGCAGAGAACACCCAAAAGACCATAATTGCTATCTAATTATGGTTGCGGTAAGGCTTGGATGTGGGTTGGCCAGTGTTGTGTTCTCATACAGGATTTATCTTGTCTTGTCTTTCACTAGTTGAGGGAGTGGTCTCGTTGGACCATAGCCACGTATAAGAAAAACAGACCTTAGCATCTGCATCGGCAGATAAATCGAAAGCTCCCGACCGAGTCCTGTATTTCTTGATTTGCCCTGTGACAGGACCCGGATGGCACGATGTGATACATGTGCATACAGTCATGGAAAAGCGATTCACGATGAATGCGTGGGAAAAAGGGCGCGGTTGGCGGTTAGCGTAATCCCTAGTGGCCCTAGGTGGTTGAACCCAAACCGAGATACGAAAACGTGCAATAGGTAAGCATAATCCCTAGCAGCCCTAGGTAGCATAAGTCCTAGTTGTACAAACAATAATTCATGTTGGAAGACCCTAGCTAGGTTTAGGGTAACAGTCCAAACCGATCTTAAGGATCATGGAACTATGTTAAAGTAATATAGAATCTCATGGGAAAGCCCGTATGGTCTACGGCAAGGGCCTGAACATTTACATGGAATAAAACATACAAGTTGAGTAACCTATATACGCGATATATTAGGTTGACATGGACCATTACACGACTTTTGAGTGAGGGTCATTCGTGGTTAACACATGACACTGTGGGGATACTAGTACGGTAGGTGCAGAGCTAAAATACAGGATAGATATCACGGAGCGTTATACGTGACAGATATCTTGGGGATATTATACTTGATAGAAACCTGACGATGTGATACCTTGTTTTATCTTGACATCGTAATTTATCATGACACCTTAGTTTATCTGAGTTCAGTAGTTCATCCTGTTATTTTGATTTAGCTTATCTATCTTGTTATCATGCTTATGTTCATCTCAGTTTCTCATGTCAGTTAACTTTACTAGTTTTTATGCTAATAGTAGATAGGGCTTACTCAGTCTTTTTGACTGACCCGTTTTGTTTCGCCTCTTTTCTTCCGTTTCCCCCCCCCCCCCAGGTTACAGGGAGGAAATACTGTTGTTTAGTTCGGACTTCTTCTGCTTGAAGGTCATCATGGATGGCTTGGACTTTTCTTGGCTAATGGCTACTTTACTGTTTTTACTTGGGGAATAATTTATGAAAATGTCTTTATGCTTCTTTACTATTGCAAGACAGGTTTTGATGTACTCTGATGTAAAAGGCTTTAGACCTTATTTATTCATGTTATGAAAGTTTGATTTTACTTCCGCTATTTTATATGTTCTGTCTTGTGATATTTCTGTGCATGTTTACCAATAATGCCCCTCTAAAGCTAGTGCATTCCTTTGCGAGTGACCCTAGTGGAGGCGGGGTGTTACACGTGGTATCAGAGCAGAAGGTTACCAGACTGGGCAAAAGTTTTTAAAGACCTTCTGAAAACTATTTGAAAAAAAAACCGTTTACAAAGAAGCATTTTTCAAGAAAATTTTCTTTTAAAAGAAAAAGGCTATTCCCCAAAGGCCATTAGCACTATCCTTGTTTCCTTAATTGAGTCTCTTTTCCTTTCTTTCCTCCATCTGTAGTCACAGTAGTTTTAACTGCGACTAGTCTTTTCTACCTACGAAAGTGCTTTCCATACGATGGAGGTGGTTCTCGAGAGACTAGTGGCTGCGTTATAAGAAAGGATCGTGAGAAAGAAGGATAAAGGATACGAGCTTAAGGATGAGCAACTTGTTGGTATGGCTTAGTCCTCAAAGGAGGGAGAAAGATGAACAATGAAACCCATGACGAGAGAGTACCTTTGGCATGGTAAAACGGGGCGGACAGTTAAGTATTATGGGACAAGGACAAGATCATCGGGAGGGCAGTAGTATGCTCTCATTTCTAGAGTACCTCGGAAGGAGGGTAACGATCTTGTTAAAGGTTTAGCTTTTCTTCTCTATCATCCCGTTAGGACTTCGTTTTTCGTATCATTTAAGTCTGCTTCGATAGTTGAGTCTCTGCACCTTAAGTACTAGCGTAATAGAGAATCCCATTTTTGTCTCAAAGTCCTATTGGAGAATCAGTCCATTTATACATGACTTGTTTGGATTTGGGAATGTCTATGCCAAGTGTTGAGTTTGGAAATAATGCTTATGTTTATAAGCTATGGATGGATTCTAGGGATGAAGTGGTTATCCAGTAGGGGGTGCCACTCTCGGTTTTGATTGGAGGGTAGTTAGACCTTTTGACTAGCCTTGGTAATGCCCTCGAAGTATCGGGTAACCTTTTTGAGGTTCTGTCATGACTAGTTACTTAGAATCCCTTGATGCCTTTATTGGAAATTTGAAGCCCGATCGAGTGGTGTTCGCCAATAAGATGGATGGTTTACTTCATTTATGCATGGGTTATAGAGATCACCCTAGTAAGTGCGCATGATAACCTGATTGACATCTGTTTACTTTCAAGAGAAAGTTCTTCTACATGGAATGCCTTATAGTATATAAACGAGATCCAAGATTCACTAGTGAATTTTGGAAAGCTTGCATGAGATCATGAGTACGCAGTCATGTTTGCGTCAAGTATTCTAGGAAAAGGATAAGTGCAAGTGGAACGAGAGGCGACGAAGAAATGAGTTCCAGCTCATGTTATGGAAACAGGAATAAGAAGCTACAAAATCGCGAAGTTAAAAGACGACTTTGATGGTCAAAGACTAGATACGCGCATGATATCTCTTTTTGGGAGTATATCCTTGATCCCTGTTTTCTGTAGAGCTTACTTGTAGGCTATCTTTTGTGGACATCCTCTCGGTCCTATTCTCCGTTACAAACCCTGTAAGGAGTTTGTCCTGTTTATCTTCTCGAACCTGTTTCAGGGAATTCTAGGTAGAACCCTATGGATGTAAACATGTATTTGAAACATGTTATGATTGATATGGTTGCAAGTGGTTGCAAGTGGTTGCTCGTGGATGCGCGAATACACATTAGATACTAGCTCGACTCGGTCACATTTCATATTGCATATGCACGAGTATTTATACTTGTTTATGGATGAAATCGAATGTATTATCATGCGGTTGTTGCATATGAATGAATGATTGTGCACGCATATAGTATCTATATGACTAGGACTATTTGCATACATGTTGGATTCATGGCACTATACATATTTTGCATTAGAAAGATTATTCAGGCCTGATCATTAGCATTATCTAAGGAACATGTACACACACGTTTTGCATATATTCATACAGCATTAGAAATCATGTAAGGACAATGGTTGCTTGTGGATGATGTTTTGAGTAGATGGATGATGGATGGTAGGATATGTTCTTCCTAACTTGGAGATTTCGGGGACGAAATCCTAAAAGGTGGGGAGAATGTAACAACCCGTATTTTCAATAACCTGTTATAACATAAATGGAGGCAGAATTAAACTGTAAAATCTGAATCAAGGGAAACGGGCTATGCCATTGCGTTCGTCTCGGAAAAATACACGAAATAGAGTCCGAGTTTTCGAAAATCGGAGTCGTATGACCAAGATATGGCCTCGCGAAGTTTCACGAAAAATTCCCAAATTAAAGTATACTTAATTAAGTGAAATGGGTTGCGCAGAGAAATATATATATATTGATATATATATATAATTGAAAATTAAATAAATAAATATGCAAATGTTCAAAACAGCGAATTGGGAGAGGGGAATAACCGAACCGGCCGATTTTTGAGCTCGACCCGAGCCCGCTGGGTCGGCTAGGGGTTAATCCAGGGTGTTTGGCTGTCAACCCGTGGGCCGATTCGCTCAAATGCAGATTTTGCATTTGGATGGTTCTCATGGTTCATCTTTAATCTAAAGGCCCTAGATGGTTCCTACACTTGACTTCTTCCCCAAGACATGCTTTGATGGCTTGGATTGAATCTAGGTTTAATCCTATGGCCTAAAACACTTGCCTAATCTATAAATAAGACCCTAACCTATCCTAAATCCTCATTACTCATTCATGCAACTAAACTATGGCAAAATTTTACCTCTCATGGCCTCCACTCTCTTCATAAAATTTCTAAATGGTTTCTATGAGAGATTTTCCATGCATACAAGTGTTTTCAAGCTTGTATGAGTGTCATTAGCTTGCATTCAAGTCAAGTTTCTATCTTTGCATCATAAAGCAAGGGTTTTGATCATTTTGGCTCAAGGGTTTTTATGTTAGAGCTTGCATTTTGGGTCTATTTGATTGCATAAGGGCTTTGTCATATCTTTTGTGCCTTCATAGCAATGTAAGCCCTTTCCCTACTCTTAGATATTAACTATGAAGTTAAATGTTCATGTTGCAAGTTTGGGTTTGATCATTGAGTATGATACATGCTATCATGTCATGCAAGTTTATGAAGTCATTATCTTGATCTTGTGAGCTAAAAGCTACAACCTTTATGTTGAAATGTTGCATTAGGCAACATTAGAACCCTCATAACCTTTATGTCAACTTGCATATGAAGTCATAACCCTTATATGATGATATATGCGAGTTACTAGTCATCATTCCATATCTTTTGTCACCATGATTCGCTTATGTGCCAAGTTTGGGTTTATGCATGTTTTGAGGCTTAAGAATGTAACATGCAAGTTAATGAACACATTTGTGCCTCATTTGCCACCATGATTAACTTGTGGCTTAATATCCATTTTTGTCATGCCTTTGCCAAGTCTCTTCTTTTAATCCATTACGTTGTCGCGAACGTATATGCGAGTTTAAAAGCGTTGGGTTATGTTATGGGTAATTTCTAATGACATGAAAATACAACTTGAAAACATGACTTGAAATATAACATGGAAGTTGACATGTAAGTATGCATAAAAACATAAGCTTGGGAATTTACCTATTAAGTTAGGTCTACCCTTTGGGAATTTACCTATTAAGTTAGGTCTACCCAAATGCTTGAAAACATGTAACATGTTTTGGGAAACATGATGGACATGACACTTAGATAATATAAGTGTGGCCAACTCGAGGTTGGGTTGAGTTTGCAACGTAAAACTACCCGGAACCGACCGGCCTAACTAGTAGTTGCAAACAATAAGACCCAATGTGAGAAGTTGGTCATGTTGTGCTTGAACCCGAGGTTAGACCAAGTTGTGGTGTAAAGCTACCCGGAACCGACCGGCTTAACTAGTAACCACAACAAAGTCTAATGTGAGAGGTGAAGGTGCATTAAGTAATTAATGCCACATGATAGGGTTAAGTTAATTTGATTAATGACTCTTAACCAAATATGACATGGACAAATGGGTTAAGTAATTTGATAAGGCTAATGATACTTAACAAAACATGACAAGGTTGGGTAGGTTAAGTAACTTGATTTGCCTAATGACACTTAACCATTTTTATATGACTAGTGGATGGGGTTAAGTTAACCAACACTTAATCAATCCAACGCGATAACTTGGTAAGGTTAAGTAAGTTTTCTTAATGACGCTTAACCGAAAAATACGGTTAACGAATGGGGTTAAGATTAGACTCAACTAGTCTAAACATGGAAATCAGATGGGGTTAAGTTAGCCTCGACTTAATTAATCCCACTTGGTAGTTTAATGGGGTTAAGTTAAACACTTAACTAATCTAAACATGATGAATTGATGTGGTTAAGTGACCTATACTTATCCAATCTAACTCGTCAATTTATTGTGGTTAAGTTAACCAATACTTAACCAATATAACGTGAAAACATGATAAGGCTAAGTCACGAATCGCTTGAATACACTTGACCGATTTGACTAAGTAAATTGATAGGGTCAAGTTAATATATACTTAACCAATCTAGAATGATAATTGGACGAGGTTAAGTCGTGAATTGCTTAATATACTTAACCAACTTGAGCATGGTTTGTAGGGTTAAGCCTTGAACTTGGATACTTAGCCAATTTTGACAGGATTTGTAGACGGGTTAAGTCATGAACTTAAGTGACATTTAATCCATTATGTAAACCCTAGTTCTGAGGATTAGGTGGATAACCGTAGTTAACAAGGATAACGGGAACAATGCTAAGTGGTAAACCTTAGTTGAAGAATAACTAAGTAATGATTCTTAGTCAAGGAAATTTAGACCAGTTCATAGATAGATGAGTAACCTGATACGGTAGGTCATCGTTTAAGTATACGAGTAGGAGCAAGTATCTGATTTAGATAAAGGCTCCAGCGAACTGGGTAACGAAGCAGCGGCTTCGGGGAACGTGAGGATATTCTTGGTATCCCTCTATGAGCTGCTAGGTGATTATACTAGGCTCATGAGAGGTTAAGGTCTGCGTTAGAAGAACCAAGAGTATGCCTTGGTTGCTATACGAGCGACCTAAAGATGGGGATGGATAGGGGATAGTCGACGATACACGGTCGTACCCTAGATAGCATTTCGTCAGGCTACCTACCATCTTTGGTCAAGCGTGTACGTACGGAAAGGCAGAGAATACCTAAAAGACCATAATTGCTATCTAATTATGGTTGCGGTAAGGCTTGGATGTGGGTTGGCCAGTGTTGTGTTCTCATACAGGATTTATCCTGTCTTGTCATTCACTAGTTGAGGGAGTGGTCTCGTGGGACCATAGCCACGTATAAGAAAAACAGACCTTAGCATCTGCATCGGCAGATAAATCGAAAGCTCCCGACCGAGTCCTGTATTTCTTGATTTGCCCTGTGACAGGACTCGGATGGCACGATGTGATACATGTGCATACAGTCATGGAAAAGCGATTCACGATGAATGCGTGGGAAAAAGGGCGCGGTTGGCGGTTAGCGTAATCCCTAGTGGCCCTAGGTGGTTGAACCCAAACCGAGATACGAAAACGTGCAATAGGTAAGCATAATCCCTAGCAGCCCTAGGTAGCATAAGTCCTAGTTGTACAAACAATAATTCATGTTGGAAGACCCTAGCTAGGTTTAGGGTAACAGTCCAAACCGATCTTAAGGATCATGGAACTATGTTAAAGTAATATAGAATCTCATGGGAAAGCCCATATGGTCTACGGCAAGGGACTGAACATTTACATGGAATAAAACATACAAGTTGAGTAACCTATATATGCGATATATTAGGTTGACATGGACCATTACACGACTTTTGAGTGAGGGTCATTCGTGGTTAACACATGACACTGTGGGGATACTAGTACGGTAGGTGCAGAGCTAAAATACAGGATAGATATCACGGGGCGTTATACGTGACAGATATCTTGGGGATATTATACTTGATAGAAACCTGACGATGTGATACCTTGTTTTATCTTGACATCGTAATTTATCATGACACCTTAGTTTATCTGAGTTCAGTAGTTCATCCTGTTATTTTGTTTTAGCTTATCTATCTTGTTATCATGCTTATGTTCATCTCAGTTTCTCATGTCAGTTAACTTTACTAGTTTTTATGCTAATAGTAGATAGGGCTTACTCAGTCTTTTTGACTGACCCGTTTTGTTTCGCCTCTTTTCTTCCGTTTCCCCCCCAGGTTACAGGGAGGAAATGCTGTTGTTTAGTTCGGACTTCTTCTGCTTGAAGGTCATCATGGATGGCTTGGACTTTTCTTGGCTAATGGCTACTTTACTGTTTTTACTTGGGGAATAATTTATGAAAATGTCTTTATGCTTCTTTACTATTGCAAGACAGGTTTTGATGTACTCTGATGTAAAAGGCTTTAGACCTTATTTATTCATGTTATGAAAGTTTGATTTTACTTCCGCTATTTTATATGTTCTGTCTTGTGATATTTCTGTGCATGTTTACCAATAATGCCCCTCTAAAGCTAGTGCATTCCTTTGCGAGTGACCCTAGCGGAGGCGGGGTGTTACACATAGGGATTTATAATGTTCCACTAACAACTTGTAGTGTACATCCACTTTAGAGAGAGAGCCTTTTATTAACACCAATGAAGAGTACAAGAGATTGATTACAATGTTTACTCAATTCACCCTAGAATTTTATATGTGGAGATAAAGAGTTGAAGAAATTAGGAGAGATAGAATGAATGAATTGAATTGAATTCCATTCAACTGCCTTTCCTTCTCCGCTTTAGGCCCCTTTTATAAGACCAATTACTTCATGCTCAAGTTACTTGATCTCCAAGTAAACTTGACACCAAGTTATTTATTACTTCATGCCCAAGTTTTCTTTAACATCAAGTAAACTTGACATCAAGTTATCTATCCTTTCTTTCCATAAGAAAAATATGCTTCCATTAATTTAGCATCATCAATTTTAACAGCACTGTGTATTATACGTCTGGTAATATAACTGTTTAAATGACAGGTTGCTCTGAAAGCTAGAATTGCAAGAAAGTGAAGTAGAGGTTAATGGGCCTCAATGGTTAAGTGGCTTTCCAGAATCCAACACCTCTCTTATTTCTCTTAAACTTGCTTGTTCAAAAGGCGAAGTTAATTCAGGGATTCTAGAAAAACTTTCCAAAATCTTTGTTTGAACTCCTCAGCTTGTTGATTTATTCTGAAATGAGTTGAAGAGGAGAAGGAACAATAAAACAAAAAGATAACCAAATATTCTACTCCATCAGAAACAATCCATCTGCTTCTTCTCTTTCAACAAAATAAACATAGAAAATCTAATCCAAAACTAGCTCGATCCAGGCGGTTCGATGTTCTTGTGTATTTAGGGTCGAAAACAAGTAATTTGAAGATTTAATGGATAGGAGGGTGATGGGAATTTGTGATTTGGGGAAATTAGCAGTCGAATCCTGGTTGGATACGAGAGGAGGATGGGCGACTAATGAGGTAGGAGATGGCATTGTGGTGGCAGCAGGGGCTCGAAGTTGTTTTAATTGAGTCTGCAGGAGAAGCTGAAGGTTAGGTAGGTGTAACAGATCCAAATCTGTAACACCACCAGGAATCATCAGAGCGCATCATAGACTAGAGAGTCAGGTGGCAAGTAACGATAGCAATATGGAGGAGGCTCAGATGACACATGCAGAAGTGGTACATGTGCACAACGGGCACAGCAGCAACAGCCACTAAAAGGGACATGTCACAGTTAATCGGTTAGCAATTAATCAAATAGTATTTAGGAGGGAAAAACAGTTAAGTAGTGGTCCCAAAGTTATTTTCATTTGAATTCAGTATTTAGGAGGGAAAAACTGTTAAGTAGTGGTCCCAAAGTTATTTTCAATTGAATTCAAATTTACTGCTTAAAAAGTTGTTAGAGAATACTTATAAATACCTGTGTATGAAGCATATGAAAGTATGACAGAAATGAATTGTTCTTTCATCTTCTTCCTGTCTTTAAATTTAGTTTCGTTATCTTTTCATCCATTAGTTCTTCAGGTATTCGCCACCAAACTTATATCCATGTGTAACAACCCGTATTTTTAATAACATGTTATAACATAAATCAAGGCAGAATTAAATGATAAAATCTGAATCAAGAGAAACGGGATGTGTCATTGCGTCCGTTTCGGAAAAATACGCGAAATAGAGTCCGAGTTTTTGAGAATCGGAGTCCGTATGACCCAGTTATGACCCATAGAAGTTTTCAGAAAAATTCAAGTTTAAAAACAGATTCAAATTCAAATCCGAATGTTTAAGTTTCAACTCAGACAGGCCAGGCGGGAAGATTCCCGCCAACCCCCATGTCGACTGGGGTGTCGACTGGGGTGTCGACACACCTAGGGCCGTGTCGACATGGTGGTTCAGCCAATTTGGCCTGGGTGCACCTGACTTGTTCCTCAAGACATGTTTTAAGGCTTGTGATGGATTTTAAAGGCTCAGATCTAAATTAGGGTTAATCCTATGGCCTAAACTAACCTAAACTTCTATAAAAGGACCCTAATACCTAGCCTAAACCATCATAAATCAATCCTACAACTAGGTTATGCCAAAATGTTTAATCATGGCCTCCACCCTCTTGTCATAGTCTCCATCTTCATTCATATGAGAGTTTCTAAGCTTGTTTGAGAGTTTCTAAGCTTGATTCACGGCCAAAGTTCAATCTTTCTTCATCAAAGCAAGGATCTTCTTCTTATTTCTCAAGGGTTTTCATTGTAGCTTATTATGTGGGGATTTTTAGAGTTGCTAGTGGCTTCGTCTCAATCTTATTTTATTTTATAAGTCTTCATAGCATTGTAAGCCCTATTCTACTCTTAGATTCTAACTATGAAGTTAAATATGACATGTTGCAAGTTTGAGTTTGGGCCTAAGTATGATTTGTGCTTTGATTCCATCATGTTATGCATAGATTTATTCTATGCATGTTTGTAAAGCTATCACCTTGACTTTGTGCATAGAAAGCTATGAGCTTTGATTTGAAATGTTGCATAAAGCAACATAGAAACTCTCATAACCCTAATGTTATCTTGCATATGATGTTATATGCGAATCACTAGCTATCATCCTATGTCATTTATGACCATGTTTCACCTATTTTGCTAAAGTTTGATATCATGCATGTTTTGAGGCTTATAATGTAATATGCAAGTTTATGAACACATTTGCCTCATATGCCACCATGTTTAACTTGTGGCCAAACCTTATTAATTATGTCATGCTTCTAAGTTCCCTCTTTGAGATCTATTTGCGTTTATGCGAACTTACATGCGATGGGGTTACGTTATGGGTAAACTAAAATGACATAAAAACATGACTTGAAAAGATGACACGAAATATGACATGTGATTATGCTTGAAACATGAACATGAACTTGGACATGAGTTCTAGAAAACATGAGAATGGCCAACTCGAGGTTGGGTTGAGTTTGTAGCATAAATCTACCCGGAACCGACCGGCTTAACTAGTGGCTACAAGCAATAGGATCCAATGTGAGTAGTTGGTCATGTCGCACTTGAAACCCGAGGTTAGACTAAGTTGTGGTGTAAAGCTACCCGGACCCGCCCGGCTTAACTAGTAACCACAACAAGGTCTAATGTGAGAGGTTGGGTGCGTTAAATTAATTAATGCCACATGATAGGGTTAAGTCATGGACCACTTGAATACTTAACCAATTAAATATGATGGGTTGATAGGGTTAAGTCATGAACCTTGAGTACACTTAACCAACTTGATACTTGATTGGATAGGGTTAACCACGCTTAACCCGTTAGAAACCCTAGTTACGTGGTCCTTTTCACCAGTAACCCTCTTGGTTGTATCATGATACCCTAGGGACTAGGCTAGGGTGGGGCACGATTACTGGGCTGACATGTAAGCGACCAAAACGACGGCTGAGTAGGTGCGCCGGTGTAGGTTCAGGCGGACTATGGTCGTGCACATAGTCTAGAGTTGAAAAAAGCAGACACGGGCACCAGTAGGTTTAGACTGTGCGTGCTTGATTTGTGTCCGTGGTTGGCACCCTAGGGCTTGATACACCCTAGGGTGGACCTAACACAGTTTGACTACACTTCGTGATTGGGCCGTATGACACCGACACTTGACGAGTTAGGCTTTTAGGGAGCCGATCGACTAGACCGTGTTGTTGGACCTTGATTTAGGTCATCTCGTGATATTGGGCCAAGATTGGGCCAAGGGGATCACTTCTTGTTTGTACTTGACATGGGTTGGAATACTAGTGCACTTGGTGCAAAAACTTAACCTTGTATATGCGATGCCACACTTGATCTATCTTGTTAACTTTTCATCATGCCAGTTATCATCCTATGTTTCATCTCTGTTTTACATGTCCAGTTAACTTTATTAGTTTTTATACTAATAGTAGGCAGGACTTACCAGTCTTTTGACTGTCCCATTTTCTTTCGCCTCTTTTCTTTCGTTTCCCCCCCAGGTTCTCAGGGTGGGAATACTAGCACCTAGCTTGGATCTTTAGCTGCTTTTCTGGGTAGCTCATGTACGGTTTGGACTTGAGCTTGCTATGGCTTTATTCTACTTTGGGGATAGTTACTTTATGCTTTTTTTTTCCAGTTTTCAGTTTATGTTTCTAGACTTTGTTTTGTGGGAAAATAATGACCAAGTACTTTGATATAACTTGACTATGGTTTGAAATGTTAGTTTTTACCCGCTGCTTTATTTACTCTGTTTTCACTTGTATGTTCTGTCTTGTGATATCTGCATGCATGTTTACCTTGTTTAACGCCCCTCCAAAGCTAGTGTGCTTGCAAAAGTGACATTGGCGGAGGTGGGGTGTTACATTTGGTATCATAGCATAAGGTTTTACTAGACCGGACAAAAGTTTTAAAACCCTTTTGAAAAACTATTTTCAAAACCAAAGAAGTATTTTCCAAGAAAAGTCTAGTTTATTTTAAAAGGCTATTCCCCAAAAGCCATTAGCACTATCCTTTGTTTCCTCGTTCTAAATCTATCTTTTTCTTTATTTCAGCATGGCCGATCTTAACCTTCCCGAGGGAGTAACCATTCCCGGATGGTTCCGGAGGTACTTGGAAGCTAGGGCCAACGATGTGGGCCCAGCAAACACTCCCACCGTAACTGAGGTTCCACCTCCTCCTCCTCCTCAGCGTCCACAAGCAGATTTCGCAAATGTTTGCAAAGACTTTAAGGCAATGGGTGGCAAGAATTTTATTGGGACGGAGACTTTTGTTGAGGCGAGAAATTGGTTAAAAGAAACTGAAGATCTCTTCGTCTTTTTTGTTGTAGAAGACCGTAGAAAAGTTCTGTTGGCAGTATGGCTATTGAAAGAGGAAGCTTCTTATTGGTGGGAGGTCACCAAAGCTACTAGGCCTATAGAGACCTGGGCCGACTTTAGGATGAGGTTTGGGCTTAAGTTCCTATCATCTGCTGAGGAGAATCTCCAAATGGAGAAGTTTATATCTTTGAAGCAAGGGGACATGACAGTGAGGGAGTATGTGAATAAGTTTAACCAGCTTGCTCGATTCGGTTTGGACATGGTTAATACTCCCCAGAAGAAGGCTCTACGCTTTGCACGAGGGTTGAATGAGCCATTACAAGGTTTAGCCATGTCTCATATACCCATGGGGGCCACTTTTGAAAGCCTAGTGGATATGGCCTTGCTTCAGGGAGACGATAAGAATGGCAAGAAAGAAGTCAAGCCTAATGAGACTCAAACCAAGAAGGCGGACTCCAAGTGGGGAGGAAATCAGAGCAATCAGAACAACAAGAACAACAAGGGTAATAAGGCTAACAACAACAAGGCAAAGGACACAAGAAAGTGCAACTTCTGTGGGATTGTTGGGCACATAGCCAAAGATTGTAGAAAGAAGAAGAGAAAGTTGGGCGAATGCTTTCATTGTGGAGAGACTGGACACTTTAGCAAGGATTTCCCTAAGAAGCAAGGACAAGGGCAAGGGCAGACTCAGCGTGCAAGACCTTCTGGAGGGCAAGTGCATGCTCTCAACACTGCTCCAGTTCAGGACCGAGGTAGTATTTCTGTAGAAAGCCTTGTTTACATTTCTGATTTTCCTGTTCGCACTTTATTTGATTCTGGCACATCGCATACCTTTATTTCTTCTGACATTGTTGAAAGTTTGCACCTAAGTACTAGTCTAGTTGAGGATCCCGTTAGTGTTTCAAATCCAATTGGGGGTTCCGCCCATCTATCTATGATTTGTATGGATTTGAGGATTTCTATCTTGACCGTAGAATTCACGTGTAATGCTTATGTTCTCGGGTTCATGGGATACGGGTTGATTTTGGGCATGGATTGGTTGTCCAGTTATGGAGCCATTCTCGATTGTGAGCATAGGGTGGTGAGGCTCATGACTCGCCTTGGTAACACCCTAGAGATTTCTTGCAACCCGCTGGATCCTGTCATGTTATGTTATCTTGAATCTCTTGACTCGTCCATCGATGATCTACAATCTGTAAGGGTGGTCCGAGAATATCCTGATGTCTTTGAAGAGGTTAAGGGGTTACCCCCTAAACGAGAGATAGATTTCCGCATTTAACTTGTTGATAATGCCAAGCCAGTTTCATTGCCCGTTAGGCACATGGCCCCGCGAGAAAGAAGAGAGCTCAGTAAGCAAATCAAGGAGTTGCTTGAGAAGAATTTTATTAGGCGAAGCATTTCTGAATGGGGTGCTCCTGTGGTGTTCGCTACTAAGGCGGATGGTTCACTTTGTCTATGTGTTGATTATCGAGAGTTGAACAAGCTGACAAAGAAGAATAGGCACCCGTTACCGAGGATTGATGACCTCTTTGACCAGCTTGTTGGTGCTTCTGTTTTCTCTCAACTCGATCTAGCCACCGAATTCCATCAGCTTAGAGTGGCTGAGGATAGTATTGATAAGACTGCGTTTAGGACTCCAGATGGATTCTTTGAATGGCTTGTCATGCCATTCGGTTTGACTAATGCACCCGCCTACTTCGTAGATTTGATGAGTAGGGTGTTCAGGGAGTTCCTTAACAAGTTTGTGGTTGTCTTCGTGGATGATATTCTGATCTTCTCAAAGGATGAGGAAGAACATGCTAGACATCTCAAGAAAGTGATGGATACGCTTAGAGCTCATCAGTTGAAAGCCAAGTTCTCCAAATGCCATTTTTGGAGAAGGGAAGTTCGGTTTCTTGGACATATAGTTTCTAAGCAAGGCATAGCTGTGGATCCCGCGAAAGTGGTTGCGGTTCAAGATTGGAAGACTCCTAGGAATGCAACCGAAGTAAGAAGCTTTCTCGGTCTGGCAGGCTACTATAGGAAGTTCATTAAGGACTTTGCTAAGATTTCAGCCCCTCTTACTAAGTTGACGAAGAAGAACTCAGTCTTTGCATGGGACTTAGAGTGTGAGCTTGCTTTTCAAAGGCTCAAGAGGACCCTTACCACAGCTCCAGTTTTGGCATTACCCGATGGTGGTAAGATGTTTACCGTGTACACCGATGCATGTGGCACGGGGTTAGGTGTTGTTCTGATGCAAGAAGGAAGAGTGATATGTTATGGGGGTAGGCAACTTAAAGTTCATGAGAAGAACTATCCCACTCATGATTTGGAGTTGGCGATGATCGTCTTTGCACTCAAATCCTGGCGCCACTATCTTCTAGGCGAAAGGTTTGAGTTATATACTGATCATAAGTCGCTCAAGTACCTCTTCTCGCAGAAAGATCTGAATCTAAGGCAGCAAAGGTGGATGGAATTCTTGGCATCATATGACTTCGAGATATCTTATACCCCTGGCAAGGGTAATGTTGTGGCAGATGCACTAAGCAGAAGAAGGTTGACTTTGAGTCCCTTGTTCATTGAGATGAAGAGCCTAGAGTTCTTGGCAACCTTTGATTTCACAACGACTGTTGAGTTAATGACGGGTTCGTTAGCATCTCTTGAGCTTAGACCTGCACTTCTTGATCAAGTAGGGACTTCGTAGAAGGAAGACCCGCAGATAGTCGAGATCATGGACAAGTTGATTCGTGGTGAGACGTCTAGTCACCTTGTTAGATATACTATTGATGACAAGGGTTGGCTAAGGCGTGATGGAAGGCTATGCGATCCACAAGTGGGAGACTTGGTGCATAAAGTTCTCGAAGAAGCGCATCACTCGAAGATGACTATACATCCTGGAGGAGATAAGATGTATAGGGATATGAAGCGCATTTTCTTTTGGGCTGGAATGAAGAAGGATGTGGCAGAGTATGTTTCAAAGTGCATGGTGTGCCAACAAGTGAAAGCCGAGTCGAAGAAACCCGGTGGGCTATTACATCCATTGGAGGTCCCGCAATGGAAGTGGGAAAGTATCTCTATGGATTTTGTGGATGGATTGCCTAGGTCAAGGAAAGGGAATACAAGCATATGGGTCATAGTTGATAGACTTACGAAGAGTGCTCATTTCATTCCAGTGAAGAGCAAGAGGACCGCATCATGGCTAGCATCTGTTTATCTTCGAGAGATAGTGCGATTGCATGGAGTTCCTTCTAGCATAGTTAGCGATCGTGACCCAATCTTCACTAGCCAGTTCTGGAATGGTTTGCATGAAGCGATGGGTACGCGATTGAATCTAAGTACAGCCTATCACCCCTAGACGGATGGCCAAACCGAAAGGGTGAATAGAATGCTAGAAGATCTTTTGAGGCTTTGTGTTCTTGACTTTGGTGGTACTTGGGAAGACCACCTTCCTCTTGTAGAGTTTGCTTATAATAATAGCTATCAAGCTAGCATAGGGATGGCACCATTTGAAGCTCTGTATGGGAGGCCATGTATGTCACCATCTTGTTGGTGAGAGACAACGGATAGGCTTATACTTGGGCCCGATATGATATGGGATACATCCAAGAAAGTTGAATTGGTGAAAAAACGGATGAAAACGGCCCAAGACAGACAGAAATCCTATGCTGACAAGCGAAGGACAGATTTGGAATTCGAAGTTGGAGATATGGTTTTCGTGAAGGTTTCTCCTTTGTATAATGTGGTTCGTTTTGGAGCAGTTGGGAAGCTGGCACCAAGGATCGTAGGACCCTTCCCTATCATAGAGAGAATTGGGAAAATGGCTTATAAGGTGGAATTGCCCGAGAAGCTGGCCGGAGTGCATAATGTCTTTCATGTCTCGCATCTCCGAAAGTGCCTACATGAGTCCGCTGAGGTGGTTGAACCTAGCATTCTTGAAGACGTGGAGGTAGAGAAAGAGGCAACCTTGAGGAGAGCTCCGATTCGTATCTTGGGAACGGAGATCAAGAAGCTAAGGAATCGAGAAGTCAAATTGGTGAAGGTTCAGTGAAGTGAGGCCGAAGAGGATGCAACTTGGGAAACCAAGGAGAAAATGCGTGGGCTTTATCCATTTCTTTTTGAGGGTACATTCTCAATCTCTTTAGCATATCTTTCTTTTTGCTATCCATGTTTATCCTGTTTATCTTGTAACTTCGTCAATCTTGTCATGAGAACCTTAGGTAGAAACCCTTTGGATGAAACATGTATTTGAAACATGTTATGTTTGATGTTTGCAAGTGGTTGCAAGTGTTTGCAAGTGGATACTCGTGGATGCATGATACACGTTAGGCACTAAGATCGGCTCACACACTTTCATGTTGCATAGGCATGAGTGCTCATACTTATTCATGGATGAAACGTGTTATTCTATCACGTGGATGTTGCATATGGATGAATGTTATGTGCACTCACGTAGATATTATGAATCGTGCTAGGAATTTGCATACATATGGACTCATTACACTAACATACATATGCATTAAGGAGGTTTACTGAATCAGTAACCGCCTAATTTTCGCATTAGATAAGTACATATACACACACCTTTGCATATAATCATACAACATTTAGAATTTGTTGAGGACAATGGTTACTTGTGGATGATGATGTGAGTAGATGGATGATGGATGGTAGGATACGTTCTTCCTAACTTAGAGATTTCGGGGACGAAATCCTTTAAGGAGGGGAGAATGTAACAAGCCGTATTTTTAATAACATGTTATAACATAAATTAAGGCAGAATTAAATGATAAAATCTGAATCAAGGGAAACGGACTGTGCCATTGTGTCCGTCTCGGAAAAATACGCGAAATAGAGTCCGAGTTTTTGAGAATCAGAGTCTTTATGACCTAGTTATGGCCCATAGAAGTTTTCAGAAAAATTCAAGTTTAAAAACAGATTCAAATTCAAATCCGAATGTTTAAGTTTCAACTCAGACAGGCCAGGCGGGAAGATTCCCACCAACCCCCATGTCGACTGGGGTGTCGACTGGGGTGTCGACACACCCAGGGCCGTGTCGACTGCCCAGTCGACACGGGTGTCGACATGGTGGTTCGGCCAGTTTGGCCTGGGTGCACCTGACTTGTTCCCCAAGACATGTTTTAAGGCTTGTGACGGATTTTAAAGGCTCAGATCTGAATTAGGGTTAATCCTATGGCCTAAACTAACCTAAACTTCTATAAAAGGACCGTAATACCTAGCCTAAACCATCATAAATCAATCCTACAACTAGGTTATGCCAAAATGTTTAATCATGGCCTCCACCCTCTTGTCATAGTCTCCATCTTCATTCATATGAGAGTTTCTAAGCTTGTTTGAGAGTTTCTAAGCTTGATTCAAGGCCAAAGTTCAATTTTCTTCATCAAAGCAAGGATCTTCTTCTTATTTCTCAAGGGTTTTCATTGGAGCTTATTATTTGGGGGTTTTTAGAGTTGCTAGTGGCTTCGTCTCAATCTTATTTTATTTTATAAGTCTTCATAGCATTGTAAGCCCTATTCTACTCTTAGATTCTAACTATGAAGTTAAATATGACATGTTGCAAGTTTGAGTTTGGGCCTAAGTATGATTTGTGCTTTGATTCAATCATGTTATGCATAGATTTATTCTATGCATGTTTGTAAAGCTATCACCTTGACTTTGTGCATAGAAAGCTATGAGCTTTGATTTGAAATGTTGCATAAAGCAACATAGAGACTCTCATAACCCTTATGTTATCTTGCATATGATGTTATATGCGAATCACTAGCTATCATCCTATGTCATTTATGACCATGTTTCACCTATTTTGCTAAAGTTTGATATCATGCATGTTTTGAGGCTTATAATGTAATATGCAAGTTTATGAACACATTTGCCTCATATGCCACCATGTTTAACTTGTGGCCAAACCTTATAAATTATGTCATGCTTCTAAGTTCTCTCTTTGAGATCTATTTGCGTTTATGCGAACTTACATGCGATGGGGTTACATTATGGGTAAACTAAAATGACATAAAAACATGACTTGAAAAGATGACACGAAATATGACATGTGATTATGCTTGTAACATGAACATGAACTTGGACATGACTTCTAGAAAACATGAGAATGGCCAACTAGAGGTTAGGTTGAATTTGTAGCATAAATCTACCCGGAACCGACCGGCTTAACTAGTGGCTACAAGCAATAGGACCCAATGTGAGTAGTTGGTCATGTCGTACTTGAAACCCGAGGTTAGACTAAGTTGTGGTGTAAAGCTACCCGGACCCGCCCGACTTAACTAGTAACCACAACAAGGTCTAATGTGAGAGGTTGGGTGCATTAAATTAATTAATGCCACATGATAGGGTTAAGTCATGGACCACTTGAATACTTAACCAATTAAATACGATGGGTTGATAGGGTTAAGTCATGAACCTTGAGTACACTTAACCAACTTGATACTTGATTGGATAGGGTTAACCACGCTTAACCCGTTAGAAACCCTAGTTACGTGGTCCTTTTCACCAGTAACCCTCTTGGTTGTATCATGATACCCTAGGGACTAGGCTAGGGTGGGGCACAATTACTGGGCTGACATGTAAGCGACCAAAATGACGGCTGAGTAGGTGCGCAGGTGTAGGTTCAGGCGGACTATGGTCGTGCACATAGTCAGGAGTTGAAAAAAGCAGACACGGGCACCAGTAGGTTTAGAATGTGCGTGCTTGATTTGTGTCCGTGGTTTGCACCCTAGGGCATGATACACCCTAGGGTGGACCTAACACAGTTTGACTACACTTCGTGATTGGGTCGTATGACACCGACACTTGACGAGTTAGGCTTTTAGGGAGCCGATCGACTAGACCGTGTTGTTAGACCTTGATTTAGGTCATCTCGTGATATTGGGCCAAGATTGGGCCAAGGGGATCACTTCTTGTTTATACTTGACATGGGTTGGAATACTAGTACACTTGGTGCAAAAACTTAACCTTGTATATGCGATGCCACACTTGATCTATCTTGTTAACTTTTCACCATGTCAGTTATCATCCTATGTTTCATCTCTGTTTTACATGTCCAGTTAACTTTATTAGTTTTTATACTAATAGTAGGCAGGACTTACCAGTCTTTAGATCGACCCATTTTCTTTCGCCTCTTTTCTTTCGTTTCCCCCCAGGCTCTCAGGGTGGGAATACTAGCACCTAGCTTGGATCTTTAGCTGCTTTTCTGGATAGCTCATGTACGGTTTGGACTTGAGCTTACTATGGCTTTATTCTACTTTGGGGATAGTTACTTTATGCTTTTTTTTCCAGTTTTCAGTTTATGTTTCTAGACTTTGTTTTGTGGGAAAATAATGACCAAGTACTTTGATATAACTTGACTATGGTTTGAAATGTTAGTTTTTACCCGCTGCTTTGTTTACTCTGTTTTTACTTGTATGTTATGTCTTGTGATATTTTGTAACAACCCGTATTTCAATAACATGTTAAAACGAGAATCAAGGCAGAATTTAATTTTAAATTCTGAATCAAGCAAAACGGGCTATGCCATTGCGTTTGTCTCGGAAAAATACGCGAAATAGAGTCCGAGTTTTCGAAAATCGGAGTCCGTATGACCCGGTTAAGGCCCAAAGAAGTTTTCGGGAAATTTGAATTTCGAAACATGCAGAAATGGGGCCAGGTGGGAAAATTCCCGCCCAGACAAGTCGACTGGGCTGTCGACAGGGCTGTCGACTTGCAAGTCGACAGGCATGTCGACAGGCATGTCGACAGGGCTATCGACTTGCCCTGTCGGCTGATTCTGGTCTGGTGCACCTATTTTCTATCTTGGCTAGGTTTTTGGGCCTGGTTTGAAATCTGACGGTTCAGGTTGGTCCTAGGGTTAATCTAAGGGCCTAAAACTATCCTAATCTCTATAAAAAGACCCTAAACCTACCCCTAAACCCTCATTATTCACTCATGTAACTAAACTATGGCCAAATTTCTACTCTCATGGCCTCCATCTCAAATCCCTAGAGCCTATGCATTCAAATCGGGTTCAAATCAAAAGGTGCAAGCTTGCTACACCAAATAGAGGCCAAATCAACATTGCTATGCGAGTTTCATGAAGGTTCTTCTTCAAAGGAGCCACCTTTCTTCGTCAAGATGATGCATGACCCCTTTTCTAAGCCTTGCCTAAGTAAGTTCTAGCTACTTTTGGATCAAAACGGTATTTTTAATGTTGACATGGGATAAAATGAGGTAAAACATAAGTATGCATGTATGTGAACCTAACTTTGTCCCTTTTCTATGATCTATGACCTTAGACTAAGATGTAGCAACCTAATCATGTCACTCATGTTATGTTTAGCCTAGTTTATCTTGCATGTTTGGATCTTTGTCTATGGAAGATTTGCATGAACCTTTGGGAACCATTTGACTTGTGAAACATAGGCAAATACTTGACCTTGGGGCTTATGCATGCATATGAACACAAACCCCTTATGTTTCATGCATGTTTGTGGCAAAACCTCCTTATGATATTATGCAAGTTTGTGGCCAAATCCTATATGATAGTATGCATGCTTATGGTCAATCCCTATATGACTCTATCATGCATGTTTTAAGGCCAAACCCCCTTATGACGCCATGCATGTTTAGAGCCAATCCCTTTTGTGGCATCGTGCATGTTTAGGGGTCTACATGTAGCCATAGTGTACCTACTATGTTGACTCGCTTTGCTTGCGTTGGGAAAACACGATTTTGGGTAGTTAGATAAACATGAACATGTCGCGAAACCTTAACTTGATTATGACATGTGTTTATACTTGAAAATATGACATGAAAGATAACATGGAAGTTGGCATGTAAGTATGCATAAAAACATGAGCTTGGGAATTTACCTATTAAGTTAGGTCTACCCTTTGGGAATTTACCTATTAAGTTAGGTCTACCCAAATGCTTGAAAACTTGTAACATGTTTTGGAAACATGATGAACTTAGATAATATAAGTGTGGCCAACTCGAGGTTGGGTTGAGTTTGCAACGTAAAACTACCCGGAACCGACCGGCCTAACTAGTAGTTGCAAACAATAGGACCCAATGTGAGAAGTTGGTCATGTCGCGCTTAAGACCCGAGGTTAGACTAGGTTGTGGTGTAAATCTACCCGGACCCGCCCGGCTTAACTAGTAACCACAACAAGGTCTAATGTGAGAGGTTAAGAGTGCATTAATTAAATTAATGCCACATGATAAGGTTAAGTAAATTTGACTAATGACACTTAACCGATATGACACGAATGGGTAGGTTAAGTGGGACCGGGCTTGATTTCCTTAATGACACTTAACCATGCAAGATGATTAGGGGATGGGGTTAAGTAATTTACACTTAACTAATCCGACTGGGTAATTAGATGAGGTTAAGTAATTAAGACTTAACTAACCTAACCACGATAATTAGATGGGGTTAAGTAATCCACACTTAACTAATCTAAACACGGTAATTCGATGGGGTTAAGTTAAACACTTAACCAATTTAAACTTGGTAATTCAATGAGGTTAAGTAACCAATACTTAACCAACTTAACGTGATAATTTAATGGGGTTAAGCAACTTATACTTAACCAATTATACATGAAGATTTGATGTGGTTAAGTGACCTAAACTTAACCAATCAAACTCGTTAATTGGATGTGGTTAAGTGACCTAAACTTAACCAATCTAACTCGTTAATTTGATGTGGTTAAGTGAACTAAACTTAACCAATCTAACTCGTTAATTGGATGTGGTTAAGTGACCTATACTTAGCCCACCTAACTCGTGAATTTATGGGGGATAAGTTAACCCATAGTTAACCAATATAACGTGAAAACATGATTAGGCTAAGTCACGAATCACTTGAATACGCTTGACCGATTTGACTCGGTAATTTGACAAGGTCAAGTTAATTTATATAATTAACCAATCTAAAATGATAATTAGACGAGGTTAATTTATGGATTGCTTAATATACTTAGCCAACTTGACACATGGTTTGTAGGGTTAAGTCTTGGACTTGGATACTTAGCCAATTTTGACATGGTTTGTAGACGGGCTAAGTTATGAACTTAAGTGACACTTAACCCATTAGATAAACCCTAATTCGGAGGATTAGGTAAATAACCATAGTTAACAAGGATTATGGAAATAAGGCTAAGTGGTAAACCTTAGTTAAGGGAAACTAAGTAATAATTCTTAGTCAAGGAAATTTGGACCATTTCTTAGAAAGATTAGTAACCCGATACGTTAGGTCAACGTTTAAGTATGCGTGTAGGAGCAGGCTATCTGATTTAGATAAAGGCTCCAACGAACTGGGTAACGAAGCAGCGGCTTCGGGGAACGTGAGGATATTCTTGGGATCCCTCTGTGAGCTGCCAGGTCATTATACTAGGCTCACGAGAGGTTGAGGTCTGCGGTGGAAGAACCAAGAATATGCCTTGGTTGCTATGCGAGCGACCTAAAGACTGGGGTGGATAGCAGTGAGTCGACGAATACATAAGGTGCCCGAGATAGCAAGTTCGTCAATCATCTACCATCTTGAGTCAAGCATGTACGTACGGAAAGGCAGGGAACACCCAACAGACCATAATTGCTATCTAATTATAGGTGAGGTAGGCCGTAGGATGTGGGCTGGCCGGAGTGTAGTTCTCATGCAAGATTTTCTCTTGTGTTGCCTTTCACTAGTTGAGGGAGGGGTCTCGTGGGACCATAGCCACGTGTAGAAAAGCAGACCTTAGTATCTGCATCGGCAGATAAATCTAAAGCTCCCGACCGAGTCTTGTATTTCTTGTTTTGCCCTGTGACAGGACTCGGATGGCACGATGTGATACATGTGCATACAGTTATAGAAAAACGATTCACGATGAATGCGTGGGAAAAAGGGCGCGGTTGAGGGTTAGCGTAATCCCTAGTGGCCTAGGTGGTTTAACCCAAACCGAAATACGAAAGCGTGCAATAGGTAAGCGTAATCCCTAGTGGTGCTAGGTGGCGTAAGTCCTAGTAGTTCAAACGATGATTCATATGGAAGAGCCTAGCTAGAACAAGGGTGACAGTCCAAACGATTTCAAGGATAATACGACATGAGGAAGCCCGTACGAGGTACGGCAAAGGACTGAACTTATATACATGGAAAGAAACATATGATTTGAGTAACCTATATATGCGATATATTAGGTTGACATGGACCATTACACGACTTTGAGTAAGGGACATTCATGGTTAACACATAACAAGGCTGGGATACTAGTACGGAGGGTGCAGAGCAGATATACATGTTAGAACCAGGAAAAATATACATAATAGATACCGTGGGATATTAGGCGGGGTAGATACCTTGGGATAGTATACTTGATAGAAACCTGACGATGTGATACCATGATTTATCATGACACCGTGGTTTATCACGATACCTTAGTTTAGCTTGCTACAGTAGTTCAGCCTGTTACCCTGGTTTAGTTTATCTATCTTGTAGTCATCCTTATGTTTACTTTCAGTTTATGCATGTCATGTTACCTTTACCTGTTTTTATACTGGAAGTAGATAGGACTTACCAGTCTTTATGACTGACCCCGTTTTCTTTCGCCTCTTTGTCTTCCGTTTCCCCCCAGGTTTCAGGGAGGAAATGATGTTGTTTAGTTCGGACTTCTTCTGTTGAAGGTCATCATGTATGGCTTGATGTATAGCTTGGTCTTCTCTTGGCTATGGCTGCCTCACCGCTTTACTTTGGGGAATAATTTATGAAAAGGTTTTTATGCTTCTTTATTATTGCAAGACAGGTTTTGATGTAATCTGATGTAAAAGGCTTTAGACCTTAATTATTAATGTTTATGAAAGTTCGATTTTACTTCCGCTATTTTATATGTTCTGTCTTGTGATATTTCTGTGCATGTTTACCAATAATGCCCCTCTAAAGCTAGTGCATTCCTTTGCGAGTGACCCTAGCGGAGGCGGGGTGTTACATTTGGTATCAGAGCAGAAGGTTACCAGACTAGGCAAAAGTTTTTAAAGACCTTCTGAAAACTATTTGGAAAACCGTTTATAAAGAAGCATTTTTCAAGAAAAGTTTGTTTTAAAGGCTATTCCCCAAAAGCCATTAGCACCATCCTTTGATTCCTTGATTAAATCTCGTTTCCTTTATTTTCTCCATCCATGGTCACAGTAGTTCTCACTGTGACTAATCTTGGTCTAGCCACGTAGGTGTTTCCCGTACGATGGAGGTGGTTCTCGAGAGACCCATTGCCGTGTTACAAGAAAGGATAATAAGAGTCAGGATAAAGGATACCAGCTTAAGGATAAGCAACTATTGTTAGGGCTTGGTCCATCAAGGAGGACAAGATCAGCGGAGAGGGAAATAGTACGCTCCCACTTCTGGGGTGCCTAAAAGAAATGGTACCGTTTCTATTAGAGGTTCAGCCTTCCTTTTCTATCATCCCGTCCAGACTTTGTTTTGATCATCGTATCACTTAAGTCTGCTTAGATAGTTGAGTCTCTGCACCTTAGTACTAGCATGGTAGAGGATTCCAGTTTTGTCCCAAAAATCTGGTTGGAGAGTTGGTCCATTCCTTCATGACTTGTTGGATTTGAGAATGACATGTCTCAACTACGGATAGATTCTAAGGATAAAGTGGTCACCCAATAAGGGGTGCCATTCTCGGTTTTGGAAAGAGGGTAGTTAGACTCTCGACTCATCTTGGTGATACCCTCGAAGTCTCGTGTAACCTTTTTGGGTTCTGTCATAATTAGTTACCTAGAATCCCGGGATGCAGTTGTTGGTAATCCGCTCGAATAAGAATTCACTGCTAAGGCGGATGGTTCGTTTCGATTATGCATGAGTTATGGGAATCACCTTAGTAAGAACCCTTGGCAACATGGATTGGCATCGGAAAACGAGATCCAGAATTCACTAGTGAATTTTGGAGAGCTTGTATGAGTACGCAGACATGTGTGAGCCGAGCATACTAGGGGAAGAATAAGGGAAAGTGAAACGAGAGGCGACAGTGAAATGAGTTCCACTCACACCTTGGAAATAGGAAGCAAGGAACTACGAAATCATGAAGTTAAAAGACGGTCAAGGCACAATGGAATTGGGCTCAAGGAAATACGACTTTGATGGTCAAAGACTGGATACGCGCATGATATCTCTTTTTGGGAGTATATCCTTGATCCCTGTTTCTGTAGAGCTTACTTGTAGGCTATCTTTTGTGGACACCCTCTCGGTCCTATTTTCTGTTACAAACCCCGTAAGGAGTTTGTCTTGTTTATCTTCTCGACCCTGTTTCAGGGAATCCTCGGTAGAACCCTATGGATGCAAACATGTATTTGAAACATGTTATGATTGATATGGTTGCAAGTGGTTGCAAGTGGTTGCTCGTGGATGCGCAAATACACGTTAGATACTAGATTGACGCGATCACGTTTCATGTTGCATATGCACGAGTATTTATACTTGTTTATGGATGAAATCGAATGTGTTATCATGCGGTTGTTGCATTTGAATGAATGATTGTGCACACATATAGTATCTATATGACTAGGACTATTTGCATACATGTTGGATTCATGGCACTATACATATTTTTGCATTAGAAAGATTATCCAGGCCTGATCATTAGCATTAGCTAAGGAACATATACACACACGTTTTGCATATATTCATACAGCATTAGAAATCATCTAAGGACAATGGTTGCTTGTGGATGATGTTTTGAGTAGATGGATGATGGATGGTAGGATATGTTCTTCCTAACTTAGAGATTTCGGGGACGAAATCCTAAAAGGTGGGGAGAATGTAACAACCCGTATTTCAATAACATGTTAAAACGAGAATCAAGGCAAAATTTAATTTTAAATTCTGAATCAAGCAAAACTGGCTATGCCATTGCGTTCGTCTCGGAAAAATACGCGAAATAGAGTCCGAGTTTTCGAAAATCGGAGTCCGTATGACCCGGTTAAGGCCCAAAGAAGTTTTCGGGAAATTTGAATTTCGAAACATGCAGAAATGGGGCCAGGCGGGAAAATTCCCGCCCAGACAAGTCGACTGGGCTGTCGACAGGGCTGTCGACTTGCAAGTCGACAGGCATGTCGACAGGCATGTCGACAGGGCTATCGACTTGCCCTGTCGGCTGATTCTGGTCTGGTGCACCTATTTTCTATCTTGGCTAGGTTTTTGGGCCTGGTTTGAAATCTGACGGTTCAGGTTGGTCCTAGGGTTAATCTAAGGGCCTAAAACTATCCTAATCTCTATAAAAAAGACCCTAAACCTACCCCTAAACCCTCATTATTCACTCATGTAACTAAACTATGGCCAAATTTCTACTCTCATGGCCTCCATCTCAAATCCCTAGAGCCTATGCATTCAAATCGGGTTCAAATCAAAAGGTGCAAGCTTGCTACACCAAATAGAGGCCAAATCAACATTGCTATGCGAGTTTCATGAAGGTTCTTCTTCAAAGGAGCCACCTTTCTTCGTCAAGATGATGCATGACCCCTTTTCTAAGCCTTGCCTAAGTAAGTTCTAGCTACTTTTGGATCAAAACGGTATTTTTAATGTTGACATGGGATAAAATGAGGTAAAACATAAGTATGCATGTATGTGAACCTAACTTTGTCCCTTTTCTATGATCTATGACCTTAGACTAAGATGTAGCAACTTAATCATGTCACTCATGTTATGTTTAGCCTAGTTTATCTTGCAAGTTTGGATCTTTGTCTATGGAAGATTTGCATGAACCTTTGGGAACCATTTGACTTGTGAAACATAGGCAAATACTTGACCTTGGGGCTTATGCATGCATATGAACACAAACCCCTTATTTTTCATGCATGTTTGTGGCAAAACCTCCTTATGATATTATGCAAGTTTGTGGCCAAATCCTATATGATAGTATGCATGCTTATGGTCAATCCCTATATGACTCTATCATGCATGTTTTAAGGCCAAACCCCCTTATGACGCCATGCATGTTTGGAGCCAATCCCTTTTGTGGCATCGTGCATGTTTAGGGGTCTACATGTAGCCATAGTGTACCTACTATGTTGACTCGCTTTGCTTGCGTTGGGAAAACACGATTTTGGGTAGTTAGATAAACATGAACATGTCGCGAAACCTTAACTTGATTATGACATGTGTTTATACTTGAAAATATGACTTGAAAGATAACATGGAAGTTGGCATGTAAGTATGCATAAAAACATGAGCTTGGGAATTTACCTATTAAGTTAGGTCTACCCTTTGGGAATTTACCTATTAAGTTAGGTCTACCCAAATGCTTGAAAACTTGTAACATGTTTTGGAAACATGATGAACTTAGATAATATAAGTGTGGCCAACTCGAGGTTGGGTTGAGTTTGCAACGTAAAACTACCCGGAACCGACCGGCCTAACTAGTAGTTGCAAACAATAGGACCCAATGTGAGAAGTTGGTCATGTCGCGCTTAAGACCCGAGGTTAGACTAGGTTGTGGTGTAAATCTACCCGGACCCGCTCGGCTTAACTAGTAACCACAACAAGGTCTAATGTGAGAGGTTAAGAGTGCATTAATTAAATTAATGCCACATGATAAGGTTAAGTAAATTTGACTAATGACACTTAACCGATATGACACGAATGGGTAGGTTAAGTGGGACCGGCTTGATTTCCTTAATGACACTTAACCATGCAAGATGATTAGGGGATGGGGTTAAGTAATTTACACTTAACTAATCCGACTGGGTAATTAGATGAGGTTAAGTAATTAAGACTTAACTAACCTAACCACGATAATTAGATGGGTTAAGTAATCCACACTTAACTAATCTAAACACGGTAATTCGATGGGGTTAAGTTAAACACTTAACCAATTTAAACTTGGTAATTCAATGAGGTTAAGTAACCAATACTTAACCAACTTAACGTGATAATTTAATGGGGTTAAGCAACTTATACTTAACCAATTATACATGAAGATTTGATGTGGTTAAGTGACCTAAACTTAACCAATCTAACTCGTTAATTGGATGTGGTTAAGTGACCTAAACTTAACCAATCTAACTCGTTAATTTGATGTGGTTAAGTGAACTAAACTTAACCAATCTAACTCGTTAATTGGATGTGGTTAAGTGACCTATACTTAGCCAACCTAACTCGTGAATTTATGGGGGATAAGTTAACCCATACTTAACCAATATAACGTGAAAACATGATAAGGCTAAGTCACGAATCACTTGAATACGCTTGACCGATTTGACTCGGTAATTTGACAAGGTCAAGTTAATTTATATAATTAACCAATCTAAAATGATAATTAGACGAGGTTAAGTTATGGATTGCTTAATATACTTAGCCAACTTGACACATGGTTTGTAGGGTTAAGTCTTGGACTTGGATACTTAGCCAATTTTGACATGGTTTGTAGACGGGCTAAGTTATGAACTTAAGTGACACTTAACCCATTAGATAAACCCTAATTCGGAGGATTAGGTAAATAACCATAGTTAACAAGGATTATGGAAATAAGGCTAAGTGGTAAACCTTAGTTAAGGGAAACTAAGTAATAATTCTTAGTCAAGGAAATTTGGACCATTTCTTAGATAGATTAGTAACCCGATACGTTAGGTCAACGTTTAAGTATGCGTGTAGGAGCAGGCTATCTGATTTAGATAAAGGCTCCAACGAACTGGGTAACGAAGTAGCGGCTTCGGGGAACGTGAGGATATTCTTGGGATCCCTCTGTGAGCTGCCAGGTCATTATACTAGGCTCACGAGAGGTTGAGGTCTGCGGTGGAAGAACCAAGAATATGCCTTGGTTTCTATGCGAGCGACCTAAAGACTGGGGTGGATAGCAGTGAGTCGACGAATACATAAGGTGCCCGAGATAGCAAGTTCGTCGATCATCTACCATCTTGAGTCAAGCGTGTACGTACGGAAAGGCAGGGAACAAGCAACAGACCATAATTGCTATCTAATTATGGGTGAGGTAGGCCGTAGGATGTGGGCTGGCCGGAGTGTAGTTCTCATGCAAGATTTTCTCTTGTGTTGCCTTTCACTAGTTGAGGGAGGGGTCTCGTGGGACCATAGCCACGTGTAGAAAAGCAGACCTTAGTATCTGCATCGGCAGATAAATCTAAAGCTCCCGACCGAGTCTTGTATTTCTTGTTTTGCCCTGTGACAGGACTCGGATGGCACGATGTGATACATGTGCATACAGTTATAGAAAAACGATTCACGATGAATGCGTGGGAAAAAGGGCGCGGTTGAGGGTTAGCGTAATCCCTAGTGGCCTAGTTGGTTTAACCCAAACCGAAATACGAAAGCGTGCAATAGGTAAGCGTAATCCCTAGTGGTGCTAGGTGGCGTAAGTCCTAGTAGTTCAAACGACGATTCATATGGAAGAGCCTAGCTAGAACAAGGGTGACAGTCCAAACGATTTCAAGGATAATACGACATGAGGAAGCCCATACGAGGTACGGCAAAGGACTGAACTTATATACATGGAAAGAAACATATGATTTGAGTAACCTATATATGCGATATATTAGGTTGACATGGACCATTACACGACTTTGAGTAAGGGACATTCATGGTTAACACATAACAAGACTGGGATACTAGTACGGAGGGTGCAGAGCAGATATACATGTTAGAACCAGGAAAAATATACATAATAGATACCGTGGGATATTAGGCGGGGTAGATACCTTGGGATAGTATACTTGATAGAAACCTGACGATGTGATACCTTGATTTATCATGACACCGTGGTTTATCACGATACCTTAGTTTAGCTTGCTACAGTAGTTCAGCATGTTACCCTGGTTTAGTTTATCTATCTTGTAGTCATCCTTATGTTTACTTTCAGTTTATGCATGTCATGTTACCTTTACCTGTTTTTATACTGGAAGTAGATAGGACTTACCAGTCTTTATGACTGACCCCGTTTTCTTTCGCCTCTTTGTCTTCCGTTCCCCCCCAGGTTTCAGGAAGGAAATGATGTTGTTTAGTTCGGACTTCTTCTGTTGAAGGTCATCATGTATGGCTTGATGTATAGCTTGGTCTTCTCTTGGCTATGGCTGCTTCACCGCTTTACTTTGGGGAATAATTTATGAAAAGGTTTTTATGCTTCTTTATTATTGCAAGACAAGTTTTGATGTACTCTGATGTAAAAGGCTTTAGACCTTAATTATTAATGTTTATGAAAGTTCGATTTTACTTCCGCTATTTTATATGTTCTGTCTTGTGATATTTCTGTGCATGTTTACCAACAATGCCCCTCTAAAGCTAGTGCATTCCTTTGCGAGTGACCCTAGCGGAGGCGGGGTGTTACATATTTGCATGCATGTTTACCTTGTTTAACGCCCCTCCAAAGCTAGTGTGCTTGCAAGAGTGACATTGGCGGAGGTGGGGTGTTACACCATGCCACCCCGATTCAATAAGAAATCAGTGACTGGTGCTTCACAGTGGGTGCTAGTTCGTTTGTGGGATCTAGTTGAAGTTAGTTTTCAGGTGATGGAAAAGCTGAATTAAATTCTCTAGTTGAGTTCGGGGTTTGGCGATGGAGACTTCATGTTCAGCAAGGAGTAGGGTGTGTTAGATGAAGAGGTGCTGCTTGGAGTTGAACTTCATGACTGAGTTAAGTGTTTGGATGAGGTTTATTTGACATTAAATTGGGTGATTTGGGGATGCTCTGAGAATCAGTTGTTGGAAACTTGCTGATTTGATTTTGGGTTATGCTCCGACCATAAAAGGATGTGATCTTATCAAGGTCATTCGTCAGTATCACAGGCTTGAGCGCTTCTGGGTAAGCAGTGTTTGCTTTTTTCCCCACTATTCTTTGTCTTAAAATAGCATCAAAAGGGTTGTCATTAACCAGTGTTACCAATCCTCTACTGTGCCTCAACAAAGTGAAGTAGAAAAATTTATGACGTAGTCAAGATTGATTTAGTCCACTGAGCCCAGGAATTTTCGGTCCAGAGGAAGGAACCAACACTTTTGTGAAAATATTCATCCACATCGTACGTGAGAAGGATATGTTACCTAAGATACGTCATTGTCATGTGTCCATGTGGTTTGTTGTCGTGTGTATGTCACTGTGATATATTGAACACATCTCTTTGACTAATTTGCATCCATGCGTATATCATCCACGATGGACAGGCGAATTATAATTTGGTCCCATATCCCTTAGATCTGGTGGACCAAATGCATCTGGCCCTTGATTTTCTGTGGGTCCCACCGAAATCAATGGTCAAGATTGATTTGGTCCACTGGATCAAGCCCCGATGGACATAGTTTTACTTGTTCGATAAGTTTAATTATTTGACTGTTTAGTCCATGGAATTTATTTTCTCTGTATCCTTTAATGAAATTAACTAATTTATCATGACTATTGTTCCACTTTTTTTTTCTTGCACACAACTAATAAACATTGGACATGTATATCACAGACAGGTAGGGGTGGCAATTTGTACCGAAAACCCGAACCGAACCGACTCGAAAATACCCGAACCGGAACCGAGACCATGGGTCTCGGGTCGGGTCTAGGTGATGAAAAATACCATCAAGATCCGATCAAACCTGACCTGCATAGACCCGACCCGAAAGACCCGACCAAAAAGTATTGAAATATGTGTATTTTTAGTGTTATCATTCAACAGGATCCGACCCGAGCTTCGACCCGACCCGATCGGGTCCAGATTTTTGAAATGTATAGTTTAGACCCGACAAAACCCGACCCGCCTAGAACCGAGACCCGATGGGTCGGGTCCAGGTCCATCGGGTCGGGTCTAACCCCTACAGACAGGGAAGTTGAATGAAAACAAACATATGCAACCCAGATTTACTGTAAATGTATTTAAATCATGTTTAGAGATTCCAATTCTGATGACGACCTGATCAATTATGTAACTAAAATAAATATACGAATTCAAACACACAAGAGTGTTCACAAAAGAGGGAGAAAGAGGAAGATGGTGGTGTAACATTGTGCATAGGGAACACGAAAGCGTGGATTCAAATGGAAGCAAAAAAATGATAGGCATAAACTTTACATTGCTGGCTACGGAGGATAGCAAATGAGAGAAAGAGTTTGAACTTGTTGACAACGGAACTTCTGGGGTGACATAAAACTAGGGTTTTATTATATAGCGAAAAGTTCAGGTGGCTGGTGGTGCTATGATCCGACCTTTCAACGCTTAAATGACAAATAAATATTTTCCTTATTGCATTTTAATATTTTAGGGTGGTGTGGACCCAATTTGATGATCAATAAAATAATTTTTTATTTGGCTCTGTCTGACAGAGATAATGACATTCTTTAAGTTGATATCTAAAATTTTCAAAATAAACATGTGTTACCAACTGCCACGTTAAAGCGTATTTATTGTATTAATATTCTATTTATTATATTTGTTGCCAAATTCCACTTTGTAGCCAGAATTTACTGTAGTTTTTTCTATCATAGTATAAGTAGTATAAGAGCATCTCCAACAGAATTCAGAATATTACGATCTGTAAGATTACAGCGAAAAAGATGAATTTTTCCCAATAGTTTTAAAAAATATATCTGTTGCAAGCTTATTAAACCGACTCGCGACAGCAGATAAAATTAATTTGTCATTTTCTGTTGTCGCGAGCCGATAAAATAGACTCGCGACGCTGCAAGCTGAAAAAATGGGCTTGCAAGGCCAATTACGAATTCAGAACTGGTCCTTGAATATTATCTGTAATATTACATCTTGTAATATTTGTTGGAGACGATTTTAAGCTTAAATTCAGAATTCGGGCTCTGAATTGAGCACCGTTGGAGATGCTCTAATAGTTCTTCATTTTGATTAACATATTTTGATTATCTTCCATAGTTTGTCATTATCTCAAATTAATTTTTACTATAAAAATCTAATTGCGCTTATTTTAAATAATATTAGTTCACATGTTACCCACAGGTTAGATTAATCCTTTTAACATTAAAAAGTTACTTGTTTTAGAAATATAAACATATCAAATTAATAATGAAACATTAATATTACTAAATAAAAATAAATACGTAAACATGAATAAAATAAAATAATTTGAATTTCTCAAATTATTTTACGTTAATAAATACTAAATATGATTCAGTATAAAACTTATTATTTATGTAAAAAAAATTACATCACACACTCATTAGTTCATTCCCAAATCAACCAGAAACCTACTGTCATATTAGGAAACCTGGTCTTATTACACTATGTTTTGGGGTGAAGTACATTACTCATAGTAGGCTTTTTGTCTTATCCAAAACTAGCTCGATCCAGGCGGTTCGATGTTCTTGTGTGGTTAGGGACGGAAGCAAGTAATTTGCATGGCATTGTGGTGGCAGCAGGGGGTTGAAGTTGTTTTAGTTGAAGTGGCAGGAGAAGCTGAAGGTTAGAGAGGTGCTAGTTTGTTTGTGGGTTACAGGTTGTTTGGGATGTTGCGACAATTGCTGATGAAGGCAGGGAGGAGGACGGGAGATAATTGATGTATAGTTGAGACTGGCTTGCTGCTGTGGGTGATGCACTGGAAATGCCACTTAAATGAAATGATATAAGCACAGATAGGAAGCAAGATAATGTATCTATATGTGATAGATGGAGTAGTAGAAAACAGGATTATATCAATGTGAAGGTAAATACAGGTTTGAGATATAAAGAACTATGGCTTAACTTGCAACATTTTCAAAATTGCCTTTGCTTGATTATGGACAATCAGTTTTGTACCATAAAGAAATATGGCTTGAAGTTTCTCAGCAAGAACCTGCTCATAATAGTGCATTGTAATATACGAATTACATTTATACTTCCTTTTATACGTGTTTGTTTTGATGTCAACTATCAATCAATGTTTTTGTTTTCACTAAGCTATATATTTGATAAAGTCAACAACAACAAAAAATGTGAAATATCGTTTGGAAATAAAAATGTTACTTTATCCAAACTTTCATCCAACTCCAACCTTTCAAACTTTTATTTCAAAACCATATTTCATACTTTTGTTGTTGTTGTTGACTTTATCAAATATATCTTTTTGTTCCCATAACATGTTTTCTAATTCTATAAATGTCTAAAGATGGTGAAGTTGATGGAGTGAGAGAGAAGATTATATTTTTTGTTTCTTAATATTCACGTAATGGAGTAAGAGAGAATTTGATGGAGTTAGAGAGAAGGCGGTGAACTTGATGGTTTGTATTTATAGCATACAGTAATTCTTTGTTTTTATTTTTTTTGAAACGGTTAATATACTAGAAAAAGAAAGTTTGTATGTTAAAAGAGGGAAAGTTTGATTCATACGTAATATAATATTCACAGTCAATATATAAATAATAAGCTAATTCATACATAACAATTTTCAGCCAAATTTTGAAATAGTTAATATGTTAAACTAAGGAAAGTTTGCATGTTGAAAAAGGGAAAGTTTGATTCATACCTAATATAATATTCATGATCAATATATAAATAATAAGGTAATTCGTACGTAACAATTTTCAGCCAAATTTTAGTAAAGAAAAGTTTGTTGTTGTTGTTTGATTCATACTTAATATAATATTCATGGCCAATATGCTTTTAGTATTACTTAATTAAGCTTGAGTTACTGTAGTTTGATTCATACATAATATAATATTCACATATTTTGTTACCAAATATAATAAATTCCAGCTTCATTTCAAAGAGATATGCTAGAATATTCGAATTTTTTTGTCAAAAAGTAAGAAATATGGGTATTCCAGAATTTAGGGGTGGTAAGCATTGAATTCAGGGGGTATTTGTGTAATTCAAGGGGCGGGTCTCCTATTTTTTTGTCTCTGGTGTACTTTTTGACAAAATACTTTTTTGTCATATCAGCATTTTTGCATTTCAAATATTAGATTTAGAAAATTAAAAGGCACATTCTAATTTATGTTTACATGACTTCTAAATTGAAACCCTTACTGTTATGTAATATTGTTTTCCTTTTGTATGAACACACGCCACAGTCTATTTTTATATTAAATTCTATAAATTCACCTTCAATGATACTTTGAGCCATTAGCATAACAGGAAGCAGTGACATTTAAAGTAATTACCTTCAAGTTTACTTTAAAATTGAATTCAATTAACAATGATTGATTAGGTCTCTACAGAACTGGTGATTTACATTAAATCAATTTTTTTGCGCAATTGGAATTGGTAACATGCAAGTAGGACCATTCATATTTCTTGCACAAAACCTGTTTGCGTCAAAATTTATGGGCACGACTTAAAAGCAATAGTTTGGAAACTAAGTGACATTAACCCCAGTTATCATAGTTAGTTTGTAATTCATGGAGATGAATTGGGCTTTTCAATATAAATGACATTTTCTAATCAAATTTTACCAGAAAGCAAAATAATAATTCGGAGATTGTTAATCAATGATTCACTCATACCAATAAAAGATATATATTCAGAGAACTGATTAAAGAAGTAAATTCTAAGTTTGAACAAAAAACGTAGCATAAATATATAACCTGAAACTCTAAGTACTCGAGAAAATAGATTAGTTTAAGTGGAAAATACAGTAATGATGCTTTGCCAAAAAAAATTACATTAATGAAAATGTTTTGGAGTGAAAGGTTAACGATTCCTGAATAAAAATATTAAAAAATGAAAGTTCTTTAATTATATGTTTAGCAATTGGCTAAAATGTAGTTATAGAAGTAAGGCATTAACTGTTAGGCATAATGTAAGTCTCTCTCAACAAAGTAATAAACTATTAATATCATCAAATAAAAGATTCTGTGCCAACATTGACTCAAAAATCCAGTGTAACCAATCTTTCACTAGATCAGTAATAATCTTGGTTACGAACTAAATTTTCACAGCAGAAAAAGTTGATGGAACCCACATCTAAAACAACATATTCAAAAATATTGAGCAATATACAATTAAATGCATCGTATTCTTCCATTTTACCAACATAGAACGTCACTTATTTTTTCTAATTTCAAACCGATATTTGAGAAATATGAACGATGGATTTCATAGTAGAAAAAATTTGATGGAATCCACATCTGAAATAACACTGTCAGAAATTTAGAACACTTTACATCTAAATGCATCATATTCTTCCATTTTACAAGCATATAGCATCATCTATTTTTTCAAATTTCAAACCGATATTTGATATATATGAATAACGGATGAATGTTCTAGTTTACTCCAATGTTGTCTGCAAAATAAATAATGGACAATAATGCACCTAACTGAATGTCAATAAATAATATATTAACATTGTACATAAGCATTATTCTCTATAACTTGTGTAAATACAACTTGCAAACTTTGTTAGGGAAGTATCCCTATCTCACTGTAGTGTATGTTCGCCTCTGATCCTAGTCACACCAATATTAAAGAAGAATTTAATCAAAACTGCAGGATCAATAACAACACCCTATATAAATAAGTTTTAAAGACCATCTACATCATAATTATGGCCCGAATGCTCACCTCAAATACTGCAAAACACAAACAAACATTACAAAACATGTGACTATTTCAAGTATCACCAATATTTAACCACATTGTTATTTCAGATAACCAATTTTTTAAATTGATCTACATTCACGTTTACAGTTTCTTGTTTCTGGAAGCAGCTACCCGTTCTCATTTTGTAATATTTTCCGTACTCATATTCTTCAAACTTAGGTGGATTATTTTCACCCACAATTTCATCCAATGGTTTTGCCATAGGTAGCGCCCATTTTTAATATAGTCCGCATCCGAGGTGAACCACAATGAGCTGTCAATTCAAACCAAACGGTGATATTTTATTCGTTCGCGCTGCGTCCGAAGAGTTCGACGCAAATGTATAAAACTTCACAATTTCTTTCCCTTTCGCATTTCCCATTTCGTAAAAAAACACATTCTTCTTTTGCGAACTTTCTCCTTTCCAAGTCCCTTGCATTTACCCTTTCCATTTGCATCTTGCATTTACCCATTTTGGTCCCAAAAAAACACTCATAGTATAATGAGTCAGACATAAGGAATTAAAAAAACCATTCCTTCACTGAGTTGACAACAACTCTATGCTCGATGCTTTTATGTCCGCCGTTACTCCATACCTATATTTGTTTAGAGTATTCAGTATTCACTATAATTGATTAGTAAGTGTAAAAATTCAACCTAGTTATTTAGAAACAATAAATACTTAAAATAAAATAATTAATTATTTGAAATAAATGGTCGAAGTTGATAATGAATGAATTTGGGATATGATTAGCATGGATCCATTTTCTGTCACTTTGTCTCTTTACTTGTAAGCCACCTACATCATTTTAAGCGAGAATAGTTACTGTTGGAAAAATAATTCATTTTTTAAAAGATGAATTATTTAAAAAATGAGTAACTGTGAGGTGACTCATATATGAATAGTCCACATCATGAGACTATATAAAAGAAAAAAAATCTAGTTTTTTATTTGACTTGGTAAAAAATTGGGATCCATTTTTTTTAGATCTGAACCGACTTTCTCTGCATGTATTACCATGTTTATTTATTGCCGAACTACTTAGAAAAAAAATAACTTTTTATTCTTATCTCTCTCTTCTTCTTCCTCCACCATTACAAGTTCTTCAATAACAAAACCAGAACGAGCAGTTAAATTTAAATCGAAAGTGCAAATCTGAATTGGTTTGTTGTGCAAGCAAATCAATTATTTTTTCTCAGAAGGCTGTTTTATCACAGAGGCGGCGGCGAGAAGTACGAACTGGTTTGCACCACCGACCAGATCGCCGAATCGTCTCCAAGAAAGCGACCTAGTCCGCGACTCAACCATTGTTTCCCAACAATTTGAAGACGACCTTGAAACAATGGCTGCAACTCTAACTTGCTTGAAGGTGCCGCCATCTTCCTCTATCTACTCAAGGTTTTGAAATACTCAACGCCTTGAAATCTTACTCAATTTGTAACTGCGACTCCTACTATCTTCTCTGGCAACGAGATATCAAGTAAGTGGAAACTGGAACATCAAAGAGGAATCAATTAACTACAGCCAACTCAAGTGCGTTGAAACTAAGTAGCGAACTTCTTCGCATGTTTATTACTGGCGTTAGAAGAAAAAGTAGAAAGATTTGATGTGAAATCCGGATTTGCCGTCATCTACATGAAATCGGGGTTAAAAGGTGGACAATTTGGTAGGCATTGATGGTGGCTTCGCGCTGCAATTACGTAGTGACATCTTGAGATCCAAGTTTGTGAGAAATGGATCGATGGGCTGCAGTATTCTTTATTGTTGTGGCCCCCACCAGGATGAGCATCAGAGAAAGGTAATATAATTTTTTAAACCCTTTCTAGTGCATGCTTAAATTGATAGCTGATTGTGCCTGGTATTATGGAAAATTCACTAGAAAGGTATCCGGTATTAGGTAATTAACATATTCTATTTTGGCTTGTTGAGTACCAATATAGAGGTTTCTTGGCCATGCCTTCTTTTTCCAATGAGCTTAAGTCACCTTCTGAGTTGCATTTTAATCAGAATCCTTTAGAAAAAGAAAAACAGAAGCCAAAAAGGAAGCTAATATATATGAATTTCATTGGACATAGAATGATACAAACTATAAGTTACTGTTGGTTGTCATTGATCCAATAGCCTTAAAGAACTGTAAGCATGTCATCTTTGTAGTTGTAAAATAGTAGCATGGTGGAAATTGGTTTATAATACTTCAAAATTTGATAACAAATCATGAACTCTGCTCGTTATCATGTATTGTAGTTTTGGGTCACACTAATCACTTTGCTTGAGTCCTATCAGTTTGCATTATTTGATTGGAACAATGTTAACTGACTGAACCTAAGTATTTTTTGAACCCAAGTGTTTTGATACCTTGGTTTATGTAGTCTCTATATGTGATGATTAAATTTACCATGTAAGGTGTTTACCATTAATATAGTCCACAAGTGTGGTGGAATGGTACAAATGCAGAAAATAATATTTTATGTGAATAACTTATGTCACTACAACAAAATATGATATTTATAACGCCATTTAATAACACGTTATGTTGAACTGTTATTATATAGGTTTAATTGTTTACATTCCAGGTCATTTTCTTTTAACCATACCGTGTAACGCTAAATTTTCTAACCCCTCATTTTGTCTCCCTCCAACTTCGTGAATTCTTTTCCCCTTCCCTTCAAAATGATTTCGCCTCCCTCCAACAAGGAGCGGTTCATTCCCTTTACGTTTACAAAACCCTAATTTTCAATTTCGATTTTGGTAAGCCGTGTTCTCTGTATCCCCACTGCTGGATTTCGACATCTTCTTTAACCTACTAATCGACTCTATTGTTTAGGGTATCCTCATTTGTTTTTTTGTTTGTTTAAACTCCATCACATCATTCTGCATTTTATCTTTTTAGGCTTTTCTACATGCTTGTGTTGCTTTCTCTTTGAAACCGTCAGTTGAATGGATAGCCGCATCAGATCTTCAGATTATATTACTTTGGCACCCTGAAGATGCAGTTCCCATAAGGAATCTTACTATTAGAAAAATCCCAAGGTCTGACTTGATCTTTTTTCCAAAATATATTATATTACTTTGGCGTCCGTGTCCTTAAATGTTTGGGGAATAAAAGTGATAGATGCTGAGACATGATCTTCTGACATGTTAGGTTTTTTTTCATATTAGTCTATTTGTTACATTGAAGCACACTTACCATTATTTGTGATTCTCACAACCCCGAATTTGACCACAGGCTCGAAAGTTGAAACATGTTGACTAATATTTTTCATCAGGTTGCTGATTTGTTTATCAATTTTGATCTCATCGCTCTTGCTCCTTCCACACTAAACCAGCTAGATTATTAGGTGTTTAGTGATTTGATTAGAGTATCAAATCAAATCGTCTGGGATATGTTGGAGAAAATTGCTCAGGATTAATTTAACATATGGTTAATGAACAGACGAATTATGATATACTGGTTGACTATTTAATGTTTGTTACTTAATTTGCATTTGAACCACTTATCTGTTAACACGATTAGGTGGACTCTATATTTTTTTAGCATTGAGAAAAAATCACATGGTACAAGGTGTTTCTTCAAAGTACTCTGATAACAAACTCAATAGCAGAGCATTTAGGCAATTGGTGGATTTACTTTAATTAGTGTTCAGATTATCTCATTGCAACCAATGATATCCTTTTTGGCATCAAATAAAATATTGCATGTTAACATCTGAGCAATTATGTATTCCTCGAGCATGGATCCTATACAACTGTATCTGTATACAAATTGATGTTATAAGTGTTACATTTTAGAAGAGCCACAATTACCCTGAATATTTTATGCACATATATTTGAAACTAGAATACCATTTTTTACTGCAGGGTATATAATGATCTTCGTCTTTATGATATACTTAACGAGTTCCAGAAAGGCCATAGCCACATGGCGGTGGCTGTTAAGCGCAGAAAGGAGACTGATGCTAATTTGGAAAAGCAAAAAACTGGTAGTATCTAAAAACCAAAATATTTATTAGTAGCTTAACATTTTATTTTATTTTGAATAACAAAACAAGTCTTACATTGCATCGGCTGAGAATGGAAATATGACTGAGCCAAGAAGTCCATTGTTAAGGAACAACTGGGAGAAAAGCGGAGAAGTTCGAATACAAATAAAGAAATCAGATCATGGAAGGCATGATAACATACTTGATGTCTCCGAATCTCTTCCGAGTTATTCTCTAGATGAGGAAGTTGTAGGAATCATAACCATGGAAGATGTTATGGAGGAATTGCTACAGGTAGAATTTGATTTCATTTGCATTATGTTTATGGCTAACACATTCTTATAATTCTTAGTACCAAGATATTAGTGAACATGTGTTTTCCTGCAGGAAGAAATACTGAATGAAACTGATGACTACGTGGATGTTCACAACAAGTTAGTTTTCATACTGGATGAGCCATATGGTGAATTTACATATTTTAAGACTCAATATTGTAGTTTTATTTACAGGATCAGGATAAATATGGCTCCTCAGGCAGTGTCAGCATCAAGATCGCCAAAAGCATCGCCATTAGTTTATTTCCATAAAAGGACTCCTGCGGCATCTCCACTTTCGCATCACATTCATAATTCTATATTGTAGTCGCCTGCTTCTTCACATTCTCAGTATCATGGTTCAGTGCAAACGAACTCAGCTATTAATGGAGAACCGGTAGCAGACTCGCCTGTTAATAATACATCCCTTGATCCCTCAAATCAAGTACGTATTTAGCGTTATCTTTTTTTATGTATGCTTAATGTTTATCTTTGCTCTTTATCCTATTTTTCATTCATAATAAAACATGAATGTGGTATCTATACAAAGTATTGTAGCAATAATCATAGTAACCTGGGATTTAATATTGGAATCTCAATGTGGGGTTGGTGGTCTATCCTTTACTCTTATTGCTGACAAAATTATACGCATCATGTGGGGGTGGTGAGATGACACAAAGTAACCATAGATTATAGGGGTGAACCTCAAATTTTGTGGGGTTTGGAATGCATAACCAAATCTGTCGTTTCTTCTTTGTTCTAGTTATCTTAATCATCGACGATGTATGTTTACTGTATTATAAAGAAATTATTTTGTAATCATAGAATAGTTCTTGTTCACTCTATTGATTCCTAGTAGTACTTAGCAAGCAGAATTTTATGAGATGAACTTAATCTTGAAGCATATAAAGTACAAAGATTGGTCATCTTCTGTTGTGCTTCTCATGGGGTATACTTTTATTTTCTCATATTTTTCCTAGAACATCCTTACGCCTTTAACAGTGATAAATTGTTGCATCCTTATGCTTTTAAACAAACTCGAAACAGTATTGCATCATTAACAAGTATAGTAACACGATTTTTATTCAAGCAGGGTGCCAAAAAATCATATGAGAGGAATCATAATGCTGAAGAATGAGGATCATAAATTGGCTTGTTTGAAACATCAACAGCGATACTTGTATTTTGAATCTGCGGAGAAGTTAAGGTTACTTCTGATCTGTAATTAACTAGAAAGATAGTTTGGTCTGTTGTCGTCGCTCCGCAGCCATAAATGATTTTTCTATGAGTTTAATGTTGATCTCATATAAATACTGGGTTTTATTTCATATAAGCATTTTAATAAGAAAATTCTGAAATACCTTGACCAAATCCCATAAATTGAATTAACATTTTCCTTTGTAAATAATTTGATTGACATGTTCAATAGCTGTTATTAATATTAAATGAATAATATTAATCCACCAGGTATATTCTTAATCAAAATCCACTGAATAATTGATCAAAATTTGCAGTGATTTTAGCGTCTTTGATCGAAGGTTGTGCTTAGGCACAAAAAGAAAATAGGCAATCCAAATTTATGAAATAAATGGTTATATCTGACCTTTTTATTGCACAATATTTGGTCATCACGTCAACTAAGATTACATGGTGAATTGAAGAGATCGTTGCTGAAGAGTGGCAATCGAATAGATTTGTTTTCAGTTCACATCATCACATTGAAGAAGAAGAGAACATGGTAAACATATTGCTTCACAACGAACATCAAATTTTAATATACACATTTTTTTATCAATTTTAAGAACATGACTATTTTGGTTTTGAATTTCTTTCATGAATTTTGTCAATTTCTTTTTCTCTATCATGCACCCTGCACATATTTTTTTTAAAAGGTTTTACATGGTTTAAATTGGATGTCTGCTCTCTTTCTTAATTTAAGAACTATGCAAAACCCAAGTAGCACTTAACTTCAGACATGATCTGATCATAGTAGATGTAAATACTTTGATTTCTTCGGCAAATTACCAACAACATTTTACATTTTATCCCAATAGATTTGCCAATTCTCTTGCTTTGTCTTAATCTTTTAACTTCAACTTCTTCTACCTCTTCATCAACATTAACAATTATGATTATTCTTGCCAATATTATGATGTACTTAAAATTATTGGTGAGTTGGTATTTTACATATGTGAACAAATAAAGCATATTCCCTAACATATGTCATAATTAGTGTTAGGTAGATACATGATGAATTGATTAAACACTCTTGTTAGAGTACGACATAAATAAATGACAACATATCTTGACATATAGTTTATTCTATAACAACAAATGACAAAGTACTCTAGAATTCAAGTTTTTCCCCGTTGTTTTAGAAGTTGTACTGTTTGATTGGGCTGATTGGGCAATAATTCTGTAAAAGTTCAAAAAAATTCATTTTTTGCAAAATAGATTGGTTTTAGAATTATGCATAAGAAGGTAATCATTTTATACAGATATATGTTGGGGTTTGTTTTCTCAATCTGAACCACGGGAGCATAAGAAGGTAATCGTTTTATATAGATATATGACGTTCAAATCAGTAACACATTTTGTGGCTATTAATACATTTTAGCATAAGCATTGAAATTTTATATTGTAAACAACCATTAATACTCTATCAATTTACATTGTAAACAACCTTTGAAATATTTTTTGCATGAGCAAACAGCCATTGATACTATATATTGTGAACAATCACATTTTTGTAGACAGCAATTAATATTTATGTGAAACAGTTGCATTGTAAACAACCATTAATATTCAGTTTGTTGATCTACTTTTTAAGTGATAAGAATAATAAGCAGTTCTGCATTTTGGGATCATGTTGAGCTTGCAGTCAAAACTTTTGAACTGGTAGTGAAAGTCTTTTGAAGAGCGGACAGTGATATACCGTCAATGGGGTGGCTTTATGGAGATTCAGAGTGTGAACAATAATATTGCTAAACCACTTGAAGGAAAAGAAATATAGAGCAGTTTGGGCAATAATTGATAAAAGATGGAATCACAAACTGAAAAATGAGTTGCATTTGAGCGGATACTTAACCCTATCTACTATTATAATAAAAGAGAAAAAATAAAGAGCAAACAAGATTTCATGGATGGGTTTTCTTCTTGTCGTTTTAAAATGTACAAAAATGACCATGTTGCTCAAGACAATATTAGCAAATAATTGAATATTTTTTGATCAAAATAAAGAAGGAAAACTTGGGGAAGTGCTTGTCATAAGACCAAGGAATAGCTCTTTGCTTAATCCAGGTACATTTCTTTGAATATTTTGTTGTTGTCTATTTTTTTGATATATGTGATGTGTAATGTCTAATGTGCTCATTATGTGATTCCATAATTATGAAACTACTAATTTTTATGTTACCTGGTGGAATAAAAATGTATGGTTGATCTGCACCGCAGAAGTTCTAAGTTTGACAACTAGCTCATCGGGATGTGAAAGAGCATGGAGTGCACTTGAGATGGTAAACTTAAATATATTGTTATATTAACAAATTTACAGCACATTGCATGTAACATGAATTTTGATGCTAATTTTAATTTGGATGGTTCATATAAGTTCACTTCCTGTAACATGAAATGCATAAATTTAGCCTTCCACTTTGGTTAAATTTGTGATACATTTATCCGTAATTTGAAAAACATGGTCAAAGTTGTAACACATAAATACAATAAAATGGTATAGTTGATTTTTCTTGACTAATTAGCAGTCAATTGCTTTGTATCTTTTTGTTACTTATCTATTTATTAAATTTTTACTGGTGGAAAAGAAAAAACAACATAAGGAGAAATCATTTTTAGGAAATCTCAAATGTGGTTCCCTGTAATGATAGCAAATAGAGTGGGCGGTATGGAAATCGTTTAGATTGAAGATGCTGGGAGAAATTGTTTTCAACAAAAAAAGCTAGTAGTTAATTGCTTTGTACCTTTTTGATTGAAAATGCGTTTAAAATTTTACTGTATGGAAGGTAGCATATGGAGTTTGCTGTTAAAAACTCTTTGATCACCGCTTATGGTTGCAAAAAACTGATATTTTACTGTTTATTTCTGAAGAATTATTGCCCAATTTTGTAAAATATATTGGTTGTTAGTGCCTGCATAATTTTTGTAAAATTTCAGAAATCATTTTCTAGAGAATATGATTCCAACAAAAAAAAATGATTCCTCATCGTATTCGGCTGATTGGGTTTGCCATAAAATTCTAAAAGCTCAGCATCTGCAATAATTTTAGCTAGACATAGGGGACAAGTTGTTGTGTAACAACAACGGATCAAGCTTTCCCTTCTCTAGCATATGGCGCACAAATATGATTAGCTAGCATAATTTCCTGAGCTCACCAATGTAGATTCCTCGCTATTGCGTCACTCTAAGACAACTTCCGTGGAAAGCAGCTTATGTTGGTAGCTCTCCCATAAGCATAACAAATTAATAATGGACGTAATAGTGATATATTTGATCATACGTTTTACTGTGCAATTTTAGTAAGTTAGTACGATGGACAAAAGACTTGGATAAACAGATCAGAAGCTACCTTGAAAAATAGATTAGCCAATCATCTTTGATCTACATCTAACAACTCTGTGATCCTTTTCTGGTATGCCATTTTTTATATACTAGCCAGTATAAACTAATTAAGCAGGCATGATTCTTTAAGGAAAATTGTGGAATTTTTGTCACCTATTTTCTCTTGATTAAAACAATTTTAAACTTGTTCAAACAGGTGGCTACGTCAGAGACAAGTTTACAAGTTTGTTACTACTGTATTACTGCTATCCGCAGTATTATATATTTCACCCCTCCTGGCATGCTTTTAGACGTGATCAAGAAAAGAAAAATATCAAGATAGATATTTTTCCTATAAAATCACATGTTACTGAAGTAGATTATTACTTTCCTGTTTCATTTCTCAAATTTCTTGATGCAAGAGTTTTCTGGCTGGTATGCTGGCTAAAATTGAAGATCATCTGATGTTCCAAACACTGAAAACTATTGAAAACCTGATGAAAAGGCTTCCAAAGGTGGTTTTACGGTCATCTGATATTCAGCTTTTGAAGTCTTGTAAGTTCAGATTTTGAACAAGCTCATCTCTTTTCCAGTTTACGCTAGTCAAGAATCCTCCAATTATTTTCTCTTTCATTTTTACACTTTCTTCTCTCGTCTATATACATCACTTCGTTTATATCTAGCAAGTTGATTGAAGTTTGAACATTTTGGACAGGTTTTTGACACATGAGATTTTCTTTACAAAAACTCTCAATGGTTTCAAACTGCTATTTGAATCAGACAGAATCCGTACTTATTTGAAGTGGACAAGATTAAGCAAATTCATGAATGCAGGTACATAATATATAATTGTTATATGACGGTTATTTGGGTAATCTAGCTTGTTCAATTCACTCTCTAATACTTTTGAACTGAACAGACGAATGCATGCTTAGATACCCACATAATCAACCATGGACTTGTTTTGTGAACTGTAAAAGAATTGTTTTTGTTTTATACCAGGAATGAAGGTTGCATGGCCTGAATCGCAAGTAGTTGTTGAGACAAATGATACTCCAGTTAATACTACGACGAAGGATACGGTGAAAACATTTACGATACTTGATTTTTATGTTGTCTTTTTATTTTTTGCAAGGATTAGCAACTTCATTTTTATTTTTTAATTTTTTTCAAGTTGCAGACTGCAAATTCAAAAACAAACAATAAATGCAAGATAATGAGTTTATCGGGAAATGGGAAAGTAGTAGCTTTAGGACGGGTGGAGTCAACCGATCCAAATGCAAGGGTACATTTCAGACCATTAGGAAACAATGCAGTTAAAGTTTGCATAGAAACCGTAAAAGAGCCAGAAGCAGAGCTATGGAGGCAGACATCCGAATTTCATTACATGGAAGATGCCCTCTCTTCTTTTATAGCTTGGCCTGCTGAGCACGTCATTATGGAATGAATTTACAGTAAGTCTCTGTACCTACATTAAATTTAATTTTAATTTTTCAAGTCAGCATGTAGCTGCAGAACTTCCTGCACCTACATTAATTAATAAACTTGTAACATGCAATGTCCCCATTAGTCACATTAGCATAGGAAGTGAACTGCCGACACTTTGCATCCATGCCATTAAGTCAGGGAAGATCTGTATGGATGCCTAGTTGATTATCAAACTTTTATTAATCATGACTGATGTTACAAACCGCTTTTTTAGAATGAGTCCAAAGGAGGTGTGGGTTCGGGTTATGGGGCTGTGTATTATTACAGCTGCATTTTTAGTTTGGGGTGTAGACAAAACTGAATCCATAAATAAAATCCATAAATTATGACCGTAGGTGGGTGTTGCTTTGATTGGAGATGGGGGCAGTTTGATTTGGTCTGAGTATCTTCTCGCTTGGTAGGTATGGTTCTCATCGACGTTAGCTAGCTTTTTACTTCATTTTTTGTTTAGCTTTGTCTAAGTAACTATGTAGTTGACCGTGTTGTCTTTTCTGCTTTGTCTTTTTTCCCCTTAACGGGTTTGGAGTCACGGGAAGAGGTCTCTTTGCCTCTTGCCTTCTCCTTTTCTCTTGATTTTTCTGTGTCGTTCGCTAAGGGTCCCGCATACCTATTGTGCCACTTTGTTTAGTGCAATTGCCTTGTTTTTCATGTTTTCTCTTTTAAGTCTAGTATATGGATGCTTAGTCCATTACTAATCGGGATGTGCCAGGCTAACCTTTTTCTTTGGATTGGGCCATGTTTTTTTGGCAGTTCCCGATTGCTTGTGTAGTGGCCTAAATGTCTCGTTTCCTTCCCTGGTCGGCGTCTTCCGGACTAGGTTGGCAAAGGGAAAGGGAAAAGACTGCATGTCCACCCTCTTTAGCCTTGTCCCTAGTCTTGTTTGCTGGCACTTTTGGTGAGCCAGGAGTAAAATTGACGTTCGATGATTTTATTATGATTTTCGGGACTGTTATTAGGCGTGTTTCATTGGACATTCACTTTGCTTTTCGTACTTGTGAGATAACCTAAATCCTTCGTCTATTCTAGTTGCATGTTCCTTGGAAGTTGGACATTTGTTTATGTTCCCAGCCTTTTACGGAGGTAGGGTGATCTCTTATTTAATTTTTCATCTCTTGGATTTTGCTGTTCTCTTGGAGTTTTACTGTTGGTTGGTTGGTAGAGCTTTTCTTTCTAGATTAGGTATCTGTCTTATGCACATCCCCCTTACTTGGCCTGCCCGGACAATCGGTTAGAATCCTGAAATTGGTTTCAACGAGTTAATCTACAATCGGTTAGAATCCTGAAATTGGTTTCATAAGATAAGAATTGGGTGACATTATTTACTTGTCAGCCATGGTGTTTCTACTATTGATTTGGAATGGCTGTTTTCTTCAACAACAAAAATGGTTTCTTTGCCCATATGTCGATTGGGTAGCAATCCTGTTAATTAATTTACATCAACGACTGCTTGTATTGGTTTATTTGTCTGCTGATGCGTTAGTTTCCATTATCAAATAAGTTTCAGATTATGTATTTGAACTCTATCAACTGATGAGTGATGGATGGTAATCGAATAAAGCAGAAATTTATATAACTAAATTTTACTTCTAATTTTCACAATTGCTGAGCAAAATCACGTGTTCCAATTTATGAGGTTAATAAGCAGTATTTTGGAAATTAATCAGATGGTTGATTGTGTTTTAAAAGTATTAACTAGTATGATAGTTATTTGGATTAGTAAGGATACAGAATTTTTTGAAATGGAGCAGTTCCGATGATATATGCTATATGATATCAGTTATCCATCTAAAAAATAGTTAATGATTACGTTAGTTTAAAGTCCATGGTGTTTTTCTCTACTCATTGTACTCTTTACCTGACCTTATCTTTCTTTTTTTGTGCTTCGATTTCTTTCTGTGTTAGCCCAGCATGCCGTCTTATACTTGTGAATATTTCAGTCTACACCAGCAAAAGATTTGGAGATTATTTAAGTTTAAAATTACTTATGTGCATATTTCAAATACTTGTGAACAACCCTACTTTAAACAATATCTTGCCTTTATTAGTAGCTAGCTTAAGTAATAATATTTCCAACATTTATCATGTTGCTGGAAATGTGCATGATACGTGGTCATATAATTTGTTATTCCAAATGCCATCCAGTAATTGCAAGGGAGTTTTTGAAAATCTTTCATAAACATCTCTGATGTTTTTGTTGCTTCCAAACAATATAGCCTGATTATTCCATTATGAGTTAAAGCCTATGATTTTCTAGATTTCTGTCAAGTTTAAACAAAAAATATTGTCCACTTTTAATCAATGATCTAATTACTTTTTCACTGTTGATACCAGGAAGATGTTATCAATGAAGATGTTGATATGCCTCAAAAGGAAATAGGACATGATCGACTTTGGTGATGGTGCTGCGATTACCAATGGAAGGGTTGTTTTGTCTTGTGTCTTTTCTGCATTAACTGAACAATTATAAACTATGTTTTATATTTTGTGTACTCAAGTTGACATTATTGGGAATTGACAACATATGTATTGAATTAGGTGTTAACTCATGTATTGAATTTCTTTTGTTAGTTGATACTTTATTTGCAATTAGTATATTTTCTGTGTTCATCTTTAATTTTTTATGAATATTCTTTTAGATATATTATTATTAAAATGCATGAGCTATCAATATATGTTATAGCAGTAAACCTGCGTTATGAATAATCTCAAATTTATTGAGATTTTGACGTATAATAGCGGTAAATCTGAGCTATTGTACATCTGTAGAATAGCGGCAAAAAGGAGCTATTGTATTTTCTGATTATAGCGGCAGAAATGAGCTGTCAAAGGGGTTAGTAAAAACTATAATACAGTCATTAATAGCATTAAATATCCATTATTGATTAAGTATTTTATTTTGGTAATATTTTGTTATTAATATTTTCTCTATGAATGAGATTTTGATGTATTATAGCGGTCATCATAAGCTATTGTAATAATATAACATAGCGGCAAGACATCGCTATCAAAATTGATCTTTAATAACGGCAGAGAAAGTGCTATAAATGTGTAGCAGTTTTTAATAACATGTTCATATACAGCGTTTATGAAACCGCTATGTTTGTTATTCATAGCGGTTTTGGGCTGCTATAAAACTGCAGTATTGTTGTAGTGTGTTAGTCTATGAGTTTACGGATATTTTTCTATAAGAAAAATATAAATTTTCAAACATATTAACATCTCAAGCAATAGTAAGCCTCCACAACCGGTCAGTTGAGAATAGAATGGGAATCCACAAGGAAACCATAAAGGACAGCAACAACCAACCAAAAAGAATGATTCTGAACAGTTGCTTCTATATTACAACTGTGGAAAAACAGGTCATATGGCACGACAATGTCGAAACAGGCTAAGCCCTGCACCGCAGACAAACCTGATTGAGAAGCCTTTAACGGCTATGACTACTGAGATTCACTTTGATGGTGGATCAGAGGGTTGGTGGGTAGACACTGGTGTTTCTCGCCATGTCTGCTATGATCGTGATATATTCACAATATACACGGCTGCTGATGATCAAAAAGTGTTGTTGGAAGACCCTCACACAACTAAAACTGTAGAGATTGGTAATGTGAAAATAAAGCTTACAATTAGAAAGACAGTGTTTCTTAAAGTTGTGATGCATTTGACATGTTTGAAACATTAAAAACTGAAATTGAGTAATAAGAAAATTAAGAGAATTCATAGTGATAGAGGAACAGAATATGAATCTAGCTTATTCTGTTTTTTTTTTATAAATTACATGGTGTAGTACATGAGAGAACTGCACCATATTCACTTGAAATGAAAGGTAAAGCTGAAAAAAATAGGACCTTTACCGAATTAGTAATTACCATTTTATTAAATTTTGGTGCAGCAAAATATTGGTGGGGGGATATTTTAATTGACTGCCTGCTATGTTCTGAATAGAATCCCCTAATCTAAGAATAAAATTTCACCTTATGAAATTTTAAAGTATTATAAATCCAATGTGTCATACTTTAGAACTTGGGTTTGTTTAGCACATGTTCGCATTCCAGACCCTAAGAGAATAAAATTGGCAAGTAGAGCATATGAATGTGTATTTATAGGCTATGTTATTAATAGCAAAGCATACTGATTTTATGACCTAAATGCACATAATATAATTGGATCAAACGATGCCGATTTTTACGAATCAAAATTTCTTTTTAAATTAAGGAATAGTGTGGGCACATCAAGTATGCCTATTCGAACAGAACTTAATAAAAGTTCTGAAACTGAACCTAGAAGAAGTAAAAGAGCAAGAACCGTAAAAGATTTTAGTTTGGATTTTTGTGCTTTTACTATAGAGGAGGATCCCTTAAACCTCCAAGAGGCCTTATCTTCTTTAGATGCCAATTTTTGGCAAGAGACTATAAATGATGAGATGGATTCTCTGGAATCCAATAAGACTTGGCATTTAGTAGATTTATTCTCTGGTTGTAACTCTATAGGTTGTAAATGGGTACTTAAAAAGAAATTAAAACCTGATGGCACTATTGATAAATATAAAGCACAATTAGTAGCTAAAGGTTTTAAGCAAAGAAAAAAAATATAGATTTCTTCAACATTTTTTTACCTGTAACTACAATTACATCCATTCGGGTATTAATCTCACTTGCTTCTATTTGTTATTTATTAATACACCAAATGGATGTTAAAACCACGTTTTTTAAACGGTGAATTAGAAGAAGAAATTTATATGGACCAGCCTGAAGGATTTGTAATACATGGTTAAGAACATAAAGTATGCAAATTAGATAAATCATTATATGGTCTAAAACAAGCACCTAAACAATGACGTGAAAAAAAAATTGATAACTTAATCATTTCTTATGGTTTTAAAGTTAATGAAAGTGACAAATGCATTTATTACAAATCTGAGAATGACATTTGCACTATTATATGCCTTTATGTAGATGACCTTCTCATTGTTGGGTCAAATATTCATTCCATAAACTCAGTCAAACCCTTATTAAGTGCCAATTTTGATATGAAAGATCTAGGTAAGGCGAGTGTAATCCCTGATATTAAGATTACTAGGTAAAAAGTGGGATTTTCTTTGGATCAATCTCATTAAATTGAGAAGACTCTAAAGAAATACGATTACTTTGACTGTAAACCTACATGTACACCATATGATCCCAATGTAAAGTTATTTAAGAACACTGGTGAATGTATAAGATAGTACGTTTAAGCGAGCATCATTGGCAGCATTCGGATGCCATTGATTGTACTAGACCCGACATTACCTATGTCGTGCGACTATTATGCATGTTTTTCAGTAGACCAAGTATAGAGCATTAACATGCTAATGAGAGGGTTATGAGATACCTATAATAAACTATGAACCTTGGATTACATTAGGAAAAAATTTCAGTTGTACTTAAAGGATATTCTGATACAGGTTGAAATACTTTATCTGATGATTCTAAAGGACCAGTGGCTATATATTTAGCATCGCTGAAGAAGCTGTTTCATGGAAACCCAAGAAACAGACTATTTTAACTCATTCTACTATAGAAACTGAGATAATAACACTAGCCACAGCTAGTTAAGAAGAAGAGAACTAAAGAAATCTGCTATTTGAGATCCCTACAAGGGAAAAACCGACACCAGTGGTGTAATCGATTGCGATAGTACCGCGGCTATTGCAAAAAGTATAGAACCGTTATTACAACGGTAAAAGACGACGTCGTAAGTACGATACTGTAAGAGAACATCACATATATAGTGATGAAAATTTGACGACTATTGAAAGAAGGACAGAACCGGTATTACAACGGTAAGAAATGACAGTCCTATGCACAGTATTGTTAGAGAACATCACATATGAAGTGATGACAATTTGGCAGATCCTTTGACGAAAGGACTGACCAGAAAGAAAGTCCTTAATGATTCTAAAAGAATGGGACTATTGCCCAGAGATTGTGGAATCACGCACGATGGTAACCCGACCTAAATGACTGGAGATCCTAAGAACTAGGTTCAATGGGTAAAAACAAGTTGTGTAGTGATAGTAGATGAACATGCTAAATTTTTGTATTAAGAAGCATGTATTCCTGAAGTGATTAGAGGATGAGTTGATGGAAACTCTTAATGAGATCTATTCTTTAATTGGAGTGGAGTACTTACCTTCAGGAGTACTTTTGATAGACTTACCTATGTGAATGTGGAAATGCGGCCGTTTCCTATAGAGTTTTGGGCAAGATCCTAAAGCGTTCACTAAACTGGGATAGACGTGCAAGGCCATTAATGCATGGGCTTATTTGATTGCACTATAGAAAAGGTTGTGTGTGGTCTGATGTTAGGAATAGAGTTCAAGACTACGTGTCACTCTAGTAAAAACTGAACCTTATTCACTGTGCAAAGGTTCAAGTCAGATGACACTTTTGTTTATGCACAATCTTATGTTTTTAGAATCTGCTCGAAAAATATTTTTTAAAATTCAAGTGGGGGATTGTTGGAAAAATGATTCATTTTTTAAAAGATGAATTATTTAAAAATTGGATAAGTGTAAGGTGACTCATATATGAATAGTCTCACATCATAGGTCTATATAAAAGGAAAAAAAACAATTTTTTATTTGACTTGGTAAAAAATTGAGATCCATTTTTTAGATCTGAACCGACTTCCTCTACATGTATTACCATGTTTATTTATTGCCGAAATACTTAGAAAAAAAATAACTTTTTATTCTTATCTCTCTCTTCTTCTTCCTCCACCATTACAAGTTCTTTAAAAACAAAACCAGAACGAGCAGTTGAATTTAAATCGAAAGTGCAAATCTGAATTGGTTTGTTGTGCAAGCAAATCAATTATTTTTTCTCAAAAGGCTGTTTTATCACAAAGGCGGCGGCGACAAGTACGAACTGGTTTGAACCACCGACCAGATCGCCGAATCGTCTTCAAGAAAGCGACCTAGTCAACCAACATAACACATTTAAAATGATTAAACACCTCACATATGGAACAAGCTGAAGATGTCCATTCATAATAAACCTTTTGCCACACTATGCTACCAACATAACACCGTATAGAATGGCTAAAAGGAAATAAAAATCTACATTATAACATCAACTAAAACTCATACATAAGATATTCGAACTAATTCATGGAACAATTGAAAATACGATGATTTATCCTTTTGTCATTTCTTCCATATTTCTTCAATTCATCTGCCATGTTTAGACAGTTTTCAATCAATGTTGAAAACTCACCATAACTTAAAACAAATAGAGCCTTAAAAGTAATAAAAGAAAAAGGATAAAAAATACTTAAAAGCTAAGACATCTCCAAAAGCCAAAGAAAAAATAGTACAAAAAATATTCCCTTAATCTCCAAAACAAAATGAGCTACGTTAATTCCAAATATCCCCATCCATATTTGTAATCAGCAAAGCTGCTTTTGTTTTGAAGATGTTCACAGGAATACTTCAGTAAGTACATAAATTTAATACCTCCTCTCATGTTACATTTTCAAACTTACTTTAATTATTATTGAGAACTCAAAAATGTAATTTAAACCACACAAAGCATTAAAAGTAATAAAAGGAAATAGAAAAAAAATACTTTAGAGCTGAGACAAATGTGAAAGATCATTGACCCAAAAATAAGGAAATATCTCTTAAAAATATATTTAAAATCTTGATCTAACTATCAAAACTAGTTAAAAACAAACTACCAATTACTTTTTAATAGTCTCAGGGATATCTTACTAAGAATACAAACACTAAATTATTTTCTATACCATTGCTTATTCAAAACGTTTTCTTCCTTCAATACTACCTAAGAACAAAAATAAAAATAACCAAACAAGCACTAAAGATACCAGACCTACCAAAGAAAATAATTAGTTTGGTATTTCATTCGCATAAAAAAATATTCAACCAATGAAAATTTCCATCACTAAATTGTCTAAAAAGATAAAAATATGACCACAAAAAAAAAGCCAAATTCCCTCAGAACTAAATTGATGGTTCATCATCAAATGTAAGACAAACCTGAATCTATAATTTAGAGTTCAATCACTGGGAGTCTTTAATTTTGAAAACAAAAAACTGCGTCAGATCCTGTTCGAAGTAAAATACAAAAAATAAAATAATTATTTTTTGAAGACATAATAATAATTCAATTACCATGCCGCCATCAGGTCTCCGTTAGTTTTCCACAGGGTAGATTAACATTCAGAAAAATTTGATAACTTAATTATTTCTTATGGTTTTAAAGTTAATGAAAGTGACAAATGCATTTATTACAAATTTGAGAATGACATTTGCACTATTATATGTCTTTTTGTAGATGACCTTCTCATTTTAGGGTCAAATATTAATGCTATAAACTCAGTCAAGTCCGTATTAAATGCCAATTTGGATATGAAAGATCTAGGTAAGGCGAGTGTAATCCCTTATATTAAGATTACTAGGTAAAAAGTGGGATTTTCTTTGGATCCATCTCATTAAATTGAGAAGACTCTAAAGAAATACGATTACTTTGACTGTAAACCTGCATGCACACCATATGATCTCAGTGTAAAGTTATTTAAGAACACTGGTGAATGTATAAGATAGTCTGTTTAAACGAGCATCATTGGCAACCTTCGGATGCTATTGATTGTACTAGATCCGACATTACCTATGTCGTGGGACTATTATGCATGTTTTTCAGTAGACCTAGTATAGAGCATTAACATGTTAATGAGAGGGTTATGAGATACCTATAATAAACTATGAACCTTGGATTACATTATGAAAAAATTTCAGTTGTACTTAAAGGATATTCTGATACAGGCTGAAATACTTTATCTGATGATTCTAAAGGACCAGTGGCTATATATTTAGCATCGCTGAAGAAGCTTTTTCTTGGAAACCCAAGAAACAGACTATTTTGACTCAGTCTACTATAGAGACTGAGATAATAGCACTAGCCACAACTAGTTAAGAAGCATAGAACTAAAGAAATCTGCTATTTGAGGTCCCTATAAGGGAAAACCCGACACCAGTGGTGTAATCGATTGCGATAGTACCGCGGCTATTGCAAAAAGTATAGAACCGTTATTACAACGGTAAAAGACGACGTCGTAAGTACGATACTGTAAGAGAACATCACATACATAGTGATGAAAATTTGACGACTATTGAAAGAAGGACAGAACCGATATTACAATGGTAAGAAATGACAGTCCTATGCACAGTATTGTTAGAGAACATCACATATAAAGTGATGACAATTTGGCAGATCCTTTGACAAAAGGACTGACCAGAAAGAAAGTCCTTAATGATTCTAAAAGAATGGGACTATTGCCCAGAGATTGTGGAATCACGCACGATGATAAACCGATCTAAATGACTGGAGATCCCAAGAACTAGGTTCAATGGGTAAAAACAAGTTGGGTAGTGATAGTAGATAAACATGCTAAAGTTTTGTATTAAGAAGCATGTATTCCTGAAGTGATTAGAGGATGAGTTGATGGAAACTCTTAATGAGATCTACATTTTAATTGGAGTGGAGTACCTACCTTCAGGAGTACTTTTGATAGACTTACCTATGTGAATGTGGAAATGTGGCTGTTTCCTATAGAGTTTTGGGCAAGATTCCTAAAGCATTCACTAAACTGGGATAGATGTGCAAGACCATCAATGCACGAGCTTATTTGATTGCACTATAGAAAAGGTTGTGTGTGGTCCGATGTTAGGAATAGAGTTCAAGACTACGTGTCACTCTAGTAAAAACTGAATCTTATTCTCTATGCAAAGGTTCAAGTCGGATGACATCTTTGTTTATGCACAACCTTATGTTTTTAGAAACTGCTCGGAAAATATTTTTAAAAATTCAAGTGGGGGATTGTTGGAAAAATGATTCATTTTTTAAAAGATGAATTAATTAAAAATTGGATAAGTGTGAGGTGACTCATATATGAATTGTCCTACATCATGAGACTATATGAAAGAAAAAAAACAGTTTTTTATTTGACTTGGTAAAAAATTGAGATCCATTTTTTTAGATATGAACCGACTTCCTCTACATGTATTACCATGTTTATTTATTGCTGAACTACTTAGAAAAAAAAATAACTTTTTATTCTTATCTCTCTCTTCTTCTTCCTCCACCATTACAAGTTCTTCAAAAACAAAAACAGAATGAGCAGTTAAATTTAAATCGAAAGTGCAAATCTGAATTGGTTTGTTGTGCAAGCAAATCAATTATTTTTTCTCAGAAGGTTGTTTTATCACAGAGGTGGCGGCGACAAGTACGAACTGGTTTGCACCACCGACCAGATCGCCGAATCGTCTTCAAGAAAGCGACCTAGTCTGCGACTCAGCCAATGTTTCCCAACAGTTACGATACCCATATCGATATGTGGATTAACACCGAGCACCCAATCATAATAAAGGCGAGGAGGATAGTGGTTAAATACTATTGCGCTCATTGCATGCATGTTGAAAGACTCGTTTAAACTAATAGACAGCAATTCTAATGTCGCTACGATTGTCTGCAACAACTTAAATGCTAATTCTTCAACGACATCAACATATTTCAAGTCTGTCTCCTTGAAAAATAATAAATATAAGCATGCATAGAAATATTAGTGATGCATACAAACAACAACAACAATATTTGAACTAGAATGTGTACTCAATTCAATTGATAAAAGTTAAGGATATTTTAGTATATAACATTGAAAGAATGCTAATGGTCATATCATAAATCTATTAGTTTTGACATGCACAAGCTAAGATAATATAGTATTAAATATATAAAGATAAGATAAAATTTGTAAATTATTTTACTCATACTGCCATCTATTTTAATTTCTGAATCATATAATCACCTTTTACCTTCCTAACAGAAATATTCTCAAATCCTTTCGCTTCATATTCAAATAAATTTTTTTTTTTTAGTTTCGAACATTTTTGTATTTTGAACATTGTAGTATCCTGTATAATTATTCTCATCTTTTACTATTTCATCTTCATTTCCAACGGCAATGCGAAAAACTTTCTCACTGTTCGTTGTGCATGTTGTTGAACATCTATCTCAATGCCATGATTCACTAACAAGAAAAATCCCCACACACTACATGTTTTAATATTTGTGTCATTGTAATGTTGGTTTTGTTACTGTTTAAAACCAATAGCGGAGAGATATCAATAATCGGTATTCCTTGGCAAACAACAATATCATCATTGAGTACGCATTGTGTTGAATACATCTAAAACGTTGACAAATCAAATAATAGAACGATAGATTTTCCTTGGTGCATCTGCATTATTTTTGTTGGATCTCACTAATTCTTGTGTTTTTTTTTTGTTTTCACTTTTAATTATTTATGTTTCTTCAGTTAAAGAGGTATATATAAACAACTAGTAAATCAAAGATATTGATGGGTATTATCTGAAAGGGCCAGTGGACTTTTTCATTTAATAATTAATGAAATTAATAAGTCTAGGAAAAGATGGAATATTATCATTAAATCTCTTAGTATGATATTTCTTCGATCTTTTATTTCTTTTTCCAGGCATTAAATGTAAAGAAAAACAGAAGATACATGTTGTTTTTGAGTATAAAACGCATAGCTTACCGAAGGATGATGAATCAAATCTTGCATTCAAGTAAAAGAAATGTTTGAAATTAATTGTCAGACAAGGTCAGATTGCTTGATCAATGAAGAGGAAAAAAAATGGACTACTTTTGGATAAAATAGGAATATAGGCAATTAGCTGAAAAAAGAAATTGGTGTGTCATAGTCTTTACGAAAGAGTCAGGCCTGTAAAATTTATAAGGACATCAACGCTGTAGACAGTTGGATGTTACCAGGATGGACAAATGCCCTTCTGTACGCCATTGCAAATGTTAACCCAATTGTGCACTTCTCACATAAGGTAGAAAATTCATTATTACAGAAATAAGTTCACATGTGTGTCAACAATTATAGTCAGCATTTACAAAACTAATAATATCAGTTGGACATAAAAAATTAAGTAAAATGCTTAACGAGCAAGTAGAAATGATATGTATGTGTAAGTTGAGATAACATTTGAATTTTAGCTATAAACGTTACATTCAAAATTTAGGTTACACGTTATACATTCAAATTTGTATCGTACGCCAACACATTTCTACCATTTCTATTTCGAGTTATATGACTTGATATTGGTTGATTACTTGAATATTCATTGTTACAGATCGGAGTTCTCGTGATCATGCACCACCGTTCATGCACCGTTTGAGCGAGATGTGGTAAATCTTCACATTAGCATGACATTTTTAAGTTTATTAGCTTAAATTGTTCATTTGCATAAATCATGTTTTTAATATTTGTGTCATTGTAATGTTGGTTTTGTTACTCTTTAAAGCTAATAGTGGAGAGATATCAATAATCGATATTTCTTAGCAAACAATAATATCATCATTGTGTACGCGTTGTGTTGAGTACATCTCAAACATTGACAAATCAAATAATAGAACGATGTTAGATTTTCCTTGTGCATCTGCATTATTTTTGTTGGATCTTACTATTTCTTGTGTTTTGTATTTTATTTTCACTTTTAATTATTTATGTTTCTTCAGTTAAAAGAGTTACATATAAACAACTAGTAAATCGAAGATATTAATGGGTATTATCTGAAAGGGCCAAATGGACTTTTTCATTGAATAATTAATGAAATTAATAAGATTGGGGAAAGAAGGAATATTATCGCAAAATCTCTTAGTATGATATTTTTTCGATCTTTTATTTCTTTTTCCAGGCATTAAATATAAAGAAAAACAGATGATACATGCTGTTTTTGAGTATAAAACGCATAGTTTACCAAAGGATGATGAATCAAATCTTCCATTCAAGTAAAAAAAAATATTTGAAATTAATTTTTAGATAAAGTCAGCTTGCATGATCAATGAAGAGGAAAAAATGGACTACTTTTGCATAAAATAGAAATATAGGCAATTGGCTGAAAAACGAAACTGGTGTGTCAAGGTGTTTACGAAGGAGTCAGACCTGTAAAATTTCTAAGGACACCAACGCTGTAAACAGTTGGATGTTACTAGGATGGACAAATGCCCTTCTGTAAGCCTTTGCAAATGTTAATACAATTGTGCACTTCTCACATAAGGTAGAAAATTCATTATTACAGAAATAAGTCCACATGAGTATCAACAAGGCTAATTTTATTTACACACCGAAAATTGCTAAACATACACCAAAAATTATATTAAACTACTATACACCATATATTACTTTACATACACCGTTTCTTTTACTAAATTATCCATGTTCTCATCTTTTTTATTTTCTCTTTCGAACTTAAAACACAATTATCCAAAATTAGAAATTCTTTGCATTAAATTGAGCAAAATTTAACAAAATGAAATTTATTTATTATATTAATATTATGGCTTTTATAAACTTTTTGAAAAAAAATTAATATCAAAAAAATTACTCCAATTTTACGAAATAAATCAACACTTTTAATTAGATCATTATTTGTGAATGTTTTCTTAATTTGAATTTTAGATTTCATGACTAAATAATTCATTATCTTCATTAACATGTTTAGTTTGCATTGAGTTTCAATACTTTTAAGAATAATTTGACTATTTATATGCAAAAGTTTTAAAAATAGCCATGATAAAAGTGTAATTTAGTAATATTATTTTATAGAAAAATAATGGTGTATGTTAAGTGATTATCGGTGTATAAATAGAGTTTTCCTATCAACAATTATAGTCAGCATTTACAAAACCAATAATATTAGTTGAACATAAAAAATTTAGTAAAATGCTTAACGAGTAAGTAGAAATGATATGTATTTGTAAGTTGAGATAACATACAAAATTTAGCTATAAACGTTACATCAAAATTTTGGTTACACGTTATACATTCATCGTACGCCAACACATTTATCTTTTCTATTTCGAGTAATATAACTTGATATTGGTCAATTACTTAAATATCATTGTTACAGATCGGGATTCTCACGAACGTGCACCATCGTTCATGCACCATTTGAGCGAGATGTGGTAAAACTTCGCATTAGCAGGCCTTTTTTAGGTTTATTAGCTTAAATTGTTCATTTGCATAAATCACGTTTTTATTTTTGAATAAATAATACAATTTATAGATTGATGTACTAAAGACGATAGAAAGTGAATTGGAGAATATCGACATAGTGGAATACCTTAACAAAAAATCCAACCATGACGTCCTTGATTTCAAGAAACTTATAGGCACTTCTTTTTAAAATGAGGATTTTCACTTAAAAGACTTATTTGTTCAGGTTAATAAGTTTTAAGTATAGCACCTTTGAAAAATTAATTTTAAAAACAATTCAAAAAGAAATATACAAAAAATATTCATTTTCTAAATTATTTAAGAAAAAAACAACAGTTATCTTTTTAAGTTATAACATAAAAAGGTAACAGCTTATTTTTTTTTTCATGCAAGTTATCACAACTCACTGGATCTACTCAACCCTCCACGTATTCAATACTATTAACCTCTAATTATTTCTGTGTTCACTTTAATAAGGTAGTAATCATTTGTTTTTTGTTATTGAATTTGTTTAATGAAAATTTCATTTGTTGCATTTTTAACAAATAAACGTTCAATCATTTATTTTAAGCATTTTAAATTCCGATTTTGTGTAAGAACGTATATTGTTGGACATTCATGCCCTGGTATTTGAACATAAGATTTACAAAATAAATTCCAGAATTATCAATTTAACATTACTTAAAAATAAAAAACACATGAACAGCAAATTACGCACATTAGACTAAATTCTCATACAATACATACTAATACATAAGAGAATATATGCTCATATATTAAAAAAATCAACTAGACATTTTTACATTTAGTATTCGTTTTTTGTAGTGTCATTTGTATCCAGTTCAAACCTTTTGTATTGATGTAAATGTCTTTTTTTTAAAAAAAAAACAGATTTAATAATCAAAAAAATCAACTAGACATTTTTACATTTAGTACAAACCTTAACATAGAAGATTTAATAATCAAAAAAATAAAGCTTATGTTGTGTTTGATCAAATATCCTTTTTTATTTTTTTGAACAAAAAAGACATATTACATCAATACAAAAGGTTTGCACTGAATACAAATACAAATAACACTACAAAAAACGAATACTATAAAATGGAAAAGCAAACCCCAACTTAAACAAAAACAACATGACAGACCCTTAAAGACACCAACACTGCCAAAAACAAAACGACCAGACAGAATACACAAATGCATAAAACCTAAACCTTAAACTGGGAACAAAAGTTCCAAATTATCCCGAAACACAAATATAACTTCACCTCAAAAGTACCTAATGCCAACAGTAAAAATTAAAAAATGACAACGCCTAGCTGACTTTACCTTTGAACAACACTCTAAATTAATACTACCATAAAGAAGAGATTCCTTTCAGTAGACTTTTTACAACTTTTATCTTGATATTTCCATGATTCATAATTCTCCAATTAAGTAAACAAATTAAGATTACGCTGAAGTTCCCTGACTTTTGACTGATTTGCAATCATTTTTAAAATGATCAAACACCTTACATATGGAACAAGCTGAAGATGTCCATTCATAATAAACCTTTTGCCACACTATGCTACCAACATAACACCGTATAGAATAGCTAAAAGGAAATAAAAATCTACATTATAACATCAACCAAAACTCATACATAAGATATTCGAACTAATTCATGGAACAATTGAAAATACGATGATTTATCCTTTTGTCATTTCTTCCATATTTCTTCAATTCATCTGCCATGTTTAGACAGTTTTCAATCAATGTAGAAAACTCACCATAACTTAAAACAATTAGAGCCTTAAAAGTAATAAAAGAAAAAGGAGAAAAATACTTAAAAGCTAAGACATCTCTAAAAGCCAATGAAAAAATAGTACAAAAAATATTCCCTTAATCTCCAAAACAAAATGAGCTACGTTAATTCCAAATATCCCCATCCATATTTGTAATCAGCAAAGCTGCTTTTGTTTTGAAGATGTTCACAGGAATACTTCAGTAAGTACATAAATTTAATACCTCCTCTCATGTTACATTTTCAAACTTACTTTAATTATTATTGAAAACTCAAAAATGTAATTTAAACTACACAAAGCATTAAAAGTAATAAAAGGAAATAGAAAAAAAATACTTTAGAGCTGAGACAAATGTGAAAGATCATTGACCCAAAAATAAGGAAATATCTCTTAAAAATATATTTAAAATCTAGATCTAACTATCAAAACTAGTTAAAAACAAATTACCAATTACTTTTTAATAGTCTCAGGGATATCTTACTAAGAATACAAACACTAAATTATTTTCTATACCATTGCTTATTCAAAACGTTTTCTTCCTTCAATACTACCTAAGAACTAAAATAAAAATAACCAAACAAGCACTAAAGATACCAGACCTACCAAAGAAAATAATTAGTTTGGTATTTCATTCGCATAAAAAAATATTCAACCAATGAAAATTTCCATCACTAAATTGTCAAAAAAGATAAAAATATGACCACAAAAAAAAAAGCCAAATTCCCTCAGAACTAAATTGATGGTTCATCATCAAATGTAAGACAAAGCTGAATCTATAATTTAGAGTTCAATCACTGGGAGTCTTTAATTTTGAAAACAAAAAACTGCGTCAGATCCTGTTCAAAGTAAAATACAAAAAATAAAATAATTATTTTTTGAAGACATAATAATAATTCAATTACCATGCCGCCATCAGGTCTCCGTTAGTTTTCCATAGGGTAGATTAACATTCAGAAAAAATTGATAACTTAATTATTTCTTATGGTTTTAAAGTTAATGAAAGTGACAAATGCATTTATTACAAATTTGAGAATGACATTTGCACTATTATATGTCTTTTTGTAGATGACCTTCTCATTTTAGGGTCAAATATTAATGCTATAAACTCAGTCAAATCCTTATTAAGTGCCAATTTTGATATGAAAGATCTAGGTAAGGCGAGTGCAATCCCTGATATTAAGATTACTAGGTAAAAAGTGGGATTTTCTTTGGATCAATCTCATTAAATTGAGAAGACTCTAAAGAAATACGATTACTTTGACTGTAAACCTGCATGCACACCATATGATCTCAGTGTAAAGTTATTTAAGAACACTGGTGAATGTATACGATAGTCTGTTTAAACGAGCATCATTGGCAACCTTCGGATGCTATTTATTGTACTAGATCCGACATTACCTATGTCGTGGGACTATTATGCATGTTTTTCAGTAGACCTAGTATAGAGCATTAACATGTTAATGAGAGGGTTATGAGATACCTATAATAAACTATGAACCTTGGATTACATTATGAAAAAATTTCAGTTGTACTTAAAGGATATTCTGATACAGGCTGAAATACTTTATCTGATGATTCTAAAGGACCAGTGGCTATATATTTAGCATCGCTGAAGAAGCTTTTTCTTGGAAACCCAAGAAACAGACTATTTTGACTCAGTCTACTATAGAGACTGAGATAATAGCACTAGCCACAACTAGTTAAGAAGCATAGAACTAAAGAAATCTGCTATTTGAGATCCCTATAAGGGAAAACCCGACACCAGTGGTGTAATCGATTGCGATAGTACCGCGGCAATTGCAAAAAGTATAGAACCGTTATTACAACGGTAAAAGACGACGTCGTAAGTACGATACTGTAAGAGAACATCACATACATAGTGATGAAAATTTGACGACTATTGAAAGAAGGACAGAACCGATATTACAACGGTAAGAAATGACAGTCCTATGCATAGTATTGTTAGAGAACATCACATATAAAGTGATGACAATTTGGCAGATCCTTTGACGAAAGGACTGACCAGAAAGAAAGTCCTTAATGATTCTAAAAGAATGGGACTATTGCCCAGAGATTGTGGAATCACGCACGATGGTAACTCGATCTAAATGACTGGAGATCCCAAGAACTAGGTTCAATGGGTAAAAACAAGTTGTGTAGTGATAGTAGGTGAACATGCTAAAGTTTTGTATTAAGAAGCATGTGTTCCTGAAGTGAATAGAGGATGAGTTGATGGAAACTCTTAATGAGATCTATACTTTAATTGGAGTGGAGTACCTACCTTCAGGAGTACTTTTGATAGACTTACCTATGTGAATGTGGAAATGTGGCCGTTTCCTATAGAGTTTTGGGCAAGATTCCTAAAGCATTCACTAAACTGGGATAGATGTGCAAGACCATTAATGCACGGGCTTATTTGATTGCACTATAGAAAAGGTTGTGTGTGGTCTGATGTTAGGAATAGAGTTCAAGACTACGTGTCACTCTAGTAAAAACTGAATCTTATTCTCTATGCAAAGGTTCAAGTCGGATGACATCCTTGTTTATGCACAACCTTATGTTTTTAGAAACTGCTCGGAAAATATTTTTAAAAATTCAAGTGGGGGATTGTTGGAAAAATGATTCATTTTTTAAAAGATGAATTATTTAAAAATTGGATAAGTGTGAGGTGACTCATATATGAATAGTCCTACATCATGAGACTATATTAAAAAAACAGTTTTTTATTTGACTTGGTAAAAAATTGAGATCCATTTTTTTAGATATGAACCGACTTCCTCTACATGTATTACCATGTTTATTTATTGTCGAACTACTTAGAAAAAAAATAACTTTTTATTCTTATCTCTCTCTTCTTCTTCCTCCACCATTACAAGTTCTTCAAAAACAAAAACAGAATGAGCAGTTAAATTTAAATCGAAAGTGCAAATCTGAATTGGTTTGTTGTGCAAGCAAATCAATTATTTTTTCTCAGAAGGCTGTTTTATCACAGAGGCGGCGGCGACAAGTACGAACAAGTTTGCACCACCGACCAGATCGCCGAATCGTCTTCAAGAAAGCGACCTAGTCTGCGACTCAGCCAATGTTTCCCAACAGTTACGATACCCATATCGATGTGTGGATTAACACCGAGCACCCAATCATAATAAAGGCGAGGAGGATAGTGGTTAAATACTATTGCGCTCATTGCATGCATGTTGAAAGACTCGTTTAAACTAATAGACAGCAATTCTAATGTCGCTACGATTGTCTGCAACAACTTAAATGCTAATTCTTCAACGACATCAACATATTTCAAGTCTGTCTCCTTGAAAAATAATAAATATAAGCATGCATAGAAATATTAGTGATGCATACAAACAACAACAACAATATTTGAACTAGAATGTGTACTCAATTCAATTGATAAAAGTTAAGGATATTTTAGTATATAACATTGAAAGAATGCTAATGGTCATATCATAAATCTATTTAGTTTTGACATGCACAAGCTAAGATAATATAGTATTAAATATATAAAGATAAGATAAAATTTGTAAATTATTTTACTCATACTGCCATCTATTTTAATTTCTGAATCATATAATCACCTTTTACCTTCCTAACATAAATATTCTAAATCCTTTCGCTTCATATCCAAATATATATTTTTTTAGTTTCGAACATTTTTGTATTTTGAACATTGTAGTATCCTGCATAATTATTCTCATCTTTTACTATTTCATCTTCACTTCCAACGGCAATGCGAAAAACTTTCTCACTGTTCGTTGTGCATGTTGTTGAACATCTATCTCAATGCCGTGATTCACTAACAAGAAAAATCCCCACTCACTACATGTTTTAATATTTGTGACATTGTAATGTTGGTTTTGTTACTGTTTAAAACCAATAGTGGAGAGATATCAATAATCGGTATTCCTTGGCAAACAACAATATCATCGTTGAGTACGCATTGTGTTGAATACATCTAAAACGTTGACAAATCAAATAATAGAACGATATATTTTACTTGGTGCATCTGCATTATTTTTGTTGGATCTCACTAATTCTTGTGTTTTGTATTTTATTTTCACTTTTAATTATTTATGTTTCTTCAGTTAAAGAGGTATATATAAACAACTAGTAAATCAAAGATATTGATGGGTATTATCTGAAAGGGCCAGTGGACTTTTTCATTTAATAATTAATGAAATTAATAAGTCTATGAAAAGATGGAATATTATCATTAAATCTCTTAGTATGATATTTCTTCGATCTTCTATTTCTTTTTCCAGGCATTAAATGTAAAGAAAAACAGAAGATACATGTTGTTTTTGAGTATAAAACGCATAGCTTACCGAAGGATGATGAATGAAATCTTGCATTCAAGTAAAAGAAATGTTTGAAATTAATTGTCAGACAAGGTCAGATTGCTTGATCAATGAAGAGGAAAAAAATGGACTACTTTTGGATAAAATAGGAATATAGGCAATTAGCTGAAAAAAGAAATTGGTGTGTCATAGTCTTTACGAAAGAGTCAGGCCTGTAAAATTTATAAGGACATCAACGCTGTAGACAGTTGGATGTTACCAGGATGGACAAATGCCCTTCTGTACGCCATTGCAAATGTTAACCCAATTGTGCACTTCTCACATAAGGTAGAAAATTCATTATTACAGAAATAAGTTCACATGTGTGTCAACAATTATAGTCAGCATTTACAAAACTAATAATATCAGTTGGACATAAAAAATTAAGTAAAATGCTTAACGAGCAAGTAGAAATGATATGTATGTGTAAGTTGAGATAACATTCGAATTTTAGCTATAAACGTTACATTCAAAATTTAGGTTACACGTTATACATTCAAATTTGTATCGTACGCCAACACATTTCTACCATTTCTATTTCGAGTTATATGACTTGATATTGGTTGATTACTTGAATATTCATTGTTATAGATCGGAGTTCTCGTGAACATGCACCACCGTTCACGCACCGTTTGAGCGAGATGTGGTAAATCTTCACATTAGCATGACATTTTTAAGTTTATTAGCTTAAATTGTTCATTTTCATAAATCATGTTTTTAATATTTGTGTCATTGTAATGTTGGTTTTGTTACTCTTTAAAGATAATAGTGGAGAGATATCAATAATCGATATTTCTTAGCAAACAATAATATCATCATTGTGTACGCGTTGTGTTGAGTACATCTCAAACATTGACAAATCAAATAATAGAACGATGTTAGATTTTCCTTGTGCATCTGCATTATTTTTGTTGGATCTTACTATTTCTTGTGTTTTGTATTTTATTTTCACTTTTAATTATTTATGTTTCTTTAGTTAAAAGAGTTACATATAAACAACTAGTAAATCGAAGATATTAATGGGTATTATCTGAAAGGGCCAAATGGACTTTTTCATTGAATAATTAATGAAATTAATAAGATTGGGGAAAGATGGAATATTATCGCTAAATCTCTTAGTATGATATTTTTCGATCTTTTATTTCTTTTTCCAGGCATTAAATATAAAGAAAAACAGATGATACATGCTGTTTTTGAGTATAAAACGCATAGTTTACCAAAGGATGATGAATCAAATCTTGCATTCAAGTAAAAAAAAATGTTTGAAATTAATTTTTAGATAAAGTCAGCTTGCATGATCAATGAAGAGGAAAAAATGGACTACTTTTGCATAAAATAGAAATATAGGCAATTGGCTGAAAAAAGAAACTGGTGTGTCAAGGTGTTTACGAAGGAGTCAGACCTGTAAAATTTATAAGGACACCAACGCTGTAAACAGTTGGATGTTACTCGGATGGACAAATGCACTTCTGTAAGCCTTTGCAAATGTTAATACAATTGGGCACTTCTCACATAAGGTAGAAAATTCATTATTACAGAAATAAGTCCACATGAGTATCAACAAGGCTAATTTTATTTACACACCGAAAATTGCTAAACATACACCAAAAAATATATTAAACTACTATACACCATATATTACTTTACATACACCATTTCTTTTACTAAATTATCCATGTTCTCATCTTTTTTATTTTCTCTTTCGAACTTAAAACACAATTATCCAAAATTAGAAATTCTTTGCATTAAATTGAGCAAAATTTAACAAAATGAAATTTGTTTATTATATTAATATTATGGCTTTTATAAACTTTTTGAAAAAAAAATAATATCAAAAAAATTACTCCAATTTTACGAAATAAATCAACACTTTTAATTAGATCATTATTTGTGAATGTTTTCTTAATTTGAATTTTAGATTTCATGACTAAATAATTCATTATCTTCATTAACATGTTTAGTTTGCATTGAGTTTCAATACTTTTAAGAATAATTTGACTATTTATATGCAAAAGTTTTAAAAATAGCCATGATAAAAGTGTAATTTAGTAATATTATTTTATAGAAAAATAATGGTGCATGTTAAGTGATTATCGGTGTATAAATAGAGTTTTCCTATCAACAATTATAGTCAGCATTTAAAAACCAATAATATTAGTTGAACATAAAAAATTAAGTAAAATGCTTAACGAGTAAGTAGAAATGATATGTATTTGTAAGTTGAGATAACATACAAAATTTAGCTATAAACGTTAGATCAAAATTTTGGTTACAAGTTATACATTCATCGTACGCCAACACATTTATCTTTTCTATTTCGAGTTATATAACTTGATATTGGTCAATTACTTAAATATCATTGTTACAGATCGGGATTCTCGCGAACGTGCACCATCGTTCATGCACCATTTGAGCGAGATGTGGTAAAACTTCGCATTAGCAGGCCTTTTTTAGGTTTATTAGCTTAAATTTTTCATTTGCATAAATCACGTTTTTATTTTTGAATAAATAATACAATTTATTGATTGATGTACTAAAGACGATAGAAAGTGAATTGGAGAATATCGACATAGTAGAATACCTTAACAAAAAAATCCAACCATGACGTCCTTGATTTCAAGAAACTTATAGGCACTTCTTTTTAAAAATGAGGATTTTCACTTAAAAGACTTATTTGTTCAGGTTAATAAGTTTTAAGTATAGCACCTTTGAAAAATTAATTTTAAAAACAATTCTAAAAGAAATATACAAAAAATATTCATTTTCTAAATTATTTAAGAAAAAACAACAGTTATCTTTTTAAGTTATAACATAAAAAGGTAACAGCTTATTTTTTTTTCATGCAAGTTATCACAACTCACTGGATCTACTCAACCCTCCACGTATTCAATACTATTAACCTCTAATTATTTCTGTGTTCACTTTAATAAGGTTGTAATCATTTGTTTTTTTTTATTGAATTTGTTTAATGAAAATTTCATTTGTTGCATTTTTAACAAATAAACGTTCAATCATTTATTTTAAGCATTTTAAATTCCGATTTTGTGTAAGAACGTATATTGTTGGACATTCATGCCCTGGTATTTGAACATAAGATTTACAAAATAAATTCCAGAATTATCAATTTAACATTACTTAAAAATAAAAAACACATGAACAGCAAATTACGCACATTAGACTAAATTCTCATACAATACATACTAATACATAAGAGAATATATGCTCATATATTAAAAAAATTAACTAGACATTTTTACATTTAGTATTCGTTTTTTGTAGTGTCATTTGTATCCATTTCAAACCTTTTGTATTGATATAATATATCTTTTTTGTTTCAAAAAAAAAATAGATTTAATAATCAAAAAAATCAACTAGACATTTTTACATTTAATACAAACCTTAACATAGAAGATTTAATAATGAAAAAAAATAAAGCTTATGTTGTGTTTGATCAAATATCCTTTTTTATTTTTTTGAACAAAAAAGACATATTACATCAATACAAAAGGTTTGCACTGAATACAAATACAAATAACACTACAAAAAACGAATACTATAAAATGGAAAAGCAAACCCCAACTTAAACAAAAACAACATGACAGACCCTTAAAGACACCAACCCTGCCAAAAACAAAACGACCAGACAGAATACACAAATGCATAAAACCTAAACCTTAAACTGGGAACAAGAGTTCCAAATTATCCCGAAACACAAATATAACTTCACCTCAAAAGTACCTAATGCCAACAGTAAAAATTAAAAAATGACAACGCCTAGCTGACTTTACCTTTGAACAACACTCTAAATTAATACTACCATAAAGAAGAGATTCCTTTCAGTAGACTTTTTACAACTTTTATCCTGATATTTCCATGATTCATAATTCTCCAATTAAGTAAACAAATTAAGATTACGCTGAAGTTCCCTGACTTTTGACTGATTTGCAATCATTTTTAAAATGATCAAACACCTTACATATGGAACAAGCTGAAGATGTCCATTCATAATAAACCTTTTGCCACACTATGCTACCAACATAACACCGTATAGAATGGCTAAAAGGAAATAAAAATCTACATTATAACATCAACCAAAACTCAAACATAAGATATTCGAACTAATTTATGGAACAATTGAAAATACGATGATTTATCCTTTTGTCATTTCTTCCATATTTCTTCAATTCATCTGCCATGTTTAGACAGTTTTCAATCAATGTTGAAAACTCACCATAACTTAAAACAAATAGAGCCTTAAAAGTAATAAAAGAAAAAGGATAAAAATACTTAAAAGCTAAAACATCTCCAAAAGCCAAAGAAAAAATAGTACAAAAAATATTCCCTTAATCTCCAAAACAAAATGAGCTACGTTAATTCCAAATATCCCCATCCATATTTGTAATCAGCAAAGATGCTTTTGTTTTGAAGATGTTCACAGGAATACTTCAGTAAGTACATAAATTTAATACCTCCTCTCATGTTACATTTTCAAACTTACTTTAATTATTATTGAAAACTCAAAAATGTAATTTAAACCACACAAAGCATTAAAAGTAATAAAAGGAAATAGAAAAAAAATGCTTTAGAGCCGAGACAAATGTGAAAGATCATTGACCCAAAAATAAGGAAATATCTCTTAAAAATATATTTAAAATCTAGATCTAACTATCAAAACTAGTTAAAAACAAATTACCAATTACTTTTTAATAGTCTCAGGGATATCTTACTAAGAATACAAACACTAAATTATTTTCTATACCATTGCTTATTCAAAACGTTTTCTTCCTTCAATACTACCTAAGAACTAAAATAAAAATAACCAAACAAGCACTAAAGATACCAGACCTACCAAAGAAAATAATTAGTTTGGTATTTCATTCGCATAAAAAAATATTCAACCAATGAAAATTTCCATCACTAAATTGTCTAAAAAGATAAAAATATGACCACAAAAAAAAAGCCAAATTCCCTCAGAACTAAATTGATGGTTCATCATCAAATGTAAGACAAAGCTGAATCTATAATTTAGAGTTCAATCACTGGGAGTCTTTAATTTTGAAAACAAAAAACTGCGTCAGATCCTGTTCGAAGTAAAATACAAAAAATAAAATAATTATTTTTTGAAGACATGATAATAATTCAATTACCATGCCGCCATCAGGTCTCCGTTAGTTTTCCACAGGGTAGATTAACATTCAGAAAAATTTGATAACTTAATTATTTCTTATGGTTTTAAAGTTAATGAAAGTGACAAATGCATTTATTACAAATTTGAGAATGACATTTGCACTATTATATGTCTTTTTGTAGATGACCTTCTCATTTTAGGGTCAAATATTAATGCTATAAACTCAGCCAAATCCTTATTAAGTGCCAATTTTGGTATGAAAGATCTAGGTAAGGCGAGTGCAATCCCTGATATTAAGATTACTAGGTAAAAAGTGGGATTTTCTTTGGACAATCTCATTAAATTGAGAAGACTCTAAAGAAATACGATTACTTAGACTGTAAATCTGCATGCACACCATATGATCTCAGTGTAAAGTTATTTAAGAACACTGGTGAATGTATAAGATAGTCTGTTTAAACGAGCATCATTGGCAACCTTCGGATGCTATTGATTGTACTAGATCCGACATTACCTATGTCGTGGGACTATTATGCATGTTTTTCAGTAGACCTAGTATTGAGCATTAACATGTTAATGAGAGGGTTACGAGATACCTATAATAAACTATGAACCTTGGATTACATTATGAAAAAATTTCAGTTGTACTTAAAGGATATTCTGATACAGGCTGAAATACTTTATCTGATGATTCTAAAGGACCAGTGGCTATATATTTAGCATCGCTGAAGGAGCTTTTTCTTGGAAACCCAAGAAACAGACAATTTTGACTCAGTCTACTATAGAGACTGAGATAATAGCACTAGCCACAACTAGTTAAGAAGCATAGAACTAAAGAAATCTGCTATTTGAGATCCCTATAAGGGAAAACCCGACACTAGTGGTGTAATCGATTGCGATAGTACCGCGGCTATTGCAAAAAGTATAGAACCGTTATTACAACGGTAAAAGACGACGTCGTAAGTACGATACTGTAAGAGAACATCACATACATAGTGATGAAAATTTGACGACTATTGAAAGAAGGACAGAACCGATATTACAACGGTAAGAAATGACAGTCCTATGCACAGTATTGTTAGAGAACATCACATATAAAGTGATGACAATTTGGCAGATCCTTTGACGAAAGGACTGACCAGAAAGAAAGTCCTTAATGATTCTAAAAGAATGGGCCTATTGCCCAGAGATTGTGGAATCACGCACGATGGTAACCCGACCTAAATGACTGGAGATCCCAAGAACTAGGTTCAATGGGTAAAAACAAGTTGTGTAGTGATAGTAGATGAACATGCTAAAGTTTTGTATTAAGAAGCATATATTCCTGAAGTGATTAGAGGATGAGTTGATGGAAACTCTTAATGAGATCTATACTTTAATTGGAGTGGAGTACCTACCTTCAGGAGTACTTTTGATAGACTTACCTATGTGAATGTGGAAATGTGGCCGTTTCCTATAGAGTTTTGGGCAAGATTCCTATAGCATTCACTAAACTGGGATAGATGTGCAAGACCATTAATGCACTATAGAAAAGGTTGTGTGTGGTCTGATGTTAGGAATAGAGTTCAAGACTACGTGTCACTCTAGTAAAAACTGAATCTTATTCTCTATGCAAAGGTTCAAGTCAGATGACATCTTTGTTTATGCACAACCTTATGTTTTTAGAAACTGCTCGGAAAATATTTTTAAAAATTCAAGTGGGGGATTGTTGGAAAAATGATTCATTTTTTAAAAGATGAATTATTTAAAAATTGGATAAGTGTGAGGTGACTCATATATGAATAGTCCTACATCATGAGACTATATGAAAGAAAAAAACAGTTTTTTATTTGACTTGGTAAAAAATTGAGATCCATTTTTTTAGATATGAACCGACTTCCTCTACATGTATTACCATGTTTATTTATTGCCGAACTACTTAGAAAAAAAATAACTTTTTATTCTTATCTCTCTCTTCTTCTTCCTCCACCATTACAAGTTCTTCAAAAACAAAAACAGAATGAGCAGTTAAATTTAAATCGAAAGTGCAAATCTGAATTGGTTTGTTGTGCAAGCAAATCAATTATTTTTTCTCAGAAGGCTGTTTTATCACAGAAGCGGCGGCGACAAGTACGAACTGGTTTGCACCACCGACCAGATCGCCGAATCGTCTTCAAGAAAGCGACCTAGTCTGCGACTCAGCCAATGTTTCCCAACAGTTACGATACCCATATCGATATGTGGATTAACACCGAGCACCCAATCATAATAAAGGCGAGGAGGATAGTGGTTAAATACTATTGCGCTCATTGCATCCATGTTGAAAGACTCGTTTAAACTAATAGACAGCAATTCTAATGTCGCTACGATTGTCTGCAACAACTTAAATGCTAATTCTTCAACGACATCAACATATTTCAAGTCTGTCTCCTTGAAAAATAATAAATATAAGCATGCATAGAAATATTAGTGATGCATACAAACAACAACAACAACAATATTTGAACTAGAATGTGTACTCAATTCAATTGATAAAAGTTAAGGATATTTTAGTATATAACATTGAAAGAATGCTAATGGTCATATCATAAATCTATTAGTTTTGACATGTACAAGCTAAGATAATATAGTATTAAATATATAAAGATAAGATAAAATTTGTAAATTATTTTACTCATACTGCCATCTATTTTAATTTCTGAATCATATAATCACCTTTTACCTTCCTGACAGAAATATTCTCAAATCCTTTCGCTTCATATTCAAATAATTTTTTTTTTAGTTTCGAACTTTTTTGTATTTTGAACATTGTAGTATCCTGTATAATTATTCTCATCTTTTACTATTTCATCTTCACTTCCAACGGCAATGCGAAAAACTTTCTCACTGTTCGTTGTGCATGTTGTTGAACATCTATCTCAATGCCGTGATCCACTAACAAGAAAAATCCCCACTCACTACATGTTTTAATATTTGTGTCATTGTAATGTTGGTTTTGTTACTGTTTAAAACCAATAGTGGAAAGATATCAATAATCGGTATTCCTTGGCAAACAACAATATCATCATTGAGTACGCATTGTGTTGAATACTTCTAAAACGTTGACAAATCAAATAATAGAACGATAGATTTTCCTTGGTGCATCTGCATTATTTTTGTTGGATCTCACTAATTCTTGTGTTTTGTATTTTATTTTCACTTTTAATTATTTATGTTTCTTTAGTTAAAGAGGTATATATAAACAACTAGTAAATCAAAGATATTGATGGGTATTAACTGAAAGGGCCAGTGGACTTTTTCATTTAATAATTAATGAAATTAATAAGTCTAGGAAAAGATGGAATATTATCAATAAATCTCTTAGTATGATATTTCTTCGATCTTTTATTTCTTTTTCCAGGCATTAAATGTAAAGAAAAACAGAAGATACATGTTGTTTTTGAGTATAAAACGCATAGCTTACCGAAGGATGATGAATCAAATCTTGCATTCAAGTAAAATAAATGTTTGAAATTAATTGTCAGACAAGGTCAGATTGCTTGATCAATGAAGAGGAAAAAAATGGACTACTTTTGGATAAAATAGGAATATAGGCAATTAGCTGAAAAGAGAAATTGGTGTGTCATAGGGGATTTTTACCCTCAAGGACAAAAGGAATAAAAATTTATCCCATAAGGACAAGAGGACAAAACTTTATCCTGAAGGACAAAATGTAGTGCAAAGGGAGGAATTCAGGGGCCCACTATTATTCCTCCCTTTACACTAAAACTTGTCCTTTTGGACAAAATTTTGCCCCTTTGTCCTTATGGTTCTAATTTGTGTTCATTTTGTCCTTCAGGGTAGTTTCCTGGTGTCATAGTCTTTACGAAAGAGTCAGGCCTGTAAAATTTATAAGGACATCAACGCTGTAGATAGTTGGATGTTACCAGGATGGACAAATGGCCTTCTGTACGCCATTGCAAATGTTAACCCAATTGTGCACTTCTCACATAAGGTAGAAAATTCATTATTACAGAAATAAGTTCACATGTGTGTCAACAATTATAGTCAGCATTTACAAAACTAATAATATCAGTTGGACATAAAAAATTAAGTAAAATGCTTAACGAGCAAGTAGAAATGATATGTATGTGTAAGTTGAGATAACATTCGAATTTTAGCTATAAACGTTACATTCAAAAATTAGGTTACACGTTATACATTCAAATTTGTATCGTACGCCAACACATTTCTACCATTTCTATTTCGAGTTATATGACTTGATATTGGTTGATTACTTGAATATTCATTGTTACAGATCGGAGTTCTCGTGAACATGCACCACCGTTCACGCACCGTTTGAGCGAGATGTGGTAAATCTTCACATTAGCATGACATTTTTAAGTTTATTAGCTTAAATTGTTCATTTGCATAAATCATGTTTTTAATATTTGTGTCATTGTAATGTTGGTTTTGTTACTCTTTAAAGCTAATAGTGGAGAGATATCAATCATCGATATTTCTTAGCAAACAATAATATCATCATTGTGTACGCGTTGTGTTGAGTACATCTCAAACATTGACAAATCAAATAATAGAACGATGTTAGATTTTCCTTGTGCATCTGCATTATTTTTGTTGGATCTTACTATTTCTTGTGTTTTGTATTTTATTTTCACTTTTAATTATTTATGTTTCTTCAGTTAAAAGAGTTACATATAAACAACTAGTAAATCGAAGATATTAATGGGTATTATCTGAAAGGGCCAAATGGACTTTTTCATTGAATAATTAATGAAATTAATAAGATTGGGGAAAGATGGAATATTATCGCTAAATCTCTTAGTATGATATTTTTTCGATCTTTTATTTCTTTTTCCAGGCATTAAATATAAAGAAAAACAGATGATACATGCTGTTTTTGAGTATAAAACGCATAGTTTACCAAAGGATGATGAATCAAATCTTGCATTCAAGTAAAAAAAAAATGTTTGAAATTAATTTTTAGATAAGGCCAGCTTGCATGATCAATGAAGAGGAAAAAATGGACTACTTTTGCATAAAATAGAAATATAGGCAATTGGCTGAAAAAAGAAACTGGTGTGTCAAGGTGTTTACGAAGTCATCATACCTGTAAAATTTATAAGGACACCAACGCTGTAAACAGTTGGATGTTACTAGGATGGACAAATGCCCTTCTGCAAGCCATTGCAAATGTTAATACAATTGTGCACTTCTCACATAAGGTAGAAAATTCATTATTACAGAAATAAGTCCACATGAGTATCAACAAGGCTAATTCTATTTACACACCGAAAATTGCTAAACATACACCAAAAATTATATTAAACTACTATACACCATATATTCCTTTACATACACCGTTTCTTTTACTAAATTATCCATGTTCTCATCTTTTTTATTTTCTCTTTCGAACTTAAAACACAATTATCCAAAATTAGAAATTCTTTGCATTAAATTGAGCAAAATTTAACAAAATGAAATTTATTTATTATATTAATATTATGGCTTTTATAAACTTTTTGAAAAAAAAATTACTGTCAAAAAAATTACTCCAATTTTACGAAATAAATCAACACTTTTAATTAGATCATTATTTGTGAATGTTTTCTTAATTTGAATTTTAGATTTCATGACTAAATAATTCATTATCTTCATTAACATGTTTAGTTTGCATTGAGTTTCAATACTTTTAAGAATAATTTGACTATTTATATGCAAAAGTTTTAAAAACAGCCATGATAAAAGTGTAATTTAGTAATATTATTTTATAGAAAAATAATGGTGTATGTTAAGTGATTATCGGTGTATAAATAGAATGTTCCTGTCAACAATTATAGTCAGCATTTACAAAACCAATAATATTAGTTGAACATAAAAAATTAAGTAAAATGCTTAACGAGTAAGTAAAAATGATATGTATTTGTAAGTTGAGATAACATACAAAATTTAGCTATAAACGTTACATCAAAATTTTGGTTGCACGTTATACATTCATCGTACGCCAACACATTTATCTTTTCTATTTCGAGTTATATAACTTGATATTGGTCAATTACTTAAATATCATTGTTACAGATCGGGATTCTCGCGAACGTGCACCATCGTTCATGCCCCATTTGAGCGAGATGTGGTAAAACTTCGCATTAGCAGGCCTTTTTTAGGTTTATTAGCTTAAATTGTTCATTTGCATAAATCACGTTTTTATTTTTGAATAAATAATACAATTTATAGATTGATGTACTAAAGACGATAGAAAGTGAATTGGAGAATATCGACATAGTAGAATACCTTAACAAAAAATCCAACCATGACGTCCTTGATTTCAAGAAACTTATAGGCACTTCTTTTTAAAAATGAGGATTTTCACTTAAAAGACTTATTTGTTCAGGTTAATAAGTTTTAAGTATAGCACCTTTGAAAAATTAATTTTAAAAACAATTCAAAAAGAAATATACAAAAAATATTCATTTTCTAAATTATTTAAGAAAAAAACAACAGTTATCTTTTTAAGTTATAACATAAAAAGGTAACAGCTTATTTTTTTTTTTTCATGCAAGTTATCACAACTCACTGGATCTACTCAACCCTCCACGTATTCAATACTATTAACCTCTAATTATTTCTGTGTTCACTTTAATAAGGTAGTAATCATTTGTTTTTTGTTATTGAATTTGTTTAATGAAAATTTCATTTGTTGCATTTTTAACAAATAAACGTTCAATCATTTATTTTAAGCATTTTAAATTCCGATTTTGTGTAAGAACGTATATTGTTGGACATTCATGCCCTGGTATTTGAACATAAGATTTACAAAATAAATTCCAGAATTATCAATTTAACATTACTTAAAAATAAAAAACACATGAACAGCAAATTACGCACATTAGACTAAATTCTCATACAATACATACTAATACATAAGAGAATATATGCTCATATATTAAAAAAATTAACTAGACATTTTTACATTTAGTATTCGTTTTTTGTAGTGTCATTTGTATCCATTTCAAACCTTTTGTATTGATATAATATATCTTTTTTGTTTCAAAAAAAAAAATAGATTTAATAATCAAAAAAATCAACTAGACATTTTTACATTTAATACAAACCTTAACATAGAAGATTTAATAATGAAAAAAAATAAAGCTTATGTTGTGTTTGATCAAATATCCTTTTTTATTTTTTTGAACAAAAAAGACATATTACATCAATACAAAAGGTTTGCACTGAATACAAATACAAATAACACTACAAAAAACGAATACTATAAAATGGAAAAGCAAACCCCAACTTAAACAAAAACAACATGACAGACCCTTAAAGACACCAACCCTGCCAAAAACAAAACGACCAGACAGAATACACAAATGCATAAAACCTAAACCTTAAACTGGGAACAAGAGTTCCAAATTATCCCGAAACACAAATATAACTTCACCTCAAAAGTACCTAATGCCAACAGTAAAAATTAAAAAATGACAACGCCTAGCTGACTTTACCTTTGAACAACACTCTAAATTAATACTACCATAAAGAAGAGATTCCTTTCAGTAGACTTTTTACAACTTTTATCCTGATATTTCCATGATTCATAATTCTCCAATTAAGTAAACAAATTAAGATTACGCTGAAGTTCCCTGACTTTTGACTGATTTGCAATCATTTTTAAAATGATCAAACACCTTGCATATGGAACAAGCTGAAGATGTCCATTCATAATAAACCTTTTGCCACACTATGCTACCAACATAACACCGTATAGAATGGCTAAAAGGAAATAAAAATCTACATTATAACATCAACCAAAACTCATACATAAGACATTCGAACTAATTCATGGAACAATTGAAAATACGATAATTTATCCTTGTCATTTCTTCCATATTTCTTCAATTCATCAGCCATGTTTAGACAGTTTTCAATCAATGATGAAAACTCACCATAACATAAATCAAATAGATCCTTGAAATTAATAAAAGAAAAAGGAGAAAAATACTTAAAAGCTAAGACATCTCCAAAAGCCAAAGAAAAAATAGTACAAAAAATATCCCCTTAGATATCTCATAAACAAAATGAGCTACGTTAATTCCAAATATCCCCATCCATATTTGTAATCAGCATAGCTGATTTTGTTTTGAAGATGTTCACAGGAATACTTCAGTAAGTACATAGATTTAATACCTCCTCTCATGTTACATTTTCAAACTTACTTCATTTATTATTAAAAACTCAAATATGTAATTTAAACCACACAAAGCATTAAAAGTAATAAAAGGAAATAGAAAAATATACTTTAGAGCTGAGACAAATGTGAAAGATCATTGACCCAAAAATAAGGAAATATCTCTTAAAAATATATTTAAAATCTAGATCTAACTATCAAAACTAGTTAAAAACAAATTACCAATTACTTTTTAATAGTCTCAGGGATATCTTACTAAGAATACAAACATTAAATTATTTTCTATACCATTGCTTATTCAAAACGTTTTCTTCCTTCAATACTACCTAAGAACTAAAATAAAAATAACCAAACAAGCACTAAAGATACCAGACCTACCAAAGAAAATAATTAGTTTGGTATTTCATTCGCATAAAAAAATATTCAACCAATGAAAATTTCCATCACTAAATTGTCTAAAAAGATAAAAATATGACCACAAAAAAAAAAGCCAGATTCCCTCAGAACTAAATTGATGGTTCATCATCAAATGTAAGACAAAGCTGAATCTATAATTTAGAGTTCAATCACTGGGAGTCTTTAGTTTTGAAAACAAAAAACTGCGTCAGATCTTGTTCGAAGTAAAATACAAAAAATAAAATAATTATTTTTTGAAAACATGATAATAATTCAATTACCATGCCGCCATCAGGTCTCCGTTAGTTTTCCACAGGGTAGATTAACATTCAGAAAAATTTGATAACTTAATTATTTCTTATGGTTTTAAAGTTAATGAAAGTGACAAATGCATTTATTACAAATTTGAGAATGACATTTGCACTATTATATGTCTTTTTGTAGATGACCTTCTCATTTTAGGGTCAAATATTAATGCTATAAACTCAGTCAAATCCTTATTAAGTGCCAATTTTGATATGAAAGATCTAGGTAAGGCGAGTGTAATCCCTGATATTAAGATTACTAGGTAAAAAGTGAGATTTTCTTTGGATCAATCTCATTAAATTGAGAAGACTCTAAAGAAATACGATTACTTTGACTGTAAACCTGCATGCACACCATATGATCTCAGTGTAAAGTTATTTAAGAACACTGGTGAATGTATAAGATAGTCTGTTTAAACGAGCATCATCGGCAACCTTCGGATGCTATTGATTGTACTAGATCCGACATTACCTATGTCGTGGGACTATTATGCATGTTTTTCAGTAGACCTAGTATAGAGCATTAACATGTTAATGAGAGGGTTATGAGAAACCTACAATAAACTATGAACCTTGGATTACATTATGAAAAAATTTCAGTTGTACTTAAAGGATATTCTGATACAGGCTGAAATACTTTATCTGATGATTCTAAAGGACCAGTGGCTATATATTTAGCATCGCTGAAGAAGCTTTTTCTTGGAAACCCAAGAAACAGACAATTTTGAATCAGTCTACTATAGAGACTGAGATAATAGCACTAGCCACAACTAGTTAAGAAGCATAGAACTAAAGAAATCTGCTATTTGAGATCCCTATAAGGGAAAACCCGACACCAGTGGTGTAATCGATTGCGATAGTACCGCGGCTATTGCAAAAAGTATAGAACCGTTATTACAACGGTAAAAGACGACGTCGTAAGTACGATACTGTAAGAGAACATCACATACATAGTGATGAAAATTTGACGACTATTGAAAGAAGGACAGAACCGATATTTCAACGGTAAGAAATGACAGTTCTATGCACAGTATTGTTAGAGAACATCACATATAAAGTGATGACAATTTGGCAGATCCTTTGACGAAAGGACTGACAAGAAAGAAAGTCCTTAATGATTCTAAAAGAATGGGACTATTGCCCAGAGATTGTGGAATCACGCACGATGGTAACCCGATCTAAATGACTGGAGATCCCAAGAACTAGGTTCAATGGGTAAAAACAAGTTGTGTAGTGATAGTAGATGAACATGCTAAAGTTTTGTATTAAGAAGCATATATTCCTGAAGTGATTAGAGGATGAGTTGATGGAAACTCTTAATGAGATCTATACTTTAATTGGAGTGGAGTACCTACCTTCAGGAGTACTTTTGATAGACTTACCTATGTGAATGTGGAAATGTGGCCGTTTCCTATAGAGTTTTGGGCAAGATTCCTATAGCATTCACTAAAGTGGGATAGATGTGCAAGACCATTAATGCACGGGCTTATTTGATTGCACTATAGAAAAGGTTGTGTGTGGTCTGATGTTAGGAATAGAGTTCAAGACTACGTGTCACTCTAGTAAAAACTGAATCTTATTCTCTATGCAAAGGTTCAAGTCGGATGACATCTTTGTTTATGCATAACCTTATGTTTTTAGAAACTGCTCGAAAAATATTTTTTAAAATTCAAGTGGGGGATTGTTGGAAAAATGATTCATTTTTTAAAAGATGAATTATTTAAAAATCGGATAAGTGTGAGGTGACTCATATATGAATAGTCCTACATCATGAGACTATATGAAAGAAAAAAAAACAGTTTTTTATTTGACTTGGTAAAAAATTGAGATCCATTTTTTTAGATATGAACCGACTTCCTCTACATGTATTACCATGTTTATTTATTGCCGAACTACTTAGAAAAAAAATAACTTTTTATTCTTATCTCTCTCTTCTTCTTCCTCCACCATTACAAGTTCTTCAAAAACAAAAACAGAATGAGCAGTTAAATTTAAATCGAAAGTGCAAATCTGAATTGGTTTGTTGTGCAAGCAAATCAATTATTTTTTCTTAGAAGGCTGTTTTATCACAGAGGCGGCGGCGACAAGTACGAACTGGTTTGCACCACCGACCAGATCGCCGAATCGTCTTCAAGAAAGCGACCTAGTCTGCGACTCAGCCAATGTTTCCCAACAGTTACGATACCCATATCGATATGTGGATTAACACCGAGCACCCAATCATAATAAAGGCGAGGAGGATAGTGGTTAAATACTATTGCGCTCATTGCATCCATGTTGAAAGACTCGTTTAAACTAATAGACAGCAATTCTAATGTCGCTACGATTGTCTGCAACAACTTAAATGCTAATTCTTCAACGACATCAACATATTTCAAGTCTGTCTCCTTGAAAAATAATAAATATAAGCATGCATAGAAATATTAGTGATGCATACAAACAACAACAACAATATTTGAACTAGAATGTGTACTCAATTCAATTGATAAAAGTTAAGGATATTTTAGTATATAACATTGAAAGAATGTTAATGGTCATATCATAAATCTATTAGTTTTGACATGTACAAGCTAAGATAATATAGTATTAAATATATAAAGATAAGATAAAATTTGTAAATTATTTTACTCATACTGCCATCTATTTTAATTTCTGAATCATATAATCACCTTTTACCTTCCTAACAGAAATATTCTCAAATCCTTTCGCTTCATATTCAAATAATTTTTTTTTTTTAGTTTCGAACTTTTTTGTATTTTGAACATTGTAGTATCCTGTATAATTATTCTCATCTTTTACTATTTCATCTTCACTTCCAACGGCAATGCGAAAAACTTTCCCACTGTTCGTTGTGCATGTTGTTGAACATCTATCTCAATGCCGTGATCCACTAACAAGAAAAATCCCCACTCACTACATGTTTTAATATTTGTGTCATTGTAATGTTGGTTTTGTTACTGTTTAAAACCAATAGTGGAGAGATATCAATAATCGGTATTCCTTGGCAAACAACAATATCATCATTGAGTACGCATTGTGTTGAATACTTCTAAAACGTTGACAAATCAAATAATAGAACGATAGATTTTCCTTGGTGCATCTGCATTATTTTTGTTGGATCTCACTAATTCTTATGTTTTGTATTTTATTTTCACTTTTAATTATTTATGTTTCTTTAGTTAAAGAGGTATATATAAACAACTAGTAAATCAAAGATATTGATGGGTATTAACTGAAAGGGCCAGTGGACTTTTTCATTTAATAATTAATGAAATTAATAAGTCTAGGAAAAGATGGAATATTATCAATAAATCTCTTAGTATGATATTTCTTCGATCTTTTATTTCTTTTTCCAGGCATTAAATGTAAAGAAAAACAGAAGATACATGTTGTTTTTGAGTATAAAACGCATAGCTTACCGAAGGATGATGAATCAAATCTTGCATTCAAGTAAAATAAATGTTTGAAATTAATTGTCAGACAAGGTCAGATTGCTTGATCAATGAAGAGGAAAAAAATGAACTACTTTTGGATAAAATAGGAATATAGGCAATTAGCTGAAAAGAGAAATTGGTGTGTCATAGTCTTTACGAAAGAGTCAGGCCTGTAAAATTTATAAGGACATCAACGCTGTAGACAGTTGGATGTTACCAGGATGGACAAATGCCCTTCTGTACGCCATTGCAAATGTTAACCCAATTGTGCACTTCTCACATAAGGTAGAAAATTCATTATTACAGAAATAAGTTCACATGTGTGTCAACAATTATAGTCAGCATTTACAAAACTAATAATATCAGTTGGACATAAAAAATTAAGTAAAATGCTTAACGAGCAAGTAGAAATGATATGTATGTGTAAGTTGAGATAACATTCGAATTTTAGCTATAAACGTTACATTCAAAAATTAGGTTACACGTTATACATTCTAATTTGTATCGTACGCCAACACATTTCTACCATTTCTATTTCGAGTTATATGACTTGATATTGGTTGATTACTTGAATATTCATTGTTACAGATCGGAGTTCTCGTGAACATGCACCACCGTTCACGCACCGTTTGAGCGAGATGTGGTAAATCTTCACATTAGCATGACATTTTTAAGTTTATTAGCTTAAATTGTTCATTTGCATAAATCATGTTTTTAATATTTGTGTCAGTGTATTGTTGGTTTTGTTACTCTTTAAAGCTAATAGTGGAGAGATATCAATAATCGATATTTCTTAGCAAAAAATAATATCATCATTGTGTACGCGTTGTGTTGAGTACATCTCAAACATTGACAAATCAAATAATAGAACGATGTTAGATTTTCCTTGTGCATCTGCATTATTTTTGTTGGATCTTACTATTTCTTGTGTTTTGTATTTTATTTTCACTTTTAATTATTTATGTTTCTTCAGTTAAAAGAGTTACATATAAACAACTAGTAAATCGAAGATATTAATGGGTATTATCTGAAAGGGCCAAATGGACTTTTTCATTGAATAATTAATGAAATTAATAAGATTGGGGAAAGATGGAATATTATCGCTAAATCTCTTAGTATGATATTTTTTCGATCTTTTATTTCTTTTTCCAGGCATTAAATATAAAGAAAAACAGATGATACATGCTGTTTTTGAGTATAAAACGCATAGTTTACCAAAGGATGATGAATCAAATCTTGCATTCAAGTAAAAAAAAAATGTTTGAAATTAATTTTTAGATAAGGTCAGCTTACATGATCAATGAAGAGGAAAAAATGGACTACTTTTGCATAAAATAGAAATATAGGCAATTGGCTGAAAAAAGAAACTGGTGTGTCAAGATGTTTACGAAGTAGTCAGACCTGTAAAATTTATAAGGACACCAACGCTGTAAACAGTTGGATGTTACTAGGATGGACAAATGCCCTTCTGTAAGCCATTACAAATGTTAATACAATTGTGCACTTCTCACATAAGGTAGAAAATTCATTATTACAGAAATAAGTCCACATGAGTATCAACAAGGCTAATTCTATTTACACACCAAAAATTGCTAAACATACACCAAAAATTATATTAAACTACTATACACCATATATTACTTTACATACACCGTTTCTTTTACTAAATTATCCATGTTCTCATCTTTTTTATTTTCTCTTTCGAACTTAAAACACAATTATCCAAAATTAGAAATTCTTTGCATTAAATTGTGCAAAATTTAACAAAATGAAATTTATTTATTATATTAATATTATGGCTTTTATAAACTTTATGAAAAAAAATTAATGTCAAAAAAATTACTCCAATTTTACGAAATAAATCAACACTTTTAATTAGATCATTATTTGTGAATGTTTTCTTAATTTGAATTTTAGATTTCATGACAAAATAATTCATTATCTTCATTAACATGTTTAGTTTGCATTGAGTTTCAATACTTTGAAGAATAATTTGACTATTTATATGCAAAAGTTTTAAAAATAGCCATGATAAAAGTGTAATTTAGTAATATTATTTTATAGAAAAATAATGGTGTATGTTAAGTGATTATCGGTGTATAAATAGAATTTTCCTATCAACAATTATAGTCAGCATTTACAAAACCAATAATATTAGTTGAACATAAAAAATTAAGTAAAATGCTTAACGAGTAAATAGAAATGATATGTATTTGTAAGTTGAGATAACATACAAAATTTAGCTATAAACGTTACATCAAAATTTTGGTTACACGTTATACATTCATCGTACGCCAACACATTTATCTTTTCTATTTCGAGTTATATAACTTGATATTGGTCAATTACTTAAATATCATTGTTACAGATCGGGATTCTCGCGAACGTGCACCATCGTTCATGCACCATTTGAGCGAGATGTGGTAAAACTTCGCATTAGCAGGCCTTTTTTAGGTTTATTAGCTTAAATTGTTCATTTGCATAAATCACGTTTTTATTTTTGAATAAATAATACAATTTATAGATTGATGTACTAAAGACGATAGAAAGTGAATTGGAGAATATCGACATAGTAGAATACCTTAACAAAAAATCCAACCATGACGTCCTTGATTTCAAGAAACTTATAGGCACTTCTTTTTAAAAATGAGGATTTTCACTTAAAAGACTTATTTGTTCAGGTTAATAAGTTTTAAGTATAGCACCTTTGAAAAATTAATTTTAAAAACAATTCTAAAAGAAATATACAAAAAATATTCATTTTCTAAATTATTTAAGAAAAAAACAACAGTTATCTTTTTAAGTTATAACATAAAAAGGTAACAGCTTTTTTTTTTTTTTCATGCAAGTTATCACAACTCACTGGATCTACTCAACCCTCCACGTATTCAATACTATTAACCTCTAATTATTTCTGTGTTCACTTTAATAAGGTTGTAATCATTTGTTTTTTGTTATTGAATTTGTTTAATGAAAATTTCATTTGTTGCATTTTTAACAAATAAACGTTCAATCATTTATTTTAAGCATTTTAAATTCCGATTTTGTGTAAGAACGTATATTGTTGGACATTCATGCCTTGGTATTTGAACATAAGATTTACAAAATAAATTCCAGAATTATCAATTTAACATTACTTAAAAATAAAAAACACATGAAAGGAAATTACGCACATTGGACTAAATTCTCATACAATACATACTGATACATAAAAGAATATATGCTCATATATTAAAAAAATCAACTAGACATTTTTACATTTAGTATTCGTTTTTTGTAGTGTCATTTGTATCCAGTTCAAACCTTTTGTATTGATGTAAATGTCTTTTTTTTAAAAAAAAAAAAAAACAGATTTAATAATCAAAAAAATAACTAGACATTTTTACATTTAATACAAACCTTAACATAGAAGATTTAATAATCAAAAAAATAAAGCTTATGTTGTGTTTGATCAAATATCCTTTTTCATTTTTTTGAACAAAAAAGACATATTACATCAATACAAAAGGTTTGCACTGAATACAAATACAAATAACACTACAAAAAACGAATACTATAAAATGGAAAAGCAAACCCCAACTTAAACAAAAACAACATGACAGACCCTTAAAGACACCAACCCTGCCAAAAACAAAACGACCAGACAGAATACACAAATGCATAAAACCTAAACCTTAAACTGGGAACAAGAGTTCCAAATTATCCCGAAACACAAATATAACTTCACCTCAAAAGTACCTAATGCCAACAGTAAAAATTAAAAAATGACAACGCCTAGCTGACTTTACCTTTGAACAACACTCTAAATTAATACTACCATAAAGAAGAGATTCCTTTCAGTAGACTTTTTACAACTTTTATCCTGATATTTCCATGATTCATAATTCTCCAATTAAGTAAACAAATTAAGATTACGCTGAAGTTCCCTGACTTTTGACTGATTTGCAATCATTTTTAAAATGATCAAACACCTTGCATATGGAACAAGCTGAAGATGTCCATTCATAATAAACCCTTTGCCACACTATGCTACCAACATAACACTGTATAGAATGGCTAAAAGGGAATAAAAATCTACATTATAACATCAACCAAAATTCATACATAAGATATTCGAACTAATTCATGGAACAATTGAAAATACGATGATTTATCCTTTTGTCATTTCTTCCATATTTCTTCAATTCATCTGCCATGTTTAGACAGTTTTCAATCAATGTTGAAAACTCACCATAACTTAAAACAAATAGAGCCTTAAAAGTAATAAAAGAAAAAGGAGAAAAATACTTAAAAGCTAAGACATCTCCAAAAGCCAAAGAAAAAATAGTACAAAAAATATTCCCTTAGAGATCTCCAAAACAAAATGAGCTACGTTAATTCCAAATATCCCCATCCATATTTGTAATCAGCAAAGCTGCTTTTGTTTTGAAGATGTTCACAGGAATACTTCAGTAAGTACATAAATTTAATATCTCCTCTCATGTTACATTTTCAAACTTACTTTAATTATTATTGAAAACTCAAAAATGTAATTTAAACCACACAACGCATTAAAGGTAATAAAAGGAAATGGAAAAATATACTTTAGAGCTGAGACAAATGTGAAAGATCATTGGCCCAAAAATAAGGAAATATCTCTTAAAAATATATTTAAAATCTAGATCTAACTATCAAAACTGGTTAAAAACAAATTACCAATTATTTTTTAATAATCTCAGGGATAACTTACTAAGAATACAAACACTAAATTATTTTCTATACCATTGCTTATTCAAAACGTTTTCTTCCTTCAAAACTACCTAAGAACTAAAATAAAAATAACCAAACAAGCACTAAAGATACCAGACCTACCAAAGAAAATAATTAGTTTAGTATTTCATCCGCATAAAAAATATTCAACCAATGTAAATTTCCATCACTAAATTATCTAAAAAAATAAAAATATGACCACAAAAAAAAAGGCAAATAACCTCAGAACTAAATTGATGGTTCATCATCAAATGTAAGACAAAGCTGAACCTATAATTTAGAGTTCAATCACTGGGAGTCTTTAATTTTGAAAACAAAAACACTGCGTCAGATCCTGTTCGAAGTAAATTACAAAAAATAAAATAATTATTTTTTGAAGACATAATAATAATTTAATTACCATGCCGCCATCAGGTCTCTGTTAGTTTTCCACAGGGTGGATTAACATTCAGAAGATCGAAATTCCATATTGACATCATAAGCGGCATCAACAATATATCTAGGTTTAAACTATTTTACTGAAATAAAAATGTTAAAACAACCACTTAATCGCACTTAATGGTAACTGCATAGGATTTCAGCTCACTAAATAAATAATTACAGCGAACAAACGAAAAGCAAAAAAAGTAAATCTCAGAACAGATCTCCATTAAGTTTTTCCACATGGGATGATTTGAACCATGGAAGAACGAATGTTCAAATTGGATATCCTTTGATCCACAAAAGCTAAACTGAAAATAAGTAGGAAAGAAAAATATTTGAAGATGAAAAAAATAGAGAAAGGCTGAAAAAAAAGCAATAATTTCAGCAGCCACGAGAAAGACCACTTAATCGTAACCGAAATTTAAATGTTAGAAACACCAGTAACTGCATAGCATTCCATCTCACAAAATAAATAATTACCAGGACTAAAACAAAAAGAAAAAAAAAAAAAAAAAAGTAAATCTCAGATCAGATCTCCATTAAGTCTTTCCACACGGGTTAATTTCAACCATGGAAGAACGAACGTTCAAATTGGATATCCATTGATCCACAAAAGCTAAACTGAATATAAGAAGTAAGACCAGAAAAAGAATAAAAATTGAAGATGAGAAAACAGAGAAAAAGCATAAAATTTCAGCGACCATGAGAAAGAGACGAAGATCGAGTGGAAAACATAAATAAATAGAGGGCAAACTCAACCGAGATGTGCTTATCAGGTATAGTATTTTCCCAGGCGTTATGATACTGTTACCAAAAGCCCATGTTTTTTAATTGCAAAACTAGACATGGAGCCAGAATCGGACCCGATAAAACGAAATTTGGCATTGGGCTGAAACTTAAATGGGCAATAGCTTTTTGGTGGAGTAATTCAAACTACAGGAAAACATAAAATCGGTTCAAGGAAGAACATCACGTGTTCTTTAGATTGAAGGAAGCGCTTCTTATTTTTGTACCGTAAGGACGCGCTATTCTAAATTTCGGCTAAAGGAAAAAGTTTTGCAGAAATTTTGAATAGCCGTTGTTCATCCCCAATCTTTATCTTCACTCCTAGCGATCGAAAAAAAAAAAAAAAAAAGACAAATCGTGTGTTCTTTCTACATCCGACACCTTCACTCGACGACGATGACGGCTTCACTCGACGGCGGCGGCGGCGGCTTCACTCGAAGTCGACGTCTTCACTCCAAATGACGGCGCTGGCTTCTGATTCGTGATTTTGGGAATAAAAAAAAATTGTTTCTGTGAGTTTTTTTGAATTATTCTATAAAGTGAAGTTTCAGGCTGTTGTTGAATTTGCTTAGGAGTAATGCTAAATGTATATAGCATTTCATTTTAGTAGTTAATTATTTGTATCACTTGTAAATTTTCTGTCAAATTCGATCGATCCGCCTCAAATCGTGTATTTTATGCTAAATCAAACGAGTGTTTCATTCCTGTTGTGATTTGCGATTTTGAGAGAAAGAAATTATGCTGCTGTGATTTGTTTCAACTAGTTTTAGTTTCTGCCCAGGATAATAATATATGAAACTATCATTCCTGCGCGTGCTCTGAATTTTACTCCATTATATGTGCAGTTTACTTTGATGTGTCCTTGTATTTTATGTTGATTTGCTTTTTTGTTAATTTTAGGCTGTTTTTTGAATTTGCTCAAGTGTAATGCAAATATTGTTCGAATTTTTTTCAATTTGATTTTCTCTGTTGATTGTGTTTGTGGTTATATTATCATTTGTTACAGTATAATGCTAGTTGTATATATCATTTCATTTATATTTCACATTAATTGTATGATGCATGCTGTGTGATTTGTTTCTTTTGATTTACTCTACAGATTGTGTTTGTGGTTTTATTATTCTTCGATTGTGTATATATCATGCTATGTTTGTGTATCAATTTTTTCAATGTTATGTATGTCTATCATTATTCAAACGCCATATTAAAGTGAACTAACATTATAGAATATTAAAAGTGATAGATGAACTAGCATGTATATATTATGATGAATGATATCTGAATATAGCATGCTAAATTATAAATGAATTTAATATTGTAATTTTAAGTTGAGCTGGTAAGCATAAAATTTGATGAATGATAGTTGAATTTAGCATTGTATCTTTTAAAGTGAACTAGCATTATAATAGTTATATATGATTATATTAAAAAAAGAACTAGCATGTTTATAGCATTATATTATAAAATTGAATAGAACATCATGTATAGTAAAGTAAATAATGGTTGAATATAACATTATTTAAAAAAATGAAATAAAATGTGTAAAGTATATAATAAATGATAGTTGAATTTAGCATTGTATTTTTTAAATTGAAATAAGATGTGTAGAATACGTTGCATGACAGTTGAATATATCATTATAATTTTAAACTGAATTACATGTATAAAATATGAAAAATGGTAGTTGTATATAATATAATATTTGTAAAGTGAACTAGCACATGTATAAAATATGATAAATGATAGTTGAATTTAACACTTTATTTTTTAAAGTGAAATAACGTATGTACAATATGCTAAATGATAGTTGAATATAGCACTGTATTTTTTAAAGTGAAATAACATATGTAAAATATGCTAAATGATAGTTGAATATAGCAATATATTTTTAAAGTGAACTGGCATGTATAAAATATTATAAATGATAGTTGAATTTATCATTTGTATCATTGAAGTGAGTTGACATGTGTAGAGTTTGCAAAATAAAGTTTGAATATAACATTTGTTAGTAAAATGAACTAGCATGTATAGAATATAATAAATGATAGTTGAATTTAGCATTGTATTTTTTAAAGTGGAATAACATATGTTCAATATGCTAAATGATATTTGAATATAGCATTGTATTTTTAAAGTGAGCTACCATGTATAAAATATAATAAATGATAATTGAATTTATCATTTTTATTTTTGAAGTGAATTAGTACGCGTTGATTTTGCAAAATAATGTTTGAATATAGCATTATATTAGCAAAATGAATTAGCATGTATAGAATATAATAAATGTAGTTGAATTTAGCATTGTATTTTTTAAAAGTAGACTAAAATGTGTAAAACATTTAAAATAGTTGTATACAACACTTGCATTTTTTGTCAAATACATGAGCGTGTGTTGCAAACAAAGAATGTTAAATGAATATAGCATTATAATTGTCGAAATATTGCAATATGCATTGTATATGAAGAATGATAGACGCATATACCATTTCAGATTTTGAATTACAAATGCATGCATTTCATATGAAGAATAATAACTAATTAAATTATTTGAATTTTTTACATAAATAGTATGCATTGCATATGTAGAATGATATCTGAATACTGCATTTGAATTTTTTAAAATACATTAAAATGGATTGCACAAGCAGAATACGAAATGATAGGAGAATATAGCATAATATTATTAAAACAAAAGAAATCAACAGCTATAGCGCGTTTGATGACTTGAATAACGACGACGATGATAGATATGAGTTGGACGGTGGCTAAGACACGTGGACGACAACGACGACTTGGATCGACTAGGGCATGAGGTCGGTGACGGAAGTGGAAGGTGAAAACGGCGGCGGCTTGGAAGGCGGCAGCTAGGCTTGAGGCGGCGGCGGCTTGGGAAGACAACTATGAAGGGAACGGCAGCTGCGAAGGCGCCGATGGAGAGGATTGATTTGGCTGGGAAATTAGATTAACGACGATGGAGACGATTGCAAAGAGAACGGTGTCCTTCCGCCTAATTACCTAAACTTACGTCCTTAATTTAAAAATTAGGTTAATGTTTTTCCTTTAAACTAGTTTCCTCTTCAAACTAATACAGTTTCTTATATGTATTTTTTGTTCTAATCCATATTTCAAGTTTCCATCCTGAAATGTTTAATTTAATAACTATGCGTTGTTCTTGGTATCATAAAGAACGTTTCTATTGCATCATAATGAAAAGTTCTGCAGTAAAATGTGTTATTCTTCGTATTATTATTATTATTATTGAAATTTGTTTAATTTCTTTAACCGATAAAGAGGTCCAAGAGGAACTGCGATAAGCTGTATAAGCTTGCGGTTGCGGACAGAGTAGCCCTATACCTTCTAAGATAAACGGAACCGTTCAATTTTATATAAAGGTTCTGACATACCCAAACAACATAGCAACCTTAAATTTCTTCTAATTTCAATCGTATGTTTCTTTGTTCACTCATTCACGAACCCTTCGGCTAATGTTTAAACTAGTGCGAACCCTTGTTGTACGAACGTGATTCATCCTATAAACAAATATTACCTTGAGAATATTTTGTTTGCTTGTAGAAGATATTTATCTAGAAATTCTTTCATTTAATTTATATTTTTTAACCAAAAGTATGAGTATGAATAAAATTCTTTAAGAATATATAACAAGTTCCTATTGTAATTCTCTATAGTAAGAAAGAATTTGTTAAAGTATCAAATAATTTGTAAATGTTGCATCCTCGAAACCAAATTTTATATTTCATTATGTATATTCATTTGAAATTTAAAATCGAATTTTCAAACTATCGCACTATTTCAAGCTCGTTTTATAATTAATATAATTATATACGTTCTAATTTCGATGTAAATAAATCTTTAGTTGTTATTATTTAAAATAAATCATTTTAAATATTCAAAATCCATTAAAATAGCAAAAATAAAAAATTTAAATTGGTTCAGAAATTCTGGGTTGTTACAGTCTCCGTCACTTAAAATCTTTTCATCCTCGAAAAGGAACAGAGCTGAAAGTTGTTTAACTAACCAACTCAACTTTCATTCTTCAACTTTCCAATTTCTAAGAATTTTCTATTTTCTCAAAAATTTGGCTAACACCCTAAATTTTCGAAAAATTTCGCCATAACCTCCTTTGTACGGGTTGATCGGTAAAACCACAACTTGCCTCATAGGGCCTTCATCAATCCAAAAGAAAAAGAAAAGGCCAAACGACTTGCCAATCGCCTCATAAAATCATCGAACCCCAATAAATACAGTAAATATGTACATATTGATCGGGCATACAATTTTATTCCTCTTCTTTGCTTCCATGCTATGACCTGTTCACACATATATATGTATGTATACGCAATTCCAATCAATTTTCAATTCAGCTTAATATTTGATTCGATTTGGCTTTACTTATCATTCATTCTCATATTGGTTAAATTAATTATCGTTCCAATATTTTTTTATTAGTTAAAATAAAAATCACACCACACAACCAGCAATCAATTAGTTGATTAAATTTTCAAACATATAATTTTGATATATTCAAAATCCTATTTTAATGCCAAATCATAAACAATAAATTCTAACTATGTTTTGGTCCTCACACCAGTCAATTGGAAATATATAGATATCCACCTTCGAAACTCGAACATAAATACTGATGATGGGGCCCCATCATCAGAATCATCTCCGAGCGACTAGAGTGTGATTCTATATCTACCCAATATACTTGAGACTTCATATACACGTGGATCAGACGTATATTAAAAATCTCTTTATACTCGATAGTCCAAAATCAATTTAAAATAAAATATTCAAATACGTATAATAAGGTATAATTTTCAAAACTAAATTTGTTTTTAGAAATAGCAGTCTTCAAGTCATTCTAGGATGCTACTGATCCTATCTCTTATGAGTCATTCTTATAGGACATTACTGATCCTACCTCTGATGAATTCTACCATTTGGTTCTAATGTGTCTTGTTCTCGAGCTCTGTAAACCAAAGCTTTGATACCAAAACGAAACGACCCAAACTTCCCTTTATGGGAAGGCCCAGATTTCTTTGAGAACACAACGCATCATAATACAAACAATAGAATATTTCATTGCTATTACAACAATTTACATCAGAGTACAAGAATACTTCAGAGTTCATATAATTTACAGTATAAAAATATCAGAGATTTAATTACATAATAGCAGAAAAATATATACATGAATATAATGTACAACGAAAATCATCTACAACCATAGCTGAAAGAAATACACGGATACAAAGCTTTCTGAATATAGCTCCAGCTGTAATCTAAGATCCTGTGAAAAGAAGTATCTGCAAAACTAATACTACTAGCTGCCCGTGTGGAACATATGGGCACCCAAAGTTTAGGTAGAAACAATAAACTCCAAGTCAGTCATGGGACCGGTGTGAGACTAAAACAGTTATTAGCTTGATTTTAAAGTTAGGTAATCACGAGACCATGCTGTATAACATGGAACGGGTTTATCCCCCATGAATACTAGTTCATAAAAATAAGCGCGTAATGCTAAAGAGAAAATGAAGCTATTATAAGACTCAGGTCCCATCACACAATGAACGCAGTCGAGGATAAAGTTTTCCCTAATAATAGCCAAAAATGCTTGGTACGCGAAATTTCATCTTTTATTATTACTATAAGTGAAGAAATCAACTTCAAATATAAATGTATCAATTATAGGCGGCATAGGTACCATTATATTACGTCGCCATATAGGTTTACAACTAAAACCGTAAAATCACGTATTGGAAATTGGGTTTCCATCTATGAACCGAGGCAAGGGATCATCCACACTGATTTCGAGACACTCTAGCAAATGCCTCAGGACTCGGACGCTGGCGACCCTTGGATCTTCATGGCCGGTCATCCATCGATGATTGGCAATACCATAAACTATACGTTCGCCGGTCCTATCAAAACTCCAAAATGGTCAGTACGTCGACCATATCGATTACCATTTAAAGACTTACCTCGCTTCCTAGGTACCTCGTCATCCATCATAAAGTTTTTCAACATCCACATAAGTAAACAGTCTGGGCTCCATACCATGACGTTACTCGTAGCTAGAACTAACATATGTCCATTTCCATGCAGTCACGATCCCTTTTTTGTTCATACCTAGGTGTGAAGCTCGCGAATTAACGCTACACAAAGCTATGCTAATTAAAGTTGTGCTTTGATCGTCAACCACAAAGCTTTGCTTTTCAACAAAAGCTTTGATCCATGCAACGCAACATGCTACACTGTCAATCCATACAGTACCACTGATTTCCACCAATATAAAACCTCTAAGCCCGTACGTCTCAGAGAAGGGTGTTAAGCAAGTGAATAAATTCCCCGCCACCAAACAAATGTATATTTAGCAGAGATCAACGAATACAGTATAAAGGAATACAATGTCAGACGTACCATTCTTTGCAAGTCCGTTCTGGGTCTAAACGAAACCGGAGGCACCTTATTCATCGTCCCATATGTCCAATATAGGAGAGAGGCCCTCGCATATCTGGTCGATCTCCAAGTACGTCTGGACGATCACCACTTATTACCTTGTCTTGGGTGTGCATCCCAATCAAGACATCAGTAATCATCCAAACGATGTGAAGATCTCCGGTCTTCAACCACTGTCTTCATATCATCGACTTTTAGTCGTCGTATCAGTTATTCAAAATGGGTTAAACCCGGTCTTTCCGAATAACTCGCATATCTCATAATCAAGTGCTATGAAAACACATAATACACCTCATTCCAATTCAAAATATTATTTTATTCAAATATTCTTTTCACAATTTAAACCAAATTAAGGTTTATCAAACTAGTCGGGATTATCGAGCCTTACCGAAGTAATCATTTATTTTATTATCCCAATCCCAACCTATTCATCCCGTGGAGAAAAACTGGTAGTACTCCATATCTAACAACCACAGTGCTATCGGTAAATTTAATTACCATTTCTCATTCAAATCTAATTAAAGATTTAGTTATCGTCTAGAGTAAAACTAGTGGTACTCCATTCTCGATCATTTCATGAATTTGATAAATTTAATTGTCCCATTCCCATCCCAATCTAATTAAAGATCCATTAAAACTCTAGTTCAGTTTTAATCTTCCGAAAATCATTACCTAATGACTGTTTAACTTTAGGAAGTCAATCCTGTCTTTAATTGGGTTAAAAAACCAATTTCACTTAAAACAAAGTTCACGATAAACCCAAAATCATCTTCCATCAAATTGGAATCTTCACGGAAAATATATCAATATATAATCGATATAAATTTCCGTATCAGACTATTAATATAAATGAAATAACGGCAAAGCCTTTTAAATTCCATATATAGTAACGGTCTTCATCCACAGAAGCTCATCTCGATTATTACCAAATCGAATTCCTTCAATTCCAATTTAATCTATTAAATTGGAAAACTTTACTTTGTAAAATTTAATTAATCTTATTTAAAAGATTATATATTCCAAATCATATCTTCACTGTTAATTGGGTTAAAGAACGAATGTTATTTAAAACACTGTTCACAATAAACCCAAAAATCCAGTTTCAATTCAATTCCAATTAAATATTAATTAATTGGTAAACTTCATTAATCTTAATTAAAATATTTATTCTTTTCTCAACTGGGTTTAAGAACAGTGTTATTGAAGACACCATTCACATCAAACCCAAAATCCAATTTGATATTAAATACAAGGCTCTAAATAGAAATTATATCGGCTTATATTCAATATCAAATTCTGAAACCAACAAATATCGCATTGGGAATAATGATATATATATATATATATATCTTCCAAATTCCTCAACAATATCCGTATAATCACGGAATCTAATACCGAAATATTCCGAAGATTATTTCCATTCAAAACCACTCCAATTCATATGTTGGAAAAATTCTGGTTATTTTAAAACCAATTTTCAGTCTAATTTATTATTTCTAAAAGTAGTTGGATTATTATTCTAGTTATTAACTAGTTCATTTCAATAAAAAAACCTTTTATATTTCTAAAACTGGAATTTTTCATCCAAAATCTTTCCAAATCATTTATTATGATTTTACATATTTTTAATAATTTTATTAAGGCCCTTACAATCGGTTTTCAATACCGACCACCGAACTTCATTCCTAGCGAGCTCTTCTGAAATTCATTTGGACATAATTCCAAATCCAACTATTAGATTTCAAATCTCTTATAATCATTGGAAAGCTATTTTCGATACAAACCCAACAGTTCCAGTTTTAGGAGAATCTGACGGTCGGATCTCCCGTTACGTCCATTTGAAGTTAATGGTCGAAATTCGTGAACAGTCGCTGTGCGACGCGTTCTATTCAGGCCATTATATATATAATATATATCGCCGATTTCTACTTAAAAACATATTTTATAAAAAAAAAAAAATTAAAAACGATTTCAACTTCATTTTCAATTTTAAATCAAAATTGAATATTCCATATCATTATAATATTAAAATGATAATATATTCAAAATATTAGATTTTGAAATTACTTCTTTTCATATTCATTATAAAATGAATAAAATCGATCGATAAACCCGTTCGGGTTAAAATGGCATAATCTTCTTAACTCGGCTTCACATTTCAATATTTTCGTGTCCATCCAAAATCGGACATCAAAATCACATTTTGATTATTCACCAAGTATTATTTTTAAAATATTCATTATTTAAAAATATTCTTTATTTTAAAATATTCTTTATTTCTGAATCGGAATGCAACTCAACTAATTACCATATAATTTCAGTTATACGGATTTCATACATCGCATGTATTCAGCAATAATGATAAATAACTGTAATGACCCGCATTCTACGCATCGGAGGATCGTAGAATATTTATTTCATTCTCATATGAAGTTGTATGGTCGTGTAACTTTGGAGAACGACTATTGGGGTCATTTCCCATGTTCACGATTTTTGCCGATTTTTAAATGACCGTTTTATCCCTGGTGAATGTTGTTTCGCCTATAACTCTTGATTGGTAAGGAGTGTTTACCTAAAACCACTTCCATTAGATTTAGATGATGGTTTACCTTTTAATAGAGTGGTCACATTAATCAAACAGACTTATCATTTGGGAGATATGGCTGAAATAAAGTTTGGAAGGTGAAAAACAGCTTAATCGGGCTTAATTGGGTAGTTAGCGGATGGGCCCATAACCCATTTCGGGATTCGGGTTATGGGGAGGCTGGAATGAGTTAGGAAACAATCTCATTTCATTTTTCTCAGCCGCCACTTTCATTTCTTCAACCTAGCAATGGCCTACATCTTCCAAATCTCATTTTAATCGCTTCCTAATCGCTTTTTAGCCACTAATTAACCAAAACTACACCAAATCAAGTCAAATTAGCATTAAATCAGAGATAGAGTTGCTGTAATACATAGGGATCTGTGCCATAATAGTAGAATTTCGTATCTAAGATTTCATTTGTGGCTAAGGTGAGTGATTTGCACTTTTATTCACTAATTACGACTAATTAGGGGTGATTAGTGATAATTAGCAAAATTATGCATCATAAAAATCTGGAAAAATATGTTGAAATTCTTAAATATTATTTTATGTCACTGGTGAAAATTTGGGTTAATTTGGATTAAGTTTGCTAATCCTATGGTTAAAACATGGTTAAGGGGATTAAGGGGAAAATCATGCCTTTTGTGTATGTTTGATCTAAAATATTTCTTGTGAATGATGGTTTAATGTTTTTGATTGAATCTATATGTTGTTACCATTGTTTGGAATGTTTTGTGATGTTTAGAATGGTTGAAAACGTCGTCGTTTGGCGAAAATAGTTTGCTGGAAAAAGTTGCAGATTTTCAGGTCTGGTTAGGAGGAAGACCCGATCTGAACCTATAACGACCCGTATTTTTATGGGTAATAATTAATTTATTTAATTATTTAAAATAATGATTTAGAGAATTAAATGGTCGTTGAATTAAATAACTAGAATATTTAATTAATTTAATAATATATTTAATTCAGAAATAATAAAAAATAGTGGAATTCACAATATAGTGTGAATTGGATTATTTAAAATATATAGTTCAGTTTAGAGTTGAATTATATGAACAAATATATTCAGTCGACGACAGTTGAACGTATAGTTTATAATATAATTATAAACGAGCTCGAAATGGCGCGGCAGTTCGCTATTTGGCGATTTGAACTTCAACTGAATGTACAGGGTCTGTTTTAAATCGGATTTCTGTGAAACAAGAAACGTACGGAGCTGGTGAAATATATTTTTCTAGTGGAAGAGAAAAATCGGGATTTCGTCGTGTAGATTTTGATATATGGCCAAATAAAATTTTAGAAAAGTCGTTATGGAATTCCTTTATAATTTATAAAGGAATTATTTATATTTTATAAAAGGAATTTAATATAAATTGAATATCGAATCAACTGGGGATTTGAAATATCGAGTTAGAAATTCATATAGGAATATTCTGGAGCTGTATGGTATTCCACTATGAATATATACGATAATATTTATTTTAAATCTTAAATTTAATTGTTTTTAAATATATTTATATATTTAAAACGGTTATTTAGGGCTTTAAAAATAGCTGGTTTTTCAAACGACCTCAGAATTCGATGAAACTAATTTTGTTGGATCCGCAACATCAAATTATTTTTAGATTCCAAGTTTGGTGATTTTTAGAGTCGCTGTGTGGCCGTACGGATATTTAGAGTGAAAAACAGTCAGTATTTTGACGGTTAAAAATACGTTGTGTGAGCAAACGGAGTCGGAATTCGATGAAACCTGTTTCGTTGGGTCCGTAATGTCGAACTGTAGCTGCATGTCTAGTTTCGTGATTTTTGGGTATCGTATGTGATCATGAGGATTTTTAAATGATAAATACAACAACGGTTACTTAAAAATCAATATAAAAATATTATTAAAAAAATTCTATAAACACCCTTACATCCTTTCTAAACCTAATTCAATCCTCCCTAAGTCAACAGAAAATGCGCCGCTCTCTCCTATCTTCCAAAACAGAATTTCTCCAACTTCAAAAATCAAAAGAAATCAAATCAAATAAATCACAAAGATTGGATATTCGAATTCACAAGCAGAAGATCTTAAATCTAGTCGGAATTCTGAAGCGCGCGACGTGGTTCTAAGAGGATCAAAATTCAACAACGAACTAGGGTTCGTGTTTGTATGTTTTTAAAGCGTTAATCTATAAACTGAATGTTGGATTCGGGTTTAGTGGTCGATTTGCTTTGGCGTGCTTTATTGGGTGGAGATCGACGCAGTTATATGTCGATGGCCTTGCTGGAGCAGTCGATGTCAGGGCACTGCAATGGCCTGCGAGTTGGGGAATTGTGATATGAGGAGGAGCGACTTTGGAAGAGGAGTTCTGTCGTGGGATTTGTTTGGATTATCGTTGAGAGGAGATGGGGCTGGGGAGGTCTGAAATCATGGAAATGGTGAGAGAACGGGGTCGTGAAATCCTGGAGTGGAAGAAGGATAAGTGGCGGGTTGGGCTATCTATTTTGAACGGCCCAAAAAGGATGGGTGAGACCCCAATGTTAAGTTTATAAATGGTTTAGTTTAATTTAAATTGAACCAACTTGTAAAGTATATAACTTGATCATACGATATCAGAATTTCAAACCGTCGGATCCGTCGGGATTGTATGGACGGACACTACCCAGTGGAACTGACTGGGAGTGGATTGGTGCTCGTTACAATTTATAGCAAAATAAATTGTCCGTCTGAATCAAATCGAGCGATGGTTATCGTTATTAATGATGATCGTCCAATGTGAGAAAAACTCACCAACTCTGAACGGTTATATTTTTATAACGTATTCTTAGAACTGATGATTATATGTTGATTGATGTGTGTTAACTGTTTGGTTGAATTGTTTGTCTATTGGTTGAAAATATAGATAACTATATATATAAATCGTTAAATCGAATATTTGATTCTGTTTATCAGAATATTTTATATTCGTGTTGTTTAACATCTGTAATGCAGGGAAACAGGTTGGAGGGATCCAACTGGACTCCTCAATATTTATAATACTGTTTTGTTCATATATGATTATATAATGTGATGTAAAATCTGAGATTGATTATAGTGACAATGGTTTTGTTATTGGGTACTGTTAAATACCAAAAGAAATATTGAAATAAAATATTATATAAAGTCGAAAGATTTTATATAGAAGGAAGATTTCAAACTGTGCATTTAAATAAATATAAAAGGGAATTTCCAATGTAGAATTGAAAAAGAAATATATATAAAATCAAATGATTTTATAGAAAGTGATATTTATAAAATTAAATGATTTTATAAAAAGGAATATTCATTTGTTAAATGAATAGAGAGGATAAAAAGGAATATTCATTTGTTAAATGAATAGAGAGGATAAAAAGGAATATTCATTTGTTAAATGAATAGAGAGGATAAATGAAATATTTATTTGTTAAATAAATAGAGATAAAGGAAATTATTTGTAAAACAAATATAAAAGGAAATATATTTGTAAAACAAATACAAAGGAAGATATTTGCAAAACGAATAGAAAAAAGGAATATTTGTAAAACAATTACAAATAGAAATAAAAAGGAAAACATTTGTAAAACATTTACAAATGGAATTGGGAAGAAAATATTTGTAAAACATTACAAATAGATTAAATGGAAATATTTATTTATAGGAAATAAACAGAATGTTATAAATGAGATATTTATTTAGAAAATAAATAGAAAGATAAAAAGGAAATATTTATTGGTTAAATAAATAGAATTGAAAGGAATATTTATTTGTTAAATAAATAGGAAAGATAAATGAAATATTTATGTTAAATAAATAGAAAAGATAAAGGAAATATTTATTGGTTAAATAAATAGAATTGAAAGGAATATTTATTTGTTAAATAAATAGGAAATATAAATGAAATATTTATTTGTTAAATAAATAGAAAAGATAAAATAAATATTTATTTGTTAAATAAATAGAATTGAAAAGGGAATAGTTATTTGTTAAGTAAACAAATAGAAAAGGAATAATTCAAAGGAGATAATCCAAAGGAGTTAATTCAAAAGAGTTAGAGTAAATGAGTTAAGGTTGACCACTTAGAGTTGATCAGTTAGAGTTAATCAATTAAGGTTGGCCAGTTAGAGTTGATCAGTTAGAGTTAACCAGTTAGAGTTAATCAATTAAGGTTGACCAGTTTGAGTTAACCAGTTAGAGTTAATTAATTAAAGTTAATCAATTAGAGTTAGATTTAGTTGATTAGAGTTAGTCGAGTATTGGTTAATAGAGTTAAAGGAGTTAATCGAATATAGTTTATTCAAAATAGAGTTAAAAGAAGTAATCGAATTTAGTTTATTCAAAATAGAGTTAAAAGAAGTAATCGAAATTAGTTTATTCGAAATATAGTTTATTCGAAATAGATTTAAAGGACTTAATCAAATTTAGTTATTCGAAAGGAGTTAATCGAATTTAGTTATTCGAAGGAAGTTAATCGAATTTAGTTATTCGAGAGGAGTTATCAATTTGTTCAATCGAATGGAGGTAATCGAATTTAGTTAATCAAAAGGAGTAATTGAATATAGTATTCGAAAAGAGAGATTATCGAATATAGTTTATTCGAAAGAAGGAGTAATCGAATATTAGTTATTCGAAGTAAGTTAATCGAATATTAGTTATTCGAAGAGAGCTAATCGTCGAATTTGATTATATCGAATTCGGGAAAGTACTTATACTTTCCGGTGTTTAAATCAAGATTTATTTATTTATAAATCAAGTGTTTATTTAGTTATTCACATTAAAGAATAAAAGTTATAATGGAAGTTAGATATTTCGAAAGTAGGGATTATAACGTTATCATTATAACCAATGTTTTCAGTAAAGAAGTGGATTCGTAAATTGAATCCGAGAGAGTCGTAAGGCAGTTTTGTTAAAGATTTAAAAGATAAGCTTTGACTATTTCGAAGTTAAAACGTTGTTCAGTTAAGGTCTGAGAGGTAATTATACCCCAACTTGATTGACTTCCTTCTTAACTAAGGAATGGTAAGGTTTGATCGTGAAGGAGTTTGGAAATGTTTTCCAAATAAGAATCAGAAATGTTTTCTGATAATAGAAGATAAGAATTTAGAATATATGGAAATCGGAGATAAGTAAATTAATGAACTAAAGAGATAAGTGTTAAATGATGATTGATCGATATAATTTCCATTTGGAAATAATATCGTTGTTTGCACACGTGTTTTCTTTGATAGTTAACTCACCGACTATCAAAGTTTTCGACTATTTTAACGCTGTTATAGGAGAGACCGGTTGGATTATTATCCGAAGAACCACTCTGTATTGGCATAAGCGTTGCGAAGCATATATTCCAAAGAAAATTGAAGACGGAGTAAAGTGCAAGGGCTGTTGTATAAATCTTAGATAACAATTTCCTAAGATGGATGTACTGAATAGTGCCTTCGGTTTGACCAATCCGAGGACAACTTGTATAGACGAAGGTCTGATAGAGTATATCTAATAGATCGTGTAAGTTGATCTCTTCAAATGCATTCACGTTTGGTGGCGGAGGAATTCGTTTCTCTTAGCTGTATACCCGTGTTATTTTTGGATAAATCAATTTGTGATTTGGAGGGTATGGCGATGTGACATTCTAAGTGAATGAAGATGTGGTATGTAAAAGATAAGCGTAGCTTCTAGCCACACATCCGGTAAATGACAAAAGTCGGGCAGGCAGCATGGCTATGTAGGTCGCACCTATTAGGGTGTATAATCACCCGATCTAGAGTTTCATTTACTTCTAAAAATCTATTGTTGATGTTGTCCCATTCGGGAATAGGTTGCTGATCCCAACCGTTGGTGATATACATTCGATACACTCAAGCGAAATGAGTGGTCGGTCATGTGTGGCCAAGGTGCAAGATGTTCTTGTTGAACCCAGTGAATTCCTCTCTAGAGGTACACTAGAGAAAGGTGGTTCCATACCTTGTCATAGTTGGAAATCCATTACCCAATACGTGCTTGCGGTTTTGATTGTATACTATATATGTAGAACATGAGATGAAACCGTTTCTGCTAGATGATTATTATATTGCGGTTAATAGACATTATTATAATATCAAAAGGTTTTTGATATAAAGATAATTTGGATTCTCATTAGGGAAAAAAAACCCGTTCCGTTATACGGCGTGGTCTTATGAGATATCGTTTCCTTGTTCAAACTGTTTTAAACTGTTTTACTCATACTAGTCCCATGATTGACCCAGAGTTTATCTTGTTTTGTTTTCCCTAAACTCTTGGGTGCCCAATTTTGTACGGGCAGTCAAATAGTCGGGATTTACAGATATACTGGAAGAGCTGTAGCAGGAGGCTTTATGATTTTGATATAGCTATTGTTATTCCGTTGTGTTGTAAGTGTTGTACTTGATAATGATATGTATATTCAAATACAATCTTTTATTTCAAAGATATATGTTATATGTTATTCATTCCGCTGTGAGGTTCGTGTTACTCTGATATTGTGTTCTTCTTTTTCTTCTATTCTAAGTTTCTATCTTATCTATTCTCACCCTCTAATTTCTTTCATTAACTACCGGTATTTTCGATCCTTGGATGTTCGATTTGTGTTGTATATCGGATAACCAAGATCGCAAATTTTTCGGGTCGTTATAGTTGGTATCAGAGCTTAAGGTTAACTTATTACCTTGGCTCTGTGGCGTGACTCGGTAGAGATAGGATTAGTAATACCCTAGATTGAGTTTGAGTGTATATATACGAGTGAACGTATTTGTTATTCAATATAAAGTGATTTTATATTGTGGACCTTTGTTGGTAGAGTTGTTTAGGAGTTCTGGTCGATCAGTTTGATCCACTGTATCAGTAGGAGTAAATAAACACTTGAATACGATGAACCGACACGGTGTGGTTTGAAACACGGTAAATGATATAATTTTACCGAAAAATATATATTGATATTATTATATAGGATGTATTGGTTGTTATTATAATCGAATGAGATTATAAATTAAAATGGTTATATAAATAACCCATTAAAATTCATATAAGAGTAATATATGAAATAAGATGAATATAATCTGAATAAGTCAGAATTGGAATTAAATATAAGGAAATTTTAAGTTCCTGGGAGATTTGAAAATGTTTTTTTTCAAAAGGATTGTGAAAGAGATTTTTGAAGTAATTTCAAAATGGAATGGTTTAAGAATGGGTTTTAGAAAGTAATATGGTATTGAACTCACTTCGATCGCTGGAAAATAACCCTGATGAGTGCGGCCGCATCATCAGTGTCATTTTCGAGTTCTAAGTGACGGATTACCACCAAGTTGTTAAGGAAACAAGTTGTTAAGTAATTCAAAGGTTTTGAATTGGTATTAGGATTTCAAATTGATTTGAAATAAGCCCAGGAATTTAAATTCTGGAATTTAAATTTAACTTATAAAGTTAAATATATCGAGATGGAAAAGTCAATAAAATTTAACTTGAATTAAGTTAAATAAGATCTGGATATGATGATAGAATAATCTGGAACGGAATTGAGTTGATGAGTTAAGATTTAGAATCAAGGATGGGACTCGAGTTAAAATGGTTTGATTTAAGGATACCTTGATTGGAGTTGATTGGAATGCATGGATATATGCAGAATCGATAACAGGTGGATGGGATATAATTGATATGCTCGACAAAAAGGTACAAGTTTATATTTGATATAAGCATGAGATTTATGAGACGAATTGGCAAGCCGCTTCGCTGTTTGATTTTCTTTTGGGTTGGAGATGGCCCAGTGAGGCGAGCTGGAGTTTGACCTATTGACCAGTACAAAGGAAGTGCTGGCGAAATTTTTCAGAAATTTAGGGAGTTAGAAAAAAATCACGATTTTTGAAAATATTTGTTGATAAGAATTAAATTTGTAATTTAATTGAAATTAAATTGGTTCAGGTGAAATTGAAGTTAAGAAGTGAACAAATAAATTCTAACCAGTTAATAGGGTTGTTTTATACCTTAGCAATTTCGAGGACGAAATTATTTTAAGTGGGGAAGAATGTAACGACCCGTATTTTTATGGGTAATAATTAATTTATTTAATTATTTAAAATAATGATTTAAAGAATTAAATTGTCGTTGAATTAAATAACTACAATATTTAAATAATTTAATAATTAAATAATATATTTAATTCAGAAATAATGAAAATAGTGGAATTCACAATATAGTGTGAATTGGATTATTTAAAATATATAATTCAGTTTAGAGTTGAATTATATGAACAAATATATTCAATCGACGACAGTTGAACGTATAGTTTATAATATAATTATAAACGAGCTCGAAATGGCGCGGCAGTTCGCTATTTGGCGATTTGAACTTCAACTGAATGTACAGGGTCCGTTTTAAATCGGATTTCTGTGAAACAAGAAACGTACGGAGCTGGTGAAGTATATTTTCTAGTGGAAGAGAAAAATCGGGATTTCGTCGTGTAGATTTGATATATGGCCAAATAAAATTTTAGAAAAGTCTCTATGGAATTCCTTCATAATTTATAAAGGAATTATTTATATTTTATAAAAGGAATTTAATATAAATTGAATATCGAATCAACTGGGGGTTTGAAATATCGAGTTAGAAATTCATATAGGAATATTCTGGAGCTGTATGGTATTCCACTATGAATATATACGATAATATTTAGTTTTAAATATTAAATTTAATTGTTTTTAAATATATTTATATATTTAAAAGGGTTATTTAGGGCTTTAAAAATAGCCGGTTTTTCAAACGACCTCAGAATTCGACGAAACTAATTTTGTTGGATCCGCAATATCAAATTATTTTTAGATTCCAAGTTTGGTGATTTTTAGAGTCACTGTGTGGCTGTACAGGTTTTTAGAGTGAAAAACAGTCAGTATTTTGATGGTTAAAAATACGATGTGTAAGCAAACGGAGTCAGAATTCGACGAAACCAGTTTCGTTGGGTCCGTAATGTCGAACTGTAGCTGCATGTCCAGTTACGTGATTTTTGGGCATCATATGTGATCATGAGGATTTTTAAATGATAAATACAACAACGGTTACTTAAAAATCAATATAAAAATATTATAAAAAAATCCTATAAATATCCTTACCTCCTTTCTAAACCTAATTCAATCCTCCCGAAGTCAACAGAAAATGCGTTGCTCTCTCCTATCTTCCAAAACAGAATTTCTCTAACTTCAAAAATCAAAAGAAAAAGAAATCAAATCAAATAAATCACAAAGATTGGATATTTGAATTCATAAGCAGAAGATCTTAAATCTAGTCGGAATTCTGCAGCGTGCGACGTGGTTCCAAGAGGATCAAAATTCAACAGTGAACTAGGGTTCGCTTTGTATGTTTTTATAGCGTTAATCTGTAAATTGAATGTTGGATTCGGGTTTGGGGGTCGATTTGCTTTGGCGTGCTTTATTGGGTGGAGATCGACGCAGTTATATGTTGATGGCCTTGCACGAGCAGTCGATGTCGGGGCACTGCAATGGCCTGCGAGTTGGGGAATTGTGATATTAGGAGGAGCGAATTTGGAAGAGGAGTTCTGTCGTGGGATTTGTTTGGATTATCGTTGAGAGGAGACGGGGCTGGGGACGTTTGAAATCACGGAAATGGTGAGAGAACGGGGTCGTGAAATCTTGGAGTGGAAGAAGGATAAGTGGCGGGTTGGGCTATCTATTTTGAACATGCCAAGAAGGATGGGTGAGATCCCAATGTTAAGTTTATATATGGTTTAGTTTAATTTAAATTGAACCAACTTGTAAAGTATATAACTTGATCATACGATATCAGAATTTCAAACCGTTGGATCCGTCGAGATCGTATGGACGGACACTACCCAATGGAACTGACTGGGAGTGGATTGGTGCTCGTTACAATTTATAGCAAAATAAATTGTCTGTCTGAATCAAATCGAGCGATGGTTATCGTTATTAACGATGATCATTCAATGTGAGTAAACTCACTAATTCTGAACAGTTATATTTTTATAACGTATTCTTAGAAATGATGATTATATGTTGATTGCTGTGTGTTAACTGTTTGGTTGAATTATTTGTCTATTGGTTGAAAATATAGATAACGATATATATAAATCGTTAAATCGAATATTTGATTTTGTTTATCAGAATATTGTATATTCGTGTTGTTTAACATCTGTAATGCAGGGAAACAGGTTGGAGGGGTCCATCTGGACTCCTCAATATTTATAATATTGCTTTGTTCATATATGATTATATGATGTGATGTAAAATCTGAGATTGATTATAGTGACAATGGTCTTGTTATTGGGTATTGTTAAATACCTAAAGATATACTGAAATAAAATATTATATAGAATCGAAAGATTTTATATAGAAGGAAGATTTCAAACTATGCATTTAAATAAATATAAAAAGGAATTTTCAATGTAGAATTGAAAAAGAAATTTATATAAAATCAAAGGATTTTATAGAAAGAGATATTTATAAAATCAAATGATTTTATAAAAAGGAATATTTGTTAAATGAATAGAGAGGATAAAAAGGAATATTCATTTGTTAAATGAATAGAGAGGATAAAAAGGAATATTCATTTGTTAAATGAATAGAGAGGATAAATGAAATATTTATTTGTTAAATAAATAGAGATAAAGGAAATTATTTGTAAAACAAATATAAAAGGAAATATATTTGTAAAACAAATACAAAGGAAGATATTTGCAAAACGAATAGAAAAAAGGAATATTTGTGAAACAATTACAAATAGAAATAAAAAGGAAAACATTTGTAAAACATTTACAAATGGAATTGGGAAGAAAATATTTGTAAAACATTACAAATAGATTAAATGGAAATATTTATTTAAAGGAAATAAATAGAATGTTATAAATGAGATATTTATTTAGAAAATAAATAGAAAGATAAAAAGGAAATATTTATTGGTTAAATAAATAGAACTGAAAGGAATATTTGTTTGTTAAATAAATAGGAAAGATAAATGAAATATTTATTTGTTAAATAAATAGAAAAGATAAAGGAAATATTTATTGGTTAAATAAATAGAATTGAAAGGAATATTTATTTGTTAAATAAACAAGAAAAATGAATGAAATATTTATTTTTTAAATAAATAGAAAAGATAAAAGAAATATTTATTTATTAAATAAATAGAGTTGAAAAGGGAATAGTTATTTGTTAAGTAAACAAATAGAAAAGGAATAATTCAAAGGAGATAATCCAAAGGAGTTAATTCAAAAGAGTTAGAGTAAATGAGTTAAGGTTGACCACTTAGAGTTGATTAGTTAGAGTTAATCAATTAAGGTTGACCAGTTAGAGTTGATCAGTTAGAGTTAACCAGTTAGAGTTAATCAATTAAGGTTGAACGGTTAGAGTTAATCAATTAAAGTTAATCAATTAGAGTTAAAATTAGTTGATTAGAGTTAGTCGAGTATTGGTTAATAGAGTTAAAGGAGTTAATCAAATATAGTTCATTCAAAATAGATTTAAAAGAAGTAATCAAATTAGTTTATTCAAAATAGAGTTAAAAGAAGTAATCAAATTTAGTTTATTCGAAATAGAGTTAAAGGAGATAATCGAATATAGTTTATTCGAAATAGAGTTAAAGGAGTTAATCGAATTTAGTTATTCGAAAGGAGTTATCGATTTGTTTAATCGAAAGAAGTTAATCGAATTTAGTTATTCGAAAGGAGTTAATCGAATTTAGTTATTCGAAAGGAGTTATCAATTTGTTTAATCGAAAGGAGGTAATCGAATTTAGTTAATCGAAAGGAGTAATCAAATATAGTATTCGAAAAGAGAGATTATCGAATATCGTTTGTTCGAAAGAAGGAGTAATCGAATATTAGTTATTCGAAGTAAGTTAATTGAATATTAGTTATTCGAAGAGAATTAATCGTCGAATTCGATTATATCGAATTCGGGAAAGTACTTATACTTTTCGGTGTTTAAATCAAGATTTATTTATTTATAAATCAAGTGTTTATTCATTTATTCACATTAAAGAATAAAAGTTATAATGGAAGTTAGATATTTCGAAAGTAGGGATTATAACGATATCGTTATAACCAATGTTTCCAATAAAGAAGTGGATTCGTAAATTGAATCCGAGAGAGTCGTAAGGCAGTTTTGTTAAAGATTTAAAAGATAAGCTTTGACTATTTCGAAGTTAAAACGTTGTTTAGTTAAGGTCTGAGAGGTAATTATACCCCAAATTGATTGACTTCCTTCTTAACTAAGGAATGGTAAGGTTTGATCGTGAAGGAGTTTGGAAATGTTTTCCAAATAAGAATCAGAAATGTTTTCTAATAATAGAAGATAAGAATTTAGAATATATGGAAACAGGAGATAAGTAAATTAATGAACTAAAGAGATAAGTGTTAAATGATGATTGATCAATATAATTTCCATTTGGAAATAATATCGTTGTTTGCACATGTGTTTTCTTTGATAGTTAACTCACCGACTATCGAAGTTTTCGACCATTTTAATGTTGTTAATATGGAGAGACCGGTTGGATTATTATTCGAAGAACCACTCCGTATTGGCATAAACGCTGCAAAGCATATATGCCAAAGAAAATTGAAGACGGAGTAAAGTGCAAGGGTTGTTGCATAAATTTTAGATAACAATTGCCTAAGATGGATGTACTGAATAGTGCCTTCGGTTTGTCCAGTCCCAGGACAACTTGTATAGACGAAGGTCTGATAGAGTATATCTAATAGATCGTGTAAGTTGATCTCTTCAAACGTATTCACGTTTGGTGGCGGAAGAATTCCTTTCTATTAGCTGTATACCCATGCTATTTTTGGATAAATCAAATTGTGATTTAGCGGGTATGACGATGTGACATTCTAAGTGAATGAAGATGTGGCACGTAAAAGATAAGCGTAGCTTCTAGCCTCACATTCGGTAAATGACAAAAGTCGGGCAGGCAGCATGGCCATGTCAACCATTGGTGATATACATTCGATACTATCCCATTCGGGAAACGGTTGCTGATCCCAATTGTTGGTGATGTACATTCGATACACTCAAGCGAAATGATTGGTCGGTCATGTGTGGCCGGGTTGCAAGATGCTCTTGTTGAACCCAGTGTATTTCTCTCTAGAGATACACTAGCGAAATGTGGTCCATACCTTGACATAGTTGGAAATCCATTACCCAATACGTGCTTGCGGTTTTGATTGTATACTATATAGTTAGAACGTGAAATGAAAGCATTTATGCTAGATGATTATTATATTGTGGTTGATAGACATTATTATAATATCAAAAGGTTTTTGATATAAAGATAATTTGGACTCTCATAAGGGAAATAAACCCGTTCCGTTATACGGCATGGTCTTGTGAGATATAGTTTCCTTGTTCAAACTGTTTTAAACTATTTTACTCATACCAGTCCTATGACTGACAAGGAGTTTATCTTGTTTTGTTTTCCCTAAACTCTTGGGTGCCCAATTTTGTACGGGCAGTCAAGTAGTCGGGATTTACAAATATACTGAAAGAGCTGGAGTAGGAGGCTTCATGATTTTTATATAGCTATTGTTATTCCGCTGTGTTGTAAGTGTTGTACTTGATAATGATATGTATATTCAAGTACAATCTTTTATTTCAAAGATATATGTTATATGTTATTCGTTCCGCTGTGAGGTTCGTGTTACTATGATATTGTGTTCTTTTTCTACTTCTACTATTCTAAGTTTCTATCTTATCTATTCTCACCCTCTAATTTCTTTCATTAACTACCGGTATTTTCGATCCTTGGATGTTCGATATGTGTTGTATATCCTATAACCAAGATTGCAAATTTTTCGGGTCGTTACAGAACCGGTTAGGAGAAAGACACCCGAGTCGATTCGGATAGGAGAAAGACACTCGAACCGATCCAGATAGGAGAAAGACACCCGAACTGATCCGGATAGGAGAAAGACACCCGAACCGATCCGGATAGGAGAAAGACACCCGAACCGATCTGGATAGGAGAAAGAGACCCAAACCGAAATGGATAGGAGGAGACCCTAACCGAACCGGATAGGAGGAGGAGACCCGAACCAAAACGGATAGGAGGAAGAGACCCGAACCGAACCGGATAGAAGGAAGACCCGAACCGAACCGGATAGGAGGAAGACCCGAACCGAACCGGATAGGAGGAGGAGACCCGAATTGAACCGGAAGAGACCAAAGCCCGAGATGCAAAGGAAGTCCAAATGGGAAGTTATTACTAGGATCCAGATGGGAACCAACGAGTTAACTTCTATAGTTCGGCTTTGCTGCGGGACATGTGCAAAGGGGTTATCGATATCTATAACTTTGGTTCACTGTTGAAGAGAGGGGGCATGTAGACGAACTAGAGCCAGGTAAGTGTGGACTGGTTGGCCCTTAACCTAGAGCCAGGGATGTGTGGACTGGGTAGGGTTATTGACTATAGACCAGGGAAGTTTGGTCATAGCAATATTCGACGGAGTTGCCGTCATGGCCCCAATGGATTTGGTGATCAAAGTGATGGATATCGTATGCCTTACGTACTGAGTGTGTAACAACCCGTATTTTTGAATAACATATTATAACATAAATGGAGGCAGAATTAAACTGTAAAATCTGAATCAAGGGAAACGGGCTGTGCCATTGCGTTCGTCTCGGAAAAATACGCGAAAAAGAGTCCGAGTTTTCGAAAATCGGAGTCCGTATGACCAAGATATGGCCTTGCGAAGTTTCACGAAAAATTCACAAATTAAAGTATACTTAATTAAGTGAAATGGGTTGCGCAGAGAAATATATATATTGATATATATATATATATATATATATATAATTGAAAATTAAATAAATAAATATGCAAAAATGTTCAAAACAGCGAATTGGGAGAGGGTAATAACCGAACCGGCCGATTTTTGAGGTCGACCCGAGCTCGCTGGGTCGACTAGGGGTTAATCCAGGGTGTTTGGCTGTCAACCCGTGGGCCGATTCGCTCAAATGCAGATTTTGCATTTGAATGGTTCTCATGGTTCAGCTTTAATCTAAAGGCCCTAGATGGTTCCTACACTTGACTTCTTCCCCAAGACATGCTTTGATGGCTTGGATTGAATCTAGGGTTAATCCTATGGCTAATATTACCCTAATCTTCTATAAAAAGGACCTAACACCTAGCCTAAATCATCATTATTCATTCCTACAACTAAACTATGCCAAAATTGTTCCTCTCATGGCCTCCACTCTCATGCTAAAATTCCTAAGTTTATTTCTATGAGGGATTTTGAGTGCATACAAGTATTTTCAAGCTTGTATGAGTATTCTTAGTTTGCATTCAAGTCAAGTTGCAACATTTCTATTTCAAAGCAAGGGTTTTTATTGATTTGGCTCAATGGTTTTCATTTGGAGATTGCATATTTGGGTTTTTGGTGCTTGCATAAGGGCTTCGTCTCAATCTTTATAATAAATATTTATTTGTGTCTTCATAGCATTGTAAGCCCTTTTCTACTTTCTTTTTATTGAACTCCAAAGTTAAATGAATGATGCAAGTTTGGGGTTGATCATTATGATATGCAAGTTTGGTTGATCATTATATGCAAGTTTGGTTGATCATTATATGCAAGTTTGGGTGATCATTATATGCAAGTTTGGTTGATCATTATGCAAGTTATGTATGACACATGTTGCCATGTTATGCAAGTTTGGGTTGATCATGTTATCATGTTATGCGAGTTTGGGTTGATCATGTTATCATGTTATGCAAGTTTGGGTTGATCATGTTATCATGTTATGCAAGTTTGGGTTGATCATTATGCACATGTTATCATGTTATGCAAGTTAAACTTGAAGTTGTGAGCTTAAAGTTTCAAGCTTTATGTTAAAGGTTGCATTTTGGCAAAATGAAAGTTATCATATCACTTATGATAACTTGCATGTGAGGCTAAATGCGAACTTCTAGCAACTTCTACATGTTATTTATCACCATGTATCACTCATATGCTAAGTTTGGTTTTATGCATGCTTTTGAAGCCTAATAATGCAATATGCAAGTATATGAACATATGTACATTTCATATGCCACCATGTTAAACTTGTGGCTTCAACACCTTTATGTCATGGTTATGCCAAGTTCCCTATTTTGTCCTTTATGCGTTTGTTGCGATAATGTAAACGATGGGATTACGTTGGGGTTGGGTAACATAATGACATGAACATGGTTTTTATAACATAACGTGATATGTTAACTTGTAATTATGTTTTGGAAACATAATGGACATGACACTTAGCAAATATGAGTGTGGCCAACTCGAGGTTGGGTTGAGTTTGTAGCATAAATCTACCCGGACCCGCCCGGCTTAACTAGTGGCTACAAACAATAGGACCCAATGTGAGAAGTTGGTCATGTTGTGCTCGAACCCGAGGTTAGACCTAGTTGTGGTGTAAAGCTACCCAGACCCGCCCGGCTTAACTAGTAACCACAACAAAGTCTAATGTGAGAGGTTAAAGCGCATTAAGTTAATTAATGCCTCGTGATTAGGGTTAAGTCATGGTCCACTTAATACTTAACCCATTTGGGCTTGATGGATTAATCGAGGTTAAGTCAGGAGCCTTGGGTACTCTTAACCGATTTAATCCACGTTTGGATCGGGTTAACCACATTTAACCCGTTAAGAAACCCTAGTTGCATGGTCCTTTTCAGCAGTAACCTTCTAGGTAGTATCATAAGACCCTAGGACTAGGCTAGGGTGGGGCACGATTATTGGGCTGATTGTAAGAGACCAAAAGAGACGGCTGAATGATGCACCGGTTGTTCAGGCGGACCATGGTCGTGCACATCAAGTCTGGAGTTGAACACTGGCATCGGTAGGTTTGGACTGTGCATCCTGTAATGGTGTCTGAGGGTTACACCGTAGGGCCTGATACACCCTATGGGGTGGATCCTGCACAGTCAACTACATTACATGACTAGGCCGTATGACACCGACACTTGACGAGTTAGGCTTATAGGGAGCCGATCGACTAGACTGTGTAGTTGGACCTTAATTTAGGTCACCTCATGATGATGGGCCAAGCTTGGGCCAAGGGATTAATTCTTGTTTTTACTTGACACGTTAGAATGCTAGTACACCCGTGGTGCAAAACTTAACCTTGATTATGCGATGACACCTTTATCTATCTTGTTAGTTAATCATCATGCCAGTATGTTGTTATCCTCATGTTCATCTCAGCTTCTCATGCCAGTTAACTTTACTAGTTCATAGACAGATAGTAGTAGGGCTTACCAGTCTTTTTGACTGACCTGTTTTCTTTCGCCTCTTTTCTTCTGTTTCCCCCCCAGGTTCTCAGGGTGGGAACATTGGAGCTTAGCTTGGATCTTTACAGCTTGCTTACTGGATTTGCTCATGTACGGTTTTGGACATTGGGCTAGCTATGGTTTATCACTTCATTTTGGGGATAGTACTTTATGTGTTTCAGTTTTTCAGTTTATGCTTTTATCTAGACTTTGTTGTTGGAAAATAACGACCAAGTACTTTGTTGTAACATGACTATGGTTTTGAAATGCTAAGTTTTATTCGCTGCTTTACTACTCTGTTTTACTTATATGTTCTGTCTTGTGATATCTGCATGCATGTTTACCTTGTTTAACTCCCCTCCAAAGCTAATGTCCTTGCAAGAGTGGCATTGGCGGAGGTGGGGTGTTACATTTGGTATCAGAGCATAAGGTTTACAAGATTTGAGCAAAAGTGTTTTTGAAACTTACCTTTTGAAAAAACTATTTTCAAAACCAATTAAGTATTTTCCAAGAAAAGTCTAGTTATTTTAAAAAGGCTATTCCCCAAAAGCCATAGCACTATCCTTCGTTTCTTCGTTCTGAATCTATCTTTTTCTTCGTTTTAGTATGGCCGATCGCTTTAACATCCCGGAAGGCGTTCAAGTACCCGTCTGGTTCCGGAGGTTTATGGTGGCAAGGGCGAATGAAGCCGGCCCCACGAACATTCCTCCTCCTTCCCCCGTCGCTAACATCTCTCCTCCTCCCGTAGCTGAGGTTCCTTCTCCCCCTCAGCATCCGCAAGAGGATTTCGCAAAGCTTTGCAAAGATTTTAAGGCGATGGGTTGCAAGAATTTTGTCGGAACGGAGACTTCTGTGGAGGCAAGAAACTGGTTAAAAGAAACTGAAGACCTCTTTGCTATCTTTGATGTGGAAGATCGTAGGAAAGTTCTGTTGGCGGTATGGCTATTGAAAGGGGAAGCTTCTTATTGGTGGGTAGTCACCACCACTACTAGACCAATTGAGACTTGGGATGACTTTAGGAGAAGGTTTGGACTAAAGTTCCTATCATCGACAGAAGAGAATCTTCAGATGGAGAGGTTCCTATCTCTAAAGCAAGGGGACATGACCGTTAGAGAATACGTGGATAAGTTTAATCAACTTGCTCAGTTCGGTCTAGAATGGGTTAACACCCCTCAGAAGAAGGCCCTACGCTTTGCTCTAGGATTGAATGAGCCATTGCGCGGTTTGGCCATATCTCATATACCCCTGGGGGCGACCTTCGAGGGTTTGGTGAGTATGGCCCTACTTCAAGAGGAAGATAAGAGTGGCAAGAAGGAGGTCAAGGCAAATGAGTCCCAAGGCAAGAAGGAAGATACCGAGAAAAGAGATAAGAACAACAACAAGGCAAGAAAGACAAGAAAGTGCAACTTCTGTAGGATCACTGGGCACATAGCCAAGGATTGCAGGAAGAAGAAGAGGAAGTTAAGCAAGTATTTTCATTGCGGAGAATCTGGACATTTTAGCAAGGATTGTCCCAAGAAGCATGGACAAGGGCAAGGACAAACTCAGCAAGTAGGACCATCTGGAGGGCAATTGCAGGCTCTCCTCGCTCTTCCAGCTTTTGATCGAGGTAGAGTTTTTATAGAAATTCATGTTTACATTTCTGATTTTCCTGTTCGCACCTTATTTGATTCTGGCGCATCGCATAGTTTTATCTCTTTTGATATTGTTGAAAGTTTGCACCTAAGTACTAGCTTAGTTGAGGATCCCGTTTGTGTTTCAAATCCAATTGGGGGTTCCGCCCATCTGTCTATGATTTGTGTGGATTTGAAAATTTCTATCTTGGCCGTAGAATTCACGTGTAGTGCTTATGTTCTCGGATTCACGGGATACGGGTTGATTTTGGGTGTGGATTGGTTGTCCAGTTATGGAGCCGTTCTTGACTGTGAGCATAGGGTGGTGAGGCTCATGACTCGCCTCGGTAATACCCTAGAAATTTCTTGTAACCCTAGAGGTCCCGTCATGTTATGCTATCTTGAATCTCTCGACTCGTCCATCGATGATCTGCAATCTGTAAGGGTGGCCCGAGACTATCCTGATGTCTTTGAAGAAGTTAAGGGGTTACCCCCTAAACAAGAGATAGATTTCCGCATTTATCTAGTCGATAATGCCAAGCCAGTATCATTGCCCGTTAGGCACATGGCCCCTCGTGAGAGAAGGGAGCTCAGTAAGCAAATCAAGGAGCTGCTTGAGAAGGGTTTTATTAGACGAAGCATTTCCGAATGGGGTGCTCCGGTGGTATTCGCTACTAAGGCGGATGGTTCGCTTCGTCTATGTGTTGATTATCGAGAATTGAACAAGCTGACAAAGAAGAATAGGCACCCGTTACCGAGGATTGATGATTTCTTTGACCAGTTTGTTGGTGCTTCTGTTTTCTCTCAGCTCGATCTAGCTACCGGATTCCATCAGCTTAGAGTAGCTGAGGATAGCATTGATAAAACTGCGTTTAGGACTCCAGATGGATTCTTTGAATTGCTTGTCATGCCATTCGGTTTGACTAATGCACCCGCATACTTCATGGACTTGATGAGTAGGGTGTTCAGGGAGTTCCTTAACGAGTTTGTTGTTGTCTTCGTGGATGATATTCTGATCTTCTCAAAGGATGAGGAAGAACATGCAAGGCATCTCAAGGAAGTGATGGATACGCTTAGAGTGCATCAGTTGAAAGCCAAGTTCTCCAAATGTCATTTTTGGAGAAGGGAAGTTCGGTTTCTTGGACATATAGTCTCTAAGCAAGGCATAGCGGTGGATCCCGCGAAAGTGGTTGTGGTTCAAGACTGGAAGACTCCTAGCAATGCAACCGAAGTAAGAAGCTTTCTTGGTCTGGCGGGCTACTATAGGAAGTTCATCAGGGACTTCGCTAAGATTTCGGCCCCTCTTACTAAGTTGACGAAGAATAACTTAGTCTTTACATGGGACTTGGAGTGTGAGCTTGCTTTTCAAAGGCTCAAGAGAGCCCTTACCTCAGCTCCAGTTTGGCAACGTGGATTGGCACTGTTTTCAAGAGATAGTTTTCTACGTGGGATACCGTATAGTATGTAAATGAGATCCAAGATTCACTAACGAATCTTGGAAAGCTTGCATGAACCATGAGCACGCAGTTATGTTTAAGCCAAGTATTTTAGGCAAAGAATAAGTGGAAGTGGAACGAGAAGCAACGGTGAAATGAGTTCTAACTCATATTTTGGGAACAAGAATTAAGAACTACGGAATTGCGAAGATAAAAGACGATCAGGGCACGATGGGATTAAGCACAAGAAAATGCGGCTTAGAAGATTGAAGTCTAGATACGCGCATTTAATCTCTTTCTAAGAGTATATCCTTGATCCCTATTGTTCCGTAGAGCTTACTCGCATGCTACCTTTTAAGTATATCCTCTCAGTCCTATCCTCAATCTTAGTTCTGTTACGAACCCCCTAAGGAGTATGGCTAGCCTATTTGTGATATAGGGTTAGGGTGAAGAAGTTCGCCACCAAACTATTTGGGCTTTATGGGATATGGGTAATAATTGATAGATTTACAAAGAGAGCCCATTTTATTCCGGTGAAAAGCAAGAGGACCGTATCGCGGCAAGCATCTGTTTATCTTCAAAAGATAGTGCGGCTGCATGGAGTTCCTTCTAGCATAGTTAGCGATCGTGACCCAATTTTCACTAGCCAGTTCTGGAACAGTTTGCAAGAAGCAATGGGTACGCGATTGAATCTGAGTACAGCCTATCACCCCCGGAAGGATGGCCAAACCGAAAGGGTGAATAGAGTGCTAGAAGATCTTTTGAGGTTTTGTGTTCTCGACTTCGGTGGTACTTGGGAAGGCCACCTTCTTCTTGTAGAGTTTGCTTATAATAATAACTATCAAGCCAGCATAGGGATGGCACCATTTGAAGCTTCGTATGGGAGGCCGTGCAAGCCACCAACATGTTGGTGGGAAGACGACGAATAAGCTTATAATTGAGCCCGACATGATAAGGGACACATCCGAGAGGGTTGAATTGATTCGAAGACGGATAAGAACGGCCCAAGACAGACAGAAATCCTATGCAGACAAGCGAAGGACAGACTTGGAATTTAAAATTGGAGATATGGTCTTTGTGAAGATTTCTCCTTTGCGAAATATGGTTCGCTGACACCAAGGATCGTAGGACCCTTCCCTACTATAGAAAGAGTCGGGAAGATGACTTATAAGGTGGAATTGCCGAGAAGCTGGCCGGCGTGCATAATGTCTTTCATGTCTCGCATCTCCGGAAGTGTTTGCACAGACCCGCCAAAGTGGCTGAACCAAGTATTCTTGAAGACATGGAGGTAGAGGATGAAGCAACCCTGAGACGAGCTCCGATTCGTGTCATGGAAATGAAGACAAAGAAGCTAAGAAGCAAAGAAGTTAAGCTTGTTAAGGCGCAATGGAGTGAAACAAAGGGAGACGCAACTTGGGAAACCAAGGAGAAGAGGCGCGTGCTTTATCCATTTCTCTTGGAGGATACATTTTCAATCTCTTTTCCTAGATTGGTATATCTTCCCTTTGCTATCCATGCTTATCTAGTTTATCTTGTTTCGTAAATCTTGTCATGAGAACCTTAGGTAGAAACCCTTGGTTGAAACATGTATTTGAAACATGTTATGTTTGATGTTTGCAAGTGGTTGCAAGTGTTTGCAAGTGGATACTTGTGGATGCATAATACACGTTAGGCACTAAGATCGGCTCACACACTTTCATACCGCATATACATGAGTGTTTATGCTTATTCATGGATGAAAACTTGTTATGCTATCACGTGGATGTTGCATATGGATGAATGTTATGTGCACTCATGTAGAGATTATAAATTATGTTAGGAATTTGCATACATATGGACTCATTTCACTAACATATTTTGCATTAAGGGGGTTTACTGAATCAGTAACCTCCTGATTTTCGCATTAGATAAGTACATATACACACACCTTTGCATATGATCATACAACATTTAGAATCCTTTAAGGACAATGACTGCACGAGGATGATGTTTTGAGTAGATGGATGATGGATAGTAGGATACGTTCTTCCTAACTTGGAGATTTCGGGGACGAAATCCTTTAAGGAGGGGAGAATGTAACAACCCGTATTTTTGAATAACATATTATAACATAAATGGAGGCAGAATTAAACTGTAAAATCTGAATCAAGGGAAACGGGCTGTGCCATTGCGTTCGTCTCGGAAAAATACGCGAAATAGAGTCCGAGTTTTCGAAAATCGGAGTCCGTATGACCAAGATATGGCCTCGCGAAGTTTCACGAAAAATTCACAAATTAGAGTATACTTAATTAAGTGAAATGGGTTGCGCAGAGAAATATATATATTGATATATATATATATATATATATATATAATTGAAAATTAAATAAATAAATATGCAAAAATGTTCAAAACAGCGAATTGGGAGAGGGTAATAACCGAACCGACCGATTTTTGAGGTCGACCCGAGCCCGCTGGGTCGACTAGGGGTTAATCCAGGGTGTTTGGCTGTCAACCTGTGGGCCGATTCGCTCAAATGCAGATTTTGCATTTGAATTGTTCTCATGGTTCAGCTTTAATCTAAAGGCCCTAGATGGTTCCTACACTTGACTTCTTCCCCAAGACATGCTTTGATGGCTTGGATTGAATCTAGGGTTAATCCTATGGCGAATATTACCCTAATCTTCTATAAAAAGGACCTAACACCTAGCCTAAATCATCATTATTCATTCCTACAACTAAACTATGCCAAAATTGTTCCTCTCATGGCCTCCACTCTCATGCTAAAATTCCTAAGTTTATTTCTATGAGGGATTTTGAGTGCATACAAGTATTTTCAAGCTTGTATGAGTATTCTTAGTTTGCATTCAAGTCAAGTTGCAACATTTCTATTTCAAAGCAAGGGTTTTTATTGATTTGGCTCAAGGGTTTTCATTTGGAGATTGCATATTTGGGTTTTTGGTGCTTGCATAAGGGCTTCGTCTCAATCTTTATAATAAATATTTATTTGTGTCTTCATAGCATTGTAAGCCCTTTTCTACTTTCTTTTTATTGAACTCTAAAGTTAAATGAATGATGCAAGTTTGGGGTTGATCATTATGATATGCAAGTTTGGTTGATCATTATATGCAAGTTTGGTTGATCATTATATGCAAGTTTGGGTGATCATTATATGCAAGTTTGGTTGATCATTATGCAAGTTATGTATGACACATGTTGCCATGTTATGCAAGTTTGGGTTGATCATGTTATCATGTTATGCAAGTTTGGGTTGATCATTATGCACATGTTATCATGTTATGCAAGTTAAACTTGAAGTTGTGAGCTTAAAGTTTCAAGCTTTATGTTAAAGGTTGCATTTTGGCAAAATGAAAGTTATCATATCACTTATGATAACTTGCATGTGAGGCTAAATGCGAACTTCTAGCAACTTCTACATGTTATTTATCACCATGTATCACTCATATGCTAAGTTTGGTTTTATGCATGCTTTTGAAGCCTAATAATGCAATATGCAAGTATATGAACATATGTACATTTCATATGCCACCATGTTAAACTTGTGGCTTCAACACCTTTATGTCATGGTTATGCCAAGTTCCCTATTTTGTCCTTTATGCGTTGTTGCGATTATGTAAACGATGGGATTACGTTGGGGTTGGGTAACATAATGACATGAACATGGTTTTTATAACATAACGTGATATGTTAACTTGTAATTATGTTTTGGAAACATAATGGACATGACACTTAGCAAATATGAGTGTGGTCAACTCGAGGTTGGGTTGAGTTTGTAGCATAAATCTACCCGGACCCGCCCGACTTAACTAGTGGCTACAAACAATAGGACCCAATGTGAGAAGTTGGTCATGTTGTGCTCGAACCCGAGGTTAGACCTAGTTGTGGTGTAAAGCTACCCGGACCCGCCCGACTTAACTAGTAACCACAACAAAGTCTAATGTGAGAGGTTAAAGCGCATTAAGTTAATTAATGCCTCCTGATTAGGGTTAAGTCATGGTCCACTTAATACTTAACCCATTTGGGCTTGATGGATTAATCGAGGTTAAGTCAGGAGCCTTGGGTACTCTTAACCGATTTAATCCACGTTTGGATCGGGTTAACCACATTTAACCCGTTAAGAAACCCTAGTTGCGTGGTCCTTTTCAGCAGTAACCTTCTAGGTAGTATCATAAGACCCTAGGACTAGGCTAGGGTGGGGCACGATTACTGGGCTGATTGTAAGAGACCAAAAGAGACGGCTGAATGATGCACCGGTTGTTCAGGCGGACCATGGTCGTGCACATCAAGTCCGGAGTTGAACACGGGCATCGGTAGGTTTGGATTGTGCATCCTGTAATGGTGTCTGAGGGTTACACCGTAGGGCCTGATACACCCTATGGGGTGGACCCTGCACAGTCAACTACATTACATGACTAGGCCGTATGACACCGACACTTGACGAGTTAGGCTTATAGGGAGCCGATCGACTAGACTGTGTAGTTGGACCTTAATTTAGGTCACCTCATGATGATGGGCCAAACTTGGGCCAAGGGATCAATTCTTGTTTTTACTTGACACGTTAGAATGCTAGTACACCCGTGGTGCAAAACTTAACCTTGATTATGCGATGACACCTTTATCTATCTTGTTAGTTAATCATCATGCCAGTATGTTGTTATCCTCATGTTCATCTCAGCTTCTCATGCCAGTTAACTTTACTATTTCATAGACAGATAGTAGTAGGGCTTACCAGTCTTTTTGACTGACCTGTTTTCTTTCGCCTCTTTTCTTCCGTTCCCCCCCCCAGGTTCTCAGGGTGGGAACATTGGAGCTTAGCTTGGATCTTTACAGCTTGCTTACTGGATTTGCTCATGTACGGTTTTGGACATTGGGCTAGCTATGGTTTATCACTTCATTTCGGGGATAGTACTTTATGTGTTTCAGTTTTTCAGTTTATGCTTTTATCTAGACTTTGTTGTTGGAAAATAATGACCAAGTACTTTGTTGTAACATGACTATGGTTTTGAAATGCTAAGTTTTATCCGCTGCTTTACTACTCTGTTTTACTTATATGTTCTGTCTTGTGATATCTGCATGCATGTTTACCTTGTTTAACTCCCCTCCAAAGCTAATGTCCTTGCAAGAGTGGCATTGGCGGAGTTGGGGTGTTACAGAGTGAGTGATGTGAGGATGACTGCTATGTTTGATGTTTGCTATCACCATGACATGCACACTCCCATTTTACACTTTATGTTTTTGTTACCTTAGAGTACTGTACATCTTGTTGTGCTAACTCTTTGGTTTCAAGTCCGGGTTCTGGTATGATTATTTATACCTGTTATTGTTTTATTTTGCTGCTATCGCTCATACCAGATTTTTATCTGACCTAGAGTTTTATGTCTCTTCTTATTACTCTAGGTGCTCCTAAACGAGCAGACTAGAGACAGATCAGGTGGTTATGCACGAGTAGCTGTCCGGAGACGAGCAGGAGGCTTCCACGTACTATTTACATATATTCTTCCTGTGTTGTTGATGGTCACTGCTTTGCTCATTAGTAGTGAACCTTCTTTGTTTCCTTGTTAGAGACAGTATTTTGAAGTTATAATAATGGTTGGATCATAAGATGTATTTTTTGGATTCCGCGACTCTGATGGTCATGGTTTAGTTTTCAGCTTATGCACTGTCTCACCTGTTTTATGTCAAGTTATGTTACTATTATATTTTATTCCATGCGCTGTGAGACATACTACAGGTTCTTGGTGATTCATAGTTTCAAAACCCTTTTTCTTTGACGAACCGTCCTGTGCTAGTCGGGCATTAGCACATCGCATTTCAGGGAAATGTCGATTGGTTCGAGGTTGCCCGTCACACTTGGTATCAGAGCCTAGGTTGCATAGTTAACCTAGGGGAAGACATCATGGAGAGATAGTATACGTATATGAGAGCGCATATTTGTGATATTTTGGTTTTCAAAAACTATATACACTATTAGTATATCAAAGGATGAAGTCGCACTGCACGGACGCCACTAAGGAGATGGTTAATCGTTTTTCTCTTTATAGATTGAATGATGAGCCGATATATGAGGAGTACGGGTTCAGGGGCCAACAATGGGAATGTCCCTGATACGAGGACGATGTTTAATGCCTTCATGCGAGAGATGCTTAGGGATGCTCAGGGAGAAGTTCCTAATGCTGCTAACGGTGGTGGTGTAGCGGTGCAGGCGCCTAAGGTCGATTTCACCAAGCTCAGAAAGGATTATACTAATCTTGGTGGAAAGCTGTTCCACGGAATGAAATCGGCTACGGAGGTTCAAGATTGGTTTGATAGTTGTGAGCACATCTTTGAGGATTTGGGGATCGAGGATGCAATGAAGAGAAAGTTAGCATCGCGTTAGCTTCAAGGACGAGCTATGAATTTGTGGAATGCTATTAAAGCGGCTACTCTCGAGGATCAAGTCACTTGGAATCGGTTTAAGACCCGTTTCAGTGACAAGTTTATCCCAGCTGCTCAGAAATCAAAATTGTTCAGGAAGTTTTTGGAGTTTAAGCAGAATGGTAGGGCAGTCTTAAAGTATATTGCTGAACTTGATAGGTTATCGAAATATGGATTTTCCCTTATTGATACTGCCGAGAAGAAGAACGAAAAGTTCATAACTGTCCTAGATGGGTACTTTGGGGAAAGACTCATAAACCATATCGATGAGACATTCGAATCTATTGTGGGAAAGGCATTGAGGTCTGAGAGCCTTTACTCTAAGTCAAAAATCGAGGTTGTTGTTACATCTGCAGAGAAGCCAAAGCTGCAGGCAAGCGGTGGAGGCAAGAATAATTCCCAGAATAAGAGGAAGCAGAACCAGACGAAGGGCGGTCAGGAAAAGAAGAATAAGAAAGATATTGAGTGCTTTAGCTGTTGCAATAAGGGCCACTATGTGAGCAATTGTCGAGCAAAACCGGGGGAAAAGAAGTGCTTCAACTGTGGCTAAGTGGGACATTTTAAGAATGAATGTCCACAACCCGCTAAGGAGAAGCAAATGGTGAAAGCATATGTTATCAACGCTATTCCTTCTTCGTCGAATTCCCCAACTACGGCGCAGAAGGGAAAAGGTGTTGTTACTCAAGGTATACTTTCTATTCATGATGTTTATGTTCGAGTGTTGTTTGATACCGTGGCTTCTCATTCCTTCGTATCTAGTGACCTGGTAGATAGGTTGGAATTGGAACCCGAGATTGTCGATAGACCTTTAGTTGTGACGAACCCGATTGGTGGTTCGACTAACCTTAGTAAGGTTTGTCAAAATTTGATCTTATCGAGTAATGGATGTATGTTTGCTAGCTTGTGATTGCTTTATTTTGGGCTTTACTGGGTTTGGCATTATTTTGGGAGTCAATTGGATCCAAAGGTATGGGGTGGTAGTAGATTGTGAGGGGTCTTCAGTGACCATTAGAGCAGATGGTGGGCGAAGGGTGGTATTGGGTTGCCTACCTAGTAATGAGGTGATGATTAGTTTTCTACATTCCCTCGACATCCCGCAGGATGAGTTATCAGATGTGCCTATTACTGGCGAGTATCCAGACATCTTCGAGGAAGTAACCGGACTCCCACCACACCGAGAGATTGAGTTTCGGATTGATTTAGTGAAAGATGCTAGACCTATAGTGATGCATTTTCATCGAATGGCGCCAAGGGAGAAGCGAGAGCTCGAGGTGCAAGTGAGTGACCTTTTGAAGAAGGGATTTATTCGAAGGAGTGTTTCCGAGTGGGGAGCACCAGTTGTATTTGCTACCAAGGCTGATGGTTCCCTTCGTTTATGTGTAGACTACCGTGAGCTGAACAAGTTGACTAGGAAGAATAGGTATCCTCTTCCACGGATAGATGATTTGTTTGATCAACTGAATGGAGCAAGAGTGTTTTCCCAGTTGGATCTCACGATAGGTTTTCATCAGCTCCGAGTAGTAGTTCAGAGTATACCTAAAACGACATTTCGGATGCCGTCTAGATTCTGTAAGTGGTTGGTCATGCCATTTGGGTTGACCAATGCACCCACATATTTTGTGGATCTTATGAATAGAGTTTTCAGAGATCAATTAAATAAGTTTGTTCTTGTGTTCGTGAACGATATCTTGGTTTACTCGAGGACAGAGGAAGAACACAAGGAACATTTGAGAACCGTGATGGAGGTGTTGAGAAAACACTAATTGAAAGCAAAATTTTCTAAGTGTCACTTATGGAGGAGGGAAGTGAGATTCTTGGGCCATGCTGTTTCAGAGAATGGTATAACTGTGGATCCTGCGAAGGTGGCTACGGTACAAGATTGGTCTACGCCCAAGAATGCAACGGACGTGAGAAGTTTCCTGGGGTTAGCTGGATACTATCGTAAGGTTATCCAAGACTTCTCGAAGATAGCAGCACCGTTAACTCAGTTGACCAAGAAGAATCAAGCCTTCGTTTGGGATGAAAGGTGTGAGAATGTATTTAAGAGCATAAAGGAAAAATTAACGTGTGCACTAGTGTTAGTTATTCATAAAGGGAACGAAGAGATGACGGTATACACGGATGCCTGTGGTACCAGACTAGGTGTTGTACTGATGCAAGGAAGTAGGGTTGTAGCTTATGCTAGTCGGCAACTAAAACCACATGAGAAAAGATATCTTACCCATGATTTGGAATTGGCAGCGATCGTGTTCGCGTTAAAGATGTGGAGACACTATCTCTTGGGAGAAAGGTTCAAGCTGTTTACCAATCATAAGTCATTAAAGTATCTTTTCTCTTAGAGGGATTTAAATCTTCGTCAACAAAGATTGTTAGAGTTCTTGGCTTCATATGATTTCAATATCGCATACACACCCGGGATGGGCAATGCGGTAGCTGATGCATTGAGTAGGAGATATGCTAGTTTGGGGGTTATATTTCTGGAATGGAAGCAACTAGAATATATCGTGGGATATGATTTCAGACCTAAGTGTGAACTAGATCCAGAGATGTTAGCAAGTTCGACGATCAGGCCAACCTTGATTGAATGGAATGGTTCCAGTCAGAGGGACGATCCTAATCTATTGGAAATCATCTCCAAGGTAGAGATGGGTATCGACGACAAGAGAATGAACAAGTATGGTCTTGATTGAGAAGGATGGCTTCGAAAGAATGAAAGGCTAGTTGTACCCAACGTTAATGGGTTGAGAGATGAAGTGCTTAGAGAGTGTCATCACTCGAAACAGACTATACATCCCGGTGGTAACAAAATGTATTGAGACATGAAACAGACCTACTATTGGGAAGGGATGAAGAGAGACGTTGGGAAGTTTATATCCAAGTGCATGAACTCCCAGTTAGTTAAAGTTGAGCAAAAGAAGCCTAGTGATTTGTTACAAACATTGGAAATTCCCGAATGGAAATGGGAACAAGTCTCAATGGATTTCATTGACAGTTTGCCAAGGATTAGATCGGGTCATGATAGTATTTGGGTGATTGTCAATCCATTGACCAAAAGTACAAGGTTTATACCAGTCAACTCGAATAGGACGACAACAAAGTTAGCAGAACTGTATATGAAGTGGGTAGTGAGATTTCATGGAGTACCTAAAGGTATTGTGAGTGACCGAGATCTATTATTTACTAGTGGGTTTTGGAAGAGCTTACAAGAGGCTTTAGGGTCAGAATTACTTCTCAGTACCGCATACCATCCTTAAACCGATGGTCAAACAGAGAGGGTGAATCGTGTATTAGAGGATCTTTTGAGAGTTTGCATATTGGATTTTGGAGGGTCATGGGATGACCATTTGCATATATTTGAGTTTGCGTATAATAATAGTTATCAATCCAGTATTGGTATGGCTCCAATTGAAGCTTTGTATGGAAGACCGTGCAACTCACCATCATGTTGGTTGGAAACCGGTGAGAAATTTGTGCTTGCGCCGGATGTAATAAGAGAAACTTCAGATAAAATCTAGGTTATCCAACAACGAATAAAGGCTGCCCAAGATAGGCAGAAGAACTTTGCTGATAAAAGACAAAGAGAATTGAAATTCTCCGTTGGTGACTTGGTATTCATCAAGATCTCTCCGTTGAAGAGTGTGATTCGTTTTGGTAGGAGAGGAAAGATGGCACCAAGGTTTGTTGGTCCATTTCCAGTTCTCGAACAAGTTGGGAATTTAGCGTATAAAGTTGAATTACTAGACAAGATGGCGGGAGTGCACAACATGTTTCATGTTTCCCTAGTTAAGGAAGTTCGTGCACGATTCAGATCTGACTTTTTCACCAGATCAGTTGGATGATATCGAAGTGGAATCTGAGGCAGTTGGGAGCCATAGAACGATTTGTATTGTCGGACACGGTACAAAACAACTTCGAAGGAAGATGGTGAAACTTGTTAAGGTCCAGTGGGGTAATAATGGGAACGACTGTACTTGGGAAACTGAGGAAAACATAAGAAAGTCATATCCAGAACTCTTTGCGTGGTAAGGTTTTACTAGCAATATAGTTATTCCGCATGCTAGGATAGCCATATTGTGTTTATTATGTATGTTTGATTGTTGCAAATGGTTGATAGGCATGCGGGACCCTTTGTTGTTTTCTTAGTTACAGAATTTTGGGGGCGAAATTTCTTAAGGGGGGGGGGGAGAGAGAATGTAACGACCTGCATTCTACGCATCAGAGGATCGTAGAATATTTATTTCATTCTCATACGAAGTCGTATGGTCGTGTAACTTTGGGGAACGGCTATTGGGGTCATTTCCCATGTTCACGATTTTTGTCGAATTTTAAATGACCGTTTTACCCCTGGTGAATCTTGTTTCGCCTATAACTTTTGATTGATAAGGAGTTTTGACATGAAACCAATTCTATTGGATTCGGATGATGGTTTACCTCTCTATAGAGTGGTCACATTAATCAAACTTACCGTTTGGGAGATATGGCTGAAATAAGGTTTGGAAGGTGAAAAACAGCTTAATCGGGCTTAATAGGGTAATTAGCGGATGGGTCCATAACCCATTTCGGGATTAGCGTTATGGAGAGGCTAAAATGAGTTAAGAATCCATCTCATTTCATTTTTCTCAGCCGCCACTTTCATTTCTTCAACCTAGCAATGGCCTCCATCTTCTAAATCTCATTTTAATCGCTTCCTAATCGCTTTTTAGCCACTAATTAACCAAAACTACACCAAATCAAGTCAAATTAACATCAAATCGGAGATAGAGTTGCTGCAATACATAGAGATCCATGCCATAATAGTAGAGTTTCATATCTAAGATTTCATTTGTGGCTAAGGTGAGCGATTTGGACTTTTATTCACTAATTACGGCTAATTAGGGGTGATTAGTGATAATGAGCGAAATTATGCATCATAAAAATCTGGAAAAATATGTAGAAATTCTTAAATATTATTTTATGTCACTAGTGTAAATATGGGTTAATTTGGATTAAGTTTGCTAATCCTATAGTTAAAACATGGTTAAGGGGATTAAAGGGAAAATCATGCTTTTTGGGTATGTTTGATCTAAAATATTTCATGTGAATGATGTTTTAATGTTTTTTTTATTTATTCTATATGTTGTTACCGTTGTTTGGAATGTTTTGTGATGTTTAGAATGGTTGAAAACGCCATCGTTTGGCGAAAATAGCTTGCTGGAAAAAGTTGCAGATTTTCAGGTCCGGTTAAGAGGAAGACCCGATCCGAACTGGTTAGGAGAAAGACACCCGAACCGATCCGAATAGGAGAAAGACACCTGAACCAATCCGGATAGGAGAAAGACACCTGAACCGATCCGAATAGGAGAAAGACACCCGAACCGATCCTGATAGGAGAAATACACCCGAACCGATCCTGATAGGAGAAAGAGACCCAAACCGATCTGGATAGGAGAAAGACACCTGAACCGATCCGGATAGGAGAAAGAGACCCGAACCGAACCGGATAGGCGAAGGAGACCCTAACTGAACCGGATAGGAGGAGAAGACCCGAACCGAATAGGAGGAAGAGACCCGAACCGAACCAGATAGGAGGAAGACCTGAACCGTACCGAATTGGAGGAGGAGACCCAAACCGAACAGGATAGGAGGAGGAGACCCGAACTGAACCGGAAGAGACCAAAACCCGAGATGCAAAGGAAGTCCAAATGGGAAGTTATTACTCATGATCCAGATGGGAACCAACGAGTTAACTTCTAGAGTTAGGCTTTGCTGCGGGACGTGTGCAAAGGGTTATCGATATCTATAACTTTGGTTCACCGTTGAAGAGAGGGGGCATGTAGAAGAACCAGAGCCAGGGAAGTGTGGACTGGTTGACCCTTAACCTAGAGCCAGGGATGTGTGGACTGGGTTGGGTTATTGACTATAGACCAGGGAAGTATGGTCATAGCAATAGTCAATGGAGTTGCCGTTATGGCCCCAATGGATTTGGTGATCAAAGCGATGGATATCGTATGCTTTACGCACTGAGTGACTGATGTGAGGATGACTGCTATGTTTGATGTTTGCTATCACCATGACATGCACACTCCCATTTTACACTTTATGTTAGTGTTACCTTAGAGTACTGTACATCTTGTTATGCTAACTCTTTGGTTGCAGGTCCGGGTTCAGGTATGATTATTTATACCTGTTATTGTTTTATTTTGCTGCTATCGCTCGTACCAGACTTTTCTCTGACCCAGAGTTTTATGTCTCTTCTTATTACTTTGGGTGCTCCTAAACGAGCAGACTAGAGACAGGTCAGGTGGTTATGCACGAGTAGTTGTCCGAAGACTAGCAGGAGGCTTCCACGTACTATTTACATATATTCTCCTTGTGTTGTTGATGGTCACTGCTTTGGGCATTAGTAGTGCAACTTCTTCATTTCCTTGTTAGAGACAGTATTTTGAAGTTGTAATAATGGTTGGATCATAAGCTGTATTTTTTGGACTCCGCTACTGATGGCCATGGTTTAGTTTTCAGCTTATGCACTGTCTCACCTGTTTTATGTCAAGTTATGTTACTATTATATTTTATTCCATGTAGTGTGAAATATACTACAGCTTCTTGGTGATTCATAGTTTCAAAACCCTTTTTCTTTGACGAACCGTCCCGTGCTAGTCGGGCATTAGCACAGCGCATTTCAGGGAAATGTCGACTGGTTCGGGGTGGGTCGCCGCAATAATTATTACACATTCAAACATCATGCAAAGTGCATTCTACAACTGTATAAGCATTAAAATAAATGGATAACGCTCATCACAATCTGTCAACCCATAAATTGACATATAACTAAATATTGGGATTAGTGTATGCCGAATATTATCCCAATACCCATGTGGGGTTTCCAAACAACAAATACTGATTATTATTTGTGCTGTTGGGTGATATGTAAAATTTATCGTCCCAATCAATATCAGATAAATAGGTGTACATAAACAAGCCGTCCGACTTGTAAATAAATATTTATTTCAGTTTCTTTTTATGAAAATTTTATATACATTTTATATAAATAATTCATATATTTCAATTTCAGAAAAACTCGGCATTATAACGGCGCGATATTAGAACCAGAATAATGTCTAGCATTATCCCTCTCCTGATACTGGCTCGCGCCGTACACAACAATCAATCAATCCAGTAATAGCACAATACAATCAATTTTTCCACAACACAATCATATCACACAAATCATCCAAGGTTTGTACAAAAAGTAGTGTCAAGAGCTACTAAGCCCCATCTGCAACCTAGGATATAATGACATAACAAAAATGATTTGAGTGATAGAGTTCTCACCTTTGGTTTCCTCTCCGCCTGTCTGTACTTGGCAGTTTTGGTACCGTTCGTATTTGTATTTGACCCAAATTCAAACAAGCTCCATATTGGACCTAGTCAGTTTCGTTGTGAAGCTCTCGACCCCACGAGCGCAAAGGATCCAGTTCCATGCAATTTCGAGTTCTTATGTGAAAGATATTAGTGTTTAAACACTGACTAAATAATTAAAATAATTAATTTAAATTAAAAATCCTAGTTACCATTCAATCTCGTTTCCACCGTCGTTCACTTTTATGGGATGCTCACCGCTGCCAATTCCGACCACCTGACGTCGAGCCATCCACCAAAGCTTCTTCCCCTGTCCATCCCGTGCCTGCAGCCGCCGCCTCCAGTTCGTCGTCTATCGCCAGAATCTGCGGTTTCCCCTAAATCCGCCACATCGCCGATTTCAGCCACTACCGGCCACATCACCGTCGCGCACCACCGCCGACGTGCCCCCTCGTCACCGCCGACCTCTTTGCTTCAGCCACCACCATCTGAAAACGCCTCTGGCGGCCGTAATCTGAAGGTCTTCATTTGCTGCTACTCAAAAACTATTGCCCCCGTTCATCTCGATTTTGCCGCCACTATGTCCACTTTTCGACCGAGCACCCAAAGACAAACTTATCCACCTCTCCCTCCTCTACAATTTTCTCTTTTGTGCCATCATCAAACACGCAACGGTTTGGCCTGAAATCCACCAAAACCGAAACTGACTTTTAGACTTTGACCATCGATTATTCCCAATATGTGAACGATATCTTACCAACTTTTTAGGTTAGGTAGAGATCATCATGATCTACAATACCCAGAAGTCGTTTAGGATAATTGCTTACGGATTGAGAGATGTAAATCTTTTTGTTTTCAGGTGCTCTTTTGCAAAACTACGAGAGAGAGGGACTGCTGCCAAATTTTTTAGAAAGAAGAGAAATGAGGGTTTGTGGAGAGAAAAGATATTATATAGTGGAGTTTTTATTATTTAAATATTTTCCCAATTAGCACTATTTCCAATCGACATTTATCGATGCCACGGTCACGTACGAACTCCGTTGACGACAAAAGTTTACATGTTGCTATGTCTTGATGATACGGTTCCAACAAAACTGGTTTCATCGAATTCCAAGTTCGTTTGCTCAAAAAGCTCTGTTTTTGGCTTAAATGGCTGATCGATTCACAATTTATTGTGCACGGCCACATACTAGCTCAAAAAATTACGAAGTTTGGAATTCTCGTTATGTTTTTCAAATACAGTTTCAACAAAACTAATTTCGTCGAATTTGGAGACCGTTTGAAAAATGTCCTTTTTAACTAGTCGATTAAATTTAAACTGGAATTGAAAACACTTTTAAATTTACTGTGCTCACATATTAATTCCAAAAATTACGAAAACTGGAATCTAGCAATAATTTGACATTACGGATCCAACAAAAGTGGTTTCGTCGAACACGGAGGTCGTTTGCAAAATGGCTACATTTAAGGGCTTTATATATTTAGAATATATATAAATTCCATTAGCGACTATTTTAAATTTTAAACCGGACATATCATACAATTTATACTATGAAATTTGAATTTTTCATATTCATTAGAAAGATATAATTAAACAGATTCTAACGTTTTTGCATTTACTGAAATCCAATTTATATTTCATTCTATACATTCATTTGAAATTTAAAATCGAATTTTCAAACTACCGCGCCATTTCAAGCTCGTTTTATAATTAATATAATTATATACGTTCTAACTTCGATTTAAATAAATTTTTAGTCGTTATTATTTAAAATAAATCATTTCAAATATTCAAAATCCATTAAAATAGCAAAAATAAATTTTTTAAATTGGTTCAGAAATTCTGGGTTGTTACAATTGTATTGTGGAAGACGAGGACCAATGTGCAAAAGGTGTGCTGCCTATTCCTATTGGCATCTATAATTCTAGTTACAGATTTCTAGTTAACATTTCATATGTTATTAGCTTAATATAATTTGCATTATTTTGTGTTGATTCATAGGTGGCACAATTAAACTGAAAGTATGTTGAGAGTTAATTGAAAGATTACAAGATTGTTACTTATTGTCGATAGTATATAAGAGATAGGTCATGTTTGATTTGCATTTATTCTGAAAAAGACAATAAGTATGCTAGTAGAAACTCAGCTACTCAACAACCCATTCGAATTGATTTTGCTCATTATATATCTATTTGTGGCACTTTTTCATTTTCCTTTTGTACCGGTTCAACTTTTTTATATTTCTTTTTTGACATTTTCTACATTGTTTTGATTTGGAAAATCAGAAACAAAAAATCATCATGATTGAATTAGCTTTATCAACATATGCACATGAGATATTATATTATTTACACCAGCCGCTGACCAACTAAACATCAATAGTCCGAAGAACTAAACAAATGGTGGTTTTTATTTTACTCTACTTATATCAGTTGTTGGATAATGCAACAAATTTTTGTTAGTTCGTCATGAATTAAGTTCATAGTCTTGAGATGAATCATGAATAAACAGATGAATGAAAACATGTTCAATATTCTTGTGATCCATTAAACAAGGGATAATAACATTAGTTTTTGTGTACGGGCCTTGATTTTGCAATTGGCTTTAGATACCAAAACTCTTAGGACCGACCCTGATACTAGTAATTCAAACCTCTTTTTTACATGTAATGGAATAAAAATAAATTTATGAGTGTCGGCAGTTTGAATATTTAGATTATAGAAAAAATAGTAACGGAAACATTGAATATAATTGTTTAAATTATATTAATTATATATATGTGACTTTTCTAAAACTAACGTAGGAAATTGCTTGTATTTTAAAGAATTAAAATTAATTCTATTGAACTGTATAATAAATGTAATGACAAGAATGGCAATGAACCATTCAATTAACAACCGAAAATAAAAAGATCAATGTACTGAAAAAATGAAAATCATTTCAATTTTGATGGAAAAAAGTATTTAGCAGAGAATTTCGGGAAATGATTACCTTTACTATATAAAGATGGAACATAATGCTTATAGATTTTGCATGATAAAAAATTAAATTTTAGTGCATAGTACAATTAATTAGTCATGATAAATTCTAAGAAATTAATTTTATCTTTTTTTCAGAAGTAAAAGAATTAGCAAGGTAGGAAGCATAAAAAATTGTTTATGTAGGAAGAAGATGTAGTTAAAGCCAATGAAGTAGGGACATAGGAAAATGAAATTTGTTTGATCAAAGTGGCAGAGAAAGAATAGAACTACATTAGTCCAAGAGACTACTAATGGCCTCATATTCTATTTTTTACATATAATAGAAATAAAATGAGTACATGGGATTCAGTACAGTTTGAATATTTAGGTGCCAAAAATATAGAAACGAAAACATTTAAATATCAGTTTTTAAATTTTATATTTGTTCTATATGTGATCATTCTAAAATTAATATTGAAATTACTATAACAAAACAGACTTTTTACAACGGGAAATGCCCGTTGTAATTCGCAACGGGCATTGCGACAGTTTTATTAGCCCATGTTGTAATAAATCCCCTTTTACAACGGTCAACGCCCGTTGTAAAAAACCTTTTTACAACGAACAATTCCTGTTGTATTATGATTTTCGCAACGGACATTTCAACCGTTGTATTAAACCATGTTGTAACTGATCACCTTTTTACAACAATCAATGGTCATTGCAATAGACTCTATGACAACAGTTAATGTCTGTTGTATTAGACCACGTTGTAATAGATCAACTTTGTAATATAAAGTACTGCGATAATTAAAATATTCAAATCATAATTTTTAATTTTGAATAGATATTTTATTTGAACAAATATTTTATTACACTTTTGAATAGTACAAAGTTCTGTTTATTTCCGTTACACAACTACAAAATACTCATCTATACAAGCATTGCCTCATTACATACACTCAGTTACACTTAGTTTCACATTCAATGCCTTCACCTTTCATATCTCTATGAAGTAGAATCACCTACACTGCTACTGTAGACTAAATCTGGAAAATCAAAGATTGAAGTTATGAGAGAATATTAAAGGAAGCTAAAAACATTGGAATTTTATGGGTATTACTAGGGAATTTTGATTATGTATGACATAATTCTTATAGATAACATTATTGGTGCAGAAATAATAATACAAAAGGATTTGTGACTATTTTTATTCAAGACCTTGAAAAGCTAATACTGATAATGCATTCACGTGGTGTGTTGGTAAAGATTTTAATCTTCACAGGAAAATTGATATCTTTACAAATGTTGAATTCGACGAGAAGATCTTTAACACTATAGCAAGAAGTTGAAATGATTCAACTAACAACCATTCACCTATTTTTCAATAATATCAAACAGACCGCGGTGGCTAAGCAATATAATCAGATAATTAGGATAGAATTACTTACCACCATTCTATTAACACCTAATTAATTTGGACTAATCCATGGCTTTTGAATCTGATTGCAGTAAACAAAAACATTACAGTTCATGCATATTTAAAGGCCACGTACTTGTATTATTGCTAAAAGTGCCAAGGCACCCCACATGTGTAAGTGGCGCCTACAAGATTCGGATGTCATTGAACTAAATTGATTGGACTTTTCTGGTTCTGATTACTCCATTCATTTATACATAGTTATAGAAAAAAACATTTCTTTGAACATTCCGTAATCTGAAAACCATACAATATTTTGGTGTTCTTCTATGAAAAAAGTGTGTTATTTTGCTTTGTATATCAGCTATACTTTTAATAAAATCGACATTATTCCTGCACAAGGTAATAGTAAAATCGGAGGTACATTTAATGTGGTGAAATTTGCAGTTTTCCTATTCTCAAATGTTTTTATCCTTACGTGTGTGTTAAAAAATTGAAAAATATAATATGGATAGAAATAAGTTTTCTCATGGAGCTTCTTGTAATTGTTATTTTCGTGAACAACAACCCAAAGAGAGAGAGAGAGAAATTGGACAAATTGAAGTGTTTAAGTAAATCAAATGTTAAGAACATTAAATAGTTTAGGGATATAGTTTTCCAATCAGATAGAGCGGAAAATAGCGAGATGGAAATAGAAAAACCAAACAATGGATAATAAAAGGTTGATTCACACATCAAGAAACACGTTGATATTTTGTTTATCATTCTGTATAGAATGAATGAATGGGTCCAAATTCATATTAAAATATATCATAACCATGACATGAAGAAAACATGAAAAATGTTCTTACTTTCAAGTACAAATGTTCAATAAATGTTCCTTAACATGTTAATAAATGAATTACATAATTCATGACATGTTACTTTCAAGTGCGTGCATTCAATAAATGTTCCTTAACATATTTATTTACGTAGCAAACAATTTAAAACATTTTGGTTTTTAGATTAAACAGTGCATGAACTGAACTAAAGTAGCATAACAAAACTATCTATAGAGGCATTAGCCCCATTTGCAGGTAATATCTTATATAAATTCCTACACAAAATTAAACCCATTAAAAATAATCGGAAGTTTAGAGCCGCTCCAGCAAAAACACCCATTAAGCACCTATCTTCATTGAAAATTTGTTGTACTTGTACCATGTTAAGCAGGAAATGATTGGTCACCCATAATTTAGCCAACATCTTCAACTGCAGCTAGGCCTTCTTTATGTTGATTCAACCTGTAAGAGATGATATAAGTGTTTTGAGACAATATTTACAGAGAAATCACATCCACTTCTCCTTCAATTGACCTAGGATCTTATAATCAAATTAATTGCTGCATTCTACAATAATTAACTAGAAGTAAATACAAAGCTAGTAGGGTTAGGTGTAGTATAATAGCAAAGTCTCAGACTAGTAGCTCATACTCAAGAGTGTACATACTGCTAACACACAAGGATTGTTCACTCCATCCAAAATGACTGACAAAACTAAACTCCTAAAACAATTAAAAACCTGAGGACTTTCGAGACAAGAAAAGAGGTTCGACCCTTCACAAATCATAACTATTACCAATCAATAAACGCGCCGGTAACAAGAAACCCACCACCCTTTTGTGAATGAACATAGAAGAACTGATAGACAAGATTTGCACCTAAATCTAAAATTCTATCATCGATATTAAAGTACATAACCCTCAAATATTGTATAATTGTTTTGATTTCATATAGATAACACCTTAATTTTTTCAGATAACAAAGAAAATAGAAATTATCGTAACTATATTCTAACTTGTAATGCAGTAACAAATAAAACAATAGGAATATCATATAAAAAAAATTGTTGTACCTATTCCGTCCAACTAGTGCAATACGTAACCCTATCAAGATTCCATCATCTAATCAAACTCCATTATTATCCCTGTTGTTCTCACCATTAACGCCACAAAACGAGCTGTAAATGAACAAGCCAAAATTTCGATCTCCACTAAGTTAACAAAACATTGACAATAATAACGATAGATACCAAGCATCGAGGAGGCTACAGAGAGAGAATTGAGTTAAACAGAAGCAAGTAACGACACAAGAGATGGATTTCGTGCATTAATGCAATTGGTTTTGGGCTGCTTGTAGTCTAGCATTAGGAGGTGACAGAGCGAGATTGATTCACTGAATTAGGCAGATCGATAACTGAAAGTTCGAGACTTTTAGGGTTTCTAAATAATTGGGATAGGCGAGGAGTGAAAAGTAGAAGCGGGAGTTGAAAAGTAAAGGTACGAAAATTTGATTTGCTGAAACGAAGAGTTGGGAAACTTTATACCGTTTCCAATGAGACAAATGATAGTATAGTTTAACGTTAAACTTAAAAAGAAGGAAATCGAAAAAAATTATCATAAGTTATTAGCTATTGTTTATTAATTATAAATAACTTATGAATAATCATCAGTTGTAGTAAATTATAAATGATTAATGACGTAATTATCATTTTATAATTACTAATTATAAAGTATTAATTATTATTTACCAAATAACTAATGTTAGTTATTAGTGTTTACTAGCGAATTATTTATAAATTATATATTACTAATTAAATGTTGATTAATTCAAGTATCAAATTAATTATTAAATTTCTACTATTTAGTAGTAGTATATATATTATTTTTTAATTATTATCAAATATTTATTATTTTACCGATTATTATTTGTTACTATTTCAACTAATTAACAATGTTATTTAATATTGATTTCATCTTTCAATTATTATTTATTACAAAAAATATTAATATTAATTATTAGTTACTATCATTTAATAGTAATTATTATTTATATTGAATCTAATATTACTATCACTTAAAAACCTAAATAAAAATTATATATTAAAAGGGGATGTTAGAAAAAAGTTATCTATATTATATCTACAATATAAAGTGTATATTTTTAAAATTTTAAAATTGTTTTAAAATTTTTGAAATTTTGAATAATGTATCAAACGTTAATCTATAATTTTTATTTTTGACTTTTGTTAAAATTTCAAATTTAATTCTAATTGTTTTTGGATATTAATAATTTTATCTTGGAAATTTTAATTTTTTAAATTTTTTTGGAATATTAAATGTTAAATATAACTATTATTTACGTTATTAAATACTAAAAAATAATAATAAAGATAACTTCTTAATTATTAAAAATTACATATTAATAAAAAATTATTAAATATAAATTATCAAATACATTGTAAATATTAATTCTTCAGTATTTAATAGAAATTATCAATTAATAATTACTAAATAATAAAGAGTAATTATTACTATAAATAACTTTGTATTTGTTATTATTTTTTATTATAAATTATTAGTTATTAATTATACTTGTAAAATATTCAGTATTTTTAAATATAATTGTTAAACATGATTAGGAAATATTTAAAACTAAAATAAATATTATTCCTTAGTTATTAAATATCAAGTACAAAATAATACATATTACTTCTCAATTTTTAAATTTTAATTCACCTTACCAAACATATTAAATATTAATTACTTATTAAAAAATTATTAAATATTGATTAATTATTAATTATTGGTTACTAAATATTAATTATTGGTTATTATCGTTGTAAAATTAGCACCTCTTACAACTGGCATTTTAAGATCATTGTAAATTTGACATATATTACAATGGGTATTTTATAAACGTTTTAAAATTGAAATCTATTACAACGGGCCTGAAAATACCATTGTAATAGCATTCAAATACAATGGGTTTTCTTTGCCCATTCTAAGAAGTGTGTTGTATTGGGAATATATTACAACAGGCCTAAGTGGACCGTTGTAGTAGCACTCTATTACAAAGGGCAGAAAACGACCGTTGTAAAAATGACATTGTAGTAGGGTATTTTTGTTGTAGTGAAAAATTCTTAGAGTTAAAAGATATAGAATTAATTCTGTTGAACTATAAGATGAATATAATAATAAGAATGATAATGAAGCATTTAGTTGACACTTCAGCAAGTAGGTGAAAAGGATTTTGAGATAGTTACTTTTTAATATTAACTTAGGAAATTTAATTTGTAAATATCTAAAAGTGAGTGAAAGTTATGTTACTATAGGAAACTAAGGGATGCACATGTAAGAACTCCATTGTCCACCATTTATTTACTTTTTTGAACATATATTGGCTTATTATTGAGGTTTTAATGCTAGTACAATGAGTTAGTTTCACAATGAACTCTCGAGAATTTTATTTTATTTTTTGATTTTGTCAGTTTTTTTAACCAAGATAAAAGGAGAAGATGTAGTTAAAAGCCATCGAAGTAGGGACATGGGAAGATGTATTTTGTTGATCAAAGTGGTAGAAAAAGGATAGAATTAAATTAATCCAAGAGAATGCTAATGGCCTCATATTCTTTTTTTTTTACATATAATAGAATAAATTGAATACATGGGATTCAGGACAGTATGAATATTTAGAAGCTAAAGATATAGAAAGGGAAACATTTAAATATTAGTTTTTGAATTTATATTAGTTATATATGTGATCTTTGTAAAATTGATATAGAAAATTTCTTATAATTAAAAGATATAAATTTAATTCTATTGAACTACATAGTAAATGTAATAATAAAAATGATAATAAAGCATTCGGTTGACATTAATTTTATCAAGCGGGTGAAAAGGATGTTGAGATAGTTATTTTTTAATATTTATCCAGGAAATTTAAACTGCAAATGTCTAAAAGTATGGAAGTTACGTTACTACAGGAAGCCAAGGGATGAACATGTATGAACTCGTTTGTCCATAATTAATTACTACAACAAAGACAACCTTTACAACTACTAAAATCAGTTGTAATAGATTTATTATTACATCTGACAACCATAAGTCGTTATATTAGGGGTTGTAATAGGTCCATGTTTTTTTGCAATTGCTACGGACAGTTGTGAAATTATTTTTTACAACTGCTTGTAGTAGTTGTAAAAAAGTCTTTTACAACTGCCCGTAGCAGTTGCAAAAAAATCATTTATAATTACTTTTTTCTCTATTGTAAAAGATTCTTCTACAACTGTTGTAGGCGCTTGTAAAAGATTTTTCACAACTGTAACATATTTTCTTTTTACAACTATGACATTGGCAGTTGTAGTTAAGAAGAAGGCAAAATTAGAAAGAAAAAAAGACAAATTATGTACACATTTTGTAAGCATAGCAGGTAAGAAATAATATTAAGCAGAAGGTACCATAATTAATTCTCACATAATAAATGTTAGAGTTTGTGCCCCATTTGATGTGATCAAATAACAATATCGATGTTATATTTTATTTTGAATAAAAGATTTTATTATGTTATATTTTCTACATAATATAAATATTAACATAATAGGAATCCTCAGAATAATATATAATACATAATTATATAGTTTCAAGTAAGTGACTTGAACATGAGATTATACAATATGATAAGTATTGTGATTCTTAAAAGTCCCTAGTCAAGTTTTGTTGTTAATAGGACAACAATGATACATTGAGACTAGTATGTTAATTGACTGATGATCATATCTCATTGATCATTAATATATGAGAAATTAATGTCAATACATAAATATGTGTTAGAGAACAATGTATTGGGCAGACCCAACATAAGAAAACTTCATGAAGCATGATTAATAATGTCATAAGTAATTCTCATAGTGACAATGATCTAATGGTCCTCAGACCTAAAATCATTCTATATTTTATTCAAGGATATTTTTGTTTGATATCATCGAAAGTTATTTTTAACAGGGTAAACGATAAAGGTGATTATTGGGAACATCTTGAATCATTTGAAAAGTATGAATGATTTAGATGGAATTTAACCCTACAATAAAAGCAGTAGTGATATCTATGTGCCTCTTGATTGAGTAATATTATGAAATGCATGGTCGTGCTCAAATATCGATTTGTTTTGTATAATCTTCTCAAAGATCAAGATAAATGATTAAATTATAAAGAGGATGACACGTTTCAATATGCCTCCAATTTAATCTTGGATATAATGGTTAAAGGTCTAAATTATGTTGAGACATTGGTTACAAAAAAGGTTATATCAAATCACTGAATATTATTATAACTTAGGTAACAACGATGTATTACTAGATGTCGCTCACTGTTTATAATTTTAAATATAATGTAAAATTATTTCCTACGTTGTAATAAACTATAGGTTCACTCACTTTAAACATTTAAAAGGAAGAACTACCCTTCGAACAAATAAATATCAAACGGTTGACATTTTATTTACGTTAGAATAGGTGTACCGTATTCTATTCGGTTGATTTGTTTTACATTTATTATAAAAGAGGTGACTCTGTCTTTTATCAAGAGACACAACAAAATGAAATAAAAATCAATAGAAAAGGAAATCGGATCTTGTCTAGTGCCTCCTCCTCCCTTTTCTTCGAATTCGTGAGACGAACTTTAGGAAGCTTTCATAGATACCATAGAAACGCTGACTGTTTTTGCTGGCATTCACAATTCATATGATTTGGGGATTCATCAATTTCAGCAAAGTATAAATTAGTACGCTTAACTTGATTTATTAATTTTTTTGCTTGGATCTTGTTTTTAGGTTCTTCGATAATTTATTTTCGCTTCCGTTTTCATCCCGAATGCCTAAAAGTGGTATTAGAGCCTCTTGCGAAAATGATTGATTTAGTTTGATCCTATGTTCGATTTTGTATTTATAATGTCGGATTATTTGGATTTATGAATTGAAAAATAACATATAAAATAAATTCGTTTTAGACGCAAATATTCTTGGTAACCTGTATTGAATAATATTGTATGTTGATGCGTTTCACATTTATCATTCACATTTGAACAAAGCTCCTTATTTTTTGAATATCCATTAGATACTGATGCAAGAAGTATAGTTTTAGAAATTATTTTGAGCACACCAGGATTGTGTTCTATCTTTTACAATGTTGGTACTATGCATTTTAAACATGTGTCTGATAGTACTCGTGGTCTGATGGAAACTATTTAAATGCTTTATATTGATTCTAGTTTATATACTTTGTGTAAATACTGAATCAATAAGTTTGAATAAATGAAAATATATTTTCTTTTCTGAAGTTAATATTGACAACTAAATGTTTTCAAGTTGTTGTAAAACATTAGCAACTCTTTGTTAATGGTGGCCTCTCATGTAAATCCCTCTTCTTCTTCCACTTCCTACGCCTTTGACATCGCCTTCCCTCCCCTACCCTCCCGTTCATCTCCTCCTATTCCTCCCGATCCACCACCTCCAATTGCAAACCCCACTTCTGATTAACCCTCTCATTTGAATTTCAGATCTAATCCTTCGGATCCGCAACCTACCTATATTAGATATGCAAATCCTTCATCATCTGATGCCTCCTTTCTGGTGTTCACTAAGAAAGACTACGCATCCCTTTTTAATTCACTCCCTTGCAACGCAGGAGCCTATCAGCCCAAGCATTTCAACATTCCTGTGGATGGCATTCCACAGCAGATTCCTGAGCCAGTCAGATCTGAAGGTATGCATTACTAGAGCAACTTTTGGTGGGCTTTTTCCTAGATGGTAATTCTTCATACTCCATAGTGGTAAATTTCTTCAATCATTTCTGGAAATTAGATGGGGAAGTTAGTATTAGATCGGATGGTATGCACTATTTTTTCAAATCCTCCAATGATTCAGATAGGGATTTTTTTTTGAAATCTGATCCTATTTTCATTAAAGGACGTATGTTCATCATAACTAAATGGGATCCAACAATAGGAAATTCGTAGGTTCAGATCAAAAAAGTTCCGGTTTTGGTTCATTTTTATTGTTTTCCGACAATTCTTTGGACTTTATTGGGTATAAATTGGTTAACTTGTCATGTCGGGAGATTGATATGCTTTGACACTAGCACAAAAAAGCTTCAAAGATTTAGGAATGCAAAAGCATTAATTGAGAATTCCTCAGATTTTGATCTTCCTGATAAGATAGTGGTAGGAGGTTTAGGTAAAGATTGCCCTTCAGTTAAATTATCCTATGATTGGAGACCCAAAATATGCACTGTTTGTAGGGTATTTGGTCATACAACTAGCAGTTGTGAGTTTAATATCCATGCAGAAGATAAATAGGATAAGCATGTTGAGGATCTTATTAATCATCATCGGCAATTTAATAGGAAATATACTACTAATGCAAATCAAGGTAATTGGAAATCTGCTAATACAAGAAATGCTAAGTATTGGAGAAAGAAAGGGGTTCAGAATAGTAGTCAGACAATTGAAAAAGATATGGAAAATGTTAATGATAATCCCTTTAATGTTCTGGAATCAGAAGAAGATGGTAACAATAGTCATGAAACATCTAACATGAATAATGTTAATAAAGGTAATGATGCTGATCATATAGATGTTAACACTGATAATGCCCTTGAAGCTGCATTAGATTCTGAAACACCAGAAAGAAATAATATTGATAAAGTGTTCTTAATAATGTGATCAACAATGTTGCTCAGTTTGCTGAAGACGCGGCTCTGCAGGGTAACATATTAGAAGGCCATAGCAATGAAACTGTGCAAACACCAAAGTCTTTATCTGGTAATAGCACTTCAAGCTCTTCAGATTCCTCACCAGACTTATCTAGGCCAAATACCTCCATTTCTCTTGTCGATACTGGTTTGAAGCTTACTTCGTCAGCTCCTAATCCTTCACGGTCACTGGTCTCTCCTTATGCTAACTTGAAGCCTCCTCAAGATCTTACTTTACTTCCTCCAATGGTCACCGGTTGTTATTTAATTTTTCCAAAAGTTAATACCTCTTTAGCTTCTCTATCTTCTTCAATTCCTACGAGTTATTTTCCTTTTTCGTCTAAACCCAAGAAGCTGAAAGGAAAATTCTGGGACGACTCTGATTTAGATGATGGTAATGACTTTTTGCCAGAGGATGTGATGCCGCTCACCAACAAGATGAAACGACATATCAGGAAGAATCCTGGTCCCATGCGGTTTGGAATTGGTTTATAGGGTTGATTCAGGGAATTATGTTGCCTTTTTTTCCTTTGCAATTTGGATATAGGAACTTTTTGCTTGGTGCTGCTACCGTGATTCTCGTGTGACGTAGTATCTTCACCTCGATATGAACAATCATGTTTATTTTTGTAATCGGTTTTTGTAAGTTCAAGGCTAAACAATCAAGAGTCTGTTTTGCTCTTGCATTTTAAGTCAATGTAACTTTTGTTTTTGTGAATAATAAAATTTTCATTTGCCTTTAAAAAAAAACATTAGACTTGTTTTGATCTTTTATATACACAGCTATGTCCTCTCGGCTCTTAAATATACATGACATATATGTTTGCCTTACTGTTGTGCACTACTGCAAAGTTATTTTTATTAGAAATGGTTTCCTCTCATGTTATATACGAGTGGAAACCCGTGCATTGCATGGAAGCATAGAGTAGGGGGTGTTGTAGTTTGCACGGGAGCATAGAGTATGGGATGTTGTAGACTTGTTTTTATTCATATGTAGCTTTAAAGTTAATATTACGTTAAGATGTGTGATCTAGAATTACATTGCTGTTGCTGGCTATGTACAAGTAACTTCATATGCATATAACCAATGAATCATTCCCTTTAATGTCCAAATTTACTGAATAAATGGCCATATTGACAATATTTTAACTAACTAATTTAAAAGCAGGTAACATGTTACGTATGCAACATAGAAACATCATACTATCAAAGATAATTGATCTATAAACAGGCTGTCAACATAAAGGAAGCAAGTTCTCCATACCCCGTGGTAATCAATATACGAACGCGTATGTGAAATATTGTTATGTCAGCCAAGAACAATAGGATGAAACAAATGTCGTGGACCACAGAATATAATTTGGCTGCTGGTATGATAATATTTCACGTTTGCAAGTATGATAAATAATAATTTATTTAGGAAGGACACTGTTAAAATGGCAATAGATTTTTATATTTGCACAGTATAAGATACTGTTAATATGTCAATAATAGGATATATATTAGTAATGAATGCTGTTGGATATAATTCTAATTTTAATACATGTTATTTTAATTGAAGGTACAAATGGTAATGAAATAATCATGGATAGCGGCAGCAAAAGTTAATGATACTGACATAGAAACTTACGTTTTTCATGCACAGTTTGGACTTCTTTACAGATTTCTGATTTCAGACATGTTTTTATTCATATGTAGCTTTAAAGTTAATATTACGTTAAGATGTGTGGTCTAGAATTACATTGTTTTTGCTGGCTATGTACACGTAACTTCAGATGCATATAACCAATGAATCATTCTGTAATGACCCGCATTTTCAGCGATATAATAATTAATTAATTTAATTATTTAAAAGGTGATTAAGAGGATTTAATGGTCGTTGAATTAAATAAGAGTGAATATTTAATTAATATAATAATTAAATAATATATTTAATTCTGAAATAGTCGAAAATAGTGAATTGACAATATAATGTGAACCGGACAATTCAAAGTATATAATTCAGTTTAGAGTTGAAATATAACAACGAATATATTTAAATAACGACAGTTGAACGTATAAATTATAATATAATTATAATCGAGCTTGAAATGGCGCGGCAGTTCGTAATTTGGTGATTTGAACTTCAATTGAATGTACAGGGTTCGTTTTAAATCGGATTTCTATGAAACAAGAAACGTATGGAGCTGGTAATGTATATTTTTCTAGTGGAAGAGAAAATTCGGGATTTCATTGTGAAGATTTTGATTTATGTCCAAATCAAATTTCAGAAAAGTTGCTGTGGAACCTTTATAATTTATAAGAAATTATTTATATTTTAAAAAGGAATTTCAATATAAATTGAATATCGGGTTGACCCAGATTTGAAATATTGAGTTAGAAATCCATATAAGATTTTTCTGAGCTGTACGGTATTCCTCTGTGAATATATACGATAATATTTAATTATAAATATTTAATTTAATTATATTTAAATATATTTATATATTTAAATAGGTCATTTAGAGCTTTGAAAATAGCCAGTTTTGCAAACGACCTCAGAATTCGACGAAACAAATTTTCTTGGATCCACAATGTCAAATTATTGTTAGATGTCAAGTTTCGTGATTTTTAGAGTCAGTATGTGGCCGTAATGATTTTTAATGTGAGAAACAGTCGATAAATTGACCTTTTAAAATACGCTGTGTGAGCATACGGAGTTGGAATTCAACGAAACCATATTCATTAGGACCGTAATGTCGAACTTTAGCTGTATGTCAATTTTCATAATTTTTAGGCATCGTGTGTGTTCGTAGGAATTTTTAGAGTGCTGAAATATATATAAATGTAAATAAAAATAAAAATATCTAAGAGTTGTGAACCTAAACTAGGCCAACAATGCATCGTTTCAGCCACACAAAACATTCCCGTCCCTTATATAAGAATTCTCCCAAGCTGCCGCCACTCAGAAAGCTTCAAATGTGAAATCATCCTCTTGTGAAAATCAAAAGAAAATAGAAACAAAATCCTAAAATCATGAAATGAGTTTGCTTGAGTTGCTGACGTGAATCTCTTCGATTTTATGTGTGTTATGATGGGTTCGGTTGTGTTCTTCCATCACTGGAAAATCAACAGCAGAACCTAGGGTTTATTTTTGGGTGAGATTTGTGAAGTTTTAAACCAATTCGAGTTCGTATTTGATACAAGGGGATTGGATACCTTTGTTTTTGATTTTCTGGGATTAAAAAGAGGAAAAAACATTCGGTGGTTTTTGCCTGGACCATCGGTTTTGGTGCGAGATCGCAACCAGGAGATGTGGTGCGAGTTTGATCTTATGGTGGTAGGGTCGAAGAGGAACGAAGGAGAAGGACTTTGGTGATGTTGGTGGTTGGTTTCGGTTGAAGGATGGAGATCGGTTAGGTTTTGAAAGGGGGAAATGGTGGAGTATGTTTGGAGCAGGCACGGTCAATTTGAGGGAGAAGAGGTAGTGCGGGTCTGGGCTGTACACATGAAGGTGGGCCTTATTTCAAGGGTTAAGAGCATTTATCAAAAGGGAAATTTAATTTAAATTTAAATTTTGTATAAACTAGTATAAGTCATAACTTCTTCATACATGATCAGAATTCAGCAAAACAAGATCCGTTGGGATCGTATGGACGGTGGCTACACCATGGAACTGACTAGGAGCGAATCTGAGCTCGTTACAATTTATAGCAAAATAAATTATCCGTCTGAACTAAGCGATGGTTACCATTATTAACGATGATCGTCCGAAGTGAGTAAAGCTCACCAACTCTGAACGGTTCTATTTTATAACGTATATTTAGAACTGATAAATGATGACTGATTGCTGTGTGTTAACTGTTTGGTTGAATTGCTAAATGTTTGGTTCAAATTATAGATAACGATATAGATATAAATCGTTAATCAAATATTGATTTTGTTTAACAAAATATTTCATATTGAAATGAAATCGATGTTAATTATGTTATTTAACATCTCTGATGCTGGGAAACATGTTGGAGGGACCCAACTGGGTTTCTCAACATTTATTTTGGTGTTTTTCATATATTGTGATATATGATATGTTATATAATATGTTAAGGATTATGCGTGTTAGAATGATATTGATCCTTGTTATTCGATATTTTAAATATCATAAAAAGACCCTGAGATGTAAAAAGAATTATTTCAATGTATATTGAAATAAAGGGATTTTATAAGGAAATATTTCGAAAGTAAATAAAACCAAAATGTTTATAAAACGAATAGAGTTTTAATAAAAGGGAAAATGTTGATAAAACAAATAGAATAAAATAAAGGAATATCTATTTAGAAAATAAATAGAATAAAGGAATAATTATTTAGTAAATAAATAGAATTATAAAAGGAATATTTAGTTGGAAACTAAATAGGATTATAAAAGGAAATTGACGAGATAAAAAGGAGTTAATCAACGTAGTTTATTAAAAGGAGTTAATCAAACGTAGTTTATCAAAAGGAGTTAATCAGACATAGTTATTTAGGATAAGTTGCCATTTTGCACGACTGCTAGCGTAATTCGCATGGCTGCAGATAGCCTAAGGCGGTCTGATGTTTCCCGAGGGAATAAGGCGTAACCATTGTGATCGTTACGATCTAGGGTCAAGAGAATGGAGTTAAATAGAATATTAGTTATTCTAATAAGAGTTAAGTAACTAGAGTAAATCGAATATTAGTTATTCGAGTAAGAGTTAAAACAAATAGAGGTATTCAATTAGAGTTAATCGAAATAGAGTTAAACAAGATTAGAAACTGACTAGAGATTAGTTAAGTTGAATAGTTTTCTGAGTATCGATCTGATGTTGGTTTCGTCCTTCGGGGTTTATACTTAGAGAATTGTTCTCCTACTAGTTTACGGTTAGGGACTGATAGTTGTGGAATGATAGTGATATGTAAATAAACAATGGAAATGTTTTCCAGTGTTAATAACATATATTTTCTAAACATAGAAAATGAGGTAACATATATATATATATATATATATGTATATATATATATATATATATATGGTTGATGATTTGATCGATAGAATTTCCATCTGGAAATAATATCATTGTTTGCACACGTGTTTTCTTTGATGGTTAAATCACCGACTATCAAATTTTTGACCATTTTAACATTGTTAATATGGAGAGACCGGTTGGATTATTATCCAAAGAACCACTCCGTATTGGCATAAATGTTGCGAATCATATATGCCAAAGAAAATTGAAGACGGAGTAAAGTGCAAGGCCTATTGTATAAATCTTAGATAACGGTTGCCTAAGATGGATGTACTGAATAGTGCATTCGGTTTGTCCAGTTCCAGGACGACCTGTATGGAAGAATGTCTAACAGAGTATATTTAATAGATCACATAAGTTGATCTCTTCAAACGTATTTACGTTTGATGGCGGAGGAATTCGTTTCTCTTAGCTGTATACCCGTGGTATTTAATAGTCCCATGACTGACCCGAAGTTTATTTTGTTTTGTTTTCCCTAAACTCTTGGGTGCCCAATTTTGTACGGGCAGTCAAGTAGTCGGGATTTACAAATACTTGAAGAGCTAAAGCGGGAGGCTTCAGGATCATATAGTTATTGTTTATTTCCGCTGTTGTTGTAAGTATTGTACTCTGCAATGTTATTGTATACATATACTGTTTGTATTCCAAAAGTTATGTTATATTTTATTCATTCCGCTGTGAGATTCGTGTTTACTCTGATGATGATGATGTTCTTCTTCTTCTTCTACTCTACAAGTTCTATCTTATCTATTCTCACCCTCTAACTTCTTTCATTAACTATTCGGTTATTTTTGATCCTTGGATGTTCGATATGTATTGTATATCGGATAACCAAGATCGCCAAATTTTCGGGTCGTTACACATTCCCTTTAATGTCCAAATCTACCGAATAAATGGCCATACAGACAATATTTTAACTAATTAATTTAAAAGCAGGTAACATGTTACGTATGCAACATAGAAACATCATACTATCAAAGATAATTAATCTATAAACAGGCTGTCAACATAAAGGAAGCAAGTTCTCCATACCCCGTGGTAATCAATATACGAAGGCGTATGTGAAATATTTGTTATGTCAGCCAAGAACAATAGGATGAAACAAATGTTCATCATCAAGTTTTTATAGGTGGTTAGTTAAAAAAAGACCCAAGATACAATGGCAAAGTAAACAAACAGTTATTATATAGAACAGAAGGTAGAATGTACAAAAAATAAACGGCAATTACAAATAGTGAAACAACAAAAAGTGAAGAAAAAAAATACAGTAAACATTAAACTGGATAAGTACATCATGAGGAATAAAAGTGTGCATAGGAAGTTAGAAACAGAAAGTAAATATGAGTCGACAACATGAGCGGGTGCACAAAGAAAATGACTAAAACACATTTTCCATAAACATTTGCTCAAGTACACGGTAAAACGTGTAGCAGAACACAAAATTATGCATGGGTGCACTTATGTATAAGAGTTACATAAGGGAAATGTGTACAAAGAGAAATACAGCTAGGTGTTTATACCGGAAATGCAAATGAGAAACAAACGTAATTTATTAGTGCAGAATACATCCTTAGTTTCATAAATTTAAAAAAAAAAAATGAAAACTGACGCCAGATACTCTGCCTGGATTCTGTCACAGTCCGCAAACTGCAGTTTAAAAGAAATTGGTTAGTAAAGGAATACGTATGATAAATATAGTTGTATGAATGGTTGGAAAAAAATTGTATCAAACCACTACATTCCATTGAGCTTCGTCTTCATTATCCGTATGTTGTGGAGTAGTAGGCGGAAGATCGTGAGCTTGATTTTCGTTCTGAAAATCGTTGGGTTGAACTTAAGGAGCGGTAGGAGATGGGACATTAGTCACAGTTGTGGTGGTTTCATAGCTGGTTGATTTATGGGGTATAGTTAGACGTGTGCTTTTACGTTTATGTTTTTGTACTGAAATGGGTAATGGAGACTGTTTGGTTGGCACAGAAAGCTTGGACTGCACAATTTAATGTAAAATGAGCTAAGCAGATGTAAAAAAAGTAGCAGTTAAGTTAGAAGAAGAGAATTACCTTAGTCATGATGTGTTAGGAAGAGAACAAAACTGAGGAGTAAAAAAGAGTGGCTATGAACGTGGAAGGAAGAGTATGTTAAATTTTATGAGTCTAACTTAGTATATATTGAAGGAGTAATTAAAATAACGTCCATAACTGCATTTTTCTATAAAACTGATATTGTATTTGATTTTCGTAATTGGAACAGGTTTAAAGGCAACAAACATGCAATGCCAGTATTTTTAACATTTAATGCTAAATTATATCACCAAAATAATATAGTAACTTTTCGATAAAGACCCGATGAAGATGTAAATATACAGAACCTTTCCGATTATCCACAAATCTTTTGAAATGCAAGTTCACTCCATTGTACTAAAATATAAACAATTTCACGAATATAGCAACATCAAAATCATAGCTAACATAAGGCAAGATTCAAGAGGTATTCACAACATGTTAAATTGAGCCATTTAATGCTTAATTATATCACCAATAATATAGTAACTTTTAGATAAAGACCCTATGAAGATGTAAATATACATAACCTTTTCGATTATCTAAAAATCTTTTGAAATGCAATTTCACTCCATTGTAATGGAATATAAACAATTTCACTCCATTTTTATATGGTAATCTTTTGATATAGCATTTTTAAAATTTCAAATATATTTTGAAGCTTTTAGCTCCCAACCCATTTAGTGCTAATTTCATAGTTTAAATTGGGTATCATTAGAATATTGATAGTGATTGGCTCTTATACAGAATGAAATGGATTTGCACACTTTTATCTTTTCATTTAAGCTATTTATTGCATGCATGAGATGGTAGGAATGTGTATCAATAAACAAAATTTAATTCATACAGCTGTTTATGTTATGTAACTTCTTTGCTATATACACGACCCATGTACATTAAATATGAGTATGTATGCTCGCATGTCTCCAAAACGTATATAGCAACATCAAAATCATACATAACATAAGGCAAGATTCAAGTGGTATTCACATCATGTTAAATTGAGTCATTTAATGCTAAATTATATATAGCAACATCAAAATCATACGTAACATAAGGCACGATTCAAGAGGTATTCACAGCATGTTAAATTGAGCCATTTAATGCTAAATTATATATAGCAACATCAAAATCATACGTAACATAAGGCAAGATTCAAGAGGTATTCACAGCATGTTAAATTGAGCCATTTAATGCTAAATTATATATAGCAACATCAAAATCATACGTAACATAAGGCAAGATTCAAGAGGTATTCACAGAATGTTAAATTGAGCCATTTAATGCTAAATTATATATAGCAACATAATTTCAAATATATTTTGAAGCTTTTAGGTCCCAACCCATTTAATGCTAATTTCATAGTTGGAATTGGGTATCATTAAAATATTGTTAGTGATTGGCTCTTATTATTTGCACATTTTTATCTTTTCATTTAAGCTATTTATTGCATGCATGAGATGCTAGGAATGTGTATCAGCAAACAAAATATAATTCATACAGAAGTTTATGTTATGTAACTTCTTTGCTATATACATGACTGACTTATGCATGCATGAGAAGACAGAAGAGGTTATCCACAAATATATAAAAAGGGTTGGTGGAAGAAAAAATTTAGAACGGAGTGGAGGAAGACGTGGGAACGTGAAAGTGGGAGAGCAAAGTTACTAATAAGTGTGATAACTAAATATAAGGCAAATGCGGATGAGGTGGCAATCAAAATATCAGGGGATGTGTTTAAATTAGGACGGTGGATTTGTTTTAGCGGGATTAAATCTGAACCACTCTTTATCTTGTTGTTTGTCCAAGGGGGGATTTTATTATATAGATTACAGCTTTATCTCCTGTGTGCCAAATATGTTGTATAAGATACACATATTTCTTCAGTATATTGCTTTAATATACATGATATTTAAATACTGCAAATGTGATTTGTAAGTTTACCATATGTAATTCACGTGATGTAATACTCTTATAACAGCAAGTTTAATTTACTAATTGCATTATTCAGTATTTGGATATAACTCTCTCTCTCTATGCAAAGGTGTAAAGACATAACAAATTCAAATTTCAGATGCATACAAACCAGGAAATAGAAATATAGTTAAGAAATCTGTTTTATTATATATATATGTATGTATGTATGTATGTATGTATGTATGTATATATGTATGCATGTATGAAACATCCACTACTGAGAGATATATACATTTGATTATATGTTGTGTTCCTGAAATAACAAAGACGATAAATCCACTTTTGTAAGCTGCTTTTATGTGTTGATATGTGAATAATGCAAATATGATTTCCAGTTTCACAAACCCCAAGTTATACACATTATGAAATATGTTTGGTACAACAAATTTGCTTTGCTTGTTAATGTTGTACTATACCTAATAGGATATTTCATCAAAAGATCAAAATAAACTTGTGTTGACATATTTGTGTATGTCAAACACAAACTGCATTGTATATAAGATTAGTTAATTATCTGCAATGTATATGATTTGTTATATAAAATATATCTAATATATATGTGTTGTTTGTAACCTACTGCAAATTTGATTTACATATACAACTCCTAATAGTACACATTATAAGGTATACATTTAACACTCTAATCAGCCCGAGCCTATTGTTTTTTACAAGTTATATATATATATGTATATATATATATATGTATGTATATATATATGTATGTGTATATGTATGTATGTATATATATACAACCCCTAATAGTACACATTATAAGGTATACATTTAACACTCTAATCAACTCGAGCCTATTGTTTTTTATAAGATATATATATATATATATATATATGTATGTATATATATGCTGTAATGACCTGCAAATTCTAGCCCTTTGAGTCGACAAAACACAGTACAAGTCTGACCCAAATTGCACGAAAATACAGGACCATTAATAGAAAGAAATAAGAGGATGAGAAAGATAAGATAGAACTAATAGAATAGAAGAAGAAGAAGAAGAACATACTGAACAGAATCAGAGTAAACACGAATCTCACAGCGGAACGAATAAAATATATTATATAACATAACTTTGAAATACAAATCTGTTTTGTGTATCCATACCATATCAGAGTACAACATAACAATTTGATACAGCGGAAATAACTCTAAATAACTAACACTGAAGACTCCTGCATCAAGCTCCTCCAAGCGTATCTGTAAAAGCCTGAAACACTTGACTGCCCGTACAAATTTGGGCACCCAAGGGTTTAGGGAAAACAAACAAAATAAACTCTGGGTCAGTCATGGGACTGGTGTGAGTAAATTCCAACCATACGGTTTAACTTTGAAAATCCTTTTGAAACCAATAGGATAATAGTAAGACCAGCCCACACATAAACATGGACGGTTTTTACCTTACTATAACCCAAAACATTTTCGATATCAAAATCCAGTGATATTATAATAATGTCTACTCAAATAAATAACCAAATAGTAGAACGCTTGCATCTCACGCTCTACATACATAGTATAAGATCAAAAACCGCAGGATGCTTATTGGAGATTTGATTCCAACTATGACAAGGTATGGGACCACCTTCCGATGATGTATCTCTAGAGGCAAATACACTTGGATTCAACAAGAACGTATTGCAACCCGGCCCACACATGACCGACCACTCATTTCGCTTGAGCGTATCGAATGTATATCACCAACGGTTGGGCTCAAACCACCGTTCCCGAATGGGAAGAATCGATAGATTAAGAAACAAAAAGATTTTCTCTAGATAGGTGATTATACACCCTAATGGGAGCGACCCACATAGCCATGCTGCCTGCCCGATTTTTGTCATTTCCCGGTTGTGAAGCTTGAGGCTACGTCTAACCTTTAGAACATCTGCCCACCATACACTTTGAATGCCACATCGTCAAACCTGTCAAATCACTAGTTAATCTTCCAAAAAATATTACGGGTATAAAAGCTAAGAGAAACGAATTTCTCTGCCACCAGACATAATACCTTGAAAAGATCGTCTTATGTGACCGTTAGGAATACTCTGTCAGACATTCATCCATACAAGTTGTCCTGGGACTGGACAAACAGAAAACATCATTCTAGAACAGAACGACCCTTGCATTTCACTCCTTCTTCAATTGCCTTTAGCATAATCAAATTCGCAACGCTTACGCCTATACGGAGTGGTTTCAGATAATATATCCAACCGGTCTCTCCGTATTGACAACAATGATCAAAACACTTCGATAGTCGGTTATTTAACTATCGAAGTAAAAACAAACATCCATAACTAACATCGCCAAATCACGAGCACTTTTATTTAACAATTGTTTCATTATTCAAATTCCCATATCTTACTAGATATTTCTTAAACCCTGTTTTAGCACTTTCACACTTCTTGGAAAACATTCTCAGCTATTAACACTCTTATTCTTATATTTCTTGGACAACATCGTTACTTATTACTTTAAAATAAGTGGATTTCAAATCAAATTGTTTTCATTCCCTAGGGAGTAGTGCTATATATAAAAATCACGCTTAAGTTTGGTTAACAGCGTTAGTTTATCGTTACAGTGCAAAAACTTGTCATACGCTGTAATATTCTCCTTTATAACTAATCTCGACATAACAGTCACGCTTAAGCCTAGTCAACAGCGTTATTTTATCGCTATAGTTCTAGGACTTGTCATACGCTGTAATATTTTCTTTATAAGTAATCTTGACATCCCTTTCCGTTACAAAAATTTTGACATCTCTTTCCGTTACAAAAATCTTGACAGCTCTTTCCGTTACAAAAATCTTGACATCTCTTTCCGTTACAAACAAATACCATCCTTCGATAATAGTGAAGCCGTTCAAGTTGGGGTATTTTAATTAACTCTCAGACCTTGATCAACAACATTCTTATCTTAGAATAGATATAAGTTCGTAACTCTAACCCCTTATACTTTAAAATCCATAAACGTGCTTCTTGCTATATTTTAAATATGGTTTTATGACGGCATATCCTTATTTCGAAAACTCGGTTATTTACATTAGCTTATACAAATCCATTTTTAAACATTTCTCTCCGCTTCGTCTTTCTTAGACAAATCCCTTATTAAACATTCCTCTTCGCTTTGTCTTCTTTAGACAAATCCCTTATTAAACATTCCTCTTCGCTTTGTCTTCTTTAGACAAATCCCTTATTTAAACTAAATCAACTATTCGTTAATTTATTACATTAGATTAATCAGCCCAATCTAATTTAATTAAATAACCAATTATTGATCAAAACAGTTTGCTTGGTAAATATTTAACCATGATTAACCCACTAATCAATTCTAACAAATCTTTTCATTTTGAATAAATAACATTAATTAATCCAAATAATTTCACTTGTATCGATTACTATAAAAATAATAATTTATTTCTAAATAATCTCATTTACAATTAAATAAACAATAATCGATTCTAACTAATCTTACTTAATATGAAATCAACCATAATCTATTTGTAAATATCTCATTTAATTGTTCTTAAAACAATAAATTCATGTTATTAATCATCAAGTTAATCTCCGCCTACTTATTTATTAATCTTATTAATATAAGAATCCACTTTACCAAATCATTTAGTAAGCATGGTGAAACACGTGCTTCGCACACGGTGGGATTTTGGTAAAACAATAGCGGTTAAATAAAATGATACATTTATGATTGGTTGTTGCCAATTACTTAATCGATATCATCTATTGATTAAATCAAAATAACGTTTGAATTTCCATTCAACGCTAATATCAACACAAGGTTTCAAAAGTCATTTGGGTTCAAACAGTGCATCTATATAAAACAAACAGTACATATAAATATTGAGGAATCCGGTTGGATTCCTCTAACCGGTTTCCTGCATCCACCGATGTTACTCAACAATTATCACTGGTTCCATCCTAGGGAATATTATAATCGATGAAATCAGTATCCAACCGGTGATGTGTACATATGCAACGATATGTAATATTTCAACCAATTTAACCATAATCTGCCTAAGCAACCATCTCACAGCATTCAACCATTATTTAAAATATAATTAAAATATTTTAAAATAAAACAGAGTTAGTGAATTTACTCACCTTGGCGCGTTAACCGTTAAATAACGATTTGCGTCGGTACACCGGACCAGACGATAAAATTTCTAATGAGCTTCTAGTGGTTACGAACCAGTTCCAATATACTCGGTTGCCTTTATCCCTTCACAGTTTCAGATCCACGCTCGGTCCGTCACAACATTTCTCTTTTATTTTCTTGGCTTATATCGTTCTCTCCTTCCTTATTTGCCGTATTTTACACTCAATGTTGCACTTCCTTATCGGCTTCACGATAAATCACGTACTTCATGGTTATTCAACGCTACTCCTCTGCGCCCAACATTATTCAAAACTCCCGACTACATGTTCGTTCGTTTCATTAGTCTCCCTTTTTTCTTCTCTGGGCCTTCATGTTATTCTAGCGGCCCATTGCTCAAACTTAAGCCCATGAACCATATGCGCACTGCCCACTTTGAAAATATACACCCCAGTGCAATGAACCGTGCTACGCTCCTGCCACCTCCACTTGAACAACTCATCTCAGCACCACTTCCCTTAACAATCCCTCATATCCCACGTTTTTCATCAGTCCACTTGTTTATACCATTATTTAATTCTCGCATGTACCATACTTTACTGGACCTTTTGAACCCTTTGTAACTATACGGTAATATACTTGGCTTATTCATTTATAAACCGTATATTCTCAACTGTACCATACAACTAAAGAGACACCATTATTCACAAATAAGATGGTAACTGGCCGAAATATCCTGTGCTCCAAATAATGTAAACCGTCACCATACTTGTACATGCAAGTCCACGTCCTCCCCTGTACACACTATTGCCGCTCCTTAACTATGTGTTACACCACATTAAAACCCATTGATTCATTTGGTCTCGGCAATACTGTGCACGCACATATGCTACTCCATCATTTCCTTCGCCTCCTGTTTCCCAAAACAAATGCTGAGCCGCCATTTAAACTCTCTCCAGACATCATCAATCCACCAAGACCAGGTCGTTCTCCCACTTCCCTTCACCACTCTGCAAAATGAATCCATCTTTATTCTCCTCCTCAAGTATTAACAAACGCAGGTATAGCTCTTTTGTTACCGTTCTCCTCAAATCTTGGTCACGCCATGCTCATCATATTAAGCTCGAACCACTCTTGTTCGACGCTGCGTTGAAAACAAGATACAGGAAAAACCGAAGTTTATTCGAATGGAGTCCTCCCACAATCGAATGGGACAAAAGAAGGGAAAATAAATCACGTCGAATGATTTGAGCGCAGGCATACTGAGGTTTACTTTGAAATGAGAGTTTCGAATATAAAAATATGGGCTTGCGAGAAGAATGAGGAGTGCTGAATTCATAAATTTAACTCCTTGATGCCCAAGGAAACGGTACAAGATAGCTCAACTGGTTAACGTAGAGTAGGTTCTCCCTTTGATATGGTATAAATGCGGAAAATAATGGACAAGGCAGCAGGTAATACTAGGGTAATGCTTGAATATTTAGCCTGTACTATTACTTAGCTGTGAAGACATAAGATTTTCACTTCACTTCATGTATCTTAGATGCAACGGTACAAGAATGGACACTTAACCATGTAGTACGGTGATGTCTACAGAGAGTAGGTTGTCATGTATCTTCACTTCACTTCATAGCTGCCATTTCCACTGTTATTAAAGACGGAAATAGCAAATATCAAACCCAATGTTCTTCTTGATTTGATTTCGATTTGGCCTCTGTGTCCTATAGGTCATGGTGTTGGGACATTAGGTAATGGTCTTCAATAGGTTATGGTGTTTGCACTTTCTGTGATTTAATTATACACTGCTTTTGATGTATTAGGGTGTACCGTGTACGTATGGAATTGTCTGTGTCTCCACTTTTTAGGATATGGGTGGCACAATAGGTAGGTATGCATTTGTTTTGACTACACATCAACCAGGTAAGGCGTGAAGCATACCCTATTGGCAATGGTAGGTACAGACTACACAAGTTATATCTTTGCTTTATTTATAGGGTGCCTTGTTATATAAGATTTTATTCATGTTAGGACCGTTTTCGTAATGGATTATTTCATTTACTTTCTTTGTATTACCATGTTTATGTTCTTCAACTTTATTTTAGTTTATCAAATAAAGTTTAATGATATGTCGTCACTCTGTTACGAAAAACTCCATTCATGTCTGAGCTGTACGGACAGAAATAAAAATACAGTCATGTTCAGCGAGGTGTCACGGTCCCAAAAATATAATAATATCGGTAGGTTGACTCATATTTTGAAACCCCCAAATATTGATATAGGGTGCAAAATACTCCAAATAAAAAGTTGCGTATTTAATTAATTAAAAATTACAGTTAAATTCTAAAAATTAAATTATCACTACGTCTCAAAAGAACTTTATCCAAATTCGAAACCGATATCTAGTTATATCGAATAAACCGTTATGGTCAATAAACGATTTTACAGCGACTATTTGAAAATTTGATTTGGATATATCTTGCAATATATAATTCAGAAATTCGGTTTTTCATCTCCGTTAAAAAGATATAGTTCAACAGATTCCAACGTTTCTTGTTTCGCAGAAATCCGACTTATAACGGGTTCGGTATACTCAGTTGAAGTTGAGAACGTTAAATTACGAACTGCAGCGTCGTTATGAGCTCAATTATATTTAATAATTTTTTTTATACGTTCAACTTCGTTTATATAAATTCACTTATATTGCGAATTAAATATTTAAACTGATTTAAATATTCAAATATAAACCGATAACAATGCGGGACATTACATAAGCAGTTTTAAATATAGTGGAACATATACTCTGCACAAATCAACATTTTCTCTTACTGTAGATGCTTCTAGCACACATCTTTTATGTGTATTCATACATGCTTTTTCATTGGCATATAGTTATATATATATATATATATATATATATATATATATATATATATATATATATATATATATATATATATATTTACGTAAAAAATTGCCATACCTCCTGCCTTATACTATATCTTTCGAAGATATATACATAAGCATGGTTTTCTCCTGCTGACATACATACCAGCATGCGGTTTTAAAATATCCCATGTTGATATATGCACCACGCATGATCTATCATCATTTCAGAACAGAGTTTTGATCATTTGTTTGAGTTAGAAACATTCACACTGGGAATATATAAGCATATAACTGACAACCTGCTGTGTACATGAAATATTATGGTTGATGCACTTGTATTTTAATGTGTTGTCTGTATATTTACATTGACACACACACACACACTGTAAATATATGTTTACATGTTGATATATATAGTTAGTTTACATGTTGCTGCAGCATATATATGTTTGTATCTGTAAACTATTTTGATGACACGAACTTGTAGTGATAAGTTAGCGTTAATTGATTAAACTTGCTATTTATCAGTAGTGATAAACACGAGTTAGTATACTAGTTTGAAAATATAAGTCACGGTTGTGAGTCGCTATAAATTAGTTATCACTAAGGGATCACATATTCATGAATGCACAGTTGTATAAATGTCACGAGAAAGAACCTTTGTCACATATATATATATATATATATATATATATATATATATATATATATATATATATATATATATATATATATTAATTCATGTTGAGTCCATACGCATATATGTAGGCGTAAGTTAACAAATACAACTGAATGGGTATGTAAACTTTTAAACACTGTTTGAAAATTTATATATGAACAGTTTATGTGTATTGAGAATGTGTATCCACTGCTATGCTATCTTGGAGCTTGCATTTATACTATCGACTATTCTGATGTTATACCGTTGGCATTTGAATTTTTTATATGATCTATTCTTTGTATTAAATAAATACTGTACGAATTCTGGGTTAGTAGTGTGTTTCATATAAAAATTATGCTACTCTATATGGTTACTGTTCAACAAACCAGCGTGTATTTATAAAAATTGTATATATATATATATATATATATATATATATATATATATATATATATATATATATATATATATATATATATATATATATATTGCGAAGAGATATCTCTTGTAGTTGAATCCAAATTGAAATGCAATTGAGTTATTCTCACCAATATATACATTGTTAAACTGCAAATATGATTTGCCACTTCTAATCAGTGAATCCCTTGTAAACTATAAATATTAAGTCTAAAGTAATGTCATCCAATGAATACATTCATCAATGCTAGAATCAATAAATGTAGGTAATTCCAAAGCATTAGTACACTCTATATTTTGGTTATATGTGATAGAGTGTATATCTAGATACTTAACTAGCCTGCCATAATAAGATTATAGGCTTAAAGACATAGAGCATTGTAATACCACGCACTGAACATTATTTTGTTCATAACTATATATAAATTATTTTGTTTGTTCAAGCACTGTAATACAACGCACTGAACATTTGTATTGATTTTTTTTCGTATACTCTTATTACCAAAAGTTCAGACAAAAGCTAAAACAAACAACATTTATGCAAATAAGTTGAATAAATAATCAACACATGTCTTCTCATGGCGTCCTTGCGATCATGTCTTGCCATCCCTCCTACATTACCTCTTTCTGACACCACCGCTCCACTCATTGACCTAGCCGCTTCCTTGCTGTCCCCTTCCAGCCCTTGTCCTTTACCTGATCCTCTCCTCATTCCTCCTCCTCCCTTACCTCCGCCTCCATCCATCCCTCCTAATCCTCCGACCACTCGTCCCTCGCCTCCTCCTCCTATTTCTACCTCCTCGGCTGTGAAATTCTCTTCTTTGTTTTACTCCAAACCAAGAAATGCAGGGAACTATGTCCCTATTCAATTCGAGGTCAACTACTCCGGTTCTGCTGTTCCGCCACCTCAAGTTGTTACGGAAGAAGGGACGAAATCTTGGTCAGACTGTCTAGTAGGCTCCTTTCTAGCAGGAGATGTCAACTACATGGCTGTCAAACAACATCTTGATAGGGTCTGGAAGCTTAAAGGTGACTACGAAATGTATTATGACAAGCAATTTTTTTTTTTCAAATTTGTAAACTACGAAGACAAGCTCTATGTTCTTAAGAGGGATCCGATGTTCATTAGAGGACAAATGTTTATTATCTCTAATTGGACTCCTTCATTGTCATCTGCTAAAGCTGCTGTTAGATCGGTGCCTATTTGGATACATTTCTACAGAATTCCGATCATGTTTTGGTCGTTAGTAGGAATTAATTGGATTGCATGTCACCTTGGAAAGGTTTTGTGTTACGACGAAAATACCGAAAAGATGAAGCGATTTGAATATGCAAAATGCTTAGTGGAGGTAAGCCCGGACAAGGAATTGCCAGAATTTCTTGTGGTCGGAGATGAAACTTGCCCTCATGTTCAGCTTGAATATACTGGAAGCCTCTAATTTGCACGCACTGCAAGATTTTCGGACACGACTCAAAACACTGTGAGAAGCATTTGGTAGAAAAAGAAGAAGAGATGGTAAAGAAGGCTGAAGAGAATGATAATAACCAGGAAGGAATTGCTTTTCATAATAGTTATGTAGAGAAACCAAAAGATGCTCAAAATTACTATACTGTGGCCACTGCTGTTGATGGTCAAGCAGCAGAACAATTTGTGACTACTGACAATGTTATCGAAGTGGACAATATTAATCCGAATGTGGAAAATACTGAGTTACTGAATGTTGATAGCAATGCAAATGGTGATACCACTTTGTATGATCAAAATTACCAAAACTCAACCTTCACTTTCTCAGCAAATACCAAAATTCCTATTCGAAACAACTCGTCCTTTGGATCATCATCGAAATCTGTTCAAGTCATCAATGCTTTACCAAATTCTATAGGCCCCCTTGTCATTTATAACCCCTTTGATTCCCTCGGTAATGATACGCATTACAATTCTTTGTCTGAGAACCCGGTTGAAGCTGATTCTCATCCTCATATTCCCAATGTTTCAAATTTGAATGTTGTCAACCTTGTTGTGCATAACCATTCAACTTCTGATAATACCACATCTCCAACTGCTAACAATTCTCTAATTATCTCTCCATACAATTCCTTATCACTGCCCAATCATATCTTTGGAGATTTAAATATCGAAGCTTCTAAGGCTTTGTCCTCTCCTCATAACATTCAAGCCTCTTTTACATCTTCAGTGCCTAAATTTCCGAAAGCAAATTCCTTCCATCCTGCTTTGAACAGAGTGGTTAAAAAAAAAGGGGTAGACCAAAGAAGGCTGGGACCTCAGCTTTAGATCTTGATTTGTCTGCTGATTTTTCCTTTGAACAATCAGTTCTTAATTTGTCTTCCCAACAAAATTCTAATTGTCTCTCTTCTGGTGTCCGAACCAGATCATCAAACTCAATATCTTCCTTATGTTAGACAAAATTGGATTCCGGAATGTTAGGGGTGCAAATCCCCTAGCCAAACAACTTGAAATTGCTAATCTTATATCTATCCATAATCTTCACCTTTTGGCTGTTGCCGAAACGAAGTTAAACCACCTTACTACAAAAAAAAGCCATGCATACTATCCATCCTTCTTGGAAATACATTCACAACTTATCCCAGGCTCCGTTTGGTAGATTGCTTGTTATGTGGAATCCTACCACTTTCTCTGTTTCTCCGATCTCTGTTCATCGTCAATTCATCCACTTTGAAATCACCCATACCTCATCTAACTCCACTTTCCTTCTTACTGTTATTTATGCTGATAATTTTTCTGCAACAAGACAATCTTTTCTTGACACTCTCCCTTCTTTGCAACAATCTAGTGCTCCTTGGATATGTATAGGAGATTGGAATTGTATGCAAGTTTCAACAGACAAGTCTGGTGGATCCCCCCTAACCTTTAGACAGACAAGGCTGCTAAACAATGCAATATATGACTCGAACCTTCTTCCCACTCACTCCTTTGGAGCTGAATTTACGTGGAGTAATTCTTCTAGAAATGGCATTAGGACCTATTGCAAACTAGATAGACCCTACCAGAATTTCAATGCAGTGTCTACATGGCCTTCGCTGCGTTGCTTGATTCCCCCTCCTTCCCTGTCTGATCATTCCCCGCTGGTTATAGACTGGGGCAAGAACATCATGAGAAAACAGTCCTCATTTTCATTTTTTAACAAATGGGCTGAACACCCTACCTTTTTACCTCTTGTAACTGAATGTTGGAATACTAATGTTTTTGGTAACCCTATGTTCATTGTGCAGGAAAAATTAAAGAAATTAAAAGTGGAACTAAAATCTTGGGCTAAAAAACACTTTGGCGATGGTGCAAGCCTCTCTAACTCGATCAGACAGAACTTATATCAAGTGCAAAATGCTATAATGGAGTGTAGAGATGTATCAATCATGGATCTTCTTAACAGTCAAGAGCGTCTGTTAACTTCTGATTTGGCAAAAGCTATTATTTCCGAAGCTAGCATGGTTAAACAGAAGCTACGAACGAAGTGGCAAATGCATGGAGACAAAAATACCTCAACTTTTCATAATTCATTAAAGATACAACATATGGCAACTAATATCACCTCGATTATGGATATGGATGGTGGATTGTGTTCTGATCCTGACGCTATCCAAGGTGCTTTTCTAGATTACTTCAAATCAATTCTTGGTAACACTTCTCAATCTTCCATTCAACTGAATTCGTTCTCGCACATAAGATTACCTTGCATTTCAGATGATCAAAAGCTAGAAATCATCAAGGAGGTTACCTCTGAAAAAATTATTCAATCTATTTTCTCGATGAAATCGTCTAGTTCTCCAGGACCGGATGGGTATAATGCACAATTTTTTAAATTGTGCTGGGAGATAGTGGGTGAGGATGTCATTAGGGCCATTAAAAACTTTTTCATGCATAGTAAAATGTTGGGTGGAATTAATGCAACTAGGCTTGCGTTAATTCCTAAGGTGTCAATGCCAAATGATGTTTCACAGTTTCGGCCAATTGCATGCTGTAACGTTATCTACAAATGTATTGCAAAAATCATCGCCGAACGAATGAAAAATGTGCTTATTAATGTCATTTCGCCAAATCAAGGTGCATTTCTTCCAAATAGAGATATTGCGGATAATATCATTCTCGCTTCTGAGCTCATGAAAGGCTACAATCGTGCGCATATTTCTCCTAGAACCATATTAAAACTGGATATCAAGAAAGCTTACGATACGGTGAGATAGGATGCAATAATTTATATTTTGTACAAAATGAACTTTCCAATTCCATTCCTGTGTTGGATTCATACCTGTATATCTACTGTGAAGATTTCTCTTAGCGTTAATGGATCGCCTTTTGGTTATTTTAATGCAAAAAAGGGTTTACGGCAAGGGGATCTGTTGTCGCCGTATGTGTTCGTATGCATAATGGAGCTCTTTACTGTCCTTTCTAGCAAAGCAATGATATCCAAGAGTATTGACTACCATCCCTATTGTAAACAATCAAAATTATCAGCCCTGCTATTTGCGGATGACCTTCTGTTGTTCACTAAACCTAATGTCAAATCTGTTGTTGGAGTTTTTAAATTTCTTGAAGATTTCAAAGCTTTAACGGGACTATCAATAAATAGAAATAAATCGAAGATAAAATGTGCTGGAGTCTCGGTCCAGACGAAAGCAATTTTGTATAATGTTTCTGGACTATCCCCGATGGATGATGACGAGGTGTATCTTGGTGCCCCTCTCTACTCTTCTAGGCTGAAGCATTCTCAATGTTTACCTATGTTTGAAAGCATTATCTCCAAGATTGCTTCATGGCCTTCTACGAGATTCTCTATGGCAGGGAGGTTAGTTATTATTAAGTCAATTGCGTATTCAATGAGTTCTTATTTTGCTCGCCTATTTGTTCTTCCTGGGAAGATTATTGATATGGTAAACACGGCTATGAATCATTTTCTATGGCATGGGAATCCGTACTCAAAAAAACTGATCCCCATTACATTCAAGCGGGTATGCTGCGCAATTAAGAATGGAGGATTAGGTGTTATGAACATGAAGATGTGGAATAAGGCTGCATTGTCGTCTAGAATTGATAAGTTAGTTAATTATGATTCAAATCTATGGGCTAATTGGTGTAGAGCTAACTTGATCAAGGATAAGTATTTTTGGACGATGAATGTTCCAAAAGATTGTAGCTGGTCTTGGCGCAATTTGTTGAAACATAGGGATCTTTTTCTGCCACTCTTTCGAAATGGTTTGAAGCATGCGAATATGGTTTCATTCTGGCATGATCCTTGGCAAGCGGATGGCAGAATTCTCACTCATGTAATTGATGATGATGGCAGGAGAATGACTGGAATTCATGAGAACGCTACTTTATCCACTTTGTTCACTGATGGTGTAATTACTCTTCCATATAGTACCTCTTCATTCATACGCGCTGAGTGGGATATTATTAGAAAATCACCAATGCCTGATGTTAATTTTCATGCTACCTGGAGCGGAAAGACGCAAAGTATATCTTTGCTGTATAATAGTATAACGGAGAGCAGTTTCACTTTTCATTGGCACTCCAGAATTTGGATGACCAATTCGATACCTAAAGAAAATATGTTCATGTGGAGAATTCTCATGAATGCTGTTCATACTAGAAGTAAATTGAAATTGCATGGTATTATTGAAGATGATTCTTGCATATTATGTGGTATCTACGCCGAAACAATTCCCCATCTATATTTTGAATGCGATTACTCTAGATATGTTTGGACGAGTATTCTTCTCCACTATGGTTTACATAGTCCTACTTTCAACTCGGCGGATGAATGGTTCCTCATCTTCAAAGCTACGAGGTGGAAGAGCATAAATGGTTGTTTACTTTTGAAGTTATTCAAGAAAGTTATATACGCTGTATGGATGGAAAGGAACGCTAGGATGTTTGGTAGTGTGTGTACTCCTAAACATGTAATGGTCCTATCTATTATCGGTCGTATGTCTTGAATATTGTTCTGTCTTTTTTTTTTGGTTTTTAATAAAAATGGTAGGGGCCATTTAACCTCGCTTGCTATGCAAGAAAAAAAAAACATTTCGAAATTCAGCATTCAGCAATAAGGATTCAACAGCAAGCGTTCAACATTCAGACAAAAAAACAAACGTAGCCTTAGATTCAGCGATTTTAGGCGGCTTCGAGATGCTAGAGAAGGAACAGAGACCGATGCTGGCTTTGAAAGAGAATGAAGGAAAAAGCGATGCGTGGTGGCTCAGATTTGAGGAGGAGGTCCATGCGTGGCTGGTAAATTGAGGAGGAGACTCTGAGAGTTTGACGGTGGCTTCGACGCTGGTCTGGAGGCAGTTGCGATTTGCATCCGAAAGGCGGCGACCGTGGATTTTTATTTTGGAAAGATTTGATTTTGATTTTGGGGAAAAGAAGGTCGGTCTTTGATTATGATTTGGAGAGGAAGCGATTTTGGCAAAATATAAATTTGGGGAGGAATTTATTTCGGCCGCCATTGAAAATCACAAAAGGAGAAATGATTTCTGTTGAGGAATTGGGGTAGGAACGCTGATTTTATAGAATGAAAAAAATGGGATAAGATCAAAGTAATTTCAATAGAGTTTTAGGGTTGTCACATTTTCAGATGTAAGTAAGCTAAAATATATCTAGGGTACATTTTATTTACGCATATTTTAATTTTAGTACCTACTGCGAATTACTGTGTAACGTTCTGATTTTGCACTGCTAACAAAATCTCCCAACACGACAAAATTATACGTATCCCCTCATTTCAACGTTATGAATCCAACAAAATTATTTTGGTTGAATTCCGACTTCATCTGTATACGATGTCATTTTAATTTTTAAATAATTCAACGGTTCACCGATTTTATTCCGTTTGTCCACCAACAACTTCATTCATTTTGAAACGTTAAATTCAATTTCCTTAAATACACATATCCAAGTCAATTTTCATATATCTAAACAAATAAAATTCTCCAATTTATTTATGTCAATAACGTTTATTTTCAAATTCAACCTTTATAATTTTCAATTGAGTTTCAAATCCAATTCAAATATCTAACCAATTCAACTCAAATATTCAACAATAATATTTGATTATCAATAAATCATCCTGAATTAAATATCAAATTCAATTCATATAATAAATTTGATTTTTAATTTCTACTTCCACTATCAATAAAAAATTGATCATTAATAGTTAAACCTTTAGTTGACCACATATTCTAGTTATCGAAATTTCTGGGACATTACACTTGTTATTGTAGATTTTCACGAGTACGAAATCTGGCAAATGGATTTCTAAATTTCCTTCCTTAACAGGAATATTATCGAGGATGTGTACATGACACAACCTGAAGGTTTTATCAATCCAAAAATTGCTAAGAAAATAAGTAAGGTGCAACAATCCATTTATGGATTAAGGCAAGCATCTCGAAGATGAAATTTTCGTTTTGATGAAACAATCAAAGAGTTTGGATTCATTAAAATGAAGATGAACCTTGCGTATAAAAGAAACTTAGTGGGAGTAGCATTATATTCCTAGTATTATATGCTGATGACATATTATTTGTTGGGAATTGTGTTAGTTTAAAGCAAGAAACAGTTGCTAATTCCACGAAGGAGGTTGTTTGGATTAAAAAGTTCATTATTGAACTTAGTTTCATCTATTGTCGATCCAATAGATATATATTGAGATAACAATGGAATTATTGATCACGCCAAGAAACCTAGATCTCATTAAAGATTCAAACACATATTTGAGTGATATATTTTCATCTGTGAAATTGTTGACAGATGAGATATACCTATATGCATAGTACCAACAAATAATAATATTGTAGACCCACTAACTAAAGCTTTATCGTAGTAGAAGAATGATAGTCACACTGGTTTCATAGGTATACCATACATGAATGATAGGCTCTAGTGCAAATGAGAGATTGTTAGAGTTTTTTCCCTAGAGGCAATCCATTTGATGTGATTAAATAACATTATTGATGTTATATGTTATTTTGAATACAAGATTTTATTATTTTACATTTACTGTGTAATATAAATATTAACATAATAGAAGTCCTTAGAATAATAATACAGAATTATATAGTTTCAGATAAGTGACATGAACATGCAATTATATAATATGATAAGTATTGTGATTCTTAAAAGTCCCTAGTCAAGTTTTATTGTTAATAGGACAGCAATGAAACATTGAGACTAGTATGTTGATTGAATAATGATCATATCTCATTGATTAATAATATATGAGATATTAATGTCAATACAGAAATACGTGTTAGAGAACAATGTATTAGGTAGACCCAACATGAGAAAACTTCATGGAGCATGATTAATAATGTTATAAGCAATTCTCATAGTGACAATAATGTAATGGTCCTCAAACCTAATATCATTATATATTTTATTCGACGATATTTACGTTCTGATATCATCAAAATGTTACTCTAAATAGAGTAAATGATAAAGGTGATTATTGAGCACATCTTGAATCGTTTAAAAAGTGAAAAGTGACTAAACGGCGGTAGGACCGTGTAGTATGGAGAATAAATATAGAATGGTAAAGTAGTAACTGTAAGTAAAATCACACGGTCGATTTTATATTGGTTCAAACCACTGTCCTACGTCCAATCCCAGACTCACTTCTGGAATTTCACTAACACAACAACCCTCACTTCACCCGGAGAAATAGGTTTACAACTACCCGAACAGCCGAACGAGATTTCTTGCCTCAACTGCTGAAGAGGACTTCCACAATACAAAATAATTAATGACTTGTTTGTGTTCTTGTTAACATGGATGTGTCAAGTTGAAGTACACACTTCCTATAACCTTTCCTTGATGATAGTAGTGTAATTCGTGAAGGAATATAGATGTTTTAAAAGATTAAAATCTTTAGAGTATGAAGATGAAGCGCTTAGAGATCTTTTATAAAAGATAGAAAGAATTGTAGTAAGATTCGGTGGTTTAATCACATAATCAAGTCTCTATTTATAATATACAAAAGGATATAACTTATCACGAAGAGATTCGATAAAAAGATATGGATTAGAAAGTTGTGACTCTTCATTTAAAGTTGCATCTCTTCGTATTCAGATGTCTAGATGAAATTTCAGATGTCTATTTTGATTTAAAAACAAAACAGCAAGAAAATAGGCAATTTCGAAGCAGATTCAGATGTCTGAATTAAAATTTAGATGTTTGAATTAAAAAATTCAGATGTCTGTTTTTGAATAAAATTCAAACAGCAAGGAAATAGGCCATTGTTATTCATACGTCTAAATTTTTTGACTCAGACGTCTAAATATTATGGGAAATTTATTTTTTTTCTTCAATAGACAGACGTCTGAATTAAATACTTCAGACGTCTGTTTTCTATAACAGACCTATGCCTTGTGCATGTCATATTAAAATCATATATATATATATATATATATATATATATATTAAAAAGTGCATGTGCGTGTTTCATCAAGGAAGATTTTAACAATTAATACTAATACTAATACTAACAGATAATCTTCAATTATAGCTCTTGAATCTGTTGTTGAGTATCTTCCTGCAAAACAAAGTTAGTCGATAATTATATATATGTACATGTATAGTTGTCATAATCAAAACGCCATATAGCGAGATCCAACAAAAAGTATGAATGATCTAGATGGAATTTAACCTTACAATATAAGTAGTGATATCCCTGGGCCTCTTGATTGAGTAAGATTATGAAATGCATGGTCATGCGCAAATGTTGGTTTTTTAATATAATTTGCGCATAGATCAAGATAAAGGATTAAATTATAAAGAGGATGATATTTTTCATCCCTTCCGTTTAATCTTGGATATAATGGTTAAAAGGATTAAATTATGTTGAGACATTGGTCATAGAAAAGGTTATATCGAATCGTCGAATATTATTATAACTTGGGTAACAACAATGTATTACTAGATGTTGCTCACTGTTTATAATTTTAAATATAATTTAATTTTTTTTCCAACTTTGTAATAACCTATAGGGTCTCATATTTAGAATGCTTAAAAGAGAGAACTATTCTTTGAACAAAAAAATCAAACGGTTGACATTTTATTTGCATTAGAATAGGTATAGCATATTCTATTTGGTTGATTTTCTTTTCGTTTATTATAAAATAACTATCTCTCTCTTTTATCAAAAGACACAACAAAATAAAATAAAAATCAATAGAAAAGGAAATCGGATCTTGGCTAGTATTCCTCCTCCCTTTTCTTCGAATTCGTGAGACGAACTTGAGGAAGCGTTTGTGGGTACCGCAGAAATTCCAATTGTTTTGGATGGCGTTGGCGATTCATATGATTTGGAGATTCATCAATTTCGTGATTTCGTAAAAGTATAAATTGGTACGCTTAACTCGATTTATTAATTTTTCGCTTGGATCTTGTTTTGGGGTTCTTCGATAATTGGTTTTCACTGTTGTTTTTATCTCGAATACCCAATAAGCAATATGAAAAAACAAATATAAATTTAAAAGGCATCATGACTCATTCATATAGAAGTCATCACAATTTTATATTCAGAATATTAAACTACAAATCATCCTTTGTCTAAGCCCAGTTTCCATTATTTTGTTTGTTAGGGTTTTTAATATCTCAACACAATTAGATTTTAGAAGAGATAAGAAGTGAAGCAAAAAATAATGACAAAACAATTCCACTAAAACAAAACTTTTATTGAACCACCAAAAGATTACAAGAAAATCTAAAATTGAGAGTGTTGGATTTTTTGATTCAAATATTTTATGAAGAGGATGTAATCAATTAATTGATTGATTAATTAATTGACTAATTTATTGGTTGATTGATTGATTTATTGAATGATTGGTTGATTGACTAACTTTATCATAGAAGGAAAGAAATGAAAGTTTATATTCTGGAGATATTTTGAAGGGACAATTTGGATATTTGCCCAGTTCTTCTGTTCTCTATTTATGCAGCCTTCTTGGTTAGGTCAGAAATCAAAAAAAAAAAAAAAAAAACATGTGAGAATATCTGGTGAGGTTGTGTGCCTCCAGGGGGTTGCACCATGAGGAGGAAGATGTAAGAATTTGGGCCGAGGGTAGCTATTCATATTTACTGTTGAAAGACGTAGTTGGCGTCTCCAGATTGTCCAAGGATTTGTCATCATTCTTCATCGCTTTTCTGCTCCAACAATATTTGTAGTCATTTAGATATTATTTTCCTTTCTCAATAAGGTTATTGATTCAATTATATTTTGTTTATTTTTGGTTTTGATCCATTGAGTGTAAACAAAATTTGTTTTTAGTGAATCAATAAAGACGGTGGTTGGGTGGAATATTTGTGTATTGCTATTATTTCCAATTTATTGTGTTGTTTTTCAATCAAATTCATCTTCAAGTGATTGGGTGAAAAAGATCATGTTTTTCTGGGCGTTTTGTCTTTTCCGCTGTGCCTAAAACCCCAACAGTTGGTATCAGAGCTCAGTTCATCGCATAGCTTGGAGTGATTTTGGATTGAAGATTATAGATATCAGAGATGATGTTGCTTTCGTGGATGACTATTTTTTATGTTAGATATTGAGGGATTTGGAAGCCTATGATGGTTGATATTCCATGCCTCAATAGTCTGACTGATGGAGATGTGAAGAAGCCCTCTGATATGGATGAGGGAAGATGGAAGAAGACGAAGAAGAAGGCGGTTGACTGTTGAAGAACCTACTCCACAGCAAGTTGGGGAGGTTAATATGGTCATTGTTGATGGTCCTATGGTGGAGGATCACGGTATCGACAAGGGTCTAGATGTTGATGATGCTCGAGGAATCCCGGAGATGAAGAGATCATGTCAAATGGAAGACAGATGTCGAGTTGTGAAATCTACAAAGACGAGATGAAGGTATTTGTAGTATTACTAGCACTTTTTAGACCGTTACTTTTGCGGATGTAGCTTAGGTGGTAGATGCATCTTTTGCAGGCGGTGAGTTATGCTTGTAAGTGAGGTGTGGTCGTAATCCTTTTTAAATCGACTGGGGTGTATCTTGTTGCCTTGAAATCAAGGTTGGTTTTAATTGAGAGTAGGTGTTGTTGAAAGAGCTAGGTTGACTTGTTTGTGGATTGTTGGAGACATGTGATATTTTAATCAAGGTGGAGTGTTGAATTTTTTGATACAAATATTTTATGAAGAGGATGTAATCAATTAATTGATTTGATTGATTAATTAATTGACTAATTGATTGGTTGATTGACTGACTTTATCATAGAAGGAAAGAAATAAAGTTTTATATTTTGGAGATATTTTGAAGGGACAATTTGGATATTTGCTTAGGTCTTCTGTTTTCTACTTATGCAGCCTTCTTGGTTCGGTCAGAAATAAAAGAAAAGAAACAATGTGAGAATATCTGGTGAGGTTGTATGCCTTCAGGGGCTTGCGCCCCGAGGAGGAAGATGTAAGAATTTGGGCTGAGGGTAGCCATTTATATTTACTGCGAAAGACGTAGTGGAGCCTCTAGATTGTCCAACGGTTTGTCGTCGTTCTTCATTGCTCTTCTTCTCCAACAATATTTGTAGTCATCTAGATATTCTTTCCCTTTCACATAAGATTATTGATTCAATTGTATTTTATTTATTTTTGGTTTTGATCCACTGAGTGTAAACAAAATTTATTTCTGGTGAATCAATAAAAAAAGTGGTTGGGTGGAATATTTGTGTACTGCTATTCTTTTTGATTTATTTTATTGTTATTTTCAATCAAATTAATCTCCAAGTGATTGGGTGGAGAAGATCCTATTTTTCTGGGCGTTTTGTCTTTTCCGCTGCGCATAAAACCCCAACAGAGAAGATATCTCAAATCCTAAAACCTAAAGAGAATATACCTTTTCTCCCACACATATATAATGAACAATGTAATGCCTATTTATAATAGGGTTGATAAAATATCTTCTTTAAGAAGCCATTGAATAATTCCATAAGTCTTCCCATGTAGATAATTTTTTGCCTTTTCTAATGCAATAAAAAAGGCAAATAATCATTGCATAAAATCTACCAAATCTTTAAAAGATGCAATTAATCAATCTTTAAAATCTTAGAAACCTATAAACTAGGCAATGAATTTGAGTCATGATTCCATATAGATTCAAATATATTCAAGATCTATATAAATATGGAATATTGTATCACCGAAAACCTAATAGCATCATTTATGCATGCAACCTTCAATCCATGTACAACACACTTAGTCTGAAGCCTAACTATCCCATAGTCTTGTTATCATTTCAACCCTTTGTGTCCACAATGCTGCATTTTTTTCCTGTAAGTTCTTTCTATAAGTAGTCCTTAGGTAAGGCAAATTAGTTTTCAAACAAGCGCCAATTTGACCGATCAATGCCACAATTTCAACCAATATTTTCTGCATTTAGAAAAGTAGCATGTCAAATAATTTGGAATACAGACGATAAACAGCAACTTGACATACTCCAATGTAATAATAAAAAAGAAATTAATGCTACGAATAGTTAATTAGGAGAAAAGAGGGATTAGTTTTTTGCATATGACCAAGTGGACCGAATCATGCATATGCTAAAATTGTACCTATAATGTAACGTCCCAGAATATTAGCGATTTAGTAATTAGTTAATTTAATTATTTTAGTATATTAGTTTGATAATTTAAATGGTTTGAATTCAAATATTTTAAATATTTAAGTAATATAAAATATGGGATAATAATATATTTATTTTTGAAATAGTCGGAAATGGTCGGATTTGCAATATTGTGTAATTTGGATAATATATGATATTTGATTAAGTTTATATTCAAGTTATAATAACGAATATATTAATTTAACGACAGTTGATTGTTCTAGTTATAAAATAAATTATAATCGAGCTCGTAACATCGCGGTAGTTCGTAATACTACGATTTGAACTTCAATTGAGTATACAGGATTCAATATAAGTCGGATTTCTTCGAAACAAGAAACATTCGAATCTAATTGATTATATTTTTCTAATGGAAGAGAAAAATGGAGATTTCGTATTATATATTGTAAGTTATGTTCAAATCAAATTCAAATAATCGTTATGGAATCGTTTATAAGTCATAACGATTATCTAATTCTAATAAATTATTTATATGGAATTTGGACAAGATTTTTTAGATCTATATTTAATTTAATTTATATAATTTTTCTGTAATTTTTATTTCGAAAAATAAGCAACTTTTTATTTGAAGTATTTTACACCCTATATCGCTATTTTTTGGACTTCACAATATGAGTTAACTTGTCTATATTATTATATTTTTGGGATCGTGGCACATTGCTCGTCGCCACGATATTTTTGTTTTTTATCGATAGGGGTCCGTAAATGAATGGAGTTTTACGTAACGGAGCACTAAGTTAAAAAAAACAATGTAGAAGTGCTCGTTCCCCGTAAGCCAAGAACCTTCCGTTCGTTCTTCTAACATATTCTCCACCTCGTCAACTCATTCATATATACAACCCACGGCGCTTTTTCCACCTTCGTTGGCAGTTATCTCAGTGATTAATTTGGATTTTTCATTACCGCATCTGGCATACTTAACATGATGCAAACTCTATGAACGTTATGCGTTTGATTGTGCCATTTTGAAGCATGTCTCAGGGATGAAAATCCTAGGTATATTGCTTACTAAAGGGTGATGATGCTACATGGGGTATTGGTTCTATTGCAACTAGAACACCTCAAAAGAAATAGAGATATTGATCTCCATGTGCGTCCTTTCTATAATTTCATTCATATCAGCTTGTACAACAAACTTACCTAAATCCTTAATGTTGTCTATGTTCATGTATACAATGCTACAACTATAATGCTAGCTGGGATATATGCCATTTATATATAACTTCTATTGACCGTGTGATTTAAAGTTTTACGTGTGTACATAGTAGTAAATGTCTACTCTCAAGTGATCAAGCATAACCAACATGTCTGAACAAATGTCAAAAAGAAAAAGAAAAAAGAAAAAAAAATCATGTATAGCCTAAATAGGATTGCAGACCTAACGTAATCTTAATACTTCATGACAAAAAAACCCAAGCCTATTCTAATTCTAATTCCCTGCAACCTACGCTATAAAACTATAGAACGCTTGTAACACCCCACACCCGCTACGGTCACTCACTAAGGGAATGCCATAACATCGGTGGAGTATTTTAAGTGAATATAGAACAGAAAAATTACAACAAGACAGATATAAGTAATACTTGAGAATTTAAAACATCATTTCATTGCAGCGGAAAGTAAAACATGTTTGGTTACACCAAAACCATAAACAAGAGTCAAGTACATAATATCCATCCTGATAAAACAAAAGTACATAATCCCACTACATAACTTAATAGCCATAATAGAAAAGATAAACTGAGCATTACATCCACGGTCCAAGCTCCAAAAGATAGATAAAGCAGTCTGATCAAAGCCCACTAGTGCTAGGCCCACTCTGAAAACCTGAGGGTTGGGAAAAAGATAAAAAAACAACGGGGTCAGACATAAGTCTGAGCGAGTCCTATAACCTTAACAATACAATCATTAAAGTAATTAGGGTATGATATAAACAAGGTACGGTACCTCTGGGGATAATGACTACACTAAGAAGCCAACTAAACACAGGATGTACTAAGATAACCGAAAAGACGCATTTACCCACCCAAGGATAATTACTACACTGCACCACCCCAGATCTACCCACCCAAGGGTAATTCCTACACTGCACCACCCCAAATCTACCCACCCAAGGGTAATTCCTACACTGCACCACCCCAGATCTACCCACCCAAGGGTAATTCCTACACTGCACCACACCAGTTCTACCCACCCAAGGGTAATTCCTACTTAAGGTTGATCCCACTAAGTGTACTTAGTAATTTTTAATAGTAGTTTCGTGTACCCCTAGCTGACTACATAGGTTCCGTCTGCCCCTATCTTCACTAGGTGTACCCACTACTCCCCAAGCGATCGGCTTCCTAACGTAGATACCCGTGCTAGCCCCACAGTGGGGTGTATCATTCCCCAAAGTGGCAACCTGATAATATCAACGGTGCACGGCTTATACCTACACGATGCAACAACGTCTTACTTACCAGCCCGGGTCCACACACGCATATGAAACCCGTTGGACTTGCGTTGCCACCGCTAACCCGTTTTGGCCTCTTACAGTCAAGCCCAATATGCGTGTCCCGTTCTCGACTTGGGTCGAGCCCACAAAGATACGTTTGGGATATTGGTTGAAATGGGCCCCCACAAGCTACCCACCTAAGCTTGTCATTTCTAGTGAATCCCACTTAACCCTTTAACCATGTCCACTTACATGTTATAAATTTTGGTTAAGTCTTTTAATCATATTTTAATTGCCACCCAAGACACCCACTAGATTTCCACATGCCACCCAAGGCACTTACTTGATTCCCACATGCCACCCAAGGCACTTACTTAAACCTTTAATCATGTTTAATTACATGTTCCACTTTGGTTAAGTATTCTAATCGTATTTTCTATTGCCACCCAAGGCAACCCACTAGTTTCCTCATGCCACCCAAGGCACCCCCACTAGCTACTACATGCCACCCAAGGCACCCACTTAACCCCTCATGCCCCACTACATGCTAATTTGGTTAAGTGTTTCTTAATTAATTAAGATCGTAACCTTTGTAAAGACCTCTCACATTAGACTGTCTTTTATGGCAGCTGGATATGCCGGTTGGTTCCGGGCAGCCTTACGCCATAACAGAGTCTAACCTCGTGTCTTTACACTTGTCACGTATTTAGTTTATGACTAAGACCTCTCACATTGGGCCAATCATTTGTAGCCGCTGGATTTGCCGGTTGGTTCCGGGAAGTCTTATGCTACAAAAGGGTCCAACCTCGTGTCTTAGTCGATTAATTACACCTAATTAATCACCCCCATAATTTGTATTAATTATCCCTAATTAATTACCAATTTCAAGAATATGGGTAGACCTAACTCAATAGGTAAATTCCCAATTCCATAATATGGGTAGACCTAACTTAATAGGTAAATTCCCAATTCCATAATATGGGTAGACCTAACTTAATAGGTGAATTCCCAATTATGTCCATTCACTTTATGTTATGCTTAAGCATACCCATTTCACACCATTTTATTAACATGCATATTAACCCCATCGTTCCCCACGTAATTCGTTCTCATAACATGACATAATAAAGGGAAGATTCATCACAAATGCCATGGGTTTAACCAATCATAGCATATAACTTTATCATGGGTTTAAAAGGTGTCAACTTGCATATATGAGCATACATTAAACCCAACTAGCATTTAACCCAAACTTGCATGAAGCACATATGTCACAAAGGGGGTAACTTGCATATGATTCTTATGTCATACAAAGGTGTGAACTTGCATAGCATGTCACATGTTAACTTGCATATAACCAAACACATAACTTGCATAGCATGTTACATATGAACTTGCATATAATCATGCACATAACTTGCATATAACCAAACACATAACTTGCATAACATGTTACATATGAACTTGCATATAATCATGCACATAACTTGCATATAACCAAACACATAACTTGCATAACATGTTACATATGAACTTGCATATAATCATGCACATAACTTGCATATAACCAAACACATAACTTGCATAACATGTTACATATGAACTTGCATATAATCATGCACATAACTTGCATTACATGTTACATATGAACTTGCATATAATCTCACATATAGCTTACATAACATGTTACATATGAACTTGCATATAATCTCACATATAGCTTGCATAACATGTTACATATGAATCAATGTTCAACATAGTGTTTTGCATAATGAGCATCATAAAACATAGCATTAAACTTGCATAACATATAGCATAAAACTCGCAAAACACACAACATACACTATACTAAACTTGCATAAACACATTGATCCACAAACATAGCCATATCTTATCATATCCTATCATAATCAATTTAACAATTGATTATTAAGGCTATAGAAACTCACTACTAAACTCCAATAAGCAAACCCTTTCCAAAAATCACCCAAAAACTCTAGCCTTGAAAATAAAGCTTGCAACTTGATGATGAATGCAAGCTAATGATCACTCATACAAATTAAAAATGCTTGTATGAACATGAAAGCCTTCATAGAAATAGTTTAGAAAGAGGATGGAGGCTAGGGTTTTGAGTGGAGGCCATGATCATAGAAAATTTTGGCATAGTTTAGTTAGAGGATAGGATTATGATCATTTAGGGCTAGCTTAGGGTCTTATTTATAGGATTAGGATGTGTTTTAGACCCTTAGATTAACCCTAGGTTAGTTTAGGTCCGTCAGATTTCGTCCCAAGCCCTCCAACCCAGCCCAAAACTCAACCAGGTGCACCCAGGCCAGAATCAGCCGACAGGGCAAGTCGACAGCCCTGTCGACTGCCAAGTCGACAGGCATGTCGACAGGCTAGTTGATAGCCCTGTCGACAGCCAAGTCGACTTGGCTGGGCGGGAGTTTTCCCGCCTGGCCCCCATTTCTGTATGTTTCGAAATTCAAATTTCCCGAAAACTTCTTTGGGCCTTAACCAGGTCATACGGACTCCGATTTACAAAATTTCGGACTCTATTTCGCGTATTTTTCCGAGACGAACACAATGACGTAACCCGTTTCCCCTGATTCTCACATCTGAGATTATTAATTCTGTAATTAGTGAATACCAGTGTTAACTGAAATTCGGGGTGTTACATTCTCCCCTCCTTAAAGGATTTCGTCCCCGAAATCTCCAAGTTAAGGAGAATGCATATCCTACCATCCAAACAACTATCTACTCAATCCATCAAACACGGGCATCCATTGTCCTTAAAACAATTTCTACTGATGTATGAGCATATGCAAAAAGTGTGTGTATATGTTCTCTATCTAATGTATGAACATATGCAAACCGTGATAGTGCCATGCATCCAATATGTATGCGAAAGAACCCTATCGACACATACTATATCTACATGAGTGCACAATCATTCACCAAAATGCATCATCCATATGATAACACAACCATTATACATCCATAAATATAGCTACCTACACACAATTATATGCAATATGCAATATGAAGTGATTGAGCCGATCTAGTGTCTAGAGTGTGTGTATATGCATCCACGAGCAACCACTAGCAAACACTTGCATCCACATGCATCCATCAATCATAACATGTCTCAAACACATGTTTATACAATAGGTTTACCCTATCTAAAGATCAAAGGCACTAACAAGAGGACATACTAAAGATAAGATAAGTACTAGACAAACGATAAAGGAGAAGTTAAAAGACATACCCTAAAAAAGGAATGGGTATAATGAACGCATTTTCGCTTCCGTCTCCCAAGTAGCGTTGCTCTCATCTTCTCCCCATTGCACTTTGACTAGTTGAACCTCCCTGTTTCTCAACCTCTTAATCTCTGACCCAAGGATGCGTGTAGGAGCTCGTCGAATAGTCGCATCACGCTCTATCTCTACTTCTCTAAGCAAGCTCGGCTCTACCACCTCTGCGGTCTCATGTAGGCACTTCCTCAAATCTGTCGGGCAACTCCACTCTATAGGCCATCTGTCCAACCGTTTCCTTAATAGGAAACGGTCCAACAAACCTTGGTGCTAACTTCCCAACAGATCCAAAGCGAACCACATTCCGTAACGGAGATACTTTGACAAAGACCATGTCCCCAACATCAAACTCAAGCTCTGTTCTCCTCTTGTCCGCATAAGATTTATGTCTGTCTTGCGCCGCTTTCATCCTTCTTCGAATCAAATCAATCTTTTCCGAAGTCTTCCTAACCATATCGGGCCCAAGCAAGATCTTATCCGTAGATTCCCACCAACATGTAGGTGATCGACAAGGCCTTCCATAAAAAGCTTCGAAAGGAGCCATGCCAATACTAGACTGAAAGCTGTTATTATATGCGAACTCCACCAATGGAAGATGCTCTTCTCATGTACCTCCAAAATCTAAGATACATAGCCTCAAAAGGTCTTCTAAAATGCGATTCACCCTCCCGGTCTGGCCGTCCGTCCGAGGATGATTTGTGGTGCTCAAACACAGCTGAGTCCCTACCGCCTCTTTCAAACTCTTCCAAAACTCGCTAGTGAAGATAGGATCTCGATCACTCACTATGCTGGAAGGTACACCATGCAATCTAACAATCTCTCGAATGTAGATTGTAGCTAGCCATTGAGCAGTCCTCTTACTCTTCACGGGTATAAAATAGGCACTCTTAGTAAGTTTGTCTACCCCAACCCAAATTCCCGTATTACCCTTCCTCGATCTTGGTAATCCATTGACGAAATCCATCGAGACACTATCCCACTTCCATAGCGGAACCTCCAATGGGTGAAGCAACCCACCGGGTTTCTTTTGCTCCGCTTTTACTTGTTGGCACACCAAGCATCTAACGACATACTCGGCCGCGTCTTTCTTCATACCGGCCCAAATGAAAACTCGCTTCATGTCTTGGTACATCTTGTCCCTACCGGGATGAATGGTCATCTTCGAACGATGTGCATCATCAAGTATAGCCTTCCTCAAACCCTCGTCTTGCGGTACACGAAGTCTACCGTCTCTACGCAACCACCCCTTACCATCTAGGGTGTACCTACTCAAATGGCTGGACGACTCCCCCTCCTCATGAGCTTCTCTACTAACTCAACCAACTGTGGGTTGTCTCGCTGCGCTCCGCCAATCCGCCGCAAAAGAGTAGGCCTAACCTCCAAGGAGGCTAGCAAACCGGGTACAAAGTCAACGGAAGGTCTAAAGTCAAACATAGAAATAAACTCTAAGCTCCGTCGTTCAACGAACAATAAACTCAAGGACAACCTTTTTCTACTTAAGGCGTCCGCTACCACGTTACCCTTGCCATGGGTATAAGCTATCTCAAACTCATAGGATGCTAAGAATCCCATCCACTTTTGCTGTCCTAAGACTATGCGCTCGAAGAGTCTCCAACACTTCCCTAAGATGTAGGGCATGCTCTTCTCCACTTTTAGAGAAAACCAGGATATTACCCCATCCAAAATCATCACAACTGTCCATCTCTCACGCAGACCACCGTAGTCGAACTCGACATCCCCCAAATGCAAGCCCCAAAGGCCTAAACCAATATCAGACAAACACCCAAGGGATACCTCCTTCGAATTCAGACGACCTACGTGAGATGATACTAGTAAAAACGGCTAAATAATTAAGCCCTTGTCCAACTCTGGATGTCCTCGCCAGTCTCGCTCCAAAACCACCGTTTATCCCATAACTGGCTTTGCTCAACCTATTGAGCACATACGAAAACTTATTTCGCTCCTAGAAAAGACCAAGATGTCATTTACAAAGACCATCACGAACTTATTTAGGTACTCCCTGAACACCCTTCTCATCAAATCAACAAAGTATGCGGGGGCGTTCGTCAAACCAAATGGCATCACCAGCCACTCATAAAAACCATCCGGAGTCCTAAAGGTAGTCTTCTCTATACTATCCTCAGCCACTCTCAACTGATGAAACCCCATGGCTAAGTCCTACTACGAAAACACTGAGGCGCCAACCAATTGATCAAAGAGATCATCAATCCTCGGCAACGGGTGTCTATTCTTCTTTGTTATCTTGTTAAACTCCCTATAATCTACACAAAGTCTGAGGGACCCATCCGCCTTCATAGCAAAAACTACTGGAGCACCCCACTCCGATATACTTCGTCTTCTAAACCCCTTCTCAAGCAAATCGCCTACTTGCTTATGGAGTTCCCTCCTCTCACGAGGAGCCATGTGGCACACTGGCCAAGATACTGGTTTGGCATTGTCTACCGGATATATTCGGAAGTCAATCTCCCGCTCCGGAGGTAAGCCCTTCACCTCCTCAAACACATCCGAGTATTCCCGGACCACTCTAACAGATCGCAAACTCTAGACCGACGTGTCAAGCGATTCTAGATAACTTAGCATAACAGATTCCATGGGATTACAAGAGATCTCGAGAGTGTTACCCAAGCGGGTTGTAAGCCTAACAACTCTCCTTCCACAAACAAGAACGGCACCATTAATGGATAACCAGTCCATGCCCAAAACTAACCCATAGCCCGTGAAGCCCAAGAAGCATCACATCTAAACTCAACGCTAAGTATAGAAACTTTCAAACCCAAACACATCATGGAGCCCCCAATTGGGTTTGAAACAACTAAGGGATCATCTACTAAACTGGTGTCTAAATGCAGTGACTCAACTAACAACGATGAGATAAACGAACTCGATGCGTCAGAATCAAATAAAGTTCGAACCGGATAATAAAGAAATCCAAATTCCAACCTAGACGGTCTTATCCCCATCTGGTACACTAGCCGTGAGGGAATACAACTACCCTCCAGAAGATTCCATACCTTGCCCTTGCCCCTTTGGACAACCCTAATAAGGTGTCCTATTCCTCCCAAAAGGATAACTACTCGCCTTCTTCTTCCCATTCTCCACTCGTAACCTCCCACCAATGAGGTTTCATCCTTCATTAACCAAACAACTATTTGAGCCTTCCTCCCATCGTCTATCCAATAGGTACCTACCAGTCCTCCTCCTTCTTGAACCAACTTCTAATCCGACAAACGTCTAAGTCCCTTGAAGTGGTTTTCCATTCTTATCTATCTTAGAAAGATCATCTATACACGGAGGGGAAACTCAAAACGAGAGAGGAAGAGATTCAAAACGGAGAATTCGAAAGATAAAGATATGGCTATCAGGGATTATGCTTTTCTTTCAAAAACTTTTCTCTTAAAAGACATGTTTTTGAAAATACTCCTTTCAAAAATATTCTTAGAAAATAGTTTTTCTAAAAAAATTATCTGTTCTGGTAACCTTAAGCTCTGATACCACGTGTAACACCCCACACTCGCTACGGTCACTCACTAAGGGAATGCCATAACATCGGTGGAGTATTTTAAGTGAATATAGAACAGAAAAATTACAACAAGACAGATATAAGTAATACTTGAGAATTTAAAACATCATTTCATTGCAGCGGAAAGTTAAACATGTTTGGTTACACCAAAACCATAAACAAGAGTCAAGTACATAATATCCATCCTGATAAAACAAAAGTACATAATCCCACTACATAACTTAATAGCCATAATAGAAAAGATAAACTGAGCTTTACATCCACGGTCCAAGCTCCAAAAGATAGATAAAGCAGTCTGATCAAAGCCCACTAGTGCTAGGCCCACTCTGAAAACCTGAGGGTTGGGAAAAAGATAAAAAAAACAACGGGGTCAGACATAAGTCTGAGCGAGTCCTATAACCTTAACAATACAATCATTAAAGTAATTAGGGTATGATATAAACAAGGTACGGTACCTCTGGGGATAATGACTACACTAAGTAGCCAACTAAACACAGGATGTACTAAGATAACCGAAAAGACGCATTTACCCACCCAAGGATAATTACTACACTGCACGACCCCAGATCTACCCACCCAAGGGTAATTCCTACACTGCACCACCCCAGATCTACCCACCCAAGGGTAATTCCTACACTGCACCACCCCAGATCTACCCACCCAAGGGTAATTCCTACACTGCACCACACCAGTTCTACCCACCCAAGGGTAATTCCTACTTAAGGTTGATCCCACTAAGTGTACTTAGTAATTTTTAATAGTAGTTTCGTGTACCCCTAGCTGACTACATAGGTGCCGTCTGCCCCTATCTCCACTAGATGTACCCACTACTCCCCAAGCGATCAGCTTCCTAACGTAGATACCCGTGCTGGCCCCACAGTGGGGTGTATCATTCCCCAAAGTGGCAACCTGATAATATCAACGGTGCACGGCTTATACCTACACGATGCAACAACGTCTTACTTACCAGCCCGGGTCCGCACACGCATATGAAACCCGTTGGACTTGCGTTGCCACCGCTAACCCGTTTTGGCCTCTTACAGTCAAGCCCAACATGCGTGTCCCGTTCTCGACTTGGGTCGAGCCCACAAAGATACGTTTGGGATATTGGTTGAAATGGGCCCCCACAAGCTACCCACCTAAGCTTGTCATTTCTAGTGAATCCCACTTAACCCTTTAACCATGTCCACTTACATGTTATAAATTTTGGTTAAGTCTTTTAATCATATTTTTATTGCCACCCAAGGCACCCACTAGATTTCCACATGCCACCCAAGGCACTTACTTGATTCCCACATGCCACCCAAGGCACTTACTTAACCCTTTAATCATGTTTAATTACATGTTCCACTTTGGTTAAGTATTCTAATCGTATTTTCTATTGCCACCCAAGGCAACCCACTAGTTTCCTCATGCCACCGAAGGCACCCCCACTAGCTACTACATGCCACCCAAGGCACCCACTTAACCCCTCATGCCCCACTACATGCTAATTTGGTTAAGTGTTTCTTAATTAATTAAGATCGTAACCTTTGTAAAGACCTCTCACATTAGACTGTCTTTTATGGCAGCTGGATATGCCGGTTGGTTCCGGGCAGCCTTACACCATAACAGAGTCTAACATCGTGTCTTTACACTTGTCACGTATTTAGTTTATGACTAAGACCTCTCACATTGGGCCAATCATTTGTAGCCGCTGGATTTGCCGGTTGGTTCCGGGCAGTCTTATGCTACAAAAGGGTCCAACCTCGTGTCTTAGTCGATTAATTACACCTAATTAATCACCCCCATAATTTGTATTAATTATCCCTAATTAATTACCAATTTCAAGAATATGGGTAGACCTAACTCAATAGGTAAATTCCCAATTCCATAATATGGGTAGACCTAACTCAATAGGTAAATTCCCAATTCCATAATATGGGTAGACCTAACTTAATAGGTAAATTCCCAATTATGTCCATTCACTTTATGTTATGCTTAAGCATACCCATTTCACACCATTTTATTAACATGCATATTAACCCCATCGTTCCCCACGTAATTCGTTCTCATAACATGACATAATAAAGGGAAGATTCATCACAAATGCCATGGGTTTAACCAATCATAGCATATAACTTTATCATGGGTTTAAAAGGTGTCAACTTGCATATATGAGCATACATTAAACCCAACTAGCATTTAACCCAAACTTGCATGAAGCACATATGTCACAAAGGGGGTAACTTGCATATGATTCTTATGTCATACAAAGGTGTGAACTTGCATAGCATGTCACATGTTAACTTGCATATAACCAAACACATAACTTGCATAACATGTTACATATGAACTTGCATATAATCATGCACATAACTTGCATATAACCAAACACATAACTTGCATAACATGTTACATATGAACTTGCATATAATCATGCACATAACTTGCATATAACCAAACACATAACTTGCATAACATGTTACATATGAACTTGCATATAATCATGCACATAACTTGCATATAACCAAACACATAACTTGCATAACATGTTACATATGAACTTTCATATAATCATGCACATAACTTGCATTACATGTTACATATGAACTTGCATATAATCTCACATATAGCTTGCATAACATGTTACATATGAACTTGCATATAATCTCACATATAGCTTGCATAACATGTTACATATGAATCAATGTTCAACATAGTGTTTTGCATAATGAGCATCATAAAACATAGCATTAAACTTGCATAACATATAGCATAAAACTCGCAAAACACACAACATACACTATACTAAACTTGCATAAACACATTGATCCACAAACATAGCCATATCTTATCATATCCTATCATAATCAATTTAACAATTGATTATTAAGGCTATAGAAACTCACTACTAAACTCCAATAAGCAAACCCTTGCCAAAAATCACCCAAAAACTCTAGCCTTGAAAATAAAGCTTGCAACTTGATGATGAATGCAAGCTAATGATCACTCATACAACTTAAAAATGCTTGTATGAACATGAAAGCCTTCATAGAAATAGTTTAGAAAGAGGATGGAGGCTAGGGTTTTGAGTGGAGGCCATGATCATAGAAAATTTTGGCATAGTTTAGTTAGAGGATAGGATTATGATCATTTAGGGCTAGCTTAGGGTCTTATTTATAGGATTAGGATGTGTTTTAGACCCTTAGATTAACCCTAGGTTAGTTTAGGTCCGTCAGATTTCGTCCCAAGCCCTCCAACCCAGCCCAAAACTCAACCAGGTGCACCCAGGCCAGAATCAGCCGACAGGGCAAGTCGACAGCCCTGTCGACTGCCAAGTCGACAGGCATGTCGACAGGCTAGTTGACAGCCCTGTCGATAGCCAAGTCGACTTGGCTGGGCGGTAGTTTTCCCGCCAGGCCCCCATTTCTGTATGTTTCGAAATTCAAATTTCCCGAAAACTTCTTTGGGCCTTAACCGGGTCATACGGACTCCGATTTACAAAATTTCGAACTCTATTTCGCGTATTTTTCCGAGACGAACACAATGACGTAACCCGTTTCCCCTGATTCTCACATCTGAGATTATTAATTCTGTAATTAGTGAATACCAGTGTTAACTAAAATTCGGGGTGTTACATTCTCCCCTCCTTAAAGGATTTCGTCCCCGAAATCTCCAAGTTAAGGAGAATGCATATCCTACCATCCAAACAACCATCTACTCAATCCATCAAACACGGGCATCCATTGTCCTTAAAACAATTTCTACTGATGTATGAGCATATGCAAAAAGTGTGTGTATATGTTCCCTATCTAATGTATGAACATATGCAAACCGTGATAGTGCCATGCATCCAATATGTATGCGAAAGAACCCTATCGACACATACTATATCTACATGAGTGCACAATCATTCACCAAAATGCATCATCCATATGATAACACAACCATTATACATCCATAAATATAGCTACCTACACACAATTATATGCAATATGCAATATGAAGTGATTGAGCCGATCTAGTGTCTAGAGTGTGTGTATATGCATCCACGAGCAACCACTAGCAAACACTTGCATCCACAAGCATCCATCAATCATAACATGTCTCAAACACATGTTTCAACCATAGGTTTACCCTATCTAAAGGTCAAAGGCACTAACAAGAGGACATACTAAAGATAAGATAAGTACTAGACAAACGATAAAGGAGAAGTTAAAAGACATACCCTCAAAAAGGAATGGGTATAATGAACGCATTTTCGCTTCCGTCTCCCAAGTAGCGTTGCTCTCATCTTCTCCCCATTGCACTTTGACTAGTTGAACCTCCCTGTTTCTCAACCTCTTAATCTCTGACCCAAGGATGCATGTAGGAGCTCGTCGAATAGTCGCATCACGCTCTATCTCTACTTCTCTAAGCAAGCTCGGCTCTACCACCTCTGCGGTCTCATGTAGGCACTTCCTCAAATGTGACACATGGAATACATCATGTACACCACTAAGCCTGTCGGGCAACTCCACTCTATAGGCCATCTGTCCAACCCTTTCCTTAATAGGAAACGGTCCAACAAACCTTGGTGCTAACTTCCCAACAGATCCAAAGCGAACCACATTCCGTAACGGAGATACTTTGACAAAGACCATGTCCCCAACATCAAACTCAAGCTCTGTTCTCCTCTTGTCCGCATAAGATTTCTGTCTGTCTTGCGCCGCTTTCATCCTTCTTCGAATCAAATCAATCTTTTCTGAAGTCTTCCTAACCATATCGGGCCCAAGCAAGATCTTATCCGTAGATTCCCACCAACATGTAGGTGATCGACAAGGCCTTCCATAAAAAGCTTCGAAAGGAGCCATGCCAATACTAGACTGAAAGCTGTTATTATATGCGAACTCCACCAATGGAAGATGCTCTTCTCATGTACCTCCAAAATCTAAGATACATAGCCTCAAAAGGTCTTCTAAAATGCGATTCACCCTCCCGGTCTGGCCGTCCGTCTGAGGATGATTTGCGGTGCTCAAACACAGCTGAGTCCCTACCGCCTCTTTCAAACTCTTCCAAAACTCGCTAGTGAAGATAGGATCTCGATCACTCACTATGCTGGAAGGTACACCATGCAATCTAACAATCTCTCGAATGTAGATTGAAGCTAGCCATTGAGCAGTCCTCTTACTCTTCACGGGTATAAAATAGGCACTCTTAGTAAGTTTGTCTACCCCGACCCAAATTCCCGTATTACCCTTCCTCGATCTTGGTAATCCATTGACGAAATCCATCGAGACACTATCCCACTTCCATAGCGGAACCTCTAATGGGTGAAGCAACCCACCGGGTTTCTTTTGCTCCGCTTTTACTTGTTGGCACACCAAGCATCTAGCGACATACTCGGCCGCGTCTTTCTTCATACCGGCCCAAATGAAAACTCGCTTCATGTCTTGGTACATCTTGTCCCTACCGGGATGAATGGTCATCTTCGAACGATGTGCATCATCAAGTATAGCCTTCCTCAAACCCTCGTCTTGCGGTACACGAAGTCTACCGTCTCTACGCAACCACCCCTTACCATCTAGGGTGTACCTACTCAAATGGCTGGACGACTCCCCCTCCTCATGAGCTTCTCTACTAACTCAACCAACTGTGGGTCGTCTCGCTGCGCTCCGCCAATCCGCCCCAAAAGAGTAGGCCTAACCTCCAAGGAGGCTAGCAAACCGGGTACAAAGTCAACGGAAGGTCTAAAGTCAAACATAGAAATAAACTCTAAGCTCCGTCGTTCAACGAACAATAAACTCAAGGACAACCTTTTTCTACTTAAGGCGTCCGCTACCACGTTACCCTTGCCATGGGTATAAGCTATCTCAAACTCATAGGATGCTAAGAATCCCATCCACTTTTGCTGTCCTAAGACTATGCGCTCGAAGAGTCTCCAACACTTCCCTAAGATGTAGGGCATGCTCTTCTCCACTTTTAGAGAAAACCAGGATATTACCCCATCCAAAATCATCACAACTGTCCATCTCTCACGCAGACCACCCTAGTCGAACTCGACATCCCCCAAATGCAAGCCCCAAAGGCCTAAACCAATATCAGACAAACACCCAAGGGATACCTCCTTCGAATTCAGATGACCTACGTGAGATGGTACTAGTAAAAACGGCTAAATAATTAAGCCCTTGTCCAACTCTAGATGTCCTCGCCAGTCTCGCTCCAAAACCACCGTTTATCCCATAACTGGCTTTGCTCAACCTATTGAGCACATACGAAAACTTATTTCGCTCCTAGAAAAGACCAAGATGTCATTTACAAAGGCCATCACGAACTTATTTAGGTACTCCCTGAACACCCATCTCATCAAATCAACAAAGTATGCGGGGGCGTTCGTCAAACCAAATGGCATCACCAGCCACTTATAAAAACCATCCGGAGTCCTAAAGGTAGTCTTCTCTATACTATCCTCAGCCACTCTCAACTGATGAAACCCCATGGCTAAGTCCTACTACGAAAACACTGAGGCGCCAACCAACTGATCAAAGAGATCATCAATCCTCGGCAATAGGTGTCTATTCTTCTTTGTTATCTTGTTAAACTCCCTATAATTTACACAAAGTCCGAGGGACCCATCCGCCTTCATAGCAAAAACTACTGGAGCACCCCACTCCGATATACTTCGTCTTCTAAACCCCTTCTCAAGCAAATCGCCTACTTGCTTATGGAGTTCCCTCCTCTCACGAGGAGCCATGTGGCACACTGGCCAAGATACTGGTTTGGCATTGTCTACCGGATATATTCGGAAGTCAATCTCCCGCTCCGGAGGTAAGCCCTTCACCTCCTCAAACACATCCGAGTATTCCCGGACCACTCTAACAGATCGCAAACTCTAGACCGACGTGTCAAGCGATTCTAGATAACTTAGCATAACAGATTCCATGGGATTACAAGAGATCTCAAGAGTGTTACCCAAGCGGGTCGAAAGCCTAACAACTCTCCTTCGACAAACAAGAACGGCACCATTACTGGATAACCAGTCCATGCCCAAAACTAACCCATAGCCCGTGAAGCCCAAGAAGCATCACATCTAAACTCAACGCTAAGTATAGAAACTTTCAAACCCAAACACACCATGGAGCCCCCAATTGGGTTTGAAACAACTAAGGGATCATCTACTAAACTGGTGTCTAAGTGCAGTGACTCAACTAACAACGATGAGATAAACGAACTCGATGCGTCAGAATCAAATAAAGTTCGAACCGGATAATAAAGAAATCCAAATTCCAACCTAGACGGTTTTATCCCCATCTGGTACACTAGCCGTGAGGGAATACAACTACCCTCCAGAAGATTCCATACCTTGCCCTTGCCCCTTTGGATAACCCTAATAAGGTGTCCTATTCCTCCCAAAAGGATAACTACTCGCCTTCTTCTTCCCATTCTCCACTCGTAACCTCCCACCAATGAGGTTTCATCCTTCATTAACCAAACAACTATTTGAGCCTTCCTCCCATCGTCTATCCAATAGGTACCTACCAGTCCTCCTCCTTCTTGAACCAACTTCTAATCCGACTAACGTCTAAGTCCCTTGAAGTGGTTTTCCATTCTTATCTATCTTAGAAAGATCATCTATACACGGAGGGGAAACTCAGAACGAGAGAGGAAGAGATTCAAAATGGAGAATTCGAAAGATAAAGATATGGCTATCGGGGATTATGCTTTTCTTTCAAAAACTTTTCCCTTAAAAGACATGTTTTTGAAAATACTCCTTTCAAAAATATTCTTAGAAAATAGTTTTTCTAAAAAAATTATCTGTTCTGGTAACCTTAAGCTCTGATACCACGTGTAACACCCCACACCCGCTACGGTCACTCACTAAGGGAATGCCATAACATCGGTGGAGTATTTTAAGTGAATATAGAACAGAAAAATTACAACAAGACAGATATAAGTAATACTTGAGAATTTAAAACATCATTTCATTGCAGCGGAAAGTAAAACATGTTTGGTTACACCAAAACCATAAACAAGAGTCAAGTACATAATATCCATCCTGATAAAACAAAAGTACATAATCCCACTACATAACTTAATAGCCATAATAGAAAAGATAAACTGAGCATTACATCCACGGTCCAAGCTCCAAAAGATAGATAAAGCAGTCTGATCAAAGCCCACTAGTGCTAGGCCCACTCTGAAAACCTGAGGGTTGGGAAAAAGATAAAAAAAACAACGGGGTCAGACATAAGTCTGAGCGAGTCCTATAACCTTAACAATACAATCATTAAAGTAATTAGGGTATGATATAAACAAGGTACGGTACCTCTGGGGATAATGACTACACTAAGTAGCCAACTAAACACAGGATGTACTAAGATAACCGAAAAGACGCATTTACCCACCCAAGGATAATTACTACACTGCACCACCCCAGATCTACCCACCCAAGGGTAATTCCTACACTGCACCACCCCAGATCTACCCACCCAAGGGTAATTCCTACACTGCACCACCCCAGATCTGCCCACCCAAGGGTAATTCCTACACTACACCACACCAGTTCTACCCACCCAAGGGTAATTCCTACTTAAGGTTGATCCCACTAAGTGTACTTAGTAATTTTTAATAGTAGTTTCGTGTACCCCTAGCTGACTACATAGGTGCCGTCTGCCCCTATCTCCACTAGGTGTACCCACTACTCCCCAAGCGATCGGCTCCCTAATGTAGATACCCGTGCTGGCCCTACAGTGGGGTGTATCATTCCCCAAAGTGGCAACCTGATAATATCAACGGTGCATGGCTTATACCTACACGATGCAACAACGTCTAACTTACCAGCCCGGGTCCACACACGCATATGAAACCCGTTGGACTTGCGTTGCCACCGCTAACCCGTTTTGGCCTCTTACAGTCAAGCCCAATATGCGTGTCCCGTTCTCGACTTGGGTCGAGCCCACAAAGATACGTTTGGGATATTGGTTGAAATGGGCCCCCACAAGCTACCCACCTAATCTTGTCATTTCTAGTGAATCCCACTTAACCCTTTAACCATGTCCACTTACATGTTATAAATTTTGGTTAAGTCTTTTAATCATATTTTAATTGCCACTCAAGGCACCCACTAGATTTCCACATGCCACCCAAGGCACTTACTTGATTCGCACATGCCACCCAAGGCACTTACTTAACCCTTTAATCATGTTTAATTACATGTTCCACTTTGGTTAATTATTCTAATCGTATTTTCTATTGCCACCCAAGGCAACCCACTAGTTTCCTCCTGCCACCCAAGGCACCCCCACTAGCTACTACATGCCACCCAAGGCACCCACTTAACCCCTCATGCCCCACTACATGCTAATTTGGTTAAGTGTTTCTTAATTAATTAAGATCGTAACCTTTGTAAAGACCTCTCACATTAGACTGTCTTTTATGGCAGCTGGATATGCCGGTTGGTTCCGGGCAGCCTTACACCATAACAGAGTCTAACCTCGTGTCTTTACACTTGTCACGTATTTAGTTTATGACTAAGACCTCTCACATTGGGCCAATCATTTGTAGCCGCTGGATTTGCCGGTTGGTTCCGGGCAGTCTTATGCTACAAAAGGGTCCAACCTCGTGTCTTAGTCGATTAATTACACCTAATTAATCACCCCTATAATTTGTATTAATTATCCCTGATTAATTACCAATTTCAAGAATATGGGTAGACCTAACTCAATAGGTAAATTCCCAATTCCATAATATGGGTAGACCTAACTTAATAGGTAAATTCCCAATTCCATAATATGGGTAGACCTAACTTAATAGGTAAATTCCCAATTATGTCCATTCACTTTATGTTATGCTTAAGCATACCCATTTCACACCATTTTATTAACATGCATATTAACCCCATCGTTCCCCACGTAATTCGTTCTCATAACATGACATAATAAAGGGAAGATTCATCACAAATGCCATGGGTTTAACCAATCATAGCATATAACTTTATCATGGGTTTAAAAGGTGTCAACTTGCATATATGAGCATACATTAAACCCAACTAGCATTTAACCCAAACTTGCATGAAGCACATATGTCACAAAGGGGGTAACTTGCATATGATTCTTATGTCATACAAAGGTGTGAACTTGCATAGCATGTCACATGTTAACTTGCATATAACCAAACACATAACTTGCATAACATGTTACATATGAACTTGCATATAATCATGCACATAACTTGCATATAACCAAACACATAACTTGCATAACATGTTACATATGAACTTGCATATAATCATGCACATAACTTGCATATAACCAAACACATAACTTACATAACATGTTACATATGAACTTGCATATAATCATGCACATAACTTGCATTACATGTTACATATGAACTTGCATATAATCTCACATATAGCTTGCATAACATGTTACATATGAACTTGCATATAATCTCACATATAGCTTGCATAACATGTTACATATGAATCAATGTTCAACATAGTGTTTTGCATAATGAGCATCATAAAACATAGCATTAAACTTGCATAACATATAGCATAAAACTCGCAAAACACACAACATACACTATACTAAACTTGCATAAACACATTGATCCACAAACATAGCCATATCTTATCATATCCTATCATAATCAATTTAACAATTGATTATTAAGGCTATAGAAACTCACCACTAAACTCCAATAAGCAAACCCTTGCCAAAAATCACCCAAAAACTCTAGCCTTGAAAATAAAGCTTGCAACTTGATGATGAATGCAAGCTAATGATCACTCATACAACTTAAAAATGATTGTATGAACATGAAAGCCTTCATAGAAATAGTTTAGAAAGAGGATGGAGGCTAGGGTTTTGGGTGGAGGCCATGATCATAGAAAATTTTGGCATAGTTTAGTTAGAGGATAGGATTATGATCATTTAGGGCTAGCTTAGGGTCTTATTTATAGGATTAGGATGTGTTTTAGACCCTTAGATTAACCCTAGGTTAGTTTAGGTCCGTCAGATTTCGTCCCAAGCCCAAAACTCAACCAGGTGCACCCAGGCCAGAATCAGCCGACAGGGCAAGTCGACAGCCCTGTCGACTGCCAAGTCGACCGGCATGTCGACAGGCTAGTCGACAGCCCTGTCGACAGCCAAGTCGACTTGGCTGGGCGGGAGTTTTCCCGCCTGGCCCCCATTTCTGCATGTTTCGAAAGTCAAATTTCCCGAAAACTTCTTTGGGCCTTAACCGGGTCATACGAACTCCGATTTACAAAATTTCGGACTCTATTTCGCGTATTTTTCCGAGACGAACACAATGACGTAACCCGTTTCCCCTGATTCTCACATCTGAGATTATTAATTCTGTAATTAGTGAATACCAGTGTTAACTGAAATTCGGGGTGTTACAACGCTGTCTTGGCAAATTGAAAGTTTAAATCAAGCAGCAAACCTACTCGTTGAGGATGTACATCCTACGCACCTAATCCTTGGCTATGAAGGTTCTTAATTCTATAAATACACAGGACCTCGACATGTTTTCTCCAAGCAAAACTCCAAAGTTTTCAAAGTTTTTAATGGCGGAAATAATCAAAACATATCCAAACCTCCACATAAAATTCCTAATTATATATCTGTGAGTTGCCGAGATCAAGGACTTGAAGATGGTATGACTTTTAAGTGGATCGACAGTTTATACGTGAGCTGTAAACATTTCAGCATGGCTTAGATTTACAGTTTGGGGGAGATTTAGACGTTGATGCTCTAATCTGGGGGTATATTTGGATTCATAGCGAAGCACCGCACCTCAATGCAGATTTTCGTGAGTTTCCATGATCAAAGAGGTCACATGAAAATACCTACAGCATGGTTAGGAAAATGAACGTAATTCCCATGATCAATGCAAGCTTGAGAAAGTTGGTATAGAGGTGTAGCTTTTGCGATGGGGAAGAGATCGGTGATCTCAGGAGATGTTTTGGTGGAGGGGCGAGTGAGCAGGAGGAGGGTTATGGCGGCTGTGGTATGGTTTTGGAGGCTAATAGTAGGAGGAGGCCGAGAAGAATGCGGAGTGGAATTCCACGATGGGTTCCGGTTTGTAAAATGATGGAGCATGAGGGAGTTTCATTATTTTTGTCTTTTTGGAAATGGTGTTCGAAAATGGTGAAGTTAAAAAAAACATAGGAAATGGCATGTACAACTGGGAGCATTTTTTTGCGAACACGGAAAGTAGATGGTTGTGGAAGGAGGAGGACGCGGGTTGGGTGTTTTATAGTGGGATGATGGGCCGAGTTAACCAGCTAAGTCCCAAGTTTATAAAAAAGGGTCCAAAAAGGAAAAAAGGGACAATATGAAGTGAGCACAAAAATGATCGACAGGGCTTGAATTCAAATTGGTATGGCCAAGTTATATATATATATATATATAATAATTTAAGTTATTAAATAACATTTGAGATTGTAACCCTAATATCTTTCGCATGCGTTATCCAAATTTAACAAAACAACGGAATCATAGGATCACATGCTACACGATGATTCTAGTATGGAGTGATTTTGAGCTCGTTAGAAATTATGATAGAATTAAACGGCAGATCTGAATCAACTGACGTTAATCGTTATTTAACGATTAACAACCAGGTTGTTAGAAATTATGATAGAAGTAAACTCACTAACTCTGTCCCGTTTTATAATTTTATAAACGTTATTTAATATTGATAAAAATGATTGAATGCTACGTATGATGGTTGTTTGGATGATTGCTTATTAATTGGTTGAAATAATGTATATAGTTATATATAAACAATTAATTGAATATTGATCCTGATATCTCATATTGATATGAAATTAGTGTTGGTTATATTGATTAATGTCTGTGATGCCGGAAACAGGTTGGAGGGATCCAACTGGATTCCTCAATAATTTTATTGTTGATTTTCATATATTACAATATATGATGTGACAAATAATCGGTGCTTGGTTATTGTGTGTTTTGGGATGTTTGAATAACATTGACCTAAAATAATTGGTACTTAAATACCGTAAAATATATTCAAATATATTAGAAACGAATTTGGGCTTTTAAATAACTTGTTTTAATCATATAAAATAAGTAGTTTGATTTATTAACGATATTGTTAAATGGAATAAAATAATTATTATTAAATAATCCGTGAATGTTAATTTAAAATGAGTAATAGAAAGGAAATTGTTGAATTTATTTCGAGGTTCGAAATGTGAATATGAGTTGAATAAAACCATAAGGATTTGTAATTATAATTCGACGATGTCGAATATTGTTAAAATGATATGTTTTTAGAATTTATATATTATATAATTTGGAATTGGACGAGATAATTAAGATTTGGTTTAGAACCAATAGATTATAATGGAATATGAAGTCAATATTTAATTATAAACTTGATTTATAATTAACAACAAGTTTACTTGGAAATAGAGTTTATAAAGTGGGATATGAATACAAAATTATGAAATAACTCGATAAATGGAATTTTAACCTGTATAGGTATTTATAAATATAAATCTGGATTTGTTTTGATATAACGAGTCAAATTTTTGGTAAATAAATAATATTCACGTTTTAAAGTGTATAATGATTTAAAAGAAAATGTTTTGCAGATTAAACTGGTTATAAAAGGAAATGGGAAAATATTTGAAGTGATAAATTCAAAAATGAATTTAGAAATCGAGTTTAACCTGAAACAGTGAGTTAATCCTGACATTCGGAACGTTGATCAAATACAGATTATTCGAAAGAGAGTTATTTGGTGAAATTCGATTATATCGAATTCAGGAAGGTACTATTTACCTTCCATTTTAATCAAGATTATTTATTTAATTAACCAATTAAATAGTATTTATTTATTCGAATAAAGAATCAAAGTTATATTTTTAATATTTTGGAAGCAGTTATTATAACGCTATCGTTATAATAAATGTTTTATACAACGTTCGTTGAATCTTTATAAATGGATTTTGGAAATGTTTTCCAAATATAACTAGAGATGTTTTCTAAGTATGGAAATGAAATGATTTTGAAGTTAAGAATGGAGTTAAGGAAATTAGAAACTGACTGGAAATTAGTTAAGTTGAATAACTTACTGAGTATCGATTTGATGTTGGTTTCGACCTTCAGGGTTGATACTTAGGGAATTATTCTCTTACTAGTTTACGGTTAGGGACTAATGGATAAGAAAGAATAGAAATGCTTGAATAAGATATGGAAATGTTTTTAAATGTTAATAACGTATATTTTCGAAATACGGAAAATAAGGAGTTATGAATTTATGGAAATGTTTTCCAAGAAATCGTGAGAGGCTAACCAAGTTGGAAAGGTATTCGGGTAAAGATATTAAAGGGAATTGGGAAATGAAATGATGATTGATAAATCTATATAAAGGTGATTCAGTGTTGATTGATGATTTATCAGTAAAATTTCCATCTAGATGTACGACCGTTGTTTGAATGTATGTTTTCCTTTGATAGTAAAAAAACCAACTATCAAAGTTTTTACCCACTTTTTTGTTGTTAATATGGAGAGACCGGGATCAGATATATTATTTGAAAACCACTCCATTTGGCATTATCCTTGCGAATCAAATATGATGAAGATAATTGAAGATGGAGTTTATGCAAGGGTTGTTCTGGCGATCCTAGGTAGAAATTGCCTAAGATGGATTTACAGAATAGTGCCTTCAGTTTGTCTACCTCCAGGACAACTTGAATGGACGAATGTCTAATAGAGTGTACCTAATAAATCGCGTAAGTTGATCTATTCAAACGTATTTACGTTTGGTAGCGGAGAAATTCATTTCTCTAAGTTTTGTACCCGTGATATTTTTAGAGAAATCAATCTGTGATTTAGCGAGTATGACGATGTGGCATTCAAACAGAATGAAGTTGTAATCTATTGAAAGGTACGTTATGACCTCAAGCTTTATCAACTGGGAAATTGTAACAACCCGGAAAATCAGAACCAATTTAAAATTTTTAATTTGGCTATTTTAGTGAATTTTGAATATTTAAAATAATTTATTTTAAATAATAACGACTAAAACTTCATTTGGATCGAAGTTAGAATGAATATATTTATTTTAATTATAAAACAAGGCCTGAAATGGCGCGGCAATTTGAAAATTTGAATTCGAACTTTTGACTGACTGTACAGGATGTAAAATAAAACCAATTTTAGTGAACCAAAAATATTTAAATCTGTTTATGAATATCTTTTTAACGAATCTGAAAAATCGAGATGTCATAGCGGGAATCAAAATAAATGAATTTTGAGAAAGGTCGCTATGGAATTAATATAGCCCGTGAAAATAGACATTTTGCAAACGGCCTCCGATTTCGACGAAACCACTTTTGTTTGATCCAGGATGTCGAATTATTGCTAGATTTCAAATTCCATAATTTTTGGAGTTAATATGTGAGCGTGGCAAAGGAAAATGTGTTTGGTAAATTTCAGTCAATTTGGATCGACCAGAAAATGGCCATTTTTCAAACGTTCTCCAAATTCGACGAAATCAGTTTTGTTGGGACTGTATCGTCCAAACATAGCTAGATCTACTTTTCTGGAATTTTTGGGATCAATGTGTGGCCCCGACAAATTGAAATGTACATTCAAATCCCTGTTTGAAGGTTTTATATTTTAATTTGAAGAATAACTAACTGAAACAGTCGAATGGGCCTACGAAACATATTCCATGTGTCCAGAATGGGGGTATTTAGCTAGGGATGATAGTCGTTGGGTTTAAATTGGAGTTCGTATGAGAAAAGGGTATTTTTGGATTTAACTAAATTAAAAATAAAAATAAAAACCATCGTCCAATCACGTTTGAGCTCACTTCAACATTCCTCCTCGATGCCTCTCGAACGAAAGGCAGAAAGAGCTTCCAACCTTCTCTCCTCGTTTACTCTCAAACCGCTCATAAAAATCAAGTGCCCCAGTTAAACATTTTGTAGATCTCTCCATCCTCTTTAAATCCATATAGGGATTGTAATTTATCGCTCAGTATTTTGGGAGAACGGGCACCACGAAGTTGCCGGCTCCAACAAGACTCCGCCGCCTGGATTCGCCACCGGATCCGACCGCACCTCCGTCGTTCTGAGCGTGACTCCTTCCCTTCGACGCTACGAAGCCTGATCAACGAATCGCTACATGGATTGAAAGATTTTTGCAAACCTAGTTTTGAACGGATAGGCTGAGGTACGTTTTTTATTTATTTTAACTGTTTTCGACAAATAAAAGCGTTGCAAACTTATGAAAATCATATCTTTTTGCTATGTGGTCGAAATCTAGTTAAACAAGGGACATTGGACTCGTGTGGACGTCCTCTACATTCTAGAAGAGACCGGAAATTTTTTGGAGCTTCCTACAATATTTGGAGGAGTGGAACCCAATGTGAGATTTCTAAATTATAAACGATATGGAATGGCGATGTATAAATTATATAATCGATGTATAAGTTATATAAGCATTGTACACCTCATGTTTAAGCATTGTATAAATTATATGTGCGATGTATAAGTTATATATGCGTTGTAAAAATTATACGTGCGATGAATGGAGTTGAAATGAAATTGAAATATATTTATATACGTATATATATATATATATGTATATATATACTCCCCTCGTCCACATACCGTGGACGATGTATATTGGTTGTTATTGTTTGGATTTTGGTTGACGTGAAATTTGGTTGATAAATGCGAATGGTTTATAATGATTGTTTGTGGTTGAAACAAAATTGGAATTGTTTATGGAAAAATCCATTGAGACATGAAAATGATTGAAATATTTAGATTATAAGGATAAACCCCTTAGGGAACGCTACGAGGCGTAAGGTAGTGCGAGGAGCCGTACTCGGGATGGTGCCGGTTTTTAACCCCCTGTCGTTATACACCCGAAATTTTCTGAAAATTCATGTGTTTGATTTATATTCATGTATTGAAATATACTCATGTGTTGGAAAAATATTCATATGACGAATAAATTGTTTGAATGATAGAAATCACATTTTTATCATGTATATGAAGTATATAAAATATTCATATTTGAAATAAATTGTTTTAACAATAAAAATCACATTTTTATTATATATACGAATCGCTAAAAATATTCATGTTTTGAAGTAAATTGTTTTAACAATAAAAATCACATTTTTATTATATATATGAATCGCTATAAATATTCATGTTTGAAACAAACTATTTTAACAATAAATATCACATTTTTATTATATATATACGAATCGCTAAAAATATTCATGTTTGAAATAAATTGTTTTAACAATAAAAATCACATTTTTATTGTATATACGATTCGCGAAAAATATTCATGTTTTGAAATAAATTGTTTTAACAATAAAAATCACATTTTTATTATATATACGAATCACTAAAAAATTCATGTTTTGAAATAAATTGTTTTGACAATAAAAATCAAATTTTTATTTATATTAAGTGTTAAAAATAGTCATGTGCTGAAATAAATATGTGTTGGGTAAAAATATTATTTTTATCAAATATATGAAATGAAAATAGTTTGGAAATCGAAGAATGGATTATATTTTTTTTATATATATAAATATACTTAAAATAAATCGAATAACGATGCTGCAGTTCGTATTTTGAAATCGTGATTTTAAACGATTATTACGGGGGATCCAACCATCGGATTTTCCCGAAACCGAAACCATTGGTTTCGCTTTGAAAATATCTTTCCAACGACACCAAATTTGTAAAGATTCCAATGGTTAGATTGTGTGAAATGTTTAATTCAAATCTGAATAAAAATAGCGCCAGAATGAATTATATTTATATATATATAAAAATATAATTAAAATAAATCGAATAATGATGCTACTGCTCATATTTTGAAATCGTGATTTTAAACGATTATTAAGGGGGATCCGACCGTCGGATTTTCCCGAAACCGTTGGATTCGCTTTGAGAATATCTTTCTAACGACACCAAATTTGTAAAGATCCAACGGTTAGATTGTGTGAAATGTTTAATTCAAATGTGAATAAAAACAGCGCCAGAATGAATTATATTTATATATATATAAATATAATTAAAATAAAATGAATAATGATGATGTAGTTCGTATTTTGAAATCGTAACTTTAAACGATTGTACCGGGAGATCTGACCGTCGGATTTTCCCAAAACTGGAACCGTTGGGTCTGCTTTGAAAAGATCTTTCCAAGGATATGAAATTTGTAAAGATCCAACGGTTAGATTTTCAGATATGTGTAAGTCAAATCTAAAGAAAAACAGCGCTATAGCCGCGTTATGGCCTGAAGCATCGTTTTGAATAAATGGGCCATTTTTAAATAAATAAAAATAGCGATAAACCGTTATAAAATATTATAAACGACATGGAATGGAAATAAACTGAATTTACTCTATTTATGGGATATTTAATGGTTGAATGTGTTTGACGTGAAAATTACATTAATGAACTGAATTATGATGTCAAATAATTTAACCATGGAAATGAATTGATTTGAATTTTAAATATACGTGAATTATTTGAAAAGGCCGAGTTAAATCTCATTTCAAATGATTGGTCGACGATTAGAAATCGACGATGAAGACGGTGGTTGAAGACCGGAGGTCTTCACATCGTTTAGATGATTGCTGATGTCTTGATTGGGAGGCATCCCAAGACAAGGTAATAAGTGGTGGTCGTCCAGACGTACTTGGAGATCGACCAGATATGCGAGGGCCTCTCTCATGTATTGGGCATACGGGAGAGGAATAAGGTGCCTCCGGTTTCGTTCAAACGCAGAACGGACTTGTAAATGGATGTGTGTCTGACGTTGTAGATTGACAATGTGGCATACAGAGATGCTATGATCAAGGCTTTTGTTGAAAAGCAGAGCCTTGTGGTTGATGATCAGAGCATGGCTTTAAATAACTAGCTTTGTGTATAGCGTTGATTCGCGAGCCTCACACCCCGGTATGAGCCAGAAATGGGAGAGGACATCAAGGAGGACATGCGTTTCCATCTAGCTAGGAGTGGTGTTTTGGGTTTTACACGCCCGGGCATTTTATTTATGTGGATGATGGATAGCGAGGCACCTCGGTTATTTCGGTCTCTTCGGAGCCGATGGTCTGGTCGGGATATGACCAGTTTATGCCCCATAAAGCGAGGAAACGCAGTGTTCAGGCATTTTAATCCACTCCGTATGGACCGGCCCTGACGATCCAAGGTGCAGTTGCGGCTGTTCTTGTGACACGGGCTAGAGCGTCTTGAAGCGGTAAGGACGATCCCTTGCCTTGGTTCATGACGGAAATCCAATTTCCAAATACGACATTGTGCGGTTTTGATTGTATACCTATATATGGCGACATAGTGGTATGAGGCATTTATGCTGTCTATGATTGATACTTATGATTGAAATTGTTTTTGAAATGTATAAACACTAGTAGTAATATCAAATGCTTTTGTTTTATTCGTATCAAGCATATTTTGGCCATTATAAGGTAAAACTCTATCCTCCAATTTGTGTTGCATTGTGTGATGGGAACTGAGTCTTATAATGGCTTCATTTTTATAAAAAGCTTTGCGATGTTTTAAATGATTTACTTGTTTTGAGCACTGGCAATCCAATGGAGTAAACCCATTCCGCGTTAGCGTCGCGGTCCTGTGATTGGCCTTATTGTATAATAAATTAAGTAGATTTCTCATACCAGTCCCATGACTGACTCGTAGTTTGTTTCACTTGCAAACTCGGGTGCCCTATTTTCTATATGGGAAGCCTTGTATTCAGGTTTTAGCAGGCTCTTTCTGGATAGCTATGGAGTTGGAGATGGATTCTATCACTTCTTTCTTTTTATGTTGTTCAGCTCCTGTTGTACATATTATGTTTTGATTCCGCTGTAGACATTTTATGTAAAGCTGAAACTGTATTTTGTACTAAGTATTATCCTGTGTACTGTGTAACTCTGATGATTATGTTTGTCCAGTGTATTTTGTTGTAAATTATCTGGTGTATTTATTTATTTCTGTTCTGCTATTATCAGTTTATGTGTTATATTCCAAAGATTACCCTTGCCACCGTGGAACGGGGGTTTGGGGTCGTCACACGTGGTATCAGAGCATATTAACGAACTCGTCAGAAATAGAACCAGTAGTGTTCTAAGACGAATAACTCATTACAGATTGGATCAGTAATATCCTAGAATGAGTGTAAAAGAATGAAATACACCCGGATAGATACATTTACATTCAAGTATATGTCTCTATGCTTTAAAATACCTTTTCTGTTGACCTGACACTTTGTCTGCTATTTGCAGACATAGAAAAATGAGTGGCAGAAGCAGAAGAAGTAATCCTATGGTTCGACAATTTAATGAGCCAGTTGTGCTTCCACAGTCAGGATCAGATATAGAAGCTCTATTAAAGAGATATCGAAATCTGGGTGGAGTACCGTTCTCGGGCAATGAGTCCATTATTCAAACTAAAGCTTGGATGCGTTCTGCTAAGAGGATTTTTGAAGGTTTCAAGCTGAGAGATGGTCAGAAAAGGTTACTGGCATCTTGGGCACTCAAAGACGAAGCTTTAATCTGGTGGGAAATTGTCATTCAGGATAATCCTGAAGGTAATATTACCTGGGATAGATTTAAGGAAAATTTCAATGAAAGGTTTATTTCTCTAGAACGGTTAAGTGATGAATTCTACTATCTGATTCAAGGAGATAAGACTATTCCGGAATATCATAAGAAATTCAATGAACCCTCTCGTTTTGCCCCGCATCTAATTCAAGATCCTAAGAGGAAGAATCTGAGGTTTATTAACGGGCTTCAAAGAAAGTACCAAAGTAGTGTAAGTGCATATGTGCAACAGCCTTTTTCTAAAATTATATACATAGCTTATCAGTATGAAGATCTGGATAAGCAAGGTCTTTTGGGCGATGAGGAGAAATGTAGTTCTAGCAACAAAAGGAAATTTGAAACTAATAGCTCTGAGAAAAGTACACAGCCTGAGGCAAGTACGACGTCTGGGGTCAGAAAGAAGCCTAGAGTTTAGAGGAAAATGTTAAGTCTGAAAAAGGACCAGTAACAACTGCCACCAGCTCTAACTGTAAATAGAAATGACATTTGGAGATAAATTGCAGACCCTTGAAGAAACGAATAAAGGATAAATTTAAATCGAAGAACAAGTTTCAAGAGAATAGAAAATGCAATCTTTGCTATCAGGCTGGCCATGTAAAGCAAGATTGTCAGCTATTAATGAAATCTGAAAAGGTACATGTAAATGAAGTGGCAGAGGTTCATGCACCCTCAGCTAGTTAGGGAAGGCCAGATGTTTTAGAAGGCATGCTTACTGTCAAAAATATTCCAATTAAAGTATTGTTTGATACAGGCGCGCCATGAAGCTTTATTTCAAGTAATGCAGTTGAGAAACTGGATTTGAAACTAAAAAAGCTCGAAACACCCATGACTGTTCATAATCCGGTTGGGGGTTCCCTCAATCTTAGTTGGATTTGTGGGGTGTCTGTTTCTTTTTCCTGTTATCGGTTCCCTACCATCTCGATCGTCATGAATTTCACAGAGTTTGATCTTATTTTAGGATTGGATTGGTTAACCAAATATGAAGCTGAAGTTAAGTGCGCCGAGAGAGTCGTGAGGGCGAAGATTAAATCAGGGAATCATATAACCATCCCATGCGAAGGTACGAATTCTGATATAAAAGATTTTTGGTCAGCTCTTGATGTTTCTCCTGCTCAAGTAGAAAATATCCCTGTCGTTATAAAGAATACTCCGGTTGACGTAGAAAATATTCCTGGTCAAGAATTACACGGATGTGTTTGAAGAAGTTGTTAGCTTACCTCCGCATAGAGAAATTGATTTCAAAATCGCTTTAGTTCCGAATGCAAGGCCAGTAGTTCACGCTATCCGAAGAATGACCTTGAAAGAAAAATAAGAGTTAGGCAGTCAAACTCGACAGCTAGTATGGAAGGGTTTTATCAGGCCTAGTTTCTCTGATTGGGGAGCAGAAGTGGTGTTTGTCCCAAATTCAGACGGTACTCTCCGACTATGCGTGGATTATCATGACTTGAACAAGCAGACTTTAAAGAATAAATATCCATTGCTGCGAATTGATGATTTGTTGGATCGATTGAATGGCGTGCAAGTGTTTTCACGAATGGACCTAGATACAGGTCTCTATCAGCTTCGTATTGCCGAAGAGTGTGTTCCTTTGGCAGCATTCAGAAGTCCAGATTTATTCTACGGGTGGTTAGTAATGCCGTTCGGCTTATGTAACGCTCCTGCTTATTTTTTCGATCTAATGAACAGAGTATTCATAGAAGTATTGAATAAATTCGTACTGGTTTTCGTTGATGACATATTGATCTTCTCTAAGTCAGAGAGCGAGCATGCAAAACATTTGGAACAAGTCTTAGGAATTATCAGAAAGAATGTTTTAAAAGAAAAAATTTCCAAATGTATATTCTGGTAAGAAGAAGTCAAGTTTCTTGGCCACGTCGTATCAAAAGAAGGAATTTCTGTGGATCCCAGTAAGATCACAGCTATTCAAAATTGGAAGCAGCCAACTACTCCCACAGAAGTCCGAAGATTTCTTGGATTGGCTAGTTATTATCGGAAGTTCGTTAAAGATTTTTCGAAGATATCTAGTTCCTTAACAAAGCTTACTAAGAAACATTCAAGGTTCAATTGGACTCCAGAATGTGAGATAGCTTTCCAAAAGCTGAAGTCAAGGCTGACAACTGCTCCAGTATTAACAATTATTGATGGCAATCAAGACTTGAAAGTCTGGACAAATGCTTCTAAAGAAGGTCTTGGTGTAGTGTTAATGCAAAGAGGCCAAGTAGTCGCTTATGCTAGCTGTCAATTGAAGCCGCATGAGAAGAATTATGTAACTCATGATCTTGAATTGTTAGCCATCGTGTTTGCTATAAAAATCTGGAGGCATTATCCATTGGGTGAGAATTTCGAATTATATACCGATCATCAATCATTGAAGTATTTATTCACCCAGAAAGATCTGAATATGAGGCAGCAACGTTGGTTAGAATTCCTTGCAGCATATGATCTTGATATTTTGTATACTCCGGGGAAAGCCAATGTTGTGGCTGATGCGCTCAGCAGAAAGAATGTAATCATCGCTAATCTTATCATTACACCATCGTTGATTGATAAAATATCTATTCTTCAGAAAGATGATAGTTTTGTTAAAGAGATGATCAAAAGAATTCAAAGGGCGAAGCCTCTAGTTTCCAAGTGGATAGCGCAGGAGTTCTGAGAATAAAAGGAAGAATTTGTGTTCCCGACAGCCTTGAGCTCAAAAGAGAAATAATGGACGAGTGTCACAAGTCCAAGCTTAGTATCCATCTAGGGGTTAGTAAAATGTATAATGACCTCAAGCGAACCTTCTGGTGGAAGGCAATGAAAAGAGATATCTTTATATATGTTAGCAGGTGTTCTACTTGTCAACAAGTTAAAAGCGATCAACAGAAACTCGCCGGCTTGCTTCAACCGTTGGAAATTCCTGGTTGGAAGTGAGAACAAATTTCTATGGATTTCATAGATGGTTTGCCCTGAACCAGGAAAGGAAATGACAGTATATGGATGATCATAGATCGTTTCACGAAGACCGCCCATTTCATACCTATCAGATCGAATAGAACCGCTCTGAGTCTGACGCAGATTTATTTTAAAGAGATTGTTAAACTTCATGGAGTTCCCATGAGTATCGTTAGCGATCGTGACCCGATTTTTGCTAGTAAATTCTGGGAAGCATTCCAAGCAGAATTGGGAACGAAACTGAACTTGAGCACCGCATATCATCCACAAACAGATGACCAAACTGAGAGGGTGAACTGTATACTAGAAGATCTATTGTGGGCATGTGTTATTGATTTTGGCGGATCATGGGAAGACCATTTGCATTTGGCTGAGTTCTAATACAACAATAGTTACCAAGCGAGCCTGGAAATGTCACCATTCGGAGCACTGTATGGTAGACCGTGCGGATCTCCCGCTTGTTGGGTAGAACCTGGCAATAGACTTGTATTGGGACCGAATATGATTCGCGAAGCTGCGGATAAAGTCGATTTCATTAAGAAATGACTACTAGTGGCTCAAAGCCGACAAAAGAGCTATGCTGATTCGAGAATAATAGATTTGTCTCTTTCTATTGGTGACTATGTGTATCTATGAGTTTCTTCGATGAGAGGAGTAGTCCGATTTGGCAAGACAGGGAAGTTGGCGCCCAGATTTATTGGTCCATTTCTTGTTCTCGAATAGGTTGGAACTCTCGCTTATAGGGTTCAATTGCCTGATTGGTTGCCTGGAGTACATGATGTGTTTCACGTATCTCAACTTCGAAAGCATGTGCATGATCCAGACTTGGTCGTGGTAGAAGTCGCGCAACGAGATTTGCAAATTACTCCAGAATTGGCTGTGACAAGAGAGCCGATAAAGATTATTGGCAAATAAACTAAAGAGCTGAGGAACAAGAAGGTTCACTTAGTCAAAGTGCAATGGAGTAGAGATCCGCGAGACTGTACTTAGGAAACTGAGGAGAGCATTAAGAAAGCCTATCCCAATTGCAGGGTGGATATCTCTGATTAACTCAGGTGCAAGGTACATTTACCATATTTTGCATTTCCGTATTGTTTTCTACTTGGTTGTTGTTACCTTTTCATGGATGTAATTTTTTTAATTATATAGTCTGAAGATATTAGAAGAGTATATGAATTAATTAGTATATTTTTGAAAAATTAATCAACAAATTAATTGCTAGTTGTGTTGTGTGATTATGAATTTGATTAATCAAAATATTGGAATGTTAAATAATAAAACCAACATGAGAATGAATGGTAAATTTATGCAAATGGAATCAAATATTGAACTGATTTGAAAATTGATAGAAATACATTTATGTACATTATATAGGTTTGAACAGGTAAATGGATTTGCTGTTGAGTAAAGAATTTATTTGCATGCCCGACAAATAGGTGAACCTTAATGAGTTGGATGCGCAATTTTATTATTATATCAACTCCTCTGAATGTCATTGGATGCAGAGTGCTGGTTGTTCTGCGTGAAATAATAAACGTTGCCATAGGATAGTAACAATTAACTTTGAACTACACTACATGGAATACTCCTTGAAGATAGCATACCCTATCATATACCACATAAGCATGTGACGAGGTTGAAGATTTACCGTACAAGTGAGAGGCTTGTATGGCGATGACTATATTACAGGTTGAACCGAAGACTGACATGGACTATATAAATTATAGCGGTAAATTGCCAGATTAATAAAAACCCCACACGGGTCTGGAGATGACAATAAAAACGTCCCTCTAGTCATTAAGGCACAAAAACCATTTATAGGGTGACGAGAATTTATTCTCTGGAGTTATGATCTATACACACTCCACTGTGGACACTGGAATATATCACTATAATTATGTGTATGCTTTTTAGGATTTATTGGGTACCTAATACGACCCAATAAATTTCCAAACCCCTCCCCGTACAAAGGAGGTTATGGCGAAATTTTTCGAAAATTTAGGGTGTTAGCCAAATTTTTGAAGAATTAGAAAATTCTTAGAAACTGAAAATTTGAAGAATGAAAGCCAGAATGAAAGTTGAGTTGGTTAGTTAAACAACTTTCAGCTTCGTTCCTTTTCGGGGACGAAAAAATTTTAAGTGGGAGAGATTGTAACAACCTGGAAAATCAAAACCAATTTAAAAATTTTAAATTGGCTATTTTAGTGAATTTTGAATGTTTAAAATAATTTATTTTAAATAATAATAACTAAAACTTCATTTGGATCGAAGTTAGGGTGAATATATTTATTTTAATTATAAAACAAGGCCTGAAATGGCGCGGCAGTTTGAAAATTTGAATTCGAACTTTGACTAATTGTACAGGATGCAATATAAAACGGATTTTAGTGAAACCAAAAATATTTAAATCTGTTTATGAATATCCTTTTAACGAATCTTAAAAATCGAGATTTCATCCCGACTGGATCCACATGAATCCTCTCCTTCAACTCGCTTTCTTCTCTGCACAACCTTCTTCATCCTCCGTTGAAATGGAGCTGTGAGAGCAGCGGACCCTCCAATTGAGGGTAAGGTTGTTGCTCCCCGAATGGGGGCACGTTAGCGAGAGGAGAAACTATGGGAATGGGTCTACCGGGAGCTTGAATTCCAACTGATAGGCGAGTATCAAGAATTTGATAGCGATGAAGGAACTCATCAACAATACGTATGACACTTCTACTCACTGCAGAAGTTCTTAGAAGAGTAGCCAGGTGATTATGATACACTTTCTCAATGGCTTTTGTTGGATTCTTGCCTGCAAAAAGAAACAAAGCGTCAGAGGCGTTGAGGTGAAGTACAAAGGAATGCACGTAGGCAGGATCCTTACTGCTCTTCAACCATCTCCGAGTGCAACCCACTTGGAGAGGAATGTAGAACCAATCTGTTTTTATGTCACCAAGGTTGGTGAATCCTTCAGAGACAATCTTCCTATCTTTGCATGCCTCGAAGAATAAGAAGGAAGGGGTCGGCTTGGACTTGTTCTTAAAATTGAAGAAAAAAAATATAACTTTCTTGAAGGTAAGCACCTGACCCAGGTGCTCTATGTAAGCGACATGTAAAGAGAACAAATAATAACATAGGATGGAACTGCATAGGAGTGATTTTCATCCGTTAGAAGAATTCAAGCATGAAGGGATTGACGGGAGGCATGCATCCGAAGCTACACATTGGCTTGTTGATGGCCATGAAACCTCTGGTGGATTTTGACATCTTTCATCTTGAGTGGGCAATCGAATGGCTTAGCATTGAATTTTATGTTTGGTGCATAATCGCTAGAGTCTGGTTTCATCTAGGTTCGAAATTTAGGAATTCATGGCATCAAACAATAATTCCGCATCTTGGATCGTATCGGGGGCTTGCTTGCCTCCTTCATTTATATTTGCCTCCTCTTCTTCGAAGGATGTGTTCAATGTTGCACGATGAGGAGCGACTTCCTAACTAGAGTCAAATTTTGTGTTAGAAGATGTGTCAAGGTCTCATTGGAGTGTGGAGGAATCACTTTTCCTCGGCCAACACCAGAGCCTCAATTGTTATATCTACCAGACATGGTGGTTGTGCTATTCAAGAAAACCATTGGTTAGAGCGAAGAACCTATGCCCCCTCGTGTGTGCAGTAGTAAAGCATTTACATTGGAAATATATTGAAATCACAATAGAAAACATTGAAGTCATATTCTATGCAACATCAAGTCAAGTTCATATGTGCTCTAGCCTAACTGTTCAAAAAGTTGTATTCAAGTTGTTGTGACGCATGGTCAAGTGCTTATTAGGTTGGTAAGTTGTGAAGTCATTTTGGTTCGAGTTGGTTTGGTTTGACCTGGCTCCATTTGTTATCTCACAAACAACACTCTATTCGAGTTTCCCTAGCTCGATGCAGTCCGGCTCGAGATGATTTAGATGGACTTTTCGGAATCAGCACAACTCCGGGCTCGAGGGTCTTTGCTTGAGGTCATTAGTTCGATGCTTGTAAGCTCAAGGCCTTTGGTTATACCATGTTGGCAAGTAGAGTCAGATCCTTCCTAGCTCGAGAATCTTACACTCAAACCAAGCGCATATAATCTTCTCTCCAAACTTCCCCAGCATCTTCGAGCCTGTATCCTCGAACTAGCATCTTCGAGCCTGCATCCTCAAACAAGCATCATCGATCCCGCATCCTGGAGCCAGCCATCATCGAGCCGACGTCCTGGACCTGATACTGAATCTGCGTCCTTTAGGAGTGTCTTCACCAAGTTCCAACATTTTTCCATCTTCCCTAGATCGAGGCAAGCCCACATCAAACCCACCATCTTTCTTCTCTCCTCATTCCCGTCTATTTGCTCACGACTTTGCACCCAATGTCGCAGCGAACCATCTTCTCCAAAATTCTTTCTCCAATCACATCGAGAACATCCATCTTCTTCAACTCCATTTCCAAACCCTCGTTTCACTCAAATCACCCAAAATTTGCAACAATCTTTCAAGTAACAAACCCTCGATGTTATCAACGTCGATAATTGTTGTCTTGAGATCATCAAGGAGCCGAATCTAATCCAGGAAACATATTTTATGAATTTAAAGACAGGTGATTACGGATTATAAAACGAGAGAAAAGAAGGCGGACAAGATCGATACCTATTAAGGTTGGAGTAATTTGGTAAGACGAGAATTAGGATTGGGTAACTTTGGATTAGTAGTCAAAAACAATTCAAGATCGCAACAAAAAGTAAATGTAAAAAGAGAAGTGGGCCAGGTATTTATAGGGAAGGAGAATCTCTTCGTATCCCATCGATGTGACCTTTGACTTAGATACAACTGTCTCAACCCCATTTGATCTCTCGACCCAAAGGTGGTAGTGTGCAGTGGCAATACAGATGCCAATAGATTCCGACACGATGTTCAGACCTGGGGAACATCGAGCGGGAATCTGTGTTCGATAACTATCCAGAAATGAATGAATGCCACATTATTTTATGGTCTCCCGACTTGGACATTCCGAATACACATCGAACTGTGTAACATTGGTCTGACTCGACTGAGCACTCGACTTGAGAAGAAACAGAAAACATCATTGGCAATGACTTGCGAGTGTAAACAAACACATGTGAGAGCCAATGGTTTGACATGATTTTTTCATCTCTGAATAGTATTATTGTAGGTCAACGAATTCAAAGCACATTCCGTCTGCGACACAACATGCTTTTGGGGGAAAAGTGTTGACCCGTCTTTCGGCAAGGCCGTCAAGATTGCTAATAGGCCTACAATTGTCCCAAGATCTAATAGATGATTTTTTTCCAACTTAAATTTATCCTAATCAGCATCGTAATATGGCCCCTGGGTCGAAGGTGCGGGTCACAGACTCAGCCTTAAGTGTTATAGGCCTCCGACTTGATGACAACAACGCCCGATGGCTTTCGGGTTGATGAAGTGAGGCACAACTTTGGTATCAAATCTCGCAAGCCCCCAGCTCAATATAACCCTGCTCAAAGAGGCTAGGGTCGAAGGTGGACCGCTCGAGATTACAGGCTCGAAGGAACAACCAGAAGTTGATATAGGGTCACGTAAGACTGCTTAGAATCGATGGCACTATGGCTCTATGAGGATTGGGCTTGATGCTCGAACCGAATTCATAACTTGCTAGATGCGGTTACTATATGGATGTGAATTTACCTCTTCAACTCCCTAAGTATTTGGCCATGACCTATTCCCACTCCCTGTAGCCTTCACTCCACTCAGCTATTCACCCGGATCTACCGCCATGTGTAGGCCTTCGAACCAATGAGCTAGATACACGTGGATTGCCAACATGGAGCCTGCCTGGACGGACTGAAGAATCGTTCAGCCATCCTCCTATTATCTTGAATCGAAGGACACGGGTTCATTGCTGCAACGTCTGAATTCGAGCCTATAAACAGGTCATGCCATCCAACATAAAAAAGAATTTTGCTCCCGAGCCCGCTTCTGGCACCATTCTGTCGTGATCAAAACCATGTCACGCTATTGTATTTGAGAGTTAAGAGTTGTACTTTGAATTTGATCATTCAAAAAGCATTGTACTCGAGTATCTCATCACAATTAGTGATTATAAAGTGGATGCGTAACACCCCATAATTCTAAGGAATCTATAATGATAAATTAAAGAATACTTAATTAAATATTGGGAATTAAGTAAAACGGGCTACGTCATTGCATTCGTCTCAGAATTCTGCTTGAGATAGACTCTGTGCTTGCATAAAACGGACATCGTATGGAGAAAATATTAAGGTTTGAAGTTTACATACATATAAGGGTTATATATATATAACTATTCCAGAAATAAAAAATTGAAGGCAAGAAAAATGGAGGAAATTGGTCCGTTAGGGGTCGACCCCATCCCTAAGGGTGTCGACCCATGGGTCGACCCCCATGTTAACCACGCCGAGATCTGGTTAGATTCCTTCTCTACACCTGGACACAGTTCTGAGTGAGATTCGTTGACCTTAGGCTATAAATAGGACCTTAATACCATTGTTTTATTCAGCTAAATCAATGGCAACAACGAGGTGCTTCCCCAACTTAGATTAAAATAGCATATTCTTCTTCAACAACAAATTACACAAATTCAGAGATTTGTGCTACATCATCTACGATTAATTCTCTGTTCTTTAGATCCAGTCATAGTGAATTTATGTTGCTTTTAGATATAAACACCTAAAATGTAATCTTGACATGTTTATAAGTTTGGATCTAAGCCTATGCCCATTAGTAATCTGAATCACAACAGATCTTCCATTACTTGTACATCTGATCTATTGATTAGTGCCTATATGCCTATTCATGATATCCCTATTCTATTAGTTTGTCTAATCATGTCACCTTATGCCTATTGCATTAGTTTGCCTAATTATGTCATCATATACCAGTTTTATTTACTATGCTTGTTCTTTTTCTCATCTCTCCCTCTTTCCCTTTTTATATTTATAGCCAGGCTACCTTCGAGCCTAGGCCTATCGATGAAATATGTGAACTTACGAAATTGGGAACGATGGGGAATGGTAAATTTGGGCATAATTCGTATTGTAAATATTATTAGGAAATTAAGGCAATATTTGTACCTTGAGCTAAAACTTGGGGTTTGGGGGTATAATATATACCTGGATCTAAACCTTAATCTGGGGCATAACTTGTATTGTAGATCGTATGGGGATTTGGGCATAATAATCATGAATATTTGTTAGTAATGAAAATGCCTAGATTTACAGTAATTAGAAACTGTAACCGTGCATAGGCACGAGGTTAGATTATACTAGTGGTAGAAGTCTGCCCGGAACCGCCCGACAAATCTAGCGTCCACAAATGATAAATCTAATGTGAAAGGCCTAAGTGCATAAACATACACGTGACGGTGCTAAGACACGAGGTTAAGTCCGACTTGTGGAAGAAGTCTGTCTGGACCCAACCGGCATATCCAACATCCACAAGTGGAAAACTTAATATGGGAGGTTTAGTGCACTATAGTCATAAATGAATGAATAGTGATAAACTTGTAATACTTAACCTGTTTGAGTCTATAAGGATTACATGAACCTGTTAACTTGAGTAGGGGTTAAGTAGACTTGCTTGAATCAGTGGGGGGGGGGGGGGTTAAGTTAATCTTGTAAAATATGTGGGGACGGGTTATACATATGAACCCGACAAACTTAACCTGTTGGGGGTTATGCAATCTAGTTAGACTGGTAGGCATAACCTGTGGAAATCCTAGTAGTGGGAATGCAACCCTAAGGGGAAGCTTGTATCATCTGGAGTGTGGGACCCATATCCGTCAGCAACCTATATTGGTATCAAATGGAGAACCCCGAACTAGGCCGGGGACAGGGCATGCTTACTGAGCTGATTATAAGAGGTCACTTGGGTGAGATGTTGATGGCGCATTCCATCGGAGTCATATGCGTGCATGGGTCTGCTTGCTCGGGAAAATAATACCCTGTGACATCAGTAGATATAGTTGTGCATCTTGGAAATAATGGGGTTGCCACTTTAGGAAGTGATACATCCTACTGTTGGGCCAACACGGGTATCTACAAAGTTAGGGAGCTGATCGATTGGGGGTAGCAATTAGGGTACATCTATTCTTGCTTGTTTAGGAGCCCGTTATTGTCGTTGGGGGTTAACATCTGTCAGTTCTACAGGGTTACATGTTATTGTATAGGGTAAAACCTCTCACTAGAAGTACAACCTAAGTCTACCATCTTATACTTGTTGGGATCTTCTTGTTCTTGTTATACTAGTATTGGTGCAAAGAAAAATATTAGAGAAGCACAATACATGTTCTGTTTATCCTGTCTACCTTGTTATACCTATCTTATGACATTGTTATCTCTCTCTAACTTATATGTCTGTCATGATGCTTTTACTTATTTAATGCTAAAAGTAGCTGGACTCGCCAGACTTTATGTCTGACCCAATTTTGTTTCTTCTTCTCTATTCTGTTTCCCCCTCCCCCAGGTTCTCAGGGTGGGAATACTCAAGCTTGATCAGGATTCTTCTTTCATTCTGTTTGGAGCTGCTTAAGTGTACCGCTTGATTTCGTATCTTCTCTACTATGGCTATGTTTTGGGGACTATGCTCTTTTTATGTATTATTGTACTCTGATGATGAATTTTGTACATAGCAGAAGTTTTATGTTTTTCAGTATTCCACACTTATTATGTAATTGGGTTTGAACCACGAAAGCTTTTCTATTAAATAAATTTTAAATCCGTTGTTATTTTATATCTGTCTTGAAATGTTTTTGTTTCTGTTTACCTATAACGCTTCACGAAACTTAACGCATTCTGATAAAGAGTGACATTAACGGACGTGGGGTGTCATATTTGGTATCAGAGCTGAAAGTTACCAGATCGGATAAAAGATTTTGAAAATTGTTTTCAATAAGGTTTTAAAGGAAAACATTTTCAAAAGAAAAGTCTTATTTGAAAATCATATTCCCCAAAGCCATATGAAATATCTTTTGATTCTTTGTTTGAATCCCTTTTTCCTTTTCTTTTCAGCATGTCAGGGGAACCTATTATTCTTGAGGGCGTGTAGATACCGGCATGGTTTTGTAGGTATCTGGAGGCTACGATACCTACCAAAGGCCAAGCAGACGCTCCTCCCCAGCTGCAGCCGCTGTTCCTCCTCCTCCTCCTCGTGCTGATAATTTCTCTAAGATATGCAATGATTTCTGTGCTATAGACGGGAAGTCATTCTGAGGAACTGAGACTTTCGTAGAGGCAAGGAATTGGCTTAAACAGACAGAGGATTTGTTTGGAATTTTTGAAATTGACAATCGTAGGAAGATTCAGTTCGCCATTTGGCAGTTGAAGGATTAGGCCTCATTTTGGTGGAATGTGATGCAAGCAGCGCGTCCAATGGAGACGTAGGATGATTTCCGACAGAGATTCGAAATGAAGTTTCTTTGCTAAGCCAAGCAAAGTATGAAAATAAAAAGGTTTTTGGTGTTTAAGCGAGGAGGCATGTCTGTTAGAGAGTATGTTAATAAGTTTAATCAATTGGCGAGGTTTGGTTTGGAACTAGCAGATACCCCGCACAAGAAAGCTTTGAGGTTTGCTAGAGGATTGAATGAACCCCTCCATGGGTTAGCTATGTCTCATATTCCGATGGGAGCAACTTTTGAGAAACTGGTTGATATGGCATTAATGCATAAGGAAGATAAAGGTGAAAAGAAAGAGGCTGAGGTTGAGGTAACACAAAATAAGAAAGTATGGCCTAAGAAAGAACAACAACAACAAAAGAAGGGAGGTAAGAACGGCAAAGCTCAAGACAAGAGGAAATATCATCATTGCGGATGCGAGGGTCATGTGATCAAGGATTGCAAGAAAATAAAGAACGCTTGTTTCCATTGTGGAGAGGTCAGATATCTTGTTAAGGATTGCCCGAAGAAGCAAGGACATGGCCAAAGGGTAGGATCTTCTGGAGGGCAGGTGCATGCTCTCGTGGCCAGTGCACCGGATAGAGGTAGGAAAGTTTCTGTTGAAGATTTGATTTCTCTTTCCAATCATCCAGTTAGAACTCTTTTTTATTCTAGCGCTTCGCATTCTTTTATATTTGATTTTGTAGTTGAGTCTCTGCACCTTAGTACTAGTATGGTTTTGGATCACGTTGGTGTCTCAAACCCCATTGGGGGTACGGCTCATCTGTCTATGATTTGTCGTGTTTGAGAATATCTGTGTTAGGCATCAAGTTTGAATGCGACACATATGTGCTTAGTTTCATGGGCTATGGTTTAATTCTATTGATGGATTGGCTAGCCATGTATGGTGCCATTCTGGATTGTGAGAGGAAGGTCATTAGACTTTTGACTTGCTATGGGAGGACCCTCGAGATTTCTTGTGACCCTAAGAGGTCTGTCATGCTTAGTTTCCTAGAGTCTCTTGATGCATCTATCGATGATCTACGATCTGTAACTGTAGTTTGTGAGTATCCTGATGTTTTTAAGGAGGTCCGGGGCTTACCTCCGAGGCGCAAGATTGATTTCCGTATATACTTGGTGGACAATGCAAAGCCAGTTGCGTTGCCTATGCACCATATGGCTCCAAGAGAAAGGAGGGAGCTCAACAAGCAAGTAGGGGAGCTACTTGAGAAAGGGTTTATTAGGCGAACCATATTTGAATGGGGTGCTCCAGTGGTATTCGCCATTAAGGCGGATGGTTTGCTTCACTTATGTGTGGATTATAGGAAGTTGAATAAACTCATCAAGAAGAATAGGCTTCCACTTCCGAGGATAGATGATCTGTTTGACTAGCTCGTTGGTGCATCCATTTTCTCTCAGTTAGACTTCGCCATGGGGTTTCATCAGTTGAGGGTGGCCGAAGACAATATAGACAAGACCGCTTTTAAAACTCCAGATGGTTTCTTCGAGTGGCTCATCATGCCTTTTGGGTTGACGAATGCACCCGGCTATTTTGTTGATATTATGATTAGGGTGTTTCGGGAGTTTCTAAATGTTCATTGTGGTCTTTGTTGATGACATCTTGATCTTATCGAAGAACGAGGAAGAGCATGCCCTACATTTGAGGGAGGTTATGAAAACTCTCCATGCGCACTGGCTTAACGCGAAATTCACCATATGTCATTTTTTGAGAAAAGAAGTGAGATTTTTAGGGCATGTGGTCTCTAAAGATTGGATTGCAGTAGATCCCGCGAATGTGGTTGCAGTTCAAGATTGGCAGATCCCAAAGAATGCAGCAGAGGTGAGGAGTTTTCTTAGGTTAGCGGGATATTATAGGAAGTTCATTAAGGACTTCGCAAAGATATCAGCCCCACACACCAGACTGACAAAGAAGAATCTGACATTTTCTTGGGGTGTAGATTGTGAAGATGCTTTCCAGCAATTAAAGAGGGTTATGACAACAGCCCCAGTTTTGACTTTGTCTGATGAGAACAAAGTGTTCATAGTATACACTGATGCATGTTGTACAGGGTCTGGTGCAGTTCTGATGCCAGAGGGAAGGGGCAGTATGTTATGGAGGTAGACAGCTAAGAGTTCATGAGAAGAATTACCCTGCCCATGACTTAGAGCTAGCTGCCATAGTATTCACGCTTAAGACTTAGCGTCGTTATCTACTAGGATAGAGGTTCGAGTTGTACACCGATCATAAATATCTCAAGTACTTGTTCTCGCAGAAGGATCTCAATTTGAGGCAACAAAGATGGATGGAGTTCCTAGCGTCCTACGACTTTGAGATTTCTTATACCCCTGGCAAGGGTAATGTGGTGGTAGATGCATTGAGTAAGCAGAGGATGACATTTAGTCCTCTATTTGTGGAGAGGAAAAACTTGGAGTTTATATCAACTTTTGATTTTAGACCCTCCATCGAGTTTACATCTGGTTTATTGGCATCACCAGAGGTGCGACCTACTCTTTTGGACCAAATTAGAACTACGTAGCGAGAGGACCCACAACTAGAAGATATCTTGGATAGCTCAGTAGAGGAGAGACTTCTGGTCACCTCAGTAGATATTTCTCAGACGATAGAGGGTGGTTGCGATGAGGTGAAAGGCTCTGTGTTCCCCGAGTTGGGAGTTCGTTAAAAACAGTCCTTGAGGAAGCCCATCATTCTAAAATGACTATTCATCATAGTGGTGATAAGATGTATAAGGATATGAAGAGGGTTTTCTTTTGGGCTGGAATGAAGAAAGATATAGCAGAATTTGTTTCTCGATGTTTGATTTATCAGCAAGTCAAGGCTGAGAAGAGGAAGCCCGGTGGTTTACTTCGTCCTTTGGAAGTCCCACAGTGGAAGTGGGAGAGCGTCTCTATGGATTTCATTAATGGTTTGTCTAAATCAAGGAAAGGCAACACCAATATTTGGGTTGTAGTTGACAGGCTTACTAAGAGCACTCATTTCATCCCTGTTAAGAGTAAGAGGATAACAACATGGTTGGCAACAATTTATCTTCGTGAGATAGTCCGTCTGCATGGAGTACCTTCCAGTATTGTGAGTGATCGTGACCCCATATTCACCAGCGTGTTTTGGAGGAGCTTGCAAGAAGCATTAGGTATACCGTTGTGTTTGAGCACTGCTTATAACCCTCAGACCGATGGGCAGACGGATAGGGTAAATAGAGTCCTTGAAGATCTTTTAAGACTGTGTATCCCATACATCGAAGGGACTTAGGAAGAGCATCTTCCTTTAATAGAGTTCGCCTACAACAACAGTTGCCAAGCTAGTATTGGCATGAAACCCTTCGAAGCATTGTACGGACGACCCTATAGATCGCCAACTTTTTGGTGATAAACTACAGAAAGGCTTGTACTTGGACCTGAGATGGTTAGAGAAGCTTCAGAAAATATTGATCTTATACGCAGGCGCATGAAGATAGCTCAGGACAAGCAGAAGTCCTATGATGATAGGATAAGGACTGACATCGAGTTTAAGGTAGGAGACATGGTTTTCATCAAGATATAACCTTTGAGGAATGTAGTTCGTTTTGGATCTGTTGGGAAATTGGCACCAAGGTTTGTAGGGCCATTCCCCATAACAGAAAGGGTTGGCCAAATGGCCTAGAGAATAAAGCTACCAGAGAGACTCTCCGGCATTCATGATGTTTTCGATGTCTCTCATTTAAGGAAGTGTTTGTACGATACCACAAAAGTAGTTGAGCCGAGTATGCTTGAGGAAGTAGAGGTGGAACAGGAGGCGATAGTTAGACGAGTTCCTACCCGTATTCTTGGACAGAGGTTAAGAAGTTACGCAACCAAGAGGTCAAGTTGATGAAAGTTCAGTGGGGAGATGACTATGAGGATACAACTTGGGAGACTGAAGACAAGATTCGCGCTTTGTTCCCTTTTCTTTTCAAGGGTATATTCTTAACTTCTTTTTCCAAAGCTTTTATTCATGCTTGTTTCTATCGTTTAAGTATATCCTATCGATCGAATCTTCAACCTCTAGGCAGGAAACCCATGGATGTGAACATGTATTTGAGACGTTTTATGCTTGATGGATGCAAGTGGATGTAAGTGTTTGCTAGTGGTTGCTCATGGATGCATACACACACATTACGCACTAGATTGGCTCAATCACTCTCATACTACATATTAACGTGTGTGCATTTTTCTTCTTTTAATGGATGAAGGTGGGTGTATCATCATATGGATGTTGCATTTGGATGAATGATTGCGCACATATATAGAACTTACACGTTATAATAGGATTATTTGTATACATGTTGGATTCATGGCACTAACATATATTGCATTAAGGAGGTCAACTGAATCAGTAAGCCACCTGATCTTTTGCATTAGTATAGAGACATATACGCACCTTTGCATATGTTCATATAAGCATTAGAAATCTTTTAATGACAATGGATGACTGCGATTGATGGATGAGTAGATGGGTGATGGATATTAAGATATGATTTCTTCTTAACTTAGAGATTTCGGGGACGAAATCATTTAAGTAGGGGAGAATGCAACACCCCATAATTCTAAAGACTCTATAATGAAAAATTAAAGAATACTTAATTAAATATTAGGAATTAGGTAAAATGAACTGCGCCATTGCGTTCATCTCGGAATTCTACTTGAGATAGACTTTGAGTTTGCGTAAAATGGACATCGTATAGAGAAGATATTACGGTTTGAAGTTTACATACATATAAGGGTTATATATATAACTACTCCATAAATCAAAAATCAAAGGCGGGAAAATGGGGGGAAATCGGCTCGTTAGGGGTCGACCCCATCCCTAAGGGTGTCGGCCCATGGGTTGACCCCAACACAGGGGTTTCGATGCCCATGTCGACCCCCATGTCGACCCAACCGAGATTTGGGCAGATTCTTGCTCTACACCTGGACACGGTTCAGAGCGAGATTCATTGACCTTAGGCTATAAATAGGACCTTAATCCCATTGTTTTATTCATCTAAATCAAGACAACGAGATGCTTGCCCAACTCATATTAAAATAGCCTATTCTTCTTCAACAACAAGTTTTACGAATTCTAAGATCTGTGCTACATCATCTACAATTAATTCTCTGTTCTTTAGATCCAATCACAGTAAGTTTATGTTGCTTTTAGATATAAACACCAAAAATGTAATCTTGACATGTTTATAAGTTTGGATCTAAACCTATGCCTGTTAGTAATCTGAATCACAATAGATCTGCTGTTACTTGTACACCTGATCTATTGATTAGTGCCTATTTCCTATTCATGATATCCCTATTCTGTTAGTTTTCCTAACCATGTCACCTTATGCCTATTACGTTAGTTTGCCTAGTTATGTCATCATATGCCAGTTTTATTTACTATGCATGTTCTTGTTCTCTTCTCTCCCTTTTTATTTTTATAGCCAGGCTACCTTGTGAGCCTAGGTCTATCGCTGAAATATGCAAATGTACGAAATTGGGAACGATTAGGAATGAAAAATTTGGGGATAATTCATATAGTAAACATGATTGGAAAATTTGGGCAACATTTATACCTTGAGCCAAAACTTGGGATTTGGGGGTATAATTTATACCTGGATCTAAACCTTAATTGGGAGCATAACTTGTATCGCAGATCGGACGAGGATTTGGGGCATAATAATCATGAAAATTTGTTAGTAATGAAAATGCCTAGATTTACAGTAATTAGAAACTGTAACCTCGCTTAGACATGAGGTTAAATTACACTTGAGGTAGAAGTCAGCCCGGAAACGCCCGACAAATCCAACGTCCACAAGTGATAAATCTAATGTGAGGGGTCTAAGTGCATAAATGTACACGTGACGGTGCTAAGACACGAAGTTAAGTCCGACTTGTGGAAGAAGTCTGCCCGGACCAAACCGGCGTATCCAGCATCCAAAGTGGTAAACTGAATGTGAGAGGTCTAGTGCATTATAGCCATAAATGAATGAATGGTGATAAACTTGTAATACTCAACCTATTTGAGTCCACAAGGATTACATGAACCTGTTAACTTGAGTAGGGGTTAAGTAGACTTGCTTGAATCAGTGGGAGGGTTAAGTTAATCTTGTAAAATATGCGGGGACGGGTTATACATATGAGCCCGACAAACTTAACCTGTTGGGGTTATGCAATCTTGTTAGACTGGTAGGCATAACCTGTGGAAATCCTAGTAGTGGGAATGCAACCCTAAGGGGAAGCTTGTATCATCTGGAGTGTGGGACCCATATCCGTCAGCAACCTATATTGGTATCAAATGGAGAACCTCGAACTAGGCCGTGGACAGGGCATGCTTACTGAGATGATTATAAGAGGTCACTTAGGTGAGTATGTTGATGGCACATTCCATCGGAATCATATGCATGCATGGGTCTGCTTGCTCGGGAAAATAAGACCCTGTGACATCAGTAGATATAGTTATGCATCTTGGAAATAATGGTTGCCACTTTATGAAGTGATACATCCTACTATTGGGCCAGCACGGGTATCTACGATGTTAGGGAGTCGATCGATTGGGGGTAGTAATTAGGGAACATCTAGTCTTGCTTGTTTAGGAGTCCGTTATTGTCATTGGGGTTAACACCTGTCAGTTCTATAGGGTTACCTGTTATTGTATAGGGTAAGACCTCTCACTAGAAGTATACCTAAGTCTACCATCTTATACTTGTTGGGATCTTCTTGTTCTTGTTATACTAGTATTGGTGCAGAGAAAAGTATTAGAGAAGCGCAATACATGTTCTGTTTATCCTGTCTACCTTGTTATACCTATCTTATGACACTGTTATCTCTATCCATCTTATATGCCTATCATGATGCTTTTACTTATTTATATGCTAAAAGTAACTGGACTCGCCAGAATTTATGTCTGACCCACTTTTTTCTTCTTCTCTCTCTTCTGTTCCCCTTAGGTTCTTAGGATAGGAATACTCAAGCTTGATTAGAATTCTTATTTCATTCTGTTTGGAGCTGCTTAGATGTACCGCTTGATTTCATATCTTCTCTACTATGGCTATGTTTTGGGCGACTATGCTCTTTTTATGTATTATTGTACTCTGATGATGATTTTTGTACAAGGCAGAAGTTTTATGTTTCCAGTATTCTAGACTTATTATGTAATTGGGTTTGAACCACAAAAGCTTTTCTATTAAATAAAGTTTAAATTCCGTTGTTATTTTATATCTGTCTTGTAATGTTTCTATTTCTGTTTACCTATAACGCTTCATGAAACTTAATGCATTCTGATAAAGAGTGACATTAACAGACGTTGGATGTCACAGGATGTAGGCTAATTAACACTGAACCACTATAAATTCTCATGTGTTCTTTCTTTTCCTCATTTATATTGTCTATTTTATTCATTTATTTCTCTTCAAATTCCTTAGATTGGGTGTTGAACCACTTGTAGGCATCGACCCTCTCACATTGAGGACATCAAAGGCACAGGCAATACGGGGAGTCTCTGGAGGCTTCCTCTCACAGAGATCCTTCTATCTATCTCACCAGAGAAGAGATGTATAGAGTTTTGGCTAAACTAAAGTCCCAATGGAACAACAGGACGACCTTCCCCGGAAACAATAGGAGATAATAGATATCTTTCTTGCTAGGATGGTTGGATTTGGATGACAAGGAGGTCGGGGCTTGTCCATAGGGGTACGGATTAACACTACAACCCCTATACACTTAGGAACTTTGCCATGACTTGGATTGGTAGATGCTCGGCCTGAGAACATGCCACAATCCGGATTGGTACAATCCCTGACTCGGTCAACAGCCAATACCGACCCGAACTCGGTAAGGGGAAACTGCCCCACACCTAATGATCAACATCGAGACACTGCAACTCATGATGTTCTAGATGTAACCACTAGGAATTGGCAAAGCTCAGGATAATATTACTTTGGATGGAATGGATGCAACTACTTGGTTCGACAATTCGAACTCAGGTCGGCTTGACTATACTGAACCGAGGCATACCCAGGACTAGGGTACATGGATGAGTTTCCACCCTCTGGTGGACTACATGCTGGGGGAACCGGCGTTGGATCAAATAACTGGCGGCAACTTTTCGAAGATGGAAATTGAATCAACGACGTGATTTTATTGTTTACCAGAGGAGAGGCATCTCAGGACGATGTGGATAGCGTCAACCGTTACATTTCACATGGGACATCAAGATTTCCTGTAATCCACTTGACTTTATACTACCAGCTCTGGAGGCATACGATGGTAGGAAGGATCCTACCACACATCTAATGCACTTAATGCACCATATGGAAGTATTATTGACGTCGAATAATGTCATGGCTAAGTGCTTCCCATTATACTTAACAGATATTGCTGCTATGTGTTTTCAGCAACTAGAATCAGAATCGATCAATAGATGGATCACATTGGTCGCCAGGTTTATTGAGAAAGTTAGGATCCACATCACTCGATCCAAAAATGTGATGTCTCTCACTTCAATCAAGTACAAATCCGGTTAGACTCTATGCTCATTCTTGGAGAGGTTTGCGGCGGTAGTGTTGGTGGTCGACCCAAACCGTCCTTGGTGTTGATGGCTGCCATATCCAGCATCTTGGATAAAATGGACTTTAAGATCTCTCTGCAATAGGATCCACCAAGGGATCTTGGTGAATTCTACTTTGACGCAGATAGGTTTCTACGTGAAGAGGATGTTATTGTCGAGAAGGACATTCTTGAGGTTAACATGGTTAGGGGTAGAGGACTGTCTAAACCTGGAAAGAACAAGAGCAAGTGCAAGGGAAAGGTCTTAGAAAAGAATGATCAGAATGCTTCGCACTGGAGATAGCCCAAATTGGACAAAGACGCTGCACTTAATTCCTCATTGGAGGATATCTGCTTAGATACAAAGGATTGTATTCTTTACCCAAAGCCTCCCAAGTAGAAACCAACGCAAGAGGAACGAGAATCTGCAAAATTCTACTTGTTCCACGAGATGTTTGGTCACACTACCAATGAGTGTAGGCATCTGCAGGATATAATCGAGGAATGGGTCAGACATGAGGAGGTGATCGAGTATGTTAATCAACTAATAGTGCCAGCATTGGCACTACCACCTATTGTTCCTGAGAGGGAATGTTGTTCCCCGAAGAGGGAATGACCCAGGGCCGAGTACACATCGAATCGTCATCGGTTAATTTGGATCTTGCTGGATTTTTTTCATATCTTAGATAAGTTATGTTTTTCTGTTTTCCCGACTCACTCATGCATGAGATTAATATTTAATCCTTAGGCATGCTCTGAGCTCGGTAATAAAACATCCAATGCAGAATGACTAAGTTAATGTATCCATGTACGAGATTAGGATTTAGTCCCTAGGTGTGCTCTGCGTCTAATGATAACCCGTTAGATATTGGTTTAATAATATAATGGTTCAGGATTTTAATAAATGGATTATGCTTGAAAGACTCAGTCGTCTTTTCAAAATTTGGTAGGATCGGTGTAACATCCCGCTTTTCTGCCCATTTCTTGCCCGTAGTTAAATAAACTCGAAACATTTTCAAAAACAAATTGTTAGGGATACTTACACATTAGCACAGAACAAAAAGAACTTATCATTATCATAACAATAACTTTACATCGGAGTACAAGATACATTAGAGTATAGCGGAGAATACGACGAAACTACTCGCCTTAACAGAAGAAAATGGCTCTAGATAACGCTCCAACTCTAATCCAGAACCTTCTTTAGGAAAAATCCAAGGCTATCTACAAAGTCTAAAATGCCAGACTGTCCGTGTGTAAAATATGGGCACCTAGATTTTAGGTGAGGGAACAATAAACTCTGAGTCAATCATAGGACTGGTGTGAGAAACCAAAAGAATAGTTGTACTTTAATAGTGAGGTAACTCATAAGACCACGTCGAATAACTAGGAACGGGCTTATCCTCATGAATACCAGTGCAGAAAATAAGCAATGCCTTTTGAAAAATGAAGCTACCATAAGGTCTCATGGCACACACAATGCAAATGCATACACGGACAAGGTCTCTCCTTATGATAACCGAAATCGATGCGCAAAAGCCATTTGATACTATTATTAGTGCCTAGTGTGGAGATCACTCTTTCAAATAAATGTATCGATTTTATCTAGCGTAATGCCCTATCCTATTATGTTGACATATTGTAACAACCCGAATTTCAAAAGACCAGATTGTTTTTTCAAAATCCAAATCTATCGAAGCTCGAGTCGGTTTGTCTGATATCATGTAGAAAATCAGAGAATAATATATTAGAGCTCAAAAAATAAGCGGAAGGGATTAAAATATAATAATAGGTAAATACTTACCAATAAAATGACACTTGTCTCTAAGCGATAGAATCTCTACCACCTGTCCAACCCGTGGGTTTGTAAACAAGAGAGGGTTAGAAAAAAAATTCTGGTGATTGGACAAATTATACTTTCTACAAATAACACTACATATATCGTTCTATCACTATTCACATTTATTAGGTTATTTGGGTTTATTTCTCATTATTTTCGATTTCTCCGCATAAATCGTACCTATCTACTCCCCAATGGGTTTAACTAATAAATCATATATACAGCTATTCCCCACATCTCAAGGTACTACCCATAGTACCCTCCTCTCACGATCTCCACTATCACGACACAGAAGCATGTTCAACCTCCATCTTACGCCGAACCGCATATGGAGATCTCCATTATTACATGACTTAATCACACAAAACCACCATCGCTATGCCACGTAAGCGTACAGATCCTCGTATTCGAACTCCTCGATCAAATCACGTCTCGACAAAGGATTAATGCCCTCATGTCTCAATACACCACCCAATGCATGTATCTAGACCCTCGCATGAATGTACTACCTACTATAACCCGAGTTCCATAATAGGACTGCATTCAATGCGCGAAACTCGGTCGGGAACTTTCAATATCTATAAGGAACAACTTCATTAGGCCTGCAATACGGATACCCACATACAGGTCTGTCTCTTTTCATGTGCCCCTAACATCCAATCTAAAGCATCTAATTGACGTGTCCCTCGTCCAATGTCTTGATAATGAAATACATTGGATTTTTGGTATAGTTCTAGTCTTTCTACATCCCGCTGACTACCGATGACAGGTATCCGACGATTACTATCCTTAATTTGGTCTTGACCTATCTCCTCCTAGAGCGAGGTAAACCACTGAATCACCCAATTCTACCTGTCACTGCCTTCTAACTGCTATATCATAGTTACAGTCATGGTATACTCTAGATGGTGCAACAGACTATCCTCCAACCGACGGCTACATCCAGTTATTCCTTGGAGGGCCATCTTAGAGTACCCTAACACGTCCTGTTAAAGCCTCGTGCTTCCCTCTAGTCCTATATAATAATCAGTAGGATGTGCTCCTTTCGTGTCTCCAAACACCACGATGATCTACCCCGTTAGGTTCTTCATCTACATACGTACGGACTGGTCCAAGCGCATCACGCCATCGCTTATTAGATCATATGGCTAATCTTTTAATTATGCGCTTGCTTTAGCTTATCACATTGCTAATTAATGTAATTATTCACACGTTCAAGTTACTAGTTTGTTAGCATCCATTATTTTCCCCAATCAACCCGACGCTGCTGGAACGAACCTTCGCTTATTATTAATACATTCATTAAACCTAGTATGTCCCTTTTTACAAGTTTACTAATAATAAGCCTTCTCTTTCTCATATAATCATAACCTCTTATTAACCGTTTACCATAACCCGTTATTGTGGGTTTACTTATTAACTTAGTTCCCCTAACTAAGGTTTATTAATAAGTTTCAAATTTTATTTCATTTTTTATTATAACATGTGTTATAATTACAACTGTCCCCAGGATAAGTCTACCTATTATATTTCTTTCCCATTTATATAATTAATTATAATAGGTTACATTCTCCATTCATTACATGTTTCACAGTTTTCTTATCATTAACATAACCCTTATCGTTATGACATAAATCTACTTACCATCTTTGTAAGTTTGCACAATAGGCCGTTTTAATATTCCCTTTCCCAAACCTCTTTACAATTCATTCCTTTTAGGAAACTTGGCTTACCCCAATTTGATTGGTTACGAAAACTGTAATAAAATCCATTTTCCAAGTTTTTAGGTAATTACTATAATAGGAACCCATGATTGTGAAACGTTTCTTTTTTATTTTTGAGTTCGCCAAATTAGTGCGTAATATGGTTAATTCCCTATTTATTTATAATTTCATGTTTGCACTCATGTTTCTTATTTTTTCTTATTTTTTCTTATTTACAAAACTATGTAAATACATTCCCCTTTTTCCTAACCAATCAATCTACGCTATTCCCAACCTTTCAGATTTTTAGTTATGGCTGGATTCATGTTTTATCCTTTCTTTTCATAACTACAGTAAAATTAGACACAACTGGGTTTATACCCTTTTTTCTTTCAATTCCTACAATTTCGGGATTTATTCCATTTTAAACCTGAAAAGTGATTTCTTACTAATAATGTAAAGATTCCCAGACTTACACTTTTCTACCATTTTACTATACACAACTTTAATTATTTCATGTCAATCTATGCCATATTGAAACTTAATCAAGTTTGCCCACTTCAAGATTTCTCCTTTTTTATTACAATTTTGACATAATATATTTATTTAAGCCAAAATCATACAGTTTTCCCTTTTTATTTGTAATTACATGTAATCTGCATCTAACCAAAAATTGAATTAATCTACGTCATATCACTATTTCATTTATTTGCACCTAACCATAATTCAAATTATTTGCGCATACCCAGAATTCAAATTAACATCCAACCACAATTCAATTCATTTGCGCATAACCACAATTTCATTTATCTATGTCTAACCACAATTCAAATTATTTGCGCATACCCACAATTCAAATTGATGCCTAACCACAATTCAATTCATTTGCGCATAACCATAATTTCATTTATTTACATCTAACCACAATTCAATTCAATTGTGCATAGTTACCATTTAAATAAAATCGTACAATCCAACATAGAAAGGGGAAAAGAGGAAGAGAACATATTATGAATTATTACAGTAATCAAAAGGTAGTGTACTGTTATCGGAAAATATAATTTAAATCCACTCAAATGAGATTTGCGCTATAATATTTAGATCTGATTTTGATTTGTGCTGCTTTCGTCTCAATCGGGATTCATAGATTTGTTTCAACCGAGGATCTAGGTATCTATAACTTAGATTTACAATTTTCTCCTCCAAATCATGAATAAAAAATCCTAAAACAAATATATATTTATTTCCTAAAGAATTTGGAGGAGAAAAGAAATGGCAGAGCTCTGGCACCCTCTCAAAAGATATGAGTTGAAGGTCAGGCCCTGCCTGCTTATTTATAGATGCTCTGAAGAACTTCAGTCATTCTATCAAAAAAGATTAAATTTGTACCGTTCACGTGCAAACAAACCACGCTACAACGCCCAGATCTGGGTTGACCCATGGTCCAAGTGGGTTAAACGCTGGGTCGACCCATTTGCAGAATGGGTTGACCCATTATTGGTTGTTTATACGTGATTTCTACTTTAAATTAAAATGTTATTTTGTTTCCATTTATACTTCCTTATATTAATTTCTTCCTTTTTATTACTCACGTTCGAATTTCAAATTTAGATTTGTACGTATATATGTTCACGCATAATTCCAGGAAAATTCAAAATTCAAACAGCATCATCATTGAATTTATTTCTTGCTTGTTTGATTTATTTACCCGCTTATTTTTGAATTTCACATACACACACACACACACACTTACATATAACATATATATAATCTTTCCATATATGTGCGTATTTCCCTCATGTAATGACCTAAAATTTAGGAACCAATTAAAATATTTAAAATTTCAAGTTTAAACAATTTATGTAAGGATTTATAGTCAATATGAGATAATTATAATTAATTAAAACAATAAATAAAGTATATTTAAATTTTTATTTACATATTACCGAAGAGCACAAAAAACGGTGAATATGACCGGAAAATATACTTAATATTGTGTGAGTTGTTGTGTCGACAAGTTGTAAGAAACGTTGTAAACTAGTAAAAACAATTAAAAGAATTAACATGAAGGAGTTGTTCTTTTGTTGAGTTGTCACCCTAAGAAGCTACCAACTTGTGCTTTCTCATTTCTCACCACATGCCGACACCTCAATGTTCCAAGTGCTTCTATTTGCCTATAAATACAAGGCTTTCTCTCCACTTTTCACTTTGCTTCCCTCTCTTCTTTTTGCATTTCTCCTCTCCCCCTTCCTTCCAAGCCCCAACCTTCCACCACCTCATCCCCCAACCGCCGCATGGCCCTCCCCCATGTAGCCGACGAACTCCACCAGCCGCCATCACCAAGGTCGTGGGCCCCCTCCTCCATAAAGGCACCCAAACCCTTCAAAACTCCAAAAACCCACACCACACCGCATGTACACCCCTATCCCGACCCCACCTCACCCAACCCGACCCAACCTAGTCCCACCTGATCACGCCCAGCCACCATAACCCATCCTCAAAACCCATCCTCCTTTGCTCCTCGAACCAAAAAATATACCCACTTATATACTCGTTAATTTCTAGAACCCCATAACATCAAATACCTACCCGTTTATTTTTCGAAAATCTCTGGCAACGCCAGAAGGCTGTTGAAATCTTCCAGGATCGCTAGGACATCCTACGACTAGAGTTAGAAGGAGTGGAGTATTAGGTGAGAACGTTTGAAATTAAAAAGGGTTAGTTAAATATAAATTGTTGTTGTAAACTCGATTGAGTTATATAATGACTTGTGGTTGATAATATGAGGTTATGAGACTGTTTAATGATGTCCAATATGAAAAAGATTCGATTTTAAGTGAAATTTATATAGTCACTTAAGTATATGACACATAGCATTGATAATGTGGACACTGGAATTGGTTTGAAACTTAAATGGTCACTGAATAGAATTTAGCTAAATATTGGTTGTTGGATATTAGTATGAACCGTTTTTGGATATGATAATGATATGTGATAAATACTATTGTTGATTGATGATTGTATATTGGAGTTAATCTATTGATTGACAAAACCATATAAGTGTTAATGGTTTAATGCTTATATGGCATGAACTATGTCATGATGTGTGTGAATGGATGTTATAATGGTTGATAATGACAAGGTATAGTTTACCATGATTTATTATGCCTAAAGGGTTGAATTTTTGGGTATTAAATAAGTTTGGATAATTTAAATGAATATTTTATTCATTTAAATAATAAGTGAAAAATAAAAGTTGGTATTTTAAATTCAAATCAATTTGGAAAAATATTTAAAATATTTATGAGAAACTCTTAAAAGAACTAAAATTTATTGGAATTATATTTCAAGTATAAATAGCGTGTTCAAGTTCTAATTTAAAAAATGAATAGAAACTTTGTAACGATCCGAAAATTTGCGATATTGGTTATTCGATATACAACACATATCGAACATCCAAGGATCGAAAATACCGGTAGTTAATGAAAGAAATTAGAGGGTGAGGATAGATAAGATAGAAACTTAGAATAGAAGAAGAAGAACACAACATCAGAGTAACACGAACCTCACAGCGGAACGGATAACATATCTTTGAAATAAAATCAGTATATGTATACAATAACATTATCAGAGTACAACACAGTGGAAATAAACTATAGCTATATGATCCTGAAGCCTCCTGCTCCAGCTCTTCTAGTATCTGTAAATCCCGACTACTTGACTGCCCGTACAAAATTGGGCACCCAAGAGTTTAGGGAAACCAAAACAAAATAAACTCTGGGCCAGTCATGGGACTGGTATGAGTAAAACAGTTTAAAACAGCTCGAACAAGTAAACGATATCTCATAAGACCACGCCGTATAACGGAACGGGTTTTTCCCTTATGAGAATCCAAAATATCTTATCAAAAACCTTTTGATATTATAATAATGTCTATCAACAACAATATAATAATCATTTAGCAGAAACGCTTTCATCTCACATTCTACATATATATAGTATACAATCAAAACCGCAAGCACGTATTGGGTAATGGATTTCCAACTATGATAAGGTATGGAACCACCTTCCGCTAGTGTACCTCTAGAAAGGAATAAAATGTATTCAAAAAGAACATCTTGCAACCCGGCCACACATGACCGACCCCTCATTTCGCTTGAGTGTATCGAATGTATATCACCAACGGTTGGGATCAGCAACTGTTTCCCGAAAGGACAGCATCAACAATAGATTTTTAGAAGTAAATGAAACTCTAGATCAGGTGATTACACCCTAATAGGTGTGACCTACTTAGCCATGCTGCCTGCCCGATTTCTGTCATTTACCGGATGTGAGGCTAGAAGCTACGCTTATCTTTTACATGCCACATCTTTATTCACTTAGAATGTCACATTGTCATAACTGCCAAATCACAAATTGATTTATCCAAAAATAACACGGGTATACAGCTAAGAGAAACAAATTCCTCCGCTACCAAACGTGAATACGTTTGAAGAGATCAACTTATGCGATCAATTAGATATACTCTGTCAGACATTCTTCCATACAGGTCGTCCTGGGACTGGACAAACTGAAGGCACTATTCTGTAAACAGGATAGCCCTTGCATAACTCCGTCTTCAATTATCTTTGGCTTATATCATTCACAACGCTTATGCCAATATGGAGTGGTTCTTCGGATAATAATCCAACCGGTCTCTCCATATTAACAACGTTAAATGGTCAAAACTTTGATAGTCTGTGATTTAACTATCAAAGAAGAACACGTGCACAAACAATGATATAATTTCCATATGGAAATTATATCGATCAATCATCATTTAACATATATATATATATATATATTCACATGTCCTTATTTTCTATGTTTAGAAAATATATGTTATTAACATTGGAAAACATTTCCATTGTTTATTTACATATCACTATCATTTCACAACTATCAGTCCCTGACGGTAAACTAGTAGGAGAACAACTCTAAGTATAAACCCCGAAGGCCGAAACCAACATCAGATCGATACTCAGAAAACTATTCAACTTAACTAATCTCTAGTCAGTTTCTAACCTTGTTTAACTCTATTTCTTTACCTCTATTCGATTAACTCTACTTGATTAACTCTAATTCAAATAACTAATATTCGATTAATTCTTATTGATTAACTCTAATTCGAATAACTATGTCTGATTAACTCCTTTTGACAAACTACGTTTGATTAACTCCTTTTGATCTCATCAATTTCCTTTTATAATCCTATTTAGGTTCCAACTAAATATTCCTTTTATAATGATATTTATTTACTAAATAAATATTCCTTTATTCTATTTATTTTCTAAATAGATATTCCTTTTTTTCTATTTATTTGTTTTATCAACATTTTTCCCTTTTATAAAACTCTATTCGTTTTATAAACATTTTCCTTTTATTTACTTTCGAAATATTTCCTTTTATAAAATCTGTTGATTTTATAAAAATCCCTTTTATTTCAATATACACTGAAATAATTCTTTTTACATCTCAGGGTCTCTTTATGATATTTATAATAGCAAACCACAATGGTCGATATCGTTTAAACACACATAATCAAACAGATTATATATCACATCATATATTACAATATATGAAACAAAACAGTATTTAAATATTGAGGAACCCAGTTGGGTCCCTCCAACCTGTTTCCCTGCATCACAAATGTTAACTAACATGATAACATCGATTTCATTTCGATATGAAATATTCTGATAAACTGAATCAATATTTGATTAACGATTTATATAAATATCGTTATCTATGATTTCAACCAATACACAAACAACTCAACCAACAGTTAACACACAGCAATCAGTCATCATTTATCACTTCTAAATATACGTTATAAAAATAGAACTGTCCAGAGTTGGTGAGTTTTACTCACATTGGACGATCATTGTTAATAATGATAACCATCTCTTGCTTCAGACGGACAATTTATTTCGCCATAAATTGTAACGAGCTCGGATTCACTCCCAGTCAGTTCCATGGTGTATCCACCGTCCATACGATCCTGTCGGATCTTGTTTCGTCAATTTCCATTCCCGAATGAACCTGTTATTGATACTGCAAGCTATAAGTTCAAATAATATAAGCCTAATCCACCACTTCACTAATTACCTTACTAGAATCAATTAATCTGGGTTAGTCCAAAAGCAGGCCGCCAAAGTTTATTTCTTCCCTGCCAAAACATAGAGACCCCGACTTCCCTTACACAGGCAATTCGAACAAGTCCTCATTGTCAACTCCTTTTCTGACTTTACATCCTCTCATTACTCCATCATCTTTCAAAACTTAGAACACTGTACCACTCCTTGCTTTAACCTAAAAAAATCGTTTAAAACAGCTAATCCATCTTCTACACAGCGAACAAATGATCCCAGGCAAATTGTCTTCAACCTCAGGCTTTCTGATTGTCAACATCGCTCAAGGCAGCAGCGTCGACCTCCCTCCTTTATTCGGTCTCCAGTAAAACACTTCCATGGCCAAACATTTAGCCATTCAAACCCCTCCCATCTTCCATGGAAAAATCAATAAAAACCACCGAAACGCTCAGCTTCAAAATCTCTACGGCCGCATGCCCATCTCATCCCATTCGACTTCGTCATCAATAATGCGTCGTTCAACCCCTAAACACCCAGGTCCGACGTTTTTATGTCCCAAAACTCACCAAAACTTCGACATACCCTCCACTCAAACTCCTCAATTGATATGTAAGATTGAAACAACCCCAAGCATATCAGATTTCGAGATTATCTAAACCCTTGGCTACCGAGATAAACACTGGAAAAAGTTGAGCTCACAAAACAGAAATCACACCATACGAAAAGCATGTCAGGAGAGAGTCTAGCCCCATACGAGCACAAAGATGTGGGTTTATGGATTTATGGACTTTTTTGGTTAATTTCCTTTTGATTTTCAAAAATCACGAATTGGGTTTTGAGAATGAATTACTGGCGGCGTGATTTCTTCTATTGAATAAGGGAGGAATGATTTAGGGTTAAGGGGTATACTTATAGTAATTTTCTTTGATCCTTTACTTGGATGGTTTTAAGCCACGAACTTGTTTTTAGGCCAAAGAGAACGGAGGAATGCGTGGCCCTTTTCTAAGTCATAAACAAGTTTGATATTTTAAGGTAAGGGTCAGCCTTGTAAAATACAACTTAATTTTATTAATTTATAAATTTACGTACTACTACGGATAGAAATAAAAACACCATCGTGACGAGCGAGGTGTCCCGATCCCAAAAGTATAATAATATCAGTAGGTTAACTCATATTGTGAAAACCCAAAATGCTGATACAGGGTGCAAAATACTCCAAAATAAAAAGTCGCGTATTTAATTAATTAAAAATTACAGTAAAATTCTAAAAATTAAATTATCATTATGTCTCAAAAGAACCTTGTCTAAATTCAAACCCGATATCTAGTTATATCGAATAAACCGTTACGGTCGATAAACGATTCTATAGCGACTATTTTAAAATTTGATTTGGACACAAATCAAAATCTACACGACGAAATCTCGATTTTTCTCTTCCACTAGAAAGATATACTCCACCAGCTCCTAATGTTTCTTATTTCACAGAAATCCGATTTAAAACGGCTTCTGTATATTCAGCCGAAGTTCGAATCGCCAATTTACGAACTACAACGCCATTTCGAGCTCGATTATAATTATATTATAATTTATTCGTTCAAACTGTCGTTTAAATAATATATTCATTATTCAAATTCAGTTCCAAACTGAAATATATACTTTGAATTGTCCAGTTCACACAATATTGTGAATTCTACCATTTTCGACTATTTTGGAATTTAAATATATTATTTAATTATTATTTTAATTAAATATTCATTATTGTTTAATTAAATGACTATTTAAATTCTCTAAACCACTCTTTAAATAATTAAATAAATTAATTATTATACCGCTGAAGATGCGGGTCATTACATTCTTCCCTACTTAAAATAATTTCGTCCTCGAAATTGCTAAGTTAGAAAACAACTCTATTAACTGGTTATAACTTATTTGTTCACTTCTGAACTTCAGTTTCCAACTGGGTCATATCCATCCCAAAAGAAAATCAAACAGCCAAGCGGCTTGCCAATTTGGCTCATAAATCTCATGCTTATATCGAATATAAACTTGTACCCTTTTGTCGGGCATATCAACTCTATCACTTTCACCTGCTGTCAATTCAGCATATACCAATGTTATCCCAATCAAATTCGGTAATCACTTTTATCTCAATACAACCATTCGTTTTTAACTAAGCCAAATTCCATTTTCAATTCAATCGTTTGGTTTTATCCGAGCCAAACTTCATTTCAAATTCAAGTATTATCCTTGATTCCAAATTCCTATCAATCCAACTTACTTGATATCATTCTAATCCAATTCAGTTACCACTTAAATGGCTTTATTTTTAATTCCAATTTGCTTTCACAAATTTCTGTTAAATTTGTTTTTAATTCAAACAGTCTTTCGTGGGAGTTTTTAAACAGTTTACTCTTTTCAAAAATCAAAATTTCCCTTTTAAAATTCAACACAACTCGTTCTTCCCAAAACAATTTCAAAATCAATATCTTTGGTAGTAATCTGTCACTTAGAAACTCGAAAATGAACACCGATGATGCACCATCGGAATTTATTTCCCAGCGATCAAAGTAAGCTCAATACTATATCACTTTTCAAAACTATTTCTTAAACCATTTCCATTTTGAATTTCAAAATATAATTCATTTTGCTTGTAAAATAATTTAAAATCTCCCAAGATCTTAAATTTTCCTTATTCTTAGTCCAAATTCATTTACAAACACTTATCCAATTTACCAGAGTTTTAATTCAATTTCTGGTCTAAATTCGGATTTAATTCATCTGATTTCATATACGATACTCATATGAATTCTGATTGGTTACTTACATAACCATTTTACTTTTTATAATCTTACTCGATTATAATAACAACCAATATTTCCTATATTATAATCATTCCAATATAAATCCTTTATATCAAAATATAATTTTGGGTAAAATTATTTTGTTTACCCTCTTTTCAAAACATACAGTGCTGGTTTATCATATTCGAGTGTTTATAAATCCCTACCGATACAGTGGATCAAACTGATCGACCAGAAATTTATAAGCCACTCAATCAATAAACCTCCATAATATAAAACAAATTTTTATATCAAATAACAAATATGTTCACTCGTACATATACACTCAAACTCAATCTAGGGTATTACTAACCCCATCTCTACCGAGTCATGCCGCAGAGCCAAGGTAATTCACTTAACTTAAGCTCTGATACCAACTGTAACGACCCGAAAATTTGCGATTTTGGTTATCCGATATACAACACATATCGAACATCCAAGGATCGAAAATACCGGTAGTTAGTGAAAGAAATTAGAGGGTGAGGATAGATAAGATAGAAACTTAGAATAGAAGAAGAAGAAGAACACAACATCAGAGTAACACGAACCTCACAGCGGAACGGATAACATATAATAGATAACATATCTTTGAAATAAAATCAGTATATGTATACAATAACATTATCAGAGTACAACACTTACAACACAGCGGAAATAAACTATAGCTACATGATCCTGAAGCTTCCTGCTCCAGCCCTTCAAGTATCTGTAAATCCCGACTACTTGACTGCCCGTACAAAATTGGGCACCCAAGAGTTTAGGGAAAACAAAAAAAAATAAACTCCAGTCAGTCATGGGACTGGTATGAGTAAAACAGTTTAAAACAGTTCGAACAAGTAAACGATATCTCATAAGACCACACCGTATGATGGAACGGATTTTTCCCTTATGAGAATCCAAAATATCTTTATATCAAAAACCTTTTGATATTATAATAATGTCTATCAACCACAATATAATAATCATCTTGCAGAAACGCTTTCATCTCACGTTCTACATATATAGTATACAATCAAAACCGCAAGCACGTAATGGGTAATGGATGTCCAACTAAGACAAGGTATGGAACCACATTCCGCAAGTGTACCTCTAGAAAGGAATACACTGGGTTCAACAAGAACATCTTGCAACCCGGCCACACATGACCGACCACTCATTTCGCTTGAGTGTATCGAATGTATATCACCAACGGTTGGGATCAGCAACCATTTCCCGAATGGGACAGCATCAATAATAGATTTTTAGAAGTAAATGAAACTCTAGATCAGGTGATTATACACCCTAATAGGTGCGACCTACATAGCCATGCTGCCTGCCTGATTTTTGTCATTTAACGGATGTGAGGCTAGAAGCTACGCTTATCTTTTACATGCCACATCTTCATTCACTTAGAATGTCAAATTGTCATAACCGCCAAATAACAAATTGATTTATCCGAAAATAACATGGGTATACAGCTAAGAGAAACGAATTTCTCCACCACCAAATGTGAATACGTTTGAAGAGATCAACTTATGCGATCTATTAGATATACTCTGTCAGACATTCTTCCATACAGGTCGTCCTGGGACTGGACAAACCGAAGGCACTATTCTGTAAACAGGATAGCCCTTGCATAACTCGGTCTTCAATTATCTTTGGCATATATCATTCGCAACGCTTATGCCAATACGGAGTGGTTCTTCGGATAATAATCCAACCGTTCTCTCCATATTAACAACGTTAAATGGTCAAAACTTTGATAGTCTATGATTTAACTATCAAAGAAAAACACGTGTGCAAACAATGATATTATTTCCAGATGGAAATTATATCGATCAATCATCATTTAACATATATATATATATATATATATATATATATATATATTCACATGTCCTTATTTTCTATGTTTAAAAAACATATGTTATTAACACTGGAAAACATTTCCATTGTTTATATACATATCACTATCATTTCACAACTATCAGTCCCTGACTGTAAACTAGTAGGAGAACAATTCTCTAAGTATAAACCCCGAAGGCCGAAACCAACATCAGATCAATACTCAGAAAACTATTCAACTTAACTAATCTCTAGTCTGTTTCAAATCTTGTTTAACTCTATTTCTTTACCTCTATTCGATTAACTATATTTGATTAACTCAAATTCGAATAACTAATATTCGATTAATTCTTATTGATTAACTCTAATTCGAATAACTATGTCTGATTAACTCCTTTTGATAAACTACGTTTGATTAACTCCTTTAGATATCATTAATTTCCTTTTATAATCCTATTTAGTTTCCAACTAAATATTCCTTTTATAATGCTATTTATTTACTAAATAAATATTCCTTTATTCTATTTATTTTCTAAATAGATATTCCTGTATTCTATTTATTTGTTTTATCAACATTTTTCCCTTTTATAAAACTCTATTCGTTTTATAAACATTTTCCTTTTATTTACTTTCGAAATATTTCCTTTTATAAAATCTATTGATTTTATAAAAATCCCTTTTATTTCAATATACATTGAAATAATTCTTTTTACATCCCAGGGTCTCTGTATGATATTTAAAATAGCAAACCACAATGGTCGATATCGTTTAAACACACATAATCAAACAGATTATATATCACATCATATATTACAATATATGAAACAAAATAGTATTTAAATATTGAGGAACCCAGTTGGGTCCCTCCAACCTGTTTCCCTGCATCATAGATGTTAATTAACATAATAACATCGATTTCATTTCGATATGAAATATTCTGATAAACAGAATCAATATTTGATAAACGATTTATATAAATATCGTTATCTATGATTTCAATCAATACACAAACAACTCAACCAATAGTTAAAACACAGCAATCAGTCATCATTTATCAGTTCTAAATATATGTTATAAAAATAGAACTGTTCAGAGTTGGTGAGTTTTACTCACATTGGACGATCATTGTTAATAACGATAACCATCGCTTGCTTCAGACGGACAATTTATTTCGCCATAAATTGTAACGAGCTCGGATTCACTCCCAGTCAGTTCCATGGTGTAGCCACCGTCCATACGATCATATCGGATCTTGTTTCATCAATTTCCGTTCACGAATGAACCTGTTATTGATATTGCAAGCTATAAGTTCAAATAATCTAAGCCTAATCCACCACTTCAGTAATTACCTTACTAGAATCAATTAATCTGGTGTCCAAAAGCAGGCCGCCAAAGTTTATTTCTTCCCTTCCAAAACATAGAGACCCCGACTTCCCTTACACAGGCAATTCGAACAAGTCCTCATTATCAACTCCTTTTCTGACTTCACATCCTTTCATTACTCCATCATCTTTCAAAACTTAGAACACTGTACCACTCCTTGCTTTAACCTAAACAAATCGTTTAAAACAGCAAATCCATCTTCTACATAGCGAACAAATGATCCCAGGCAAACAGTCTTCAACCTCAGACTTTCTGATTGTCAACATCGCTCAAGGCAGCAGTGTCGGCGTCCCTCCTTTATTCGGTCTCCAGTAAAACACTTCCATGGCCAAACATTTAGCCATTCAAACCCCTCCCATCTTCCATGGAAAAATCAATAAAAATCACCGAAACTCTCAGCTTCCAAATCTCTACGGCCCCATGCCTATCTCATCCCATTCGACTTCATCATCAATAATGCATCGTTCAACCCCTTAACACCCAGGTCCGACGTTTTTATGTCCCAAAACTCACAAAACTTCGACATACCCTCCACTCAACCTGGTCAATCGAGATGTAAGATTGAAACAACCCCAAGCTTATCAGATTTCGAGATTATCTAAACCCTAGGCTACCGAGATAAACACTGGAAAAAGCGAGCTCACAAAACAGAAATCGCATCATACGAAAAGCATGTCAGGAGAGAGTCTAGCCCCATACGAGCACAAAGATGTGGGTTTATGGATTTTTTGTTTGATTTCCTTTTGATTTTCAAAAATCACGAATTGGGTTTTGAGAATGAATTACTGGCGGCATGATTTCTTCTGTTGAATAAGAGAGGAATGATTTTGGGTTAAGGGGGGTACACTTACAGTAATTTTCTTTGATCTTTTACTTGGATGGTTTTAAGCCACGAACTTGTTTTTAGGCCAAAGAGAACGGAGGAATGCGTGGCCCTTTTCTAAGTCATAAACAAGTTAGATATTTTAGGGTAAGGGTCAGCCTTGTAAACTTCGACTTAATTTTATTAATTTATATAGTTACGTACTGCTACGGACAGAAATAAAAACACCACCGTGACGAGCGAGGTGTCCCGATCCCAAAAGTATAATAATACCGGTAGGTTAACTCATATTGTGAAAACCCAAAAATGCTGATACAGGGTGCAAAATACTCCAAAATAAAAAGTCACGTATTTAATTAATTAAAAATTATAGTAAAATTCTAAAAATTAAATTATCGTATGTCTCAAAAGAACCTTGTCTAAATTCAAACCCGATATCTAGTTATATCGAATAAACAGTTACGGTCGATAAACGATTCTATAGCGACTATTTTAAAATTTAATTTGGACACAAATCAAAATCTACACGACGAAATCTCAAATTTTCTCTTCCACTAGAAAGATATACTCCACCAGCTCCTAATGTTTCTTTTTTCACAGAAATCCGATTTAAAACGGCTTCTGTATATTCAGTTGACATTCGAATTGCCAATTTACGAACTACAGCGCCATTTCGAGCTCGATTATAATTATATTATAATTTATTCATTCAAACTGTCATTTAAATAATATATTCGTTATTCAAATTCAATTCCAAACTGAAATATATACTTTGAATTTTCTAGTTCTCACAATATTGTGAATTCTACTATTTCCGACTATTCTGGAATTTAAATATATTATTTAATTATTATTTTTATTAAATATTCATTATTGTTTAATTAAACGACCATTTAGATTCTCTAAACCACTCTTTAAATAATTAAATAAATTAATTATTATACCGCTGAAGATGCGGGTCATTACAAACTTAGAAAATGTGAAGTTTGGTTAGGGTATATGAGAAATGTTTTAACGAGATTTTCTTTTCAAAACTATTTTTTTATTTTTATAGTGGACGTCAGGAAAGTTTGGTTCAAACAGATAAGTTTAAAAGGTAATATTATTTTAATAATAAGATAATATTATAATATCCATTAAATCGGAATATTGAATTTTTAAAAGTAAAATTTGACATATTGTTTTCAAGTAAGTATACATGTGTGTTATAATGATTTATAAACTATTTCAAAGTAAATCAGATTCATTTTAATATAAAGTTATAATACGGCTCGAATATGACTCATCGTGTAGCGGTAGTTCACGAATTTTGACCACTGACTTTAAATTGACATACTGGTAGATCCGACCATCGGATTTTCCTGAAACGAAAAACATTTGGTTTGAAGTAAAAAGAGTTTCAAATGCAAAAGAAAGTTCTAAAATCCAACTGTTAGATCTTTAAATAAGTCCAAATCCATTTTTCAGAAAAATCACCAAAGTGCAGTTTGGTGATCAAATTTGGGAATTGATTTAAATAGCCTTATAAAAATTATTGAAAATAGGGAAAAAAATTGATAAATCGTAAAATATGATTTGAAAGAGGTTTGGATCAAAGATATATGGTTTTGGATGATAAAAAACCAATTAACTAGGAGTAGGTTATTTTCCAACGTCTTTTATAACGGGTTTTAAGAAACATTTTGCGATAAGGGTTTTAAGTTACCAAATTGAGTATAAACCTTTGTGAACCTTTTTTATGGTTAAGTATGTGTGATTGGTTGACAAATGTTTATGATGGGTTGACTAATTTTGTTGATTGCGCTCGACCAGTTTATGAGCAAGTACATATTTCTAATTAGCATTGGGTTGCGTACGAAAATAAGCGAGGCTGGTTCCCGCATACACAAGCCAGACTAAAAAGTACTATTCAAAATCAAAACCAAAGTAACCGAACAGGTGAAGCATTGGCGGGCCACAATACTCAAATGAGGTAAGAGATGATTCTCTCCCTAGACTCCAGGGCCTCGACAAATTTGCTCCTATCTTCTTCCAGAGCATGAAGTCGCTCAATATTCTCTCTATTTGACTCCTGAAGATCTTTGACCAAGGAGTGTCGGCCGCCCATTTGCTCCACAATATAATCTCTGACTGTTGTAATGGGACCTTCAACCAGATACAGACGTGGTTCCAACTGATTGAATTCGGCCAATATGTTGTCCTTCATGGCATCCATCTTCCATGCGATAATCCGTCTGTCGAATGGGTCTATGTACACGCCAGAACGTGAGCTAGCTGGACATTGAGCCACAAAATCCTCGGCGAGTGCAGGATGGAAAGGGTTGGGAACAGGAAGAGGCTCTGGTACGGCTGTAGGATCTAACGCGATGGATGAGGAGACCATACGACTAACAGCGGTCTGAATATCTGAGTCAGAGAGTCCATTCAGCAAACAATGACTGTGAGTGTCATTCACAATCGAGGTCTCCTTACCTCGGGGAGGCCTTTTGCTACCATCCCTCCTCGCCGATTTCTTCCTAAACTTCTTTGGACATGAGAAACTCCATCCTCGGGCGACCTGCTTCAAAAATGATCAGTATGGACACAAACAACAACCATGGAAATGAGAACAACCTTGTCAAGTTCAAGCATAAGAAGCCCGGGGCATTTCACCAAACAATTTATGAACAAATACCAAGCATCGATGTTCCAAAGAAAACCGCCGGATGGTTCATGTTCCTCAAAGATAATTACAGAAACAGTATCCTCGCTATACAAAAATCTTACCTAGAAAAATCATGGCACCTCGAAGGAAATTGCTCAAAACAGATAGATGCTACTACAAATAAGAGGCAAAGTGATGGAATGAGAAAGCCAAAACCTTTCGAAGGAAAAGCAAGGCATAAATGTCGAGCATAAATTACCTGATTAAGCTCTCGAGGGAGCGCCGCTGTGACCAAATAATTTTTTGAAATATGTAAAAATGAAGTGAAGCAAGTTAAAGATGAATAAGGAAGACTAAAAGGCATTCAGCCAAGAGAATTCTCGCCATGTCGGCCTAGTGCCTGACTACACAAAAGTGTCTCATCAAGTCCCAGCTGGCATCTCGAAATTAAGCTATTCACACAGTAATCAAAAATACACATCGAGCCTCTCGCTCACAGGAAAGAACAATACCAATCAGCGACGATGAAGTAACCTCTATATTTGGCACAACTGAGCCCTCAGCAAGTCAGGACAAACCCGCTAACCAAAGTGCGATCAAATATATCGAAGCTAGTAATTCCTTACAAAAAAGAAATCACGGACTTCGAGGGGCAAGTATTAATCCCAAAAAAATCCATACGCACATTGAACGGAGGATATCAGGGTTGGTCGTGCGAAAGGTTATCCGAAGCACTTAAATAACTCACAATGGATGGAGTGCAATTACACAAAACAAGATCCAGATATCAAACCCAAGACAAGTCAGGTCCGCCATCATGACCAAGGATGATGGCGCGAAATGATTATAAGGAATACGACTCAATAAAGGAAAGGATCGAATGTCCCACGAAGTCGTTTCGCCCAGCAGGAATGCTCGACCAAACATCAAAGTTCGGACGTGCGTATCACAGAAATTCGGGTCGCATATATATCTGAACACTCGCTCATAGATGACAACACATATCGCTCGATACTCAGACCAGAAATTTACTGACCGGTCATACACCAGTCTTCGGAAAAAGCACCTGTACATCTTAGAGTCGCGGCCCCAGTCGGTCATAACACTATCACTCACTCGCCAAATCAAATATCACCACGCTAAAGCGTTATGGCCGACTTGTTCCCTCGCTTCGCCAATCAAGCAAGTCACCCACTCAGCATAAGCGGGAGCGACCTCATAACATAACCGTGAAGCCAAACAACGCCATACAAAGACGGCAAGGAGATGAGCGCCCCTGGACCAAGAAGGACGATCGCGCAAGGAACCAAGAAGAATCAACTCCAGACCCACATCTATGCTCTTACAAAATCTCCCAAAGCACTCACAGGACGCTCGCGTACATGGACCCGCTCAGCTATTCAAGGTTCTCGTTCCAACAAGCCGTCCGCACATGATAACTGAATACAGCCACGGACAGCTGGCTACAGCTAACCAATGGCATGCTCGTAATTAACAAAATGAACGATCCACAGCCTGGATAAACGGATTCCAGATCATTTACCAAGGGAAGTTCACCTATAAATACACCATGGCTACCAACATAAAAGGGACCGGCTTCAAAAAACTACGAAGTGCTGCCGAACTTCATCCTCAGCCACAGATTCGGCCATGGCGTCAAGCGCAATCTTACGTTGAAGGAAAACGAAGACATCCCTCTTCTCAATCATTCATCCATCCTTCTTCTCCTCAAATTCCACTATTCTCTTGTATAATTCCTTAGATTGAAATATATTAATGAGGGTATATTGAGAGGGTATAGAACTGTATGAAAAGAGAGAATTGATGTAATTTGTAATTCTCGTTATAAGACAGGAAATCACCTTCATAGTGGACGTAGGCCTCGTTAACGGCTGAACCACTCTAAATCTCGTTTCTACTTTACTTTTCTTGCATTTTTTCGCTTTTTATTGTTGATTAAACATAGTTCCATTTACTTCTTACCAAATTGGTGAAGTACAATTTAGTACCTTGGGTGTTTAGACCATTTTTGGTGTAAACATTTTGGCGCCCACCGTGGGGCCGTGTTTTGCTTTTTTCATTTCAGATCTGACGAGATTTTCTGAGAGGCACTGTGTTTACAATCATGAGCACGCTAAGGAGAATCACCGATGAAGTTGACTACCCCAACAACGGCATCAATATCATTACACCGCTAGATAGCAACTCCGAGGAAGGTAAGCTACCAGAAATTAAGGAAACTGTAAATGGTGAAAAATTGGAGAAGGCGGTGACCGGATTAACGAGTCAAATAACTATTGCAAGCAACGCAATCATGAAGAAGCTCGAATCGATAATCACCATTCAAGCCGCTACCGCAAAAGCTGCTCTAAGCGACACTTGTTCCTCGCTGACTCGAACGAATCGCGAGTCAAAAATAGAACTCCCCGCTCCAAACTCAAGACAGCAGGGTTCCACCCCGAGAGTTACACGTCGCACCAATCCAAACCATGAAAGGGGCAAGGCATCTGGGCGCGATTACTCTGATGATGCAATCACGGGACTGGAAGACAGTCCTAATGTCATCAGGACGACCCTGCCAAAAAATGCCCAAATTCCTTATTCTCGGTCCATCAAGACACATTTAGATCGAGGATTGATAGTAAAAGAAAAGATCAACCCATGGATCCAACCAACGAACGAAAATACACCTTGGAAATGGCGCAAACAATTGTGAAGGAAAGCCTAAAGAGGAAGGATGGCCAGAGAAAATGGGAGTCCTTCCCAGCTAAAACCCCGCTTACCGAGAGGATTAAGAAGACTGTACACTAGCAAAGATTCGAGCCTCCATCATTGCAGCCCTACGATGGGATAAGCGACCCTAGTATATTTCTGTGTAAATATGACCAGTACATGAATGGGGCATGGGATACTGATGAAATCAAATGCTTATATGTCCCAACTTATCTAGAAGGAGTGGCTTATCTTTGTTCACAAAGCTGCCACTACAGTCTGTGGATGATTTCGTGACCTTATCTAGGCTATTCAATGAGCAGTTCAGATCCCAGGCGCTCAAAACTCGGGATGCTAGGAGCTAAGCGGACTACGACAAAGACCAGGAGAGCCCCTCAAAGCTTTTCTCACTCGCTTTGATAAGGCATTAGCTGAAGTTAAGAATCTCGAACCCAGCCTGATCTTAATAGCTCTTAAAGGGAGCATATGCAAGAAAACCAAGCTAGGACGATGGATCAAGAAAAAGAAACCAAGTACACTCGAACGGTTACTTAGTAAAGCCGAAAAATATGAAAATACTGAAGAAAGAAATGCACAGGCAGAAAAGAATGGAAGGGTGCAAAGCAACTCAGATAATCAAAAAGGAGTAACAAAGAAGAGGTCGATTGAGCAAGAAAGAAGCTACGCTTTTTCAAGAACTCTGAATTCATTCCCCTTAACGATTCCGTGGGAAATATCTTCATGGCAACTAAAGGCACCGAGAGATATTCGGTTTTGAAACAAAGGCACGTTAAAAATGCCGCCATGAGGTCTGGAAAATTTTGCCAATTCCACAAACAGTCCGGACACGATACCGATGAATGCATGCACTTGAAGTCAGTAATCAAGGGGTTGATCAGGAAAGACCGGTTGCAACAGTATGTACAAAATCATGAGGGTTATCCTGACTCTTCCCAAACAAGGGGCAGTACACATTAAAAGGGAAGGGGCTCAAACCAATCCAAGGAGGACGCTCATCAGAGGGACCAATTGCTGATATTTCGATAATGGAGCATTGAACTAAAGCTCTTATTACTTTACCTTGTTCCCCTGATTTTATCTTGTTTTTAAAACTTTTTTAACTTGCTTTATTATTCACTGTGCCCATGATAAGCAATGGTTTACTTAAAAAAAAACTGTGTGCATCAGAAGTTAATTACATGCCAACTTGAATAACATACTTGTTGGTCTGTGCTAAAAGAGAATATTCTCTTGGAATGTAGGTATATCAAAAGCAATCCGCCATACACAGCAGGGGGTGTAACGAAAAATCCCAGGGCACACACCAAACGAAGCAGTTTGGGAATCGCAAACATCAAGCAAGATCAAACGGGAGGAATAGACTCATCGCCTCAGAAGGAACAAGTTATTATGAGACAAACAGCAAGACGAAGGGATGCATCTCTCATTATGAAGTATGTTGAATGCTTGGCAAACACTCATTCAAAGGACTGCTACCAGAGTTCATTGAAGATACAGAAATATCATCAAATCTGTCCCTCAGTTAAAATTGCTAAGCCCACCGAAGAAGCACCTTCACAGGTGACCTTCCTAGGTGTTGGACACAAGTTTTCCAACTTGAGAAAAAACTCAATGAGGTAAACCAATGTCTGTGTCCTAAGGTAAGGCAAAAAGTCGGAAAAACCGACATGTCCCGAAACGGAAAAAGTCCCACAGATAAAATTGCTAAGCCCACCGAAGAAGCACCTTCACAGGTGACCTTCCTAGGTGATGGACACAAGTTTTTCAACTTGAGAAAAACCTCAATGAGGTAAACCAATGTCTGTGTCCTAAGGTAAGGCAAAAAGTCAGAAAAACAGACATGTCCCGAAACGGAAAAAGTCCCACAGTTAAAATAGCTAAGCCCACCGAAGAAGCACCTTCTTAGGTGACCTTCCTAGGTGCTGGACACGGATTTTCCAACTTGAGAACCAACGTCTGTGTCCTTGGTCAAAGCGCAAAGTCGGAAAAGCCGACATGTCCCAAAACAAAAAAAATGCCAATTTCAAGGGGCACCTACCTTGGTAGGTAAAAGACGCAAATTTTTCCCTTCTGAGTTAAAGCTCGTTGAGATGAATTAGTGTCCGCTCCTCGGATGAAGTACAAAATGGGGAAGGATTAAACATGCTGGAAAAACCAGCGCAAAAAAAAAACCGACCGAAAGGAGGTGGCCATCCTTGTTCTTTATTGTTAACCAAGTCAAATAGAGCCAAGGATGGATTACAACAGCAGAAATCCTAGCCGAAAGGGGGTATCAGAAATCCTAGCCGTATGGGGTATCCATTCTAGAACCTATTTGAATAACTAAAACAATCAAATAAGGACTAAAATGGATCGAAAACCTTTAACCCAAGACCTCCCTGGGGGCACATATTCAAAACCAGCCTCCGAAGGGCTCGGATTACCGGTCAGTCAGGTGCAGGGTTGAATACTAATAAATAAAAGATACCAAACGCGCTTATAATAATACAACTGCGGAACGACATTCGATAAGCGAGAAACCTAAAAGGATAACTAAATTCCAACCGTAATAATAACAATAGAAAATCAAGGGCAACCGAACGATTAATAAAGCGCCCGGACGAATGTGCAAATCAGAAAACAAAGGTGCAACATGCGACGCACCCGCGCATAAGCAAACCTTAGAAGTCACAAATAGAAGCGTACGAAAATAAGCGAGGCTGGTTCCCGCATACACAAGCCAGACTAAAAAGTACTATTCAAAATCAAAACCAAAGTAACTGAACAGGGGGAGCATTGGCAGGCCACAATACTCAAATGAGGTAAGAGATGATTCTCTCCCTAGACTCCAGGGTCTCAACAAGTTTGCGCCTATCTTCTTCCAAAGCATGAAGTCTCCCAATATTCTCTCTATTTGACTCCTGAAGATCTTTGACCAAGGAGTGCCAGCCGCCCATTTGCTCCACAATATAATCTCTGACTATTGTAATGAGACCTTCAACTAGATACGGACGTGGTTCCAACTAATTGAATTCGGCCAATATGTTGTCCTTCATGGCATCCATCTTCCCTGCGATAATCCATCTATCGAATGGGTCTATGTACACGCCAGAACGTGAGCTAGTTGGACACTGAGCCACAAAATCCTCGGCGAGTGCAGGATGGCAAGGGTTGGGAACAGGAAGAGGCTCTGGTACGGCTGTAGGATCTAACGCGATGGATGAAGAGACCATACGACTAATAGCGGTCTGAATATCTGAGTCAGAGAGTCAATTCAGCAAACAATGATTGTGAGTGTCATTCACAATCGAGGTCTCCTTACCTCGGGGCGGTCTTTTGCTACCAGCCCTCCTTGCCGATTTCTTCCTAAACTTCTTGGACATGAGAAACTCCATCCTCAGGCGACCTGCTTCAAAAAGGATCAGTATGGACACAAACAACAACCATGGAAAGGAGAACAACCTTGTCAAGTTCAAGCATAAGAAGCCTGGGGCATTTCACCAAACAATTTATGAACAAATACCAAGCATCGATGTTCTAAAGAAAACCGCCGGATGGTTCAAACGGTATCCTCACTGTACAACAATCTTACCTAGAAAAATCATGGTACCTCGAAGGAAATTGCCCAAAACAGACAGATGCTACTAAAATAAGAGGCAAAGTGATGGAATGAGAAAGCCAAAACCTTTCGAAGGAAAATCAAGGCAGAAATGTCGAGCATAAATTACCTGATTAAGCTCTCGAGGGAGCGCCGCTGTGACCAAAGAATTTTTTGAAATATGTAAAAATGAAGTGAAGCAAGTTAAAGATGAATAAGGAAGACTAAAAGGCATTCAGCCAAGAGAATTCTCGCCACGTCGGCCTAGTGCCTGACTACACAAAAGTGTCTCATCAAGTCCCAGCTGGCATCTCGAAATTAAGCTATTCACACAGTAATCAAAAATACACATCGAGCCTCTCGCTCACAGGAAAGGACAATACCAATCAGCGACGATGAAGTAACCTCTATATTTGGCACAACTGAGCCCTCAGCAAGTCAGGACAAACCCGCTAACCAAAGTGCGATCAAATATATCGAAGCTAGTAATTCCTTACAAAAAAGAAATCACGGACTTCGAGGGGCAAGTATTAATCCCTAAAAAATCCATACGCACATTGAACGGAGGATATCAGGGTTGGTCGTGCAAAGGTTATCCGAAGCACTTAAATAACTCACAACGGATGGAGTGCAATTACACAAAACAAGATCCAGATATCAAACCCAAGACAAGTCAGGTCCGCCATCATGACCAAGGATGATGGCGCGAAATGATTATAAGGAATACGACTCAATAAAGGAAAGGATCGAATGTCCTACGAAGTCGTTTCGCCCAGCAGGAATGCTCGACCTAACATCAAAGTTTGGTCGCGCGTATCAGGACAGAAATACGAGTTGCATATATATCTGAACACTCGCTCATAAATGACAACACATATCGCTCGATACTCAGACCAGAAGTCTACTGACCGGTTATACACCAGTCTTCGGAAAAAGCACCTGTACATGTCAGAGTCACGGCCCCAGTCGGTCATAACACTATCACTCACTCACCAAATTAAATATCACCACGTTAAAGCGTTATGGCCGAATTGTTCCCTCGCTTCGCCAATCAAGCAAGTCACCCACTCAGCATAAGCGGGAGCGACCTCATAACATAACCGTGAAGCCAAACAGCGCCATACAAAGATGGCAAGGAGACGAGCGCCCCTGGACCAGGAAGGACGGTCGCGCAAGGAACCAAGGAGAATCAACTCCAGACCCACATCTCCACTCTTACAAAATCTCCCAGAGCACTCACAGGATGCTCGCGTACATGGACCGCTCAGCTATTCAAGGTGCTCATTCCAATGAGCCGCCCGCACATGATAACTGGATACAGCCACGGACAGCTGGCTACAGCTAGCCAATGGCATGCTCGTAATTAACAAAATGAACGATCCACAGCCTGGATAAACGGATTCCAGATCATTTACCAAGGGAAGTTCACCTATTAATACACCATGACTACCAATGTAAAAGGGATCGACTTCAAAAAACCACGAAGTGCTGCCGAACTTCATCCTCAGCCACAGATTTGGCTACGGCGTCAAGCACAATCTTACGTTGAAGGAAACGAAGGCATCCCTCTTCTCAATCATTCATCCATCCTACTTCTCCTCAAATTCCACTATTCTCTTGTATAATTCCTTAGATTGAAATATATTAATGAGGGTATATTGAGCGGATATAGAACTGTATGAAAAGAGAGAGTTGATGTACTTTGTAATTCTCGTTATAAGACAGGAAATCACCTTCATAGTGGACGCAGGCCTCATTAAAGGCTGAACCACTCTAAATCTCGTCTCTACTTTACTTTCCTCGCATTTTTTCTCTTTTTATTGCTGATTAAACACACTTCCATTTATTTCTTACCGAATTGGTGAAGTACAGTTTAGTACCTTGGGTGTTTATACCATTTTTGGTGTAAACACCTAGAATGTGTTAAGATTATTACATATACGAGAGAGCGTATTCGCAAGATGAAATTGATTTTAAAATTAGTTTTTAAAGGTTATATTTTGAGTAATAAATAATTTTGGATAATGAATAGAGATTATCAATGATTTTGGATAGTCGATAAGTTCTAAAACCTGACAAGAAATTTTGATGTTTATGTAGTTACGAGTACCTTGTGAATTAAGTTTCCTAATTTTGAATAAATGGTATTTGGTAAATAATTAGAAAGGGTTATCTAGATGGAATAATAAATAAAACTACATGCGTCTTCCTTTCTTTTCGAGGAAGAAAAGTTTTAAAGTAAGGGATAATGTAATGACCTGAAATTTTGAAACCAATTTTAAATTTTAAAATTTCAAGTTTAAACAATTGATATAAGGATTTACAGTCAATTTGAGATAATTTTTATTAATTAAAAAAAAATCTATTTCAATTTTTGTTTACATATTATTGAAGAGCATGAAAAACTGGTGAATGTGACCAGAAAATATATTTGATATTATGTGAGTTGTTGTTTCAACAAGTTATAGGAAATGTTGTAAACTAGTTAAAACAATTAAAAGAATTAACATAAAGGATTTGTGCTTTTGTTGAGTTGTCATCCTAAGAAACTACCAACTTGTGCTTTCTCCCTTCTCACCACACACTGACACCTCAGTGATCCAAATGGTTCGTTTTGCCTATAAATTCAAGGCCTTCTGTCCACTTTTCATTTTGCTTCCCTCTCTTCTCTTTGCATTTCTCCTCTCCCCTTCCTTACTTGTCCCATCCCTCCACCATCCCAGTCCCCAACCGCTTTCAGGTCCTCCTCCACGTTGCCGGCGAACTCCCCCAACTGCCGCCACCAAGGCCGTGGGCCCTCTCCTCCCCAAAAGCACCCAATCCCCTTCAAAACTCCAAAAACCGACACTACACCATCTCAACATCCTCATCCCCACCTCACCTAACTCGTCCACATCTGGCCCCACCTGACCGTGCTTAGCCACCATAGCCCAGTTATGGACCCCAAACCTCTAACCAAGCTCCCTTTGCCACGAATCCCATCCAAGTTTGCCCCTTGAACCAAAAATATACCCACTTATTTATCCGCTAATTTCTAGAACCCCATAGCATTGAACTCCTACCTGTTTATTTTTCAAAATCTCCAGGGACACTTGAAGGCTGCTGAAATCTTCCGGAATTGCTAAGATATTCTATGAATTAATTAGGAGGAGTGGAGTACTAGGTGAGAACGTTTGAAACTTAAAAGGGCTTGTTAAATATAAATTATTGCTGTGAACTAGATTGAGTTATATAATGACTTATGGCTGATAATATGAGGTTATGATATGGTTAGATGATGTCTAGTATGAAAAAGATTTGATTTTTAAGTGAAATTTATATAGTCACTTAAGTATTTGACACAGAACTGATATTGTGAACATTGGAATTGGTTTGAACAATAATTGGTCATTGAATAAAATTTAAATAATTATTGGTTTTTGGATTAGTATGAACCATTTTTGGATGTGATAACGATATGATTGTGATAAATACTTATGTTTATTGATGACTGTATATTGTAGTTAAATTTTTGGTTGGCAAAACCATATAAGCCTTAATGGTTTAATGCTTATGTGGTATGAACTGTGCCATGATGTGTGTGAATGGATGTTATAATGTTTGTTAATGATATGTTATAATTTACCATGATTTATCATACCCAAAGGGTTGAATTTTTGGGTATTAAATAAGTTCGAATGATTTAAATGAATATTTTATTCATTTAAATAATAAGTGACAAATAAAAGTTCGTATTTCAAATTCAAATTGATATGGAAATGTTGTTAAGTGTTTATGAGAAACTCTTAAAAGAATGAAAAATTATTTGAATTATATTTCAAGTATAAATAGCATGTTTAAATTTTAATTTAAAAAATGAATAATAACTTTGAAAAGTAAAGTTTGGTTAGGGTATTTGGGAAATGTTTTAACGGGATTTTCTTCTCAAAACTGTCTTATTTATTTTTATAATGGACTTCAGCAAAGTTTGGTCCAAAAGGATAAGTTTTGAGAAATAATATTATAATGTCCATTAAATAAGAATATTGAATTTTAAAAGTAAATTTTGAAATATTATTTCCAAATAAGTATATATGTGTGTTAAAATGATTTATAAACTATTTCAAAGTAAATTAGATTCATTTTAATATAAAATTATAATATGGCTCGAATAAGACTCATCGCACTGCGGTAGTTCGCGAATTTCTACCATTGACTTTAAATTAACATGCTAGGAGATCCGACAATTGGATTTTCCCGAAATGTGAGATGAAAGAGTTTTCAAATGCAAAATAAAGTTTCAAAATCCAATGGTTAGATCTTTAAATATTTCCAAATCAATTTTTCAGAAAAATCACCAAAGTGCAGTTTGGGCCAAATATATTTGTTTTTGGATGATAAAAATCGATTAACTAGAAATAAGCTATTTTGTCATGCCTTTTATAAGAATTCTTAAAAACATTTTGAGATAAGGGTTTTAAGTTCCCAAATTGAGTATAAACCTACGTGAACCTTTTATATGGTTATGTATGTGTGATTGGTTAATGAATATTTGTGATGGGTTGACTGATTGTGTTAATTGCGCTTGACTAATTTATGAGCAAGTACATATTTCTAATTAGCATTGGGATGTGTAGAATATATTTTTGTGCTAATGCCTTGTGATTTATTTAGCAATTTGACTGGGAGCTGTTTAGAGGAAGAATGATTAATTTAGTTGTGTAACACCCCACATCCGTTAATGTCACTCATAAGAGAATGCATTAAGTTTCGTGAAGCGCAATAGGTAATCATTACAGAACATTTCCAAGACAGATAAAATATGCAGCGGGAAATATTAAACTTTATTATAGAAGAAATAAAGCATAGTTTCAGAAATACATCAAAACCCAGTTACAACTAGCAAACTATCCCAAATATGTCTATCAAAACGTTCCATAAAATAAAATATCAGAGTACATAAAACTATATCCCAAACCATAAGCCATACTAAAGTAGAGAGCAAGTCAAAACGATACATCTCAAAAAGTTCAAGTCAAGCCCAAGCTATAAGAGAAATCCTAATCATTGTTGAGTGTTGCCTCTCTAAGGACCAGAAGGGGGAAAGGAAGAAAGAGACGAAAGAAAAGGGTCAGACATAAAGTCTGGTGAGTTCCAGTGACTTACAAATATGCATAAAATAGGAATGCCAAGACAGGTAAATAAGACTGGATAAAAAAAGTACAATTTCATAATGGATAAACTAAACAGAATAGGAATAACATGATGGACAAGTATACAGGAATGAACTTATGATCAGGTAATGCTTCACATTTATGTCTTAAACAGGTAATGTCTGAACATATAAGTCTGCACCAATACTAGTATTAACAAGTTCAACATGATCACGTAACAGCAGGATTAACAACAGGTTCAAAAAGCAGGATTAGGTGTACCCTAATTACTGCCTAAGTGATTCAAACAGCAGGATTAGGTGTACCCTAATTACTGTCCAAGTGATCGGCTCCATACTACGTAAATACTCTATTTCAGCCCCGGGAGTAAGGTATATCACTCCCTAACCCAACAATTATATAACACAGACCTATTTACTGGTGTTATAACGTCTTATCCTCCCTAGTCGTATTCATGCACACTCATGACTCCGCCGAAACACGCCCGTAACCACCACCTATGTGAACCTCTTGCTATCAAATTTTGTAAAGCGTGCCCTGACCCCTACCTTGTGCGGGACCCCTTTTCATAAGATACTTACATGGATACTGACTGATATAGGTACTAAAAAACAGATTGATACAAGCCAAACCCCCTAAGCTTGTTCCCCCAAATATCTAGGATTTAAGAGTCCTCAAAACCCGATACACAGCAGACATGGGACCTCTTAGCTTATTTATATATATACTTTAACCTAGTTGGTTTAGATTTACTAAATAAGCTTGGTTGTAATGTCATTATGTGTGTACAACCCTATTCTTTAACATGTCATTTACTTAATGTACGTTTAAGTCAAATTAAACATGTCTAGTTCATATGCATATTATTCATCAATTTCATTCCCAAGTTACAGGTTTATGCATAATTTCCAATTACAACAAGTATCTATAGCAAGTCTAAACATGTATATTTCCCTAAATTATAACCAGTCAGTCCAAGTAAATAACATGCCTAAGTTCCTTTCTCACATTATTCATTTTTGCCCTAAACATACGCCCATTCTAATTGGGTATAGCTTAGGCTTCTAAAGGCATAGGCTTGGCGTAAAACGAAAAAAGGAAAACAGAGGAAGATGAATAGAATCAAATCACGTTTGTATTTATGCAAGGCTGGAAACAAACATAGAAAATAGGAAAAGGAAGATAGATACATATAACTTGTTAGTCTTTCCATCATTACATGTATATTTATAATGGATCAAAATGGCATAGGTGATAGCAATGCAACATTTATAATTATTTTACTAAAACTGTAGATCCTAACCAGTTTATTTTAATTGTCATGTTCAAGGCCTAAGAAATAAGATCCGTAAATAACGGAAACTCATAGTGTGTCTTAGTGAAGATAATTATATAACACTATGCTGCAGGAAGTCCAAATCTAATCCAAGTTATATGTATGCAAGTTTTGATGTTGTCTTTGCCTGATCCAATCTCTAGCAGCATTCCCCCATTATACATTAATAATTTTCAGAATAATTTCATGGAGGCAGAAGAAGATTTGAAGAATTTGTGTGAATTGTGAATGAGGGAAGCCAACTATTTATAAAGTTACCTAGCCAACATCATCCTTAGATCTTAGGTTTTAAATCTGAACCGTGCAAGTCATGCTGAGTCAGCATGAATAGAGCCACAAAGAAGTCCAGATTCAAAAGGTAAAATTCAGATGGATCAGGGCTGGGTCGACCCTGCCACCCTTGGGTCGACCTATGGGTCGACCCAACCACCCTTGGGTTGACCCAGGCTAGAGTGGGACATCCCTTAACGGGACAATTTCCTACCTCCTCTTTCCGCTTGTTTCATTTAAAATTATGGTACTTATTTCAAACCTATTTTTATACATAAACCTCTTATATGTATACAAACTTCTAGAGCCTAAAACTTCTTTATACGTTATCCGTTTTCCGTAAATTTAGGTTTTACCTGAACTAGAATTTTGAGACGAACGCAATGGTAATGCCTATTTTAGTTAATTCTGAATATTTATTACAGTTATGGTGTATTATATTTTGGGGTGTTACATTCTCCCCTACTTAAGGTATTTTGTCCTCGAAATCTCCAAGTATAGAAGAATGTTACTATCCTAACATCCATCTATAACCATCTACTCATCCATCATCCACATGCGTCCATTGTCCTTGAGGATTTCTAATGCTTGTATACACTTATGCAAAGCTTTTTGTGTATGTGTCATTACACTAATGCGAAAATCAGGCGGTCGACCGATTCAGTTAACCCCCTTAATGCAATATATGTTTGTGCCATGAGTCCAAAATGCATGCAAATACTCCTGGTATATCATGCAAAATCTATATATGTGCACAATCATCCATACAAATGCAACATCCATATGATGATACATCCATTTCCATTTACAGAAAATCTAAAATGCACACACATCCATATGCAACATGTAAGTGATTTGATCCAATCTAGGGCCTAGTGTGTATATGCATCCACGAGCTACCACTAGCAAACACTTGCATCTATTTGCAACCATTAATCATAACATGTTTCAAACACATGTTTCCAACCATTGGATTCTACCTAAGGATCGAAAGGTTCGAACGAAAGGACAAATAAATAAACTCGAATAATAGAAGCGATTGTAAAGTAAATGATCGGAAAAGAAGTCAAGAGCTTCTCTCAAAAAGAAAAGGATAAGAAGCGCGAATCCTATCTTCGGGTTCCCATATCGCATCTTCGCGTTCTTCTCCCCATTGTACTTTAACTAATGTGATTTCTTTCTTATGTAGCTTCTTGATTTCTGATCCAAGTATATGAGTAGGAACTCGTCTCACTGATGCTTCTTTCTTAACTTCTACATCCTCAAGTGCGTTCGGCTCTACTATCTCTACTATATCATGGAGATATTTCCTCAAATGGGAAACGTGAAATACATCGTGTATGCCCGCTAGTCTATCTGGTATCTTGATCTTATAAGCTATCTGTCCTATCCTCTCCACTATAGGGAATGGTCCTACAAATCTCGGTGCCAACTTCCCTACTGAGCCAAAGCGAATTACATTTCTTAGCGGTGACACTTTAATGAAGACCATATCTCCCACTTCAAATTCCAAGTCAGTCCTCCTTTTATCGGCATAAGGTTTCTGTCTTCCTTGAGCGATTTTCATTCTTTGACGGATAAGATCAATCTTCTTGAAAGTGCCTTGAATCATCCTAGGCCCAAGCAGAAGTCTGTCTGTAAACTCCAACCAACAATTTGATGATCTACAAGGTCGTCCATATATTGCTTCGAAGGGTGCCATGCCTATGCTAGATTGGTAACTGTTGTTGTAGGTGAACTCCACTAAAGGAAGGTGCTCTTACCAAGTCCCTCCAAAGTCTAGGATACACAGTCTTAGAAGATCTTCAAGAACTCTATTCACCCTCTTTGTCTATCCATCTGTCAGAGGACGATATGTCGTGCTCAAACGTAGCTGTGTACCTAATGCCATTTGCAAGCTTTTCTAAAACTCGCTAGTAAAGATGGGGTCGCGGTCGCTCAATGTACTGGAAGGTATCCCATTCAACCGAACTATCTCTCGGAGATATACTGATGCCAACCTAGACGCTGTCCTTTTTGCTCTTTACAGGAATAAAATGAGCGCTCTTTGTAAGTCTATCCACTATCACCAAAATGCTCGTATTTCCCTTCCTTGATCGGGGTAATCCATCGATGAAGTTCATAGAGACGCTCTCCCACTTCCACTGTGGGACATCTATGGGATGAAGTAATCCGCCAGGTTTCTTTTGTTCAGCCTTTACTATTTGGTGGGTTATGCATCAAGCTACAAATGTTACCACCGCTTTCTTCATGCCAGTCCAAAAGAAACCCTCTTCATGTCTGGATACATTTTGTCGCCAACCGGATGGATAGTCATCCGAGAATGATGAGCCTCCTCAAGCACTGCCTTAAGTAATTCCCCAATCTTAGGGACATATAGCCTTCCATCTCATCGTAGCCACCCCTTATGATCCACGGTATATCTAACAAGGTGACTAGAAGTCTCTCCTCTACCAAGTCTAAATGTCTGATATCTGCGAGTTCTCTTGTTGCATAGATCCAACTCGCTCCAATAGAGTAGGCTGCACCACCAATGATGCCAAGAATCCAACTGTGGAATCTGTCAAAGGCTTAAAATTCAAAGTCGAGATGTACCCCAAGCTACTCCTTTCTACGAATAGAGGACTCAAAGTCATCCTTTGCCTACTCGGTGCTTCTGGCACTACATTACCCTTGCCAGGGGTGCAAGCTATCTCGAAGTCGTAGGACGCTAGGAACTCCATCCACCCTTGCTGCCTTAGGTTGAGATCCTTCTATGAGAACAAGTACTTGAGTGACTTATGATCCGTATATAGCTCAAATTTTTCTCCAAGTAGATAGTGTCGCCAAATGCAAAACTATAGCAACCAACTCTAGATTATGGTTTGGGTAGTTCTTTTTGTGAACCCTCAACTGTCTACTTCCATAACACACTACCCTTCCCTCTTGCATCAGAATGGCACCAAGCCCTATGCCATATGCATCGGTGTAAACCGTAAGCATCTTGCTTCTGTCTGGGCGAGTCAGAATTGGGGCTGTTATCAGAGCCCTCTTCAACCTCTGAAAGGCATCCTCACAATCAGTGCTCCATGAAAAAGCCAAGTTCTTTTTCGTCAATCGGGTAAGCGGTGCTGATAGTCTTGAAAAATATTTGATAAACTTTCTATAGTAGCATGCCAATCCTAGAAAACTTCTCACCTCCGTTGCTTTCTTTGGAGCCCTCCAATCTTGAACTGCGACGACCTTCGCGGGATCCACTGCTATCCTGTCCTTGGAGACCACATGCCTTAGGAACCTTACCTCGTTTTCCTCTAAAAGTGAAACTTAGAAAATTTCTCCTTGAGATAATGTGACCTGAGGGTGCATAGAACCTCCCCTAAGTGTTGGGCATGTTCCTCCTCGTTCTTTGAGAAGATTAGAATGTCATCCACAAAGACCACCACAAACTTGTTTAGAAACTTCCTAAACATCCTAATCATCAAGTCCACAAAATAGGTAGGTGCATTGGTTAGCCCAAAAGGCATAACCAACCATTCAAAGATACCGTCTGGAGTCCTAAATGCAGTCTTATATAACACCATGCCGTAGGAAGTCCAAATCCAATCCACGTTGTATGTATGCAAGTCTTGATGTTGTCTTTGCTTGATCCAATCTCTAGCAGCATTCCCCCATTATATGTTTATAATTTTCAGAATAATTTCAGGGAGGCGGAAGAATATATGAAGAATTTGTGTGAATTGTGAATGAGGGAAGCCATCTATTTATAGAGTTACATAGCCAACATCATCCCTTAGATCTTAGGTTTTAAATCTGAACCGTACAAGTCATGCTGAGTCAACATGAATAGAGCCACAAAGAAGTCCAGATTCAGAAGGCAGAATTTGGATGGATCAGGGTTGGCTTGTCCAACCTACCCCCTGGGTCGACCTATGGGTCGACCCAGCCACCATTGTGTCGACCCGGGCTGGAGTGGGTCCCTTAACATGACAATTTCCCGCCACCTCTTTTCGCTTGTTTCGTTCGAAATTATAGAACTTATTTCTAATCTATATTTATACATAAGCCTCTTATATATATACACAAACTTCTAGAGCCTATAACTTCTTCATACATTGTCCGTTTCCTACAAATTTTGGGTCAATCTGAACCAGAATTCCGAGATGAATGCAACGGTAACACCGGTTTCAGTTAATTCTTAATATTTATTACGGTTACAATAAACTATATTTTGGGGAGTTATAGATTAGGAACGTAAATCTTAAATGGATGATTTCATAAAAGAATATTAATTGAAATGTTTGATTTCAAAATGGAGAAAATATTTGGAAATATATATTTTGAAGATGATAAATGGTTTTACAAAAGATGTTTATAAACGAAGAGAATTTCAAAGACTTAAACCCTATTGTTTAAATGATTTAGAAAGAAAGAGTACTATGGTTTGAAAGTATTTGTGATTATTACTACGAAATGATTTATCACTTCGTGATATGAAATGATTTGATATGTTACCATGATTCTGGTACCCACAACTAAAATTATGGGCAAATGGGTATGAGACTCTCTGGATATAAAGGGACATACCGTATGGTTCGCTCTAGATATAGAGGGACATACTAGAATTACTAACGAGATTAGACGGCTGGGACCCAGTTGCCTTATTATTGGGAGAAACCTCTCGATCAGGTTACATATGTTTTAATATGGTTATATTATAGATATTTGAGATTTTCAAAGTGATTTGTTTTGAAATCCCCAAGTAAAGTATGATTTGATATGAAAGAAATATCTAGTATTCTAGTTGTTTTAAAAGAAAGTGGGATTTTTAGTCCGAAGAGATTAATTTTAAAAAAGAATGGATTTTGAAAATAAATGAAGTTGACTAGATATGATAAATCTAAATATTAAGATAAAACTATTTTAATTTTGAGATTTTATATGATCTGATATTCATGTGGGGGGAACCTATTCCGTGTTATATGGCATGGTCTTGTGATATGCCTTACTTCTAAATAAGAATTAAGAGTAACTGATTTGAGTTCTCGCACCGTTCCCTTGATTGACTTGTAGTTTGTTTTTCCCTTCAAACTTGGGTGCCTTTATTTCCATACGGGAGATCGAGTAGTTTTTATTTACAGATCATTTAGAGCAAGATTCTGGATTATAACTGGAGCTATGCTCTGAATTATTTTGTAGTCTTCCGCTGTGTAATTTATGTTTCCGTTGTGTATTGTATTTTATTTTTTGTACTATGATAATCTTGTACCCTGATGTAATATTTTAACAATATTAATAAAAGAGCTTTGTTTTTGTATGATGTGTTGTATGCCCAAAGTTAATGTCTCAAGGATTTTTCCGTTTGGATCGGACATGTGTAGTTTATAGTTGATTCGAAAGGTAGGAATTTTCAGGCCATTACAGTTGGTATCACAGCTTTGGTTTATTCAAAACTTTGGGGTACGACTCGTTAGAATAGAAGGAAAGAACTCGTCAGTGCTAGGATTAGTGATATCCTAGAAGAGTAACTCATTAGAGATGGGGTCAGTAATGCCCTAAAAAAAGTTAAGAGTATAACGTATACGGGAAAGCGTATTTGCAATATGAACTTTATTTTAAAACTAGTTTTAAAAGGTTATATTTTGAGTTATAAAGAATTTGGATTAGAAATAGTGATTATCAACGATTTTGGACAGTCGATAAGTTCTAAAACCTGATAGGTAAGAAAATTTGATGTGTAGGTAGTTACGAATACGTTGTGAATTAAGTTTCACAATTTTAACTAAAAGGTATTTGGTAAATAAATAGAAAGGGTTATCTAGATGGAATTATAAATAAAACTACTTACGTCTTCCTTCCTTTTCGAGGATTAAAAGTTTTTAAGTTGGGGAGAATGTAACCACCAGAAATTTTGGAACCAATTTAAAATTTTAGAATTTTAATTTTAAACAATTTATAGTCAAGTTGAGCCAATTTTAATTAATTAAAATAATAAATAAAGTCCATTTAAATTTTTGTTTACATATATCGAAGAGCATGAAAAAATTGGTGAATATGACCGGAAAATATATTTGATATTGTGTGAGTTGTTGTGTCAACAAGTTATACGAAAAGTTGTAAACTAGTTAAAACAATTAAACGAATTAACATAAAGGAGTTGTGTTTTTGTTGAGTTTTCACCCTAAGAAGCTGCCAACTTGTGCTTTCTCCCGTCTCACCACACAAAGACACCTCAGTGACCCAAGTGCTTCTTTTTGCCTATAAATACAAGGCCTTATCTCCAAATTTTACTTTACTTCCCTCTCTTCTCTTTGGATTTCTCCTCTCCCCTTCCTTCCTAGCCCTAAACCGCCACCACCCCAGCCGCCAACCACCACCAGTCCCTCCACCACACCGCCGACGAACTTCACCACCGCCACCTCTAAGGCCATAGACCCCCTCCTTCCCGAAAGCACCCAAACCCCTTCAAAACTCCAATAATCCACACCAAACCACCTCTGCACCCCACCCGACCCCACCTTATCCAACTTGACCCCACCTGGCCCACCCGACCGCACCCAACCACCACAGCCCGGTCGTTGATCCTACACCTCCAACTGAGCTCCCTTACAATGAAAACCATCCTCATTTGCATCTCGAACCAAAAATATTCCCACTTATTTACCCGTTAATATCTAGAACCACATAGTGTCAAACACCTGGCTGTTTATTTTTCAAAAATCTTCGGTGACGCCGGAAGGTTGCCGAAATATTCTGGAATTGCTTGTATATTCTACGACCTAAGTTAGGAGGAGTGGAGTACTAGGGGAGAACTTTTGAAACTAAAAAGGGTTTGTTAAATATAAATGGTTGTTGTGAAATCGATTGAGTTATATAACAACATGTGGTTGATAATACGAGATTATGATATGGTTTAATGATGTCTAGTATGAAAAAGATTCGATTTTTAAGTGAAATTAATATAGTCACTTAAGTATATGACACATAGAATTGATAACGTGAACAATGTAATCGGTTTGAACAATAAATGGTCATTGAATAAAATTTAACTAAGTATTGGTTATTGGATATTAGTATCAACCATTTTTGGATGTGATAACGATATGATTATGATAAATACTTTTGTTAATTGTGTTATTGTTTGTGCCTTAGAGGCAATCTGTTTGATGTGAATAATAACATTGTTAAATTTGTTTGAAATAAAATATTCGGTTTTGTTATATTTACTGCATAACATAAATTTTAACACAATTGAAGTCCTTAGAATAATAATACAGAATTATATAGTTTCAACTAAGTGACTTGAACATGAGATTATATGATATATTAAGTATTATAATTCTTAAATATCCTTAGTCAAGTTTTATTGTTAACATAGGACAATAATAAAACATTAAGACTAGTATGTTTATTGACGGATGATCATATCTCATTGATCATTAACATAAGTGATATTAATGTCAATACATAAATACATATTAGAGAACAACACATTGGATTGACCCAACTTGTGAAAACTTCATGGAATATAATTAATAGTATCATAGGTTATTCTCATAGTGACAGTAATGTAATGGTCCTCGGACCAGAACCATTAATATTTTATTCGAGGATATTTGTGTTTTGATATCATCAAAAGTTACTTTTAATCGAGTAGACGATAAAGGTGATTATTGGATACATCTCGAATCGATTGAAAATTATGAATGATCTAGACAGAATTTAACCCTACAATATAAGTAGTGATATCTATAGGCCTCTTGATTGAGTGAGACTATGAAATGTCTGGCCGTGCTCAAATATTGATTTGTTTTATATAGTTTACTGATTGATCAAGATAAAATTATTAAATTAAAAAGAGGATGATATGTTCCATGCCTCGAGTTTAATCTTGAATATAATGGTTAAAAAAATTAAATTACATTGACACACTGGTCACAAAATAGGTTGTATTGAATCGTTAATATTATTATAACTTGGGTAACAACGATGTATTACTAGATGTCGCTCACTGTTTATAATTTAAATATTATTTAAATTATTGTCAATGTTATATTAACATATGAAGTCACACAATTAGAGCATTTTAAAAATAAGGACAACCATTTTAAATAAAGGAAATAAATCAAGCGGTTTATTTGGTATTTCTACTTTGAAATGGTAGCCACGAAATAATCGCTCCCTATTATTATTTGTTTTCTTTTATAAAATAAGGTCGAACCCTTCCTCATTGATTATCAGATATCCAAAAGGCAAAATAAAAATAGGGAAAACTTGCATGGATCTTGGCTGGTACCATTCTTCCTCAAAATCGTACGACGATCTCGAGGCAATCGTTCCTGGACTAAATAGAGGCGTTTCCATATACAACTAGGCTCCCGATTCATATCGACTCTAACAATCTTCGATATCCCGAATTCATGAATTCACAGATTTCAAAATTGGTACGCTTTTGATAAACTATTAAATTCGCATGGATCTTGTGGTTTGGGTTAGAAATTCATGAAATACCGATACTTGTTTTATGAAGATACCCAACAATGACATCGGAGCATAGGCTTACGATAGGAGTTTGTGTAATTGAATATTTAATTCGATTTATTTGTGTGTAATCGACAGTGTTATGAACACTTGTACATGATTCAAAAGGGATATAATATATGTATGTTTTGTTTCAGATGCGAAATTGTTTCACTGTAAAAATCATTTTATATTTAATATGAAAAAAAATCTGAGATTAATGTTTGATTAATATTAGATATTAAGACAATATTATATCTATATTGATAAATCCTATAATACTAAACCAAAGCATATGTTACATCTGTTTCATGTGCGTAATTTGGTATGTGTCTGGATCTGCAAGTTACATGAACTCCATATCAAAATGTTTGATTGAATAAATTACAAATGGCTCTGTTATGATTATGTCTTGGATCACAAACTTTTTTTTGTTAATTCAATGAAACTATTTTGGGTAAAATGCTTATGGACTTTATTGACATCTATTTCTAATTTGAAAGTTAGCACTTCCTATAAAAATGAATCTATTGTGTACTTGGTTATAATGACAGTTGAGGGTTACAGTTTAGATAAACTGAGCATTTAAATATCCTCTATGTGATGTTAATACTTGAAGTGAAATAATGCTGCAAGTATGTATATGTATATGTACTTTAGCAACTATGACTTGTGTCAGTACACACACACAGATATATATATTGTAACACCACACATCCGTTAGTGTCACTCACAAAGGGAATGCACTAAGTTCAGTGAAGTATTATGGGTAAAAGATGCAGATAAATTACAAGACAGATAAATAAAGCAGCGGAAAAGTGAATAAAACTTTATTTCATTTATAAACAGCTTGTACAAAGATTGTTTTCCAACAACAAAGTATCTATCTTGTTTAACAAAATAAAGAAGCATAAACATACAATGATATTCCCCAATAAAACATTAGTTAGCCATAACGGTGGAAAAGAGAGTCCAAAGCAGTGCATCCAAGAGTCTTCAAGCTTGGAAAGAGTAACAGGTCCATATAAATCTGAGCTATTCCCTCCCTGACTACCGGGGGGAACGGAAGAAAAGAAGACGAAAGGAAACATAGAGTCATACATAAAGCCTGGTAAGTCTAGTGGTGCTTCAGTATATGAATAAGGAAAAGGACATGACAGGCATAAACTGAAAATGGGAAAATTGCATAAACCAAGGCAAAGCAGTTTAGAATCAAAATTTCTATCGCACCCCATACTAATCTCTGCACCACCTAACTAGTATCCCAACTAGTAATCTGTATAAAATGATAACGTGATCCCAGTCCCTGTAACTGTGGTTGCCATCAGGCGCACATTTATTTATTACCTAGATTTAATCTAGGGTTTTCTATCGAGCGTTCCCTAGATTCAACTAGGGTTTATCCGACTTGTCTAATACTTCTCGGATTCAAGATTTATACCACCTAGGTCCACTAGGGATTATGCTACCTGTCGAACGATGTCCCTAGTCTAGGACACACTACCTAGAGTGGTATATGTTCCTAGACTTTCCCCACATAAGTGTCGCGAATCGTTTATCGCCGTCTAGATGCACATGTCTTGAAATGTGCGACCCGAGTCCCGTGGCAGGGCTATTCTAGAAACACGGAACTCGGTCGGGAGCTTTCAGATATCTTCCGATGCAGATGCTAAGGTCTGTTTTTCTACCAGTGGTTATGGTCCCACGTGACCCCTCCCTCAACTAATGAAAGGCAATCCAAGAAAATCAAGCACGAGAACTATACTCCTGCCACCTATGCCCCACTTTCCTATTGGCCAGCCTCACCCATAACTAGATAACAAGTATATGGTTTCTTGGGAGTTCTCTGCCTTTCCGCATGCGTACTACGATTGACACAAGATGGTAGGTAGACAACGAGTCGCTATCACAGGGCTATTGGTCTCGTCGAATCACGCTGGTCCATCCCGGTCTTTAGGTTGCCTTAAATTGCAACCAAGGCATACCCTTGGTTCTTCTGACGCAGACCTTAACCTCTGTGAGCCCAGGCGGATCATCTGCAACCTCACAGAGGGATACCAAGAGTACCCTCACGTCCCCCGAAGCTACATGCTTCTAAACCCAGTCCGCTGGAGTCTTTTTCGAAATCGGATAAACGTTTGCTCCTTCTCATGCGCTTGTTAAGCGATGATCTACCATATCGGGTTATTCATCTATTATGGACCGGCTCAGTTTTCTTGACTAAGAATTATTACTTAGTTGTTCTCAACTAAGGTTTACCACTTAGTTTCTTTTCCCATAAATCTTGTTAACTAAGGTTTATCACTTAGTTTCTTTAACTGGGGATTTCAACTTAGCTTCCGTTCTCGATTGTTTCTTAACTAGGGTTTTCTACTTAGCCCTCTTTCTTGTCAAGTTGGATTGGTTAAGTGTCATTAGTCAATTCAGGTTAGCTTAACCCATTCCTTTGTCAAATTAAACTGGCTAAGTGTTATCAGTAGTTCATGTTGACTTAACCCTATCACAAACCAAGTTATATTGGTTAAGTATTTCTTATTACTTAACCCTACCCATTCATCATGTATTGGTTAAGTGTCCCTTTTAACCTAACCTTGCCCATCTGTTTTAACTAACATGTAATAACGGTTAAGTGTTCCCTTAGTTAACTTAACCCTAACATCTTTTTAATTAACATGTTATAGTGGTTAGGTATTGTCCCTTCATGTTTCAACTTAACTCTGTTCAATTTATCACACTATGATGGTTAAGTGTTCTAAGTTTACTTAACCCTACCCTCTAGTCCAGCTAACATATTAAATTGGCTAAGTGTATTTACTTAACCTTACCCACTTATCTAGCTAACGTGTTATAATGGTTAAGTATTCTAAATTTACTTAACCTCACCCACTTATCTAATTATCAGGTTATACCGGTTAAGTGTGCTGAATTTACTTAACCTCACCCTCTAGTCTAGTTAATATGTTAAATTAGTTAAGTATATTAACTTTACTTAACCTCACCTTCTAGTCTAGTTAACATGTTAAATTGGTTAAGTGTTTTTTTACTTTACTTAATCTCACCTTTTAGTCTAGCTAACATGTCAAATTGGTTAAGTGTTTTAAGTTAACTTAACCCTACCATCTGTCCTTAGCCTCTTAGAGCACCTGACAACTCACATTAGACAGATATTGCTACGGTTACTGAATGTGCCGGTTGGTTCCGGGCAGGTTTACACCGTAGCTCAGTCTAACCTCGGTTCATTATTGGGCTCAATGCTTAACCACCCACATATGATAGGTATTGTTGTGACTACTGGACAGTCGGGCGGGTCCGGGCAGGTTTACATCACAACTCAATCCAACCTCGGGTTAAACATACTCGTATTTTCTAGATTTACATATTTATCACTTTTCATTTTTATATGTAAATGTTTATGGCCCAATTATCCAAATTCACTAATTTTGGGTATAATTTATACTGCTCAAATGTCACTAGTCATTGGCATGTGTCAAACATGCCAATACATGTATTTTATTTTAGACCCAACGTTTGTTTCCCCCGTTTGTACGTACGCAACATAACATATGTTGGGCTTAACATTTCAGCCCAACTCATAAACATAAAAAGGAGAAGCACAGAATCATGGATTGTTCTAGAATACATAAAAGTATGTGGCGCATGAACTTGCAGCATAGCGTTTTCACTACATAGATTGTGGGTCATGTGAACTTGCATTCAATAAGGATATAACTAAATTGGTATCACATGAAATGGCGTACTTTTAGACTTATTTAAACATGGTTTTATACACATATGACTAGGCATAATGTCAAACACCAAACTAGCATAAAAATGTCCACTTTTTGACATAACCCAAAGGTGTAAACTAACTTTACATCAAGTCGCCTATTTCAACATGAAACTAGTATAATTTGTGTAACCAAAAAGGTACCCGTATAAACTCAATTATCATAAATAATCATAATAATGTATACATAGGTTTTGAGTCTTGTAGGCATAAAAGGTTTCAACTTGGAACATGTTTACATGAGTCTCAACTTAGGCCTAAAAAGAATATACGCTAACCATGTTAACGACATAGCATAAAGATGTCAATTCTAGTTTTTACTACAAACTTGCAAGTGATATTTATTTTCATATACAAATGTCAATAGGCTCGCACCAACCAATTTATGCCACAAACACCCAATACAAAATATGACATAATCAACGCAATACACAGAATTTACATCAATATTTTACAATAGTAAAACCCCAATTTCATTTACATCGAATCACATCGCAATTTCTATTCATATTCAGAAAACCACTATACTTACAACGGGCGCTGAAACTTGTTTTCTGGTTTCTGTTATTCAGAATTTGCTAAGCTTTTCCTTGGAGTAGAAAACGTTGCATAGAAATTAGCTTAGAGTTTTGTTTTCTTGAATCGTTGTTCGTCTCTTTTCAAGCGGAGGCTCTCCCTAGTTTTCTTCTGACATCATGGCGGCTCAAGTTCTTATTTTTGTGTGAATTTTAGTTGGAGACCTAGGGTATTTTTATAGAGTTGCAAGTTAATTAGAGTCGTCGATGAAGCCAGGTTTAATCAAAGCCATTCATGTCAAAAGGAGCCAATTACGTTCGCAATTTAAGGGCTGTAAATTACCCCCATTTTAAATTATGTCATAATTACTATGCATGTAAATTACCCTTTTTTAAATTGTGCCATAATTACTATTCCAATTAAATGTAATTTCACGTTTTAGCATATATATATATATATATATATATATATATATATATATATTCTACAATGTACACATTTCTCATTTAGGACAAATTCTATAATTCCTAATTTACTTATGCCATAATTACTCTCTTAATGTACATTATCAACGTTTATTATTTATTGTCAATCCATCAAATATAAATACGTATTTAATAGATACATCTCCCCTTTACCGAATTAATTACCCATATATAAATATGAATGACAATATTAATGTATCATCTTCATTGTAAATTAGCATGAATGACTAATATATACCAGCATTGATGCCAAGTTATTCTTTTCTTTTCTTTTCAACATATTTCTCAAATTAACATGTACAAATTAATGTTAATTGCATGTTTTCAAATCAATGCCCTATTGACATATCTTCAAATTAAATGTCAGATAAATGTTTGTCGTATTAATATGCTTGCATGTTATGTTCACAACAATATCACCTACCATATTTTTCTTATTCAGTGCCACATTGATGTCAATTGCAGCTTCATAAATGACATTCCTATTAATAGAAAATTAAGTTTAACCTATTCATATTATCTCTTTAAAAATCCCATTTACTGTATACAAATATCTATTCATAAATCTTTTTTTTACTGCATGCATCAACACATTTTTATTAAATTTGCATGTTTATGATATAAATGCACATATGTACTAATATGTTAAATATTTGTCATAAATCCAATCAGAGAAAGCCATTTTTTTTTTAAGAAAAACAAATCCTTGACAACCAAAAATGTGCAACGTACGCTATATGATGCGTACACATCATATATATATATATATATGCGTATATATATATTTTAATTTCTTTTTATTTATCTTCCCAATTACCCATTTTCACACTAAACCACTTTCTGAACTGCGTTCACACTAGGCCATTTTTAAGCCAATCCCCTAAAACAAAAGTATGGCGCTGGCGAGGATCAAACTTTGTACCCCTTATATACAAGTCACATGTTCCAACCAAATGAGCTACTAAGTCTTTTGCTTACAACCCTTATAACAATGCCAAACATTTATTCCTTTCTCATTTCATGTTTTGCTGTAATATTTAATTTAAGGATATCTTTTTCATACGGAGTCCAATTTACGCAAACTCGGGCTCTATCTCAAGCAGAATTTCGAGACGAATGCAATGGCATAAACCGTTTCCCTTAATTCTTCTTCTAAAATTTAATTATACTTTAATTTGTGAAACTTAATGTTACAAAATTACGGGGTGTTACATTCTCCCCTTCTTAAAAGGATTTCGTCCCCGAAATCTTCAAGTTAGGGAGAATGTGTCCTACCATCCAATCACCCATCTACTCAACCATTCAATCACAGGCATTCATTGTCCTTAAAAAGATTTCTAAATGATTTCGTATTCATATGCATAGTGTGTGCTTATGTCTTTATCTAATGCAAAATCAGGCGGTCTACTGATTCAGTTGACCTCCTTAATGCGAATTATGTCAGTGCCATGCATCCAATCATGTATGCAAGCATCCCTAGTAATGTAAATACTACATGTGTGCATAGCCACTCATCCATATGCAACATCCATATGATAACATATCAAATTAAATCCGTTAAGCAAATATATATATGCGAATACAATATGAAAGTGACTGAGTTGTTCTAGCGCCTATGGTGTGTATATGCATTCACGAGTAACCACTTGCAACCATCAATCATAACATGTTTCAAATACATGTTTACATCCATTGGCTTCTACCTAAGGATCGATGATACGTCCTAGATGATATAACTTAAAAGCTAGAAAGTATGCATAAAATTCCTAGAAAAGAGAGATCAAGGATATACCCTTAAGAAAAAGGGTATGATGCTCGTGTCTAGTCTCCAGTCTTATATGTCGCACCTTCTTGAGCTTCACTATACGGTACCTTATCTAATTTAATTTCATGATTGCGAAGCTTCTTCTCCTCCATTTCCAAGATAAACAGATGTTAAGCTTGATACTAGTGTATATACTAAGATTATTATAGGTCCCTCCTCTACTTAGCCTATCCATCATGTTACAAATCTGAGGGTCTAAAGCTAAATTTTGCTATGTACTTTTTACCTCTCTTAAGGACAGTCTTTCTTCCTACCTAGGGCACCTGCCACAATTATTCATCTCCCACCTTTACCATCCTTGTGTAACATGTTTACAGTTCTCTCTAAAGCTACCTCTATCGCACAAAGAACCCTACAAAGCTTGGAAGAGAATTAGCCGCAGGTGAAACTACCACGACTATAGATAGAAGTCAGGCACTGCTTCACTCTTCGATAGGTATCGTAGTCTTATCAAGCTTACGGAACCATGCTGCGATAAGGTTACCTCCCAGAAAGCCAGGAGCCCCGAAGACTCAAGAAAGAAGGGGACAAGAATTCAAATAGAGAATCAGAAGATAGTGCGTATGGCTTTGGGGAATATGCCTTTAAACCATAACTTTTCTTTTGAAAATTCTTCTTTTCTAAAGCCGTTTTGAAAATAATTTTTCAAATCTTTTATCTGATCCGGTAACCTTCAGCTCTGATACCAAGTGTAACACCACACATCCGTTAGTGTCACTCACAAAGGGAATGCACTAAGTTCTGTGAAGTATTATGGGTAAAAGGTGCAGATAAATTACAAGACAGATAAATAAGAAGCGGAAAAGTGAATAAAACTTTATTTCATTTATAAACAGCTTGTACAAAGATTGTTTTCCAACAACAAAGTATATATCTTGTTTAAAAAAACAAAGAAGCATAAATATACAATGATATTCCCCAATAAAACATTAGCTAGCCATAGCGGTGGAAAAGAGAGTCCAAAGCAGCGCATCCAAGAGTCTTCAAGCTTGGAAAGAGTAACAGGTCCATATAAATCTGAGTTATTCCCTCCCTGACAACCTGAGGGGCACGGAAGAAAAGAAAACATAGAGTCAGACATAAAGCCTGGTAAGTCTAGTGGTGCTTCGGTACATGAATAAGGAAAAGGACATGATAGGCATAAACTGGAAATGGGAAAATACCATAAACTAAGGCAAAGTAGTTTAGAATCAAAATTTCTCTCGCACCACATACTAATCTCTGCACCACCTAACTAGTATCCCAACTAGTAATCTGTATAAAATGATAACGTGATCCCAGTCCCTGTAACTGTGGTTGCCATCAGGCGCACATTTATTTATTACCTAGATTTAATCTAGGGTTTTCTATCGAGCGTTCCCTAGATTCAACTAGGGTTTATGCGACTTGTCTAATACTTCTCGAATTCAAGATTTTTTCCACCTAGGTCCACTAGGGATTATGCTACCTGTCGAACGATGCCCCTAGTCTAGGACACACTACCTAGAGTGGTATATGTTCCTAGACTTTCCCCACGTAAGTGTCGCGAATCGTTTATCGCCGTCTACATGCACATGTCCTGAAATGTGCGACCCGAGTCCCGTGGCAGGGCTATTCTAGAAACACGGAACTCGGTCGGGAGCTTTCAGATATCTGCCGATGCAGATGCTAAGGTCTGTTTTTCTACCAGTGGTTATGGTCCCACATGACCCCTCCCTCAACTAATGAAAGGCAATCCCAGAAAATCAAGCAAGAGAACTATACTCCTGCCACCTATGCCCCACTTTCCTATTGGCCAGCCACGCCCATAACTAGATAACAAGTATATGTTCTGTTGGGAGTTCTCTGCCTTTCCGCATGCGTACTACGATTGACTCAAGAGGGTAGGTAGACGACGAGTCGCTATCACAGGGCTACTGGTCTCGTCGAATCACGCTGGTCCATCCTGGTCTTTAGGTTGCCTTAAATTGCAACCAAGGCATACCCTTGGTTCTTTTGACGCAGACCTTAACCTCTGTGAGCCCAGGTGGATCATCTGCAACCTCACAGAGGGATACCAAGAGTACCCTCACGCCCCCCGAAGCTACGTGCTTCTAAACTCAGTCCGCTGGAGTCTTTTTCGAAATCGGATAAACATTTGCTCCTTCTCATGCGCTTGTTAAGCGATGATCTACCATATCGGGTTATTCATCTATTATGGACCGGCTCAGTTTTCTTGACTTAGAATTATTACGTAGTTGTTCTCAACTAAGGTTTACCACTTAGTTTCCTTTCCCATAAATCTTGTTAAATAAGGTTTATCACTTAGTTTCTTTAACTGGGGATTTCAACTTAGCTCCCGTTCTCGATTGTTTCTTAACTAGGGTTTTCTACTTAGCCCTCTTTCTTGTCAAGTTGGATTGGTTAAGTGTCATTAGTCAATTCAGGTTAGCTTAACCCATTCCTTTGTCAAATTAAACTGGCTAAGTGTTATCAGTAGTTCATGTTGACTTAACCCTATCGCAAACCAAGTTATATTGGTTAAGTATTTCTTATTACTTAACCCTACCCATTCATCTTGTATTGGTTAAGTGTCCCTTTTAACCTAACCTTGCCCATCTGTTTTAACTAACATGTTATAACGGTTAAGTGTTCCCTTAGTTAACTCAACCCTAACATCTGTTTAATTAACATGTTCTAGTGGTTATGTATTGTCCCTTCATTTTCAACTTAACCTTGTTCAATTTATCACACTATGATAGTTAAGCGTTCTAAGTTTACTTAACCCTATCCTCTAGTCCAGCTAACATATTAAATTGGCTAAATGTATTTACTTAACCTTACCCACTTATCTAGCTAACGTGTTATAATGGTTAAGTATTCTAAATTTACTTAACCTCACCCACTTATCTAATTATCAGGTTATAACGGTTAAGTGTCCTGAATTTACTTAACCTCACCCTCTAGTCTAGTTAATATGTTAAATTAGTTAAGTATATTAACTTTACTTAACCTCACCTTCTAGTCTAGTTAACATGTTAAATTGGTTAAGTGTTTTTTTTTACTTTACTTAACCTCACCTTCTAGTCTAGTTAACATGTCAAATTGGTTAAGTGTTTTTAGTTAACTTAACCGTACCATCTGTCCTTAGCCTCTTAGAGCACCTGACCACTCACATTAGATAGATATTGCTACGGTTACTGGATGTGCCGGTCGGTTCCGGGCAGGTTTACACCGTAGCTCAGTCTAACCTCGGGTCATTATTGGGCTCAATGCATAACCACCCACATTGGATAGGTATTGTTGTGACTACTGGATAGCCGGGCGGGCCCGGGCAGGTTTACATCACAACTCAATCCAACCTCGGGTTAAGCATACTCGTATTTTCTAGATTTACATATTTGTCACTTTTCATTTTTATATGTAAATGTTTATGGCCCAATTATCCAAATTCACTAGTTTTGGGTATAATTTATACCGCTTAGATGTCACTAGTCATTGGCATGTGTCAAACATGCCAATACATGTATTTTATTTTAAACCCATCGTTTGTTTCCCCCATTTGTACGTACGCAGCATAACATATGTTGGGCTTAACATTCCAGCCCAACTCATAAACATAAAAAGGAGAAGCACAGAATCATGGATTGTTCTAGAATACATAAAAGTGTGTGGCGCATGAACTTGCAGCATAGCGTTTTCACTACATAGATTGTGGGTCATGTGAACTTGCATTCAATAAGGATATAACTAAATTGGTGTCACATGAAATGGCGTACTTTTAGACTTGTTTAAACATTGTTTTATACACATATGACTAGGTATAATGTCAAACACCAAACTAGCATAAAAATGTCCACTTTTTGACATAACCCAAATGTGTAAACTAACTTTACATCAAGTAGCCTATTTCAACATGAAACTAGTATAATTTGTGTAACCAAAAAGGTACTCGCATAAACTCAATTATCACTAAATAATCATAATAATGTATACAAAGGTTTTGAGTCGTGTAGGCGTAAAAGGTTTCAACTTGGAACATGTTTACATGAGTCTCAACTTAGGCCTCAAAAGAATATATGCTAACCATGTTAACGACATAGCATAAAGATGTCAATTCTAGTTTTTACTACAAACTTGCAAGTGATTTTTATTTCCATATACAAATGTCAATAGGCTCGCACCAACCAATTTATGCCACAAACACCCAATACAAAATATGACATAATCAACGCAATATACAGAATTTACATCAATATTTTACAATAGTAAAACCCCAATTTCATTTACATCAAATCACATCGCAATTTCTATTCATATTCAGAAAACCACTATACTTACAACGGGCGTTGAATCTTGTTTTCTGGTTTCTGTTATTTTGAATTTGCAAAGCTTTCCCTTGGAGTAGAAAACGTTGCGTAGAAATTAGATTAGAGTTTTGTTTTCTTGAATCGTTGTTTGTCTCTTTTCAAGCGGAGGCTCTCCCTAGTTTTCTTCTGACAACATAGCGGCTCAAGTTATTATTTTTGTGTGAATTTGAGTTGGAGACCTAGGGTGTTTTTATAGAGTTGCAAGTTAATTAGAGCCATCGATGAGGCCAGGTTTAATCAAAGCCATTCATGTCAGAAGGAGCCCATTATGTTCACAATTTAAGGGCTGTAAATTACCCCCATTTTAAATTATGTCATAATTACTATGCGTGTAAATTACCCTATTTTAAATTGTGCCATAATTACTATTTCAATTACATGTAATTTCACGTTTTAGCATATATATATATATTCTACAATGTACACATTTCTCATTTAGGACAAATTCTATAATTCCTAATTTACTTATGCCATAATTACTCTCTTAATGTACATTATCAACGTTTATTATTTAATGTCAATCCATCAAAATATAAATACGTATTAAATAGATACATCTCCCCTTTACCGAATTAATTACCCATATATAAATATGAATGACTATATTAATGTATCATCTTCATTGTAAATTAGCATGAATGACTAATATATACCAGCCTTTATGCCAAGTTATTCTTTTCTTTTCTTTTCAACATATTTCTCAAATTAACATGTACAAATTAATGTTTATTGCATGTTTTCAAATCAATGCCCTATTGACATATCTTCAAATTAAATGTCAGATAAATGTTTGTCATATTAATATGCTTGCATGTTATGTTCACAAAACAATATCACCTACCATATTTTTCTTATTCAGTGCCACATTGATGTCAATTGCAGCTTCATAAATGACATTCCTATTAATAGAAAATTAAATTTAACCTATTCATATTCTCTCTTTAAAATCCCATTTACTGTATACAAATATCTATGCATAAATCTTTCTTTTTTCTACTGCATGCATCCACACATTTTAATTAAATTTGCATGTTTATGATATAAATGCACATATGTACTAATATGTTAAATATTTGTCATAAATCCAATCCGAGAAAGCCATTTTTTTAAGAAAAACAAATCCTTGACAACCAAAAATGTGCAACGTACGCTATATGATGCGTACACGTCATATATATATATGCGTATATATATATATATATATTATATATTAATTTCTTTTTCTTTTTATTTATCTTCCCAATTACCCATTTTCACACTAAACCACCTTCTGAACTGCGTTCACACGAGGCCATTTTTATGTCATTCCCCTAAAACAAAAATATGACATTGTCGGGGATCGAATTCTGTACCCCTTGTATGCAAGTCACATGTTCCAACCAAATGAGCTACTAAGTCTTTTGCTTACAACCCTTATAACAATGCTAAACATTTATTCCTTTCTCATTTCATGTTTTGCTGTAATATTTAATTTAAGGTTATCTTTTTCATACGGAGTCCAATTTACGCAACTCGGACTCTATCTCAAGTAGAATTTCGAGACGAACGCAATGGCGTAAACCGTTTCCCTTAATTCTTCTTCTAAAATTTAATTATACTTTAATTTGTGAAACTTAATGTTACAGAATTACGGGGTGTTACATATATCTTAATTCTGGGTAATGAATTCATATAATTTGATGTTTGGAACTCAATCAATGTGTAATTACTTTTCATCATAGCAATGTGTAAGTTACCTCTTATTGAGATATGTAGATGTGCATGTGTGTGTGTGTGCACATATATTAATCTGTGATATACATCATGGCATGAAAATCATGCTAGAAATGTTGCTGCCCAGGAACAAAAGTGGCATATTCCTTATATACACACACACACACACACACACATACACACACATATATATCTAAGTTATGGTCTCTCCTATACTTAGGTGCTAGCAGGTATTTTTGTTAACTTTCTTTTAATGTTTACATGTGCAAACTTGATGTAGTTCCAACATGATCTATGAATATAACATGCCTGGACATTGTTTACCAGTTTCTATACATATAGATTTTCGGTTTGTTATGTGCGCGCACACACACACAAACATATATATATATATATATATAAGCTCCTTAGTATTGCATTAACATGCAAGAGAACAGAATGTGTGTTCATAATGGAATACATCATATCGTTCCAGTAATAAAAAATGCAATGGATTTAATATATGTACATATGTTATGATTATTGCATGCTCTGTTATTACAATGTGTATGTATTATAATCAATATAACATGCAAGCGGTATTTTTCATAACAGTCTGTTGTAGTAATGATAGATGCACTATATGCGTATGTGTTTATGCCTAAATGACCAAATATTTATGTTGTTAAAAGTTTATGAGATGTTGAATAAATGAATTGGCTAAAATTGTTAAAATCTATTCTGCTGCATGAGGATGCCTGGATTTGTGGATTATACATTACTTGCACATATTATTTTTGTATCATATGTACAAGTGCCTTGCAAAGTTATGTTCGAAACAAAGTTTCAAGTATTAGGCCTACAGATGGACCGTGTTATCTTATTTTATTTTATTTTGCAAATATGATGATATGTTCTGTAAGGCATATTAAATTTAACAAAAGGTTTATATTATAACATGTGGCCTATTTGGAAGTCTACGAATGCATATTTTACAAAAGTGGCCTATTTGAGTTATACAATTTTCTTTTCAACCATAAATGTTCTGAAACAAATTATATTGTTTTCATTTTTTTTAATGACTATACAAGTTCGTTGATCTTATTATTGCACTTTGTGCAACTAATTTCACCAATATAAAATACATGTATTTTGTGATGTATAAACATCACTAATATGATTCACCACTTTGAATTTTAAAATCCCTTTTAAACTAGTTATTCATATTAAGTCATGGTGACGTCTTCTGATAAATACACTCATTGATGCCAGAATCAATAGATGTGGGTAATGCCAAAGCATTTCTACACTGTTTATTTTGGTTATGTGCGATAGAGTAAATGTGATACTCAACTGTATAATTGGACTTGACTTAACTAGGTTGCATAATAAGATTATGGGCTCAGAGACAAAGAGCATGAAATATTCAATATTTAGATGAAAAAAAATTGTTCATCATTCTATCCAAGAATTATATATGATAAAATTGATATAAGATGTCTACCTAAAAGGTTTGGGGATTAGCCAAAGCAAACTCAAGGCATGATTAGATATGGATCTTGGACCACCTATTTTTTTTTAATATATATGTATATTAAAATAGAGGGATGTTGATTTGAGTAAGAGCATATTTATCTTATTTATACATTTATATTAATAGTGCAATGTTTTGTATAATTTTGGTTGCCAAAATTTATATATTTATTGCAAAATTATTTATAATTATTTATTATCTTTTATAGATATTAAATGGATAGCAACACTAATAATTTGACACTAAGGTCTGTTCTTAAAGAAAAATTAAATGGAATTAATTTCCTTGACTAGCACCGAAATTTGAGGATTGTCCTCAAACAAGAAAGGAAGTCTTATGTACCTGATGGGCCTATACTAGACGCACCACCAAGTACAGCTACTCGTGCAAATATTAATGCCTACAAGATGCATCAAGCTGATGTTCTTGATGTCAGCCGTCTCATGCTTGTAACCATAGCTACGGGGCTTCAGAAGGAATACGAGTTCATGAATGCTTATAAGATGATCGAGCACCTTAAGAAATTGTTCGAAGAGCATGCTTGATAAGAAAGGTATAAAATAAGAAAGGCACTATATCACTGAAAAATGGAAGAAAAGGAAACCGTTAGTCTAGTGCTGAAAATGGTTGGATACATCGAGTATTCTCAATTCATCATGAATTATCTCATAAATGAAATAGAGAAATTGTGACACCCTACGTCCGTTAATATCACTCATTAAGAGAATACATTAAGTTTCATGAAGCATTATAGGTAAACAGAAATAGAAACATTACAAGATAGATATAAAATAGCTGTGGAATTTAAAAGCAAACTTTATTACATCGGGGTTCAAAAACATCATAAGTCTGAAAATACATAAACCCAATACATCATTAAAATTTCTGTCTTGTACTTTAAAATGTCAGAGTACAATAATAAAGAAGCATAACTCCCCAAATAAAGCATAGCCATAATGGAAGAGATAAGAGCTCGAGCAATACATCTAAGCAGCTCCAAGCAGAATAAAAGCAGAATCCTGGTCAAGCTTGAGTATTCCCACTCTGAGGCCCTGGGGGGCGGGGGAGGGGGGAAGGAAGAGAAAAAAGAGGAAACAAAATAGGTCAGACATAAATTCTAGCGAGTCCGGTTAATTTTAGCATAAAAATAAGTAAAAGTATCATGATAGGCGTATAAAGTGGACAAGAGAGATAACATCATAATAGGCAGGTACGACAAGATAAACAAGACAACTTGATAGAATAAATAGCACTTCTCTAATGGTTTCTCTGCATCAATACTAGTGTCTTATTAACAAAATGATCCCCAATAAGTATAGATGGTAGACTTAGGTGTACTTCCAATGAGAGGTTTTCACCCCGTACAATCAACAGATAGCCCAACATACTAGAGTTACCCCTAAGGGTACTAACGGGCTCCCAAACATACCGGAGTCTAGATGTACCCTAATTACTACCCTAATCAATTGGCTCCCAATTCCGTAAATACCCTGTGCTGGCCCCGAAGTAGGGTGTATCACTCCCTAAACTAGCAACCCTTCGTTTTCAAGATGCACAACCATATCTACAGGTGTCATGACGTCTTAACTTCCTCTACCGGACCCATGCACGCACATGACTCCGTCGGTATGCGCCGCCCACACCGCCCTTTCGTTTGGATCTCTTACAATCAGCCTAGTAAGCGTGCCCCGACTCCGACCTAGCTCGGAGTACTCAGTTAATACCTATATATGGGTTACTGACTGAAACGGGTCCCACACACAAGATGATACAAGATTCCCCCCTACGGTTGCATCCCCACTAGGTTTTCCATAAGTTATGCCATACCATATTAAAAAATTGCATAACCCTATAGGTTAAGTTTGTGGGACTATATCTATGAATATTACCCACACACCCAGGATTTACTTAACCCACCCACTTTTTTCTAAGCAAGTTTACTTAACCCCTACTCAAGTTATATGTTCATACAATCCTTATGGATTCAACTAGGTTAAGTATTCCAATTCATTACCATATTCATTTATGGTTATTATATGCTAAACCTCCCACATTAAGCCTACCACTAGTGGATGCTGGATATGTCGGTCGGTTACACGCAGACTTCTTCCACAAGTCGGACTTAACCTCGTGTCTTAGCACGTCTCGTGTTTATGCACTTAGACCCCTCAGATTAGATTCACCACTTGTGGTCGCTGGATACGCGGGGCAGTTCCGGGCAAAATTCCACCACAAGTGTAATCTAACCTCGTGTCTATGCGCGGTTACAGTTTGTAATTACTGTAATCCAAGGCATTTCAATTATTAACCAATTATTCCTATGTCATTATAGGTTTTCATGCCGCTTTCCCCAAGTTATGTTCATAATGAACCATATGCCCCAAATTAAGGGTTTTAATCACAATTTGACTTATGCCTCAAATTCATGTTTATATATTTCATTCAAGTTGTGCCTAAATTCCAATTACAAGTTATGCACAAATTTCCAATTACAAGTTATGCCCGAATTAAGGTTTTCCCTCATTCCCAATTTGACGCTTTCTCATATTTCAGCGGCTTGCCTAGGCTCGAAGGTAGCCTGGCTATGTAAAAATAAAAAGGGAAAGGATAGAGGGAAAAGGACAGAAATAATCATACAAACAAGTTTGACATATAATGGCAGAAATAGGAATAAACATATAGTGACATAATGACAAGATAGGCATATAGGAACAGATCTGATGAACATGTAACAATAGAACCGATTCTAACATAATAGGGACATCATAAACAGGAATGAAGTGATCTAACTAGTGGATTAGATCTACAAAAAATGGCTAATCTTACATAATAAATAGTTATAGGTTCAGATCTAGTTTCATAGTCATGTCAGAATAACAGGTTATAGCAGATCTGATATGATTCACATAGTCACAGGCATAAATCCAAATTATAGTCATGTCAATATTTACTTTTTAATTATTTAGATCTAAAATTAACATGGACTCATAGTGTTTGGACCTAGAAAGATAGAAGAAAGATTGTAGACATTGAATCACAGATCTCTAACTTGATTTACTCTAATTGATGGCTGAAGAAGAAAAGACTTGATTCAATCTCGGTAGAGACAACATCTAGTCCTCCATTATTTTTAGTGAGGAGAAACAAGAAAAATGAGGCCATATATATAGATGTCCCGAAACCGTAATCTGTCCAATCTGCCGCAGGGGGGTCGACCCATGGGTCGACACCTCCTTGAGGATTCGACACTCCTAGACAGGACATTTTCCGCTTAACTCTTTTTCGAATTTTGAACTGATTTTTGAATTCTGGATTTAATTATACTCAGATACTCAGCAATATACTACGAGACTGCCCTACCATTCTGCTTAAGCTCCAAGAACTTCCTAAACAATTCTGATTTCTGAGCAGTTGGGATAAACTTATCACTGAACTTGATCCTTAGGGGTAGCTGCCTTAATAACATTCCACCAATTCTTAGCCCGTCCTTGTTGTTGGCGTGATGCTAGCTTTCTCTTCATTGCATCATCGATCCCCAAGTCCTCGAAGATGCGCTCACAACCATCAAGCCAATCCTGAACTTCTGTAGCCAATTTCGTTCCATGGAACAACTTCCTACCAAGACTAGTGTAGTCCTTACGGAGCTTAGCGAAATCGGCCCTAGGCACCTGCACCGCTGCACCACCACCATTTGCAGCATTAGGAGATGCACTCTGAACATCCGTAAGCACCTCTCTCATGAAGTCAGTAAACATCGTCCTCATATCAGGAGCATTCCAATTATTGGCTCCTGAACCAGTATTACTTGTATATCAGCTCATCGTTCAATCTGTAAGGAGAAAACGATTAACCATCCCTTCAGTGGTGCCAGTGCAGTGTGACTTCATCCCTAGATATACTAATAGTATATATATAGCTTTTGGAAACCAAAATATCACAAATGCGCTCTCTCATATACGCACTACCTCTCCTAGTGTCTTTCCCTAGGTTAACTACGCAACCTAGAGCTCTGATACCAAGTGTGACGGCCCGCCCCGCACCAGCCGACATTTCCAATGAAAGCGCGCTATGCTAATGCCCGTCTAGTACGGGACAGTCGCCAAAGAAAGGAAAAGAAAGGAATTTGAACTAACAAAGAACCTGTAGAATGTCTCACAACGCATGGGATAAAATATAATAATAACATAACTTTGACATAAAATAGGCGAGACAGTGCATAAGCTGAAAACTAAACCATCATAGCAGCGGAAATCCAAAATACAGCTTATCATCCAAACCAACATTATTACAACTTTGAAATACTGTCTCTAAAGCAAAAGAAAGAGGTACACTACTAATGCCCAAAGTAGTGAC